>JALDNG010000015.1:13455000-14055000 GCA_024349245.1 Neodontobutis hainanensis
GTGACACACCTGCCTGCTCTGTAAATAATGCTACTGAACAAGGGGGCAGGACACTCTTTCATCGTCCACTCAATCGCTGTCTGGGGTCATTTATTTCACTCTCTCCTGTCACGCTGCGACTCTCTAGAGATGTTAAGGCCGGTGGCACTCCATCTTCATGATAGTCCACTCCTACACAGAGGAGCACTCATTAAACTGAGAGGGAGGTCACTAGACTGGAATAATGGGGTAGAATGGGGACAATGGAAAGGATTCTGGTCTAGGAAGAGGGCAACCAGTCCTCGTGGTATAGTGTCTTGAATGATGTCACACAAGTGCTGCTAGCTGCTTGTGTAGTGTCTCTAAATTCTCCACTAAACATGTCTAATATCTACATCTTTTACAAACAAGATTTGGTCCATCTTCCATCAGTAAAGGTCGAATATTCACCATGTCGTAAAGGGACTTAGTTTTTTTGTACTGTAAGTGGTATTCATGTGTCCTCAAAGTATCTAACACCTCCCAAACACAATGTATAGTGACATTCAGCCAGCTCATCTAAATGCAGCACACTTCTTTTTTTAAAGCGAACATTTAAAGATGCTGCCAGGAGCCACGAACCATGGTGATTTATATTCCACTCAGCTCTCAAAGCGAACACCTTACAGGGTCCGAGTCAACTTCAAACGAAATGCACCAGAAAGTTGTGCAGAATGGAGAATGGTATTTTCAATGCTTCCAACGACTCGGAGGAAGATAGAGGGCGGGAGTCTTTTTACTAACATGTAGCGCCCCACGTGTCTGTTGATCAACTAAATGGGCTCAGTAAAAAGATCGGACAATGTGTAGTTTAATAAAAGAATATTTTTCAAGCTGTGCAGAACCAATAGAGTAAATACCACAATTAATAAGGTATTACTTATTTTTGCCTTCATTCTCAGTGACAAGGTTTGTACAGTAAAAATGTTCTACCTAAAAGTTGAATTTCTTGTTTAATGTTTGATTAATTGCTTTGCTGCAAGTCACCAAACCATTTTCTTCTCACTTTTTAGCTTCTCATTACAGGCTTGAGGCACAACAGCTCTCAGTTTGCAGTCTTGTGATGTATAACTTCAAAAGTTATATGCCTTTACATTTTCCCTATGAGCATTCATATTTTCATTTGCACAGAGCCTGCAGTCTTCCCTCTGAAGATTGAAAAAACACAGCCAGCAGCTTACATAGTTACTACATTTTTACATTTCCAAGTGACTCAAAATAAAAGGATTCAGTGTTTCTCGAGGGGGAAAACTTGTGAATGTTGTGTTTCACGCATACTTCTAAAAATCAGATATCTGTTGGTGGAAAATAAAATGAAAGGATCATGTCATTATAAAAGGCTTCGTCACCTCACTGATGTAGATAGCCACATCCTCTTCCTCGTCTGTCCTGTAGCACAAAGTCAGCCCCAACTTCTCTTGGCTGTTCAGTCGACACAGTTCCACTTCCTGTGTAGATAAACACAGTAGTGTCACAGTCCAGACAAAAATAGCACTTAAAAGGACAATAAATGGTACATATTGTTTAATGCCAACATTGTCCTCTGAAACAGAAAGAAAACTTTACAACATTCACATATGAAAGTGAAATGACTCATAACAACTATCACTATGGGTCTGTTGCAGTGAAACTTAAATAAACATCTTTTTAGGATACGAACACAAAACTTTAACTTTTTGAAACGCTTATTGGGTGCGGATTGACAACTCCTGTCTGAGTTTTTTTTCTGAATTGTTTGATCATGAAAGACATGCTCAGCTCGCACAGTTTGATAGGAAGGGCTTTGATAAATGTCAGAGGACCTTTGTAGAGTGTTTTTCTTTCAAGCGTATTGCCAAGTTGGAAGATATTAAACCGTAAATAAACTGTAATTATGCTAATACACAGTGTCTCTTTCCTGCAGAAGTAATGTATTCATCTTCATCCCTCAGGGACGAGGCAAGAAAACACTAAGTCCCAAATCAGTGGTCGTCAATTTTCTATGAGCCTCTCGGAAGTTACATTGACAGTAGGAAGTAGTTTGTGTAAATATAGATGCTGAGATATGTTATAAAGAAATGTATTTGTATAATGTAAAGGTCCTCAGAATGTAGACAGTCTATTCCCAAACAAAGGTTTGTGGGACAGTGGATAGCAGATTTTTTTTGTTGTCTTTCAAATAAGTAAAAGATAATCTATTCTGTCAATAGTTTCCATTTTCATTAAAAAAGCAGACATGCCCATAAGTATTTGTGGGACCCAAGCAGGTCTGTTAATGTTTATCTGCATTCACATTTCCCACAGTCGAGGTTTATCCTAACACCAAAAACATCAGTGCGGGGCTGAAACATATCAAGGGCATTGGAGGGACTCAAGTGTGAAATGGCCTGTACTCCAGAAGTCTTCATTAGAGCAGAAACATGACTCTGAGCGTGGTGCTTAAGTGGAGAGATGGAGCGGGCAGAAAGAAATGAGGCTATGGCAGTTTGTGGTTGGAGCTTGCAAGGGTCTCAGAGAAACAGAGAGATTAATTTCCTCTGTGACAAGTGTGTATGTGTTGTATACTTTACACATGTCAGCTGTGGCATGGCTTTGAAAAACTGGGTTATGACCGTGGCAAGAAAAAAGCCAATACTGCCACTAAAGAGCTACCACCTGCTGCCGTTAGCTACATGTTGTAAGCTTTTTCTGACCTCCCCCTTTTTGAAACACCACCCCACTTCCCTGTTTCTTTGAACACCTTTGCTTTTCTCACACTTTTGCAGCTTACGGAAGTGTTTGTGTACAAGGGAGCTGCTGCTGCTGGGTTGCACACACTCATATTCACTGCCATTAGACGCCCTGAACTGAATGGAGCACACACAGAAAACGAAAGCTGCTAAAAACATCACTAGAGCTTTGTCTTTTTATCTTCAATGACAGCATTCACCTGATCTTTAATTGACTGATTCAAGAGCAATTTCAAATCCTGTTAAAGAAGAGTCAGAACTTCACTTCAGTGTTGACAACCTGAACAAATTTATCTGCAGTATAAGTCGTTAGCAAATGATACTAATGAGTTATCACTGCTTTTGTAGGTACGTGTCCTTTAAGTGGCACATCTCCTGATGCAATGAAGCAGTCAAGGGCGTAATAGCAGCAATAGAGACGTGCTGCATCTTGCATGCTAATATGATGGGAGAAGTTGTTGAGGTGATATCTCAGGGAAATGTCTCTGAAGCATTCATCCAAAAATAACCACATAGATTAATTACAGAGGTGTAAGGAGCTTCCACATCTTTGACTATGTTGTTCTGGAAAAACAAGCCTAAAGTTACTTCTGACTAATTAATGCCTGGATATAGTGCCGAAGACCTGTGGGTAAATGATCACAGAAAATACTTTGCCACAGTTACTGCATGGTGGATAAAACCTGAGTTTGTGTGTTCAGTCTACGCACACACACAAAACCTTGTTCTTTCTCCAGATGTTCTTTTGCTTTCTTGTTGGATAATAAAACACCCACTCGCACTCCACAGATCCAGTGAAGAAAAGGCTGTCTCTGAAATCCATCAAACACATTTACCCATCTCTGTCTGTTTTGGGATTTTTTTTTTCTGGAGCTTTCAGGCTTTGTGCCTCTCAGGAGTGATTGCAGTGTGGTTCAGAGATGAGGGCTGACAGTAAATTAATGATTGCTATGACGTGTTTAGGGGGAAGATTGCCGCACACCATTAAAGCACGCTAGATGCTGTCATAATAATCAAGCCTTTGATTACCGGTAATTGAAAAAGCTGCAAATGCACTGGAAGACTAGTACTGACAAAGAGCAGCTCACAAAAACTAAAAATGGAAGATATACTTACATGTGACCTGTGCACTACATGTAACAAGCCCCCCACAAAAGGTAAAAAATGTAAAATAATTCCAAACCATGTCTTAGCTTTTTCTTTTTTTCAAGAAAGACATTTTTAGATCATAATAAATAGGTCAAGAATCGGTTTTCTAATTTGTCTCTTCTGTCGAATGAACCTTCCTAATGTTTTTTAACTAACCTGACAGTGCTGTAAAAATATAGATGTGTAATAAATCATTATAATAGGTATAAACAGTGGCTTATGATGGTGAACAAGTTTCAATTAAAAACATCTCAAGGGGGCTCCTCCATGGCTCTCCTGGTAACTGGTACATGCTATTAATTAATTAACTTGCACTGCAAACAAACACTGTGCAACTAACAAAACTTTAATCCTTTTACAGTTAATTTAATTTTTAGGATTATAAACTTGTGATAAAACTGTCTTTTGCAGCTGTGCACACAAAAGAGAGTGCAAAGCAGGCACAATTGATTGGCGTGGGTTGATTATTTAGAAGGGGAATTGCTGCCTTCTCTTATTAGAGAGGTGAATTCGATTTAGAAGGTTCTGATGCTTTGATGATTTTTAGTAAGAATGCAAACAGCTCACCCCGTGTGTTGTGCTGTCTAACAAAAGCTACTACAAAGAAATGCATTTCTTCATTTTCCTCTCAGGTCGAGATGCCTCCTTTCCTCTCAGTTGACATACTGTATTCAATTTATTTTGTTTATTTTTTAGAACAGCGTAAAATGAACATTAAGCAGAGATGCATGTACCAAACAATAGTTTAACAGCTATTTTCCATCTGCAGTCCTATACTGTACATGTTTTTGGTGGTAGGGGGAATGGACACACACAGGGTGAACATGCAAAGTCCACACAGAAAGGGCCTGGATGGGAATCGAAACCAGGACTTTCTTGCTGTGAGGCTGTAGATCTAACCACTCTGCCAAGGTGTTGTAAGTGGGGTTGCATTATTGCAGCATAGAACACTCAGAGCAGGAAATAAAAAAATGGTTACAAAGCAGGCATGGTAATAGGATTTGTTAATAGCAATAGGGCATAAAGAAAGTATTAATATAATATATTTGTTCCGATTTGACACTACAGTTGCTAAAATCCAAGTGGCTGCACAAATCTCTTTAGGATGTGAAGAAAAAGAACAGCTTAGACTCAGCGGGTTGGCTTCACTCCATGCAAATTCAAATGAAACAATGAAAGGAGTGAGCTAGGATGGGCGCTATTGTACATAACAAATGCCCCACAGCCTTGGTGTCTCCTTTGTCACAGTTAAATCAGTGCCTCTCTATATGTGGATGTGTCAGAGATCAACAAGTAGCACCAATCCAGCTGTTCTGACACCTTCAGCACTCACATACAGGAAGTGTGTCGCAGCACCTGCGGCACACACCTCAAGAAAAACTCCAGTGTTAAGTTTACAAGTTTTCCTTTTGCTAGAGTTGTGGAGTCAATTAGCAGGTCTCAGGTAACAATATGGGTATCTGTCTCAATTTGTTTTGTCACAGCATATTAACAGTGGAATCAAGGGACTTGTCGAGCTGTCTGCAGTCTGTCACAATTGTCCCCCTGAGATCAGCCAGAGAGTCAAATGCAGTTTGTACGCGTTCACAAATGGTATGCGTTATTAATTGTGGAATATGAGAAAAGAGAGTAGAATGAGTAGACCTGAGCCTGCTTCAAACCTGCTTAAGTTAAACACGCTCTACTAGATGACCATTTTTAGTGAGTTAAGAAAAAGTATCTCTCTTTGCAAAAACCACGCCTATATTCAAAACACTTCAACTGCATATTCAACTTATGTTATTAATTTCTGTTATATTAACTAATTTACAACATTTTGTGAGTACATTTGATATTTATTTCACATATTTGAGGGATTTCAATAACAATGTTTCCCAGAGATTATCTTGCAGATGTCCAGCCCACAGTTGATGTCCCAGTGATGATTGGATCTCGTAGTGGATGCCTCCTCAGGTTTCTCCCTGAGGTTTCTCTTTTTCCCATGGCTTTTTAATTTTTTTCCTCAGCCTGATTGAGTGTCTAAGGACAGGAGGTATTATCCAGTACAGACTGTAAAGCCCTTTGTTGTTGTAATGTTCGACTAAATAAATAGAATCTAAATTGAAAGCAGATATTACACTCTGGTTCATACCTCATACTCGAACTCTTCTGCCCTGTCTGCATCAGCCGCACCTGGGGAGAGGTAGGCCGTCCCATCGTAGTAGTCCGGGTCCATTGTGTGGAGAGAGTGGCAGCTGCCAGACAGAGACGGTGGGACACAGAAAGAGGAGGAGGAGAGCTGGGCGTTAGCAAAATCCTTTCCGTCACTTTCTTTTTAAGTGTTCAGTACCTCATAGTGACAGGATTTCCTCTCTTTTGTCTATGCTGTAAGAAGAATAAAGGATTTGTCAAGGGCTGTCACTGCTGCTATAGTGCGCTTGATAAAAGTACAGCCCCTTGTTAATAGCAGCACATTATTTGCTCCCTGTACTTGACAGCCCAAACCCCCCACACTGTACAGTGTAGTTCTATTGTGCTCTGCTCATGGCAAAATAAAATAGCAGTGTGACAAAATGAAATGCTTGTATGCCACACAAGATAAAATACAAAAAAAAATCATAATGGCATTCTGTTGAACACTCTGATGGTTTCTGGGAGGTTTTTGTAAAAAGGCCTCAAAAATAAACAGCTAAATGTCAAACAGGCTTTTACTTTAATGCTGCAAATATTTTTAATTGTGCAATAATGGTCCTCATCTCAATCAAATGTTGCCTGCTGAGTAAAATGAAGCTTTTTATATCTATGAAATGTTGTTTATTGAATTGTGCACCTGTTGTCAGACAAAGAGAAGTAAATATGAGTTTTATGGGACACATTGATTACATTTGAGCTGAGGCCTGAGGCTGCAGTAACCTGTTGTAGCGGCCAATGTGTCGCCTTGTTTATTAGCCCATTTGATATAATCACCTTGTAAAGCTTCTGCGACTTGAAAAAAAAAATATGCAGCGTAACTTCATTTATTGGATGAAAGCCTGTGGGGGATAGTTTGCGAGATCACATGATGTCGTCAATGTGATTGGATTGCATACAGTACTTTATTGTGTGACAATAACACATATTCTAAATGATGTTTGTGACAATGAAAAATCCAGATGGAGAAAGATATAACACCATGGCTTTATAAACAAGTCCCCTGAAGACAAAAGACCGTGGACTGTAAGAGAATTTCAGATGTTTGTTATAGTTAGATTTAATTGTATTGAAACACTTTACCCACTTCTGTTATAAAGCTCCTGCATTGCTCCACTGCCTCGGTCCCAGGAGAGGAAACCTAGATATTTCTTTTCTAAACTTCTCTTGCACACATTTTACTCCTCCTTCGAGATGAGCACAACATAAACTGAAATGCTGAAAAGGGAAATAACAAGTCTTCTTTTTTTGGAGAAAAAACCCCAAAGAGACCTCTTTTCATTTTCTTTGAGGTATAGCACCACCCAGGATTAAGCTAAAATATATGATAATGTGAAAATATCGTTTTTGTCTGATTAGTGACAAAAACTGCTCTAGCTGTTTGTACACAATGTTTCCAGGTGTATACGGTCAGTTTAATTTGTTCTCTTGAGTCTGTATCAATGTCAACCTGTGCTCATTTCATTTGAAGCTGTACAACAAACATAATTAATCAAAAATCACACTTCATTAATTACCACCACTTAGTCTGCCCTCTGGTTCTTATTGCTGAAGACAAGTGCTAAAGGACATTGAGAAGCATTAATTAAATATATTATTTGTCAGAATTGACTCTGCATGAGGCTACAAAATGAATTTATATTTTAAAGTCTAAAAGCTGACCTATAGTGCTAGTCTCTCAAACACTGATATTCCTGCCTCATAGCTCCCAGTCCTCCAAATTAGATTCTTCACATTCATAAATCATCTCTGAAGTCAAATCAGGAACAAGATATCTATTCTGGGAAATTCATGTGATCTAAAATATTAATGGAATTAACAAGTCAGCTAGTATAAGTGGAACATTATTTGGCCATATATGTGACAGGACCTAAATTTTCTACTGTGATTATCCCTAGTTTTGCTGTAGCAGAGAGAAGAAATTCAGATGCTAAAGAGAAAATAACAACCTTTGAATTTTCCTTTAAAACATTACAATAAGTCTTGACAAGCTTGTTAGAAAAAAAACATCATACTCATCTCTGTCCCATGTAGTGTGTGAGGCTGGTACCTGTCCGAGAGCAGGAAGGGGCAGACGTCAGGCACAGGGGGAGTGGTCGGTCGGAGCTTTGCCAGGGCCATGATGTGTTCAAAGGTGATGTCGGTCTGAGTGCAGACGTCCACCACGTGGATTTCCTGAGGGGGCCCATGGGGGCGGCCGCTGGGGGTTCTCCTGATGACCTGCACCACAACGGGGTCCTTGGCAGCACAGAATGATGCCACAGTCTCATCATGGCTGGATTTGGACAACTCCTTTCCATTTACCTGAAGATAAAATAATGACTGAATATGAATATCTTTCATCCACTGTAAGTGTAGCTCCTTTAACTAAATGTTGGTGATGTAAAGAGCCAAAGAGAGTTCTGGATGGATTATAGAGTACTGAAGTCAGGGAACAAGCAAAACTAAATTAATCCAAGAAACAATGTTAGATTAATTATTATTATTAATAATGAACAGATTAATGCATGGATGTGGATAAAGTTTGTTTTGACAAATACAAATTTAATATCTCTATTTACTTTTTGCTTTCACAATAAAAACATGGAGCAAATACTAGATATTTAAATGGTACTGTATTTCTTTTTAAAAAGCAAAGAGATTTTATTGCAAATTCTGGACACACAGACACAAAATCAATTTGATGAACATTATCCGAATGTCAGATCAAAGTCTAAATGCTCTCTGTTCAGTCCATCTTCAACCTCATCTCCACAAAATGAACTGGATTCTTCTCACAAATTGGAAAGCATTTGCACTACAGCTGGCACATATAAAGAAAATCATTGCTTCATTTAGTGCCAGTAATTTCTGTGGAAGAGAAAGCCTGACTGTGGAGTCCCCTGGAGAACGCGCTTTGATCCAAATGCTGAAACCTGAGATAATAATTTTCGATAAACCACCAGAGTACAAAAAGAGAAAGGTAGGCACTGTATAATTCTACTCATGATTGCATTTAAATATGTTTTTATAGTAGGACACTTTGCTTGCACTGCACAATGAAATGAGTTAGAAATGGTAACCTCAAAGAAAAAAAAGGATTTATATTCACAAGTGGCAGCTGGGTAACCTAGAGCAATGGGGGGAAACTCAAAAAGTATCAAAAGGTATTTTTAAGACATTTCTATGTACACACAAACAACCTCTTATTCAAGCAAAATAACCTAGAAATAAAGAAAATTTCCAGTCTGTAGGGTGCCAATTAAAAAAACATTTGAAGGTAGCATCGGGGAGTTTATACTGTAAAGAGTTTACACAGATAGCCCACAACATAATCAGTGTTAATGTGTTAATGCATGCTCACCAGCACAATCCAGAGATTATGACAGCACAATATGAGAAATGGATCAGTTTGATTATGCACTTGTGAAGTATTAATGGATGCAAATGCATACAGCAGCTATACTGACCACTAAGTGCAGGCAAGTGACATTTAGGTGAATAACTGGGGCCCAGAAACTCATGTTGATGACAGGAGGGCCAGTGAAGGATACATCATAATGCTTTCACCAAGAAACAACCAATACTTTAATTTAATTGTTATTACAGAGTGAGACAAGTTTAAATTTCTTATACTAGTTAGTGTACTGTTAAACTAGTCTTGGTCCTGAAACTGATCCTAGATCCACTTTTTAAAGCTTGATCTCGTCTTGGACTAATTTTTACTCTTGTCTCAGTCTTGGATATGGTTTTTTGGATTTCAAATCAAGACCGGCCTACACCACAACTGTTTTATTTGTTTTATAATTTTAAATATTCAAATATACAGTATATCCCTCTAACGCACCAAACACTAACACTGTCATAAATTTGGACTTGGTCTAGGACTGGACTTGTAGTGGATATTGTAAGTTCTTCTTGACTCAGTCACATCCTGCAATGTTCTCAGTTGATTGTTTAATCTAATAATCTGCTTTGCTTCTCTGCCCCATCCTCCTGTAAAATGCAAATACAACCCAATAAAACAAGAGACACTGAACTAATGTAAGATGTCTTGTTTATTCTATCCTTGTTTAAATTTAACAGTATACGTAAATTACAAAACATGGTAATGGAGTAATTTATGAGTTTGTGTCGCTACAGCTTTTCATTCTTTTGCAGCCTTTTACCTCAATTTCTCTAGAGACTGACTAATGCCTTACAAAACCTACTTATTTTCTCAGCCTTAACGGGAGCCATATACAGCTCCCTGAGCCCTTGTTGTGTGCCGGGCTGCTCCTCTGCCTCCTGATATGACCTTTGTTTAGAGCAATGCTGCATTAATCACCTGAGCACAAGATAAACTGGGTCAACATTCCTCCTGTGTAACTGCAGGGCAATTTGTAGAAAGAAATACTGTGGTGTGCCCCCCCCCACACACACACACACACCTCCCCTCACCATCTTATCCCTCTCTCCATCCTGCTCTGAAACCTGCCTTTATTCTGCTTTTGTGCCAGTCAGCAGTTATTAAATACTGCACATATTTAGGATTTAAGTACTATATTAAAGAAACATGTACCATAATAATAATTCTGCAGCGCTCTTTCCTGTGTTATATTCCCCTCAGCCTCTAGTTCTTGGACCAGGAGCCCAGTGGAAACAAAGGACTTGGACCAGACAAATGAGGCAGGCTATGGTGTATGACAGTCTGAGTGAAAAATGATCACATTTCCCAGCTATCCCTTTGGTACAGCCTGTCCAGGCCAGGCTCCTCCTCCTTTTTCCAAGCCTCATTTCTAACCACAATAAAACACACATCCAACAAAATACTGAGTGTTTTTGGTTTATTCCATTGAATGGTTTTCATGACAGCCAGATGGAACAATTAATCCCCAATCAACACAAGAATATTAAGTAGCCTTAACTTCTGCACAAGGGACTGGGGCTTCCTGGATGATCTACCCATTTAAATCCTCCGCCACAGTTTGTTGTGTGGCTGTGTACACTGAAGTCCTATTTGGCAGATGGGAAAGTCTCACCACAGCTTCCTAAATACTCTTTGAGATTCTCAAACAGAAGAGATGCTTCCAGCATTGTTTTGAAATGTCTTGCAAATGATTTTATTTTTGCTTCACCACCTGTTAAAACAGAAACACACAGATTCAAATGGAAATGTAGTACAAACCAAAAGCACATAACATGCTTAAAACCTAACATTTTGGCGGTTCACCTGATATTGCACACACCACATATTCCAGCGACCCAAGTTCGATTACGGCTCAGGTCCTTTTTTCCATCTCATTCAACCTGTTTCCTGTCTGTCTACACTGACTCCAATAAAGGCTAAAAAGCCCCAAAAATAACAATGAATATATAATTAATTATTAAAGTCAATAAAGACATGTCATCACTTTTCAAAACTGCAATCTACATTTGAGCTAATTTATTATTTGCTGACACTTATTACTGTAAAAGTGAAGTTTTAGTTATCTTCTCTGATCTGATAGGATTATCTGAAGTGAGCTATTGTGGTTTATTTCCCAAAAAAATTTAAAAACTGTTGCTATAACTGACGAGGAACTACTTGTACTGATGAAAGTATGGAAACCATGACACATCAAACAAGTCAAATGTTACAAAGAGGAGGTACATAATTATATATTTAATAACTTGGTGTCTTTTATGGAGACACTTGAATTCATAGCTAAAAAAAAAACCCAACAGATTTCTAGTGCTGTAGTCCTTTTAAGCATCACATAGCATCTTTTTTGTAGCTTGTTTAAATGTTTATAGAACGTCTGCAAATACATATTCATTCCTAAACACAAGCTAGTAAACAAAATCTGTTTGCAACAAATTATTTAGCAGCTGTAGCGTTTATCAAGTCCATTGCGAGCACTTCACGGCCTGAGTTGCTCCATATGCACACAGTCAACATGAATTATCGGAAAAGTCTGGAAAGCCACGATGGTGATTATTCATGAGAGTAGATTTGCTCTACACTCCAGGCCAGGAGATGAGCAGGTAAAATGGGAATTTGGAACGAACGAAATGCAGGAATGTAGAAGTTAGGGCAGGATTCATCTGCTGCATGTTTACACATGGATATGCAGCAGCTGTAGCCCAGAGAGGGATGTGTGTTTTCGTTTAAAGCCCTCGAGACGACCACCAGACTTTGCCCACAGCAAATGCACAAAAGCAGCTTAGTAGAGTGAATCGAAGGGATCAAGCATCCTTTTTTACTTTCAGTTTGAATGTGCTGCAGTTACTGACAAAGAAATTCAGAAGTTGTGTACAGGCATGGCAGCTGAGGGAACAATTGTGTCAAGCTGTTGAAGGCAAACAAAAAGTAAAAACCTTTACCAAAAGTAACCATAAGATAACCTACAGTCTTCTCATCACTGAAGTGCTCTAATCTGTGTATTGTGTTTTTACTTTTTTTATATTTGAGATTTGACCAAGCTCAAGACCTTTAGGGAGACAAAAGCCCCCTTTACACTTTTTGTCTTAAAATGTACATGCAGAGTGTGCATTTTCCTTTTTGCTGTGCAGCTTGCGGATCACAAATGCATAACAAGGCTGAATGAGACAGGAATTGGTCAAGGAAATTCCCACCAATATCATAAAGAGGACCATAAAAAGGCAGGTTTTAAGTGAAAGTTTTTAGGGAAATGGGTATACCAGTAAAACACTTCTAAGATTGAGACCTTTAAAAAGTGGTCTTGGGCTGTAAAACACTATATAAAAAGACCAAAGGGAGCACAGAGAAGCGTTGCTAGAGGCACCATAGGCATCTCCTCTGTCAGTACTGTTGTCTAATCGGCTTTTAGCTCCCATCAATATCTCAAAAGTATCTCAGGGCAGAATGTAGTGACAGTGTTAGCAAAGTGTGGCCAGTTTATCAGTTTGATGTCAACTTTGGCCACATCTAATGCCTTTTCATGTGAATTTTCCACGGCACGGCCTGCAGATGCTGGCAGCAGAAAAAATGATTGATGGAGTTCTTGTGCAAGGAGTAAAGGCAGCCCCAGGCAGAAGACTCTAATAGTCCATTAGCTTTTTATGCCTTCAAATTAACTGCATACATTGCTTTATGGCTTGTGTGTAGCACTTTGAATCTTAATGAAATGTTTTTAGTTATTTTTTTTATTTTTTATGGAGTTTATACATAGTACGGAAGAGTATTGATGCCAAGTAGGTAAAAATAAATTTGCTCTGTATAACGTTAACGTGTTAGAACTAAATATAATAATATTATATATAATATTGTATCTTGAAACATTATCTTGTTCTAACAAGAATGTTTAATGTGATACAGATGTATAAATGTATCTTTACTGACCTGGCCTCATTATGCTTCTGTAATATAGTACATTATCACAGAGTCTTTACTTGCATCATGGTTAAGTCAGAGAATAAACAGATCAAGGTCATTCTGACAGGTAAACAGTCGAAAGAGCAGCAGAGGAGTATATTTAAGCAGTGCAACTAACCTTGGGTCTTACATCTGTACAGTGCTGAGCTTCCTCTACACTCAATGTACATCTCTTGTGTAGCCTGCTGCTTTGAGTGGCAGCCTGTGGGCTGTTTGTGTATGCAGGCAGATGGAGGGAAAGTGCAACATGTAGGTCATGGTGCCTCAGGAGTGTAGTGTTTAGAGATGTTGATTAAAAGCCTGTTTCATCTTAGCTTTTAGGAGCATGAAACATGACTCTGTGGTGTTAGAGGCCATTCAACTGTGTGATGTCAGGATCTGGGTGAAAACTGTGGAGGTAGAGCTGGAGTTGTGTCTGGGCTACAAGAGCGGATGGGACAGTAGATGTGGCCAAAGAACGATGGAGTACATATACTTTGGTGGAAGACACACAGCATCTGCTCAGCCATTACAGATTGATCTGAGTTTCATTTTTAGAGAAATACAAATCACTTAACCAAGTAAAAATGTTAGCAAGGCAAACTTGTGGGCACATTTATCACTTTATAGTTTGGAACTTACGAATTAGTCTATAGTGAAAGTCAATATTGTATCACAACTTCAAACATAACATTAACACAAATCCTATAAGCTGGCTGAGCAGGAGGTTGTTAGCCACCTGCAGCAGCACGAGCGACACACTCACAGGGAGTTGGCAGTGGGTCAAAAGGCTATTGGACTATGTACGGTTGGCAGAGGAGTGAATCATTTTTATGTTACTCCAGCAAAATAAAAAGTAGCAAGTAAGCTAACTCTTAAAGTGCAGGAGTTACAAGTTACTGTTTTTCATAGATGAGAAAAATGGGTACTAACAGTCTCAGAAATATGCAAGGCAGACATTTCTTTAATTGCAACTTTTATGTACATTGATGTCATGCACATGTACGTTTTCTTTTCTTAGTGCCAAAGAACTAAGTTGTCAATTTTTATAAATGGTTCACATATCCGACTGTCTCTAGCAAGTTTATTGCCTTTTGAATTTCACTTAAGGGCACCTCAACCATTCAGCAAGTGACAAGAATGCTGCTGACTGTAGAGTGGCTGCTGCGTTATTTTTACCTGAGCGGCAGCCTCTTTGAACACGGAGAATTCAATTTGCAATTTCATAAATAAAACCCATGTGACAATAGAGACACTCAGTGGAGAAGTGGAATTAAATATTCCCTGAGGAAAGTGCAGTAGGCGCGTAAGTACGAGATCTGATGTGAGCATGACTGCTAGCTCATCATGACGGTAAGAAAACGGCTTGAGTTCCTCCTTACACCCAAATGTCTCATTTCAATAATAAGTGTCAGAATAAAATACGGGCTAAGGTCCGCCACGGTGCAGCCCTTATGACTTCATAAATCACTGGCAGACAGTCAGTGCTACAGAGTGTGGGACTTGCAACGCTCCAATGACATGAAACTAAGAGAGGGAGAGAGCATGTCACTGGGGAAATCTGACAATCTCTTCAATATCTCGACATGAACCAATGTACAGGCTTGCTATAACCCCTCCAACCACATAAAACACCCTCCACAAGGCCCCTGGGCTATTTCTCACATTAAAAGCCCTACATGCCACTACTGAGACTTTATGCCCACAGAACATTTGATGAATTCTGCCAATTTTCTTTTGCGAGCACCAATCTTGTGTGGAGTACTCCCTTTATTGCACGACCCATTCAGTGTGTATCACCTCCTTCAATCTGCTGTAAAATTCATTGTCTGGATTTTTATATATACATTCAGTGTCCAATCTGTGGTTGTAATTACAGCGCAAGGACAATCTTTATAAAAGGACAGTCAGAAGAGCTCAGTCTTATAGTCATTTTAACACATGATGACATAATGTAAGCATCCGTTCTGCCTTGGTGCCTGGCCCATGGCTTTGTTGGGCAGCTCAGTGATGTCACATAAAAGACATATTTTTGAAGGTGAGTCAGGACTAAATCCTGTTCTATTCCCAGTTGCTCAATTGACCAAGTAAAGTGCAAAAAAGAATAAAAAAAAATAAAGACTGGAAAGGCACCAACAATATAAACTGTTCAAATTGACTGTCTCATGGGAAAGAAAGAAAAAGATTCATTTTAGTTTGCATGACATCCAAAATAACAGCATAACACCAAATCAATGAGTAAACAAATTGCATGGACTGTGGTGTTGGTAGACCAAAACTCTGGGTTTTTACAAGATTAAAATGTTATTGTTTTTACAACAAAGTCTTCAGCTTTAAAGAAACCTTCTGGGCCTGAACTCCCCATGAAACAGCAAAGGAAGTCTCTGCTGTGCATAAACTCACACAACATTATTGAATTCAGGTTTGGCCTTTACTTTAGACTGTTACTGTCATGGTCAATAAATACTCAAACTAAAACAATGTAACACAGTTAATACTAAATAAAAATAAGGATTATGCATGTATATAGTTGGCATTACTTTAGACAGATGTAAAAAGGAATAATATCCAAAGTATATTTCGCTTAAGATGATTATGTTCCTGTAAAATCAGATCAATATATTTAGTGACAGTTGGATAACTCATGAAATTATTCTGTGGATTCATCATTTGGGAACAGTGGAGGAAAGCTAATCAACATCTTCAAGGTTAATGGCACATACAGAGTGTATTTGTTAAAGAGATTTAGAGCTGCACTGTTAATCTCTGTGCTTAACTTTTAAGATCTCACCATCTTTGAGTGAGTTTTAATGTAAAATGGAGAGAGAAAATCAAATTAGAGTAAAAGGCACACTTGGGTGGATGAATAACTAATAGATGAGCCGCCTCCTGCTCTCTGATAACTGGTAATTGGTATTAGGAGGCGGGAGAGAAGACCGAGATGATGCTATGTGCTGTGCAGATCAGCAAAATGGGCTGGATGGTGTGAAAAGATGTTGTAAGGAGTAATGGTGCTGTCCATATGCTGACTGGAGAGAATCATGCAGCCCGTGTTATGGAACTAGACAGAAAGGAGGTACGATTAATGAAAGTGCCTACGAAGGGAGTTTCAACGTGAAAAAGACACTACAAATAAGACCAAAGTTTTCATTCTGATGCACACTGCGGATCATTATTTTCACAATTTTATCTGGAATTTTAACACAGCAACATTATAGTGCTATGATAGTGGTCAGCTGAAACAGGTAACAGATGGTCCCATCTAAAGTACTAAATGTTAGAGCGCTCTAATTCATGGTGATCGGGGGAGATTTTAAAGGCGCTAAATTGTTTCCTTCACATATAATACACTCTTCCTAGCAGAGGCAATTAACAGTGGATAAGTACTATTTACATAATGGGCCACACACTCAGGATGACAACAAAGGCTTCTCATCTGACAAACTCCCCTCCCCTGGCTCCTCTTTGTTTCCGCCGGTGTTGCAGGGCTGTCTGGTTTGGGACTAAGCGTGGAGGTCAGACGGTGGCACATGGAGCTTTGACAGTGCAAATAATAAACTAGGAGGGCAGGAAAGGTCAGTCAAGACCCCTGCAGTCAGCTACTGATCTGCCTGTTAGCCATGGGAGCTGGGTCAGGTGGGTGGTTTGAGAAAATGCACAAGAGATAAAGAAAATGGATAGAAACATAATCGGGTGAAGCAACAGAAGAATTCAATTTGTATTTTGCCTAAGGCTGCTGTTTCCAGCTGCGGTTTCAAAACACTATAATAAAGTCATTATTGTTGCTTTACAAATGTCTACCGTCACAAAGGACTTGAGCCTGAGTGTGTACAGCAGCAAAATCAAGACTTGTCGACCAACAGCACATAGGTCTGGTCAATTCTTCCAATGTCAAAGAGAACAAAAGGATGAGATTACTGATAATCGCCTGAGGCGGAGAGCACTGAACTCTCATTTAAGCTTCCTTTGCACCCAACTCATCTCTGAATCTTAATTTGCTTGTAGTTGGTTTCAGAGTAAAGAAAGCGAAGGGGATGTCTGTAAGGTAAATGTCCAGTGTTTTTGATTAAATGTCAAGTTTATAAAACACAAGCCTCCAGTGCCCAGCAAATAAATATAAGGTTATTGACTTCAGAGCACTCAGCTAAGCTCAGCACTACAGGGATCAACGTAACACACTGCAAAGACTGCCAACTCTTTGATTTGTTAAAGAGACATTTTTAAAGTCACATAGAGTAATAATGTTCACCCCAAAGCAAATAAGACCCTGAGAAGAAAAAAAAAACAAAACAACAAAGTGATGGTATTTCCGCTGAAGGTCACAGAGGTAAATAAGATCAAAAACCGTATAGAGGAGCAGAGGTGTCCAATTAGGAAGGCATTTCCAATGAGACAGTGATGAAGTTGCTGATGATAATCTTATCCTTGTAAAGAGCAGCAGCACAATGCATGATTAAAAGGAGGGACATTATCTTAAAAGAGTGATCACAAGTGTAATCAATCTACTTCAGTGCTCCCGCTGTGCACTTTGAGGCACAGTCAGAAAGCCAGCCAGAGGTTATGGAGAGTCAGCGTCTGCAGTTTACTCTCAAACCACTCGAATCACACTTCTTGTTAGGTCCCGCAGTCGATAAACAAAGGAAAGCGAGAGGAAATTGGATGCAATTCAATCCTTCCTACTGCGTACTGATTACACAGCAGGAAAAATGGAGGAAAAATGATGCTCACAAGAGCTACTTGATCAGAAATACTCTACCTGTATCATCCAAATAGGGGACAAAGAAGATGTGACTGTGTTTAGTTCTTGATGGTAGTAAACCTGGGCAAATGTAAACCCAAGCATAATATTTATAATAGATGTACAATACAGTTTGTAAACTCTCTACCGTGCAGAGTGGTTAGATTAGATTCGTTACTTAATCTGCCTCTAAAAAAAATACTAGAGGCAGAATAAGTAACATCTACATCATCAACATCTTCACAAACGTCTCTGCCAGGTCTTGAAATTAGTCCCAAAACAGTTTATGGACACACTCCAGAACTTTGTATTTGTCCCTTCAGAAATATTGCACACATGCAATACATGCATTAATATGATGCATACAGTGATGGTGTGGATGAATGTGCGTGTGGTTAATGTGGTGATGGTTTGCACATGTATTGGTGGTTATGTAGATGGAGGGGTTTCACACTGTTGAGGGAACCATAAGAAGGCCAGAAATGGGACAACTGTGCTGCATCTTAGTGTCCTTTTCTAATAAGGCTATGGCAGCTCTGGCTAATGGCTGTAATAAAGAATTGTTCACGCTGGGGTCTGCTCATTTTTTCTCATTCCTGAGAGTGTGTGGGGACCGCTACAGCAATCAGCCCTCACTCACCGGCTCACTCTGAAGCAGATTTATAGTCTGACTGTGTAATGGATGCTCATGTGATTGTGTGTAATTTAAACACATCCTACCTGCACACAAAGTCAGTATTGTTTAACAAGCTTTTAACCACGCAATACAAAGGCTAAGATTAAAATTTAATCATCTTTAAAAAATCAAATCATAGCAATAGATTGGATTCCTGTAATAACATGATCCTTTACCTTGAGTGTACAGGCTGCAGTGGTACTGTCATCTATCCTGGAACAGAGACAGACCCTCTGAGACAGGTCAACGTAGCTGTGGAGGACAGGAGGGGCATTGGTAGACAGAACTGACAGCTGCTCTGCCAGCACAGCCCACAGTGTGTGGCATCAGGGCTAACAAAGGCAGGGGAAGGTGATGGATATTAGGTTCGATGGATGTAACAATAATTGAAAAACATTGCAAAATCAAACTTGATATAAAGGTACCAGTTGGTTAAATGGTAAAACAAAGGTTGTATTCCAAGTTTCTTTGGCTATAAGCTTATCTTTGGCTATAAGCTTATATCAGAGAATGCATTCAGCACCATTTACTTCCCCTTTACCACCTACTGTCTGTTTGCTTCATTTTTTCTTTTTATCGGTCTTGAACAGATGCATAATTGTGGCAAAGAGCTGCCAAATGAAAGGCTCAAGAACACTGGAGCTATTAGTTCTTCACCGTCCATGGCTCCAAAGACAGAGACTACTCACTAGGAAAGCCTGACCAGTCTGACACCACAGTGGGGTTTAGCCGTGCACTTGAACTGAAGAGGAAGTTCTTCTTTTGTCTGCCACACGGGCAGTGTGCTGGGCTGGCGAGTGATTAGGTTCATTTATACCACGACAGCCACTTGGCAACGACAACCACTCCATGTGGAGCCAGTGTAACACTAGAATGAGACCAAATGCTTCTCTCATTTGGAAGGCAGAGAGGGGGTGTTGGGATATTGGTCGAGGGCATCTGCTCAACATTTACCTAGTGTTTTATAATTAGATCAGCGCAACTGCTTGGGAGCAAAGCGTCTGTTCCGCTGTGATTCTGATAACAATTCTTGAGCTGGAAGCGGCCGGAGGAGGCTGTAGATGTAGACAATTAATGAATCTAATAAAATATGAACCATATTGTGAGCGGAAAGAAAATCTGTGTTCAAAACATACAGACAAGTGGCTGTGTAGAAGATAGTCATGACAAATGCTAATTGGTCCCAAGCAACACAAGGGCAACCTGTTAAAACCTGCTCACATCTGGCACTCTTTGTCTCGACACTCTCACTTTGTTTCACGCATTTAATTCTCTGCCAAACATATTTAGGGCACGAGGAGAACAGCTGAGTGAGTTCAAGCCTTGAGCATGTGACTCATGTGTAACACAATGGTAGTAAAGGCAAAATAAACACAAGTTGAGGTTAAACATTTAAAATCTAAAGTCATAACTACACCATAATATACTATGTTCAAAGGTTGTTCTTGGTGAGAACAACATTAAGTCCGTTCTTGACTTGAAATGGCGCATAGCTCGCTGAAACTGAGAAATTAAAATCTGCTGATGCCAACATTCTTGCAATTGAGTGGTATTTCAGCAGACCCTGCTGAATGATCTGCATTCAGGACTTTTACCTACAGTCAGACACTTAAAGCTTGGTAGAGTTCACAGCATTTATTACCACAGCACAATCAGTTTAACAATAGACTAAAGATATAACTTTGAACTGTATATAGTATTTCAGCATGTTGTCCCGCGATTATCTCTCACATAGGTTTATGAAGCAGCTTTAGAAAATCTTAAAAGCTCATTTTTACCACTGTCTTCAGCGCTTGTGTTTGTGACAGTTTCTCAATTTCCCACCAGCTTCTAAACTAAATGTCTGCCGGGGATTCTGGGCTCTCCCACAAACACTGATAAGTGGTATCAATCTTTCAATTTATCTCTCAACAGGAGAGTAAATAAGTCCATTTGATAAAAAGCTGCAGAACTAGGTCACTTTTAGATGGCCAAAGGAGACAACTGTCCATGTCTAAATAAAAATCATGCCACTACAGCAGATTTATTATTTGTTTTAACACCTTACAATGTCAATGTAGCTAAAAAGTGAGTGGCATATTTCTGCATTTCAACAATAGACATAAATACCATGCTTTTATCTTATTGCCCAACTTTGTGTCACAATGTTTCATTTTTAACAGGACGTGACGCTGCAGTGGCTATTTTGGCATAAGCAAACCTATATATCTTGCATTCACCTGGGGCTATCACAGTGGTGTGGGCTCCCGTGTAGACAAAGGAAAAGAAAGAAAAGAGCTTGAGAAAACAGAAACCCCCTCAATAATGCAACTGCCAAATTCATTCTGTTATAGAAAATTGTGATCGGGATACATTTTCCCCAAGCAACTAGGATATTTCCAGACTCTGTATGTTTCCTGAAATACAACACTCCCTGGAGCAGGGAAAAGTATGATATGATGTCTTGGTGTGCACACATCCACAGATACTTGCATAACCTCCCCCTGTGGACCACATACGCTCACAAACACAATTGCAGTGGCTAGCCGCCTGCTCTTCATCCTTTTCTGTCAGTTCCCTGATGAATAGGAGCCCCCAGGTAGAGAAAGTAGCTGACCCCGTCTCGCCCCTCCCTATTGATTAATTCACAAACAGTCTAAATGCACTCAGTGTCCAAAAACAGACATCCCTGTATTGATTACTCCTCCCTCAGGCTCTGACAGCTGTAAAGCACGCCTCGGAGAAAAACACAAATCAAGTTCACTTTGTTTGTCGCGTCTACAAAAAAGGTCCGAGCCATTTTCTGCCCTTTTATGTGACTATGTACACTGCATATAAATCAAAGTCTTATTACACAGCGTGTTCCTGGCTGGGAGACTTCTCTCGCACATTTCAGTGGCATTGTTATGTGTTATTTTTCATGGAGTTCGCATTGCTTCTTGTGATGACAGTGGCCACTCCCACTTCACATTTGACAAGTGACGGAGAGAAAATGACACGACCAATAACACTCTTACGTGCTATTGACACTAATGGACTAACACTTGGCACTCCCCTGACATTATCCAGCCTCTGTGTCGCCCCTCTCACACATCTCACCCCAGACAACAGGCCGACTGACAAAGAGGGTCAGTACATTCATAAACACTTTGTCTGCAGTAACACAGAGGACTGAAAAGATACACTTGGAACACTGGAGCCTGTCCACTGGCAATAATGTGAGGTACAACCGGAATTGACAGTTATTCTTCGGGCTAACAAACATCCAAACTAGTAGTAAAAGCAACTTTGTGCTGGTGCACGATAGCGGGATCTGCATAAGGCAGGTGGCCCCTCCTCAGTGTGTCAGTCTGCCTGTTGGTGCTGAGGCTGTGAGAAGATCTGCGTTGTGTAGGAGGTGTTGGGTTGACTGCAGTGCTGCGGGGGAGAAAACACAGCCGCCATTCCAACCTCACAAAGATTGCTTCTACTTCCTACTGTGATCTACTGCTGGCTGCTGTGTCACAACACTGACTTGTGTTGCAAAAATAGTCTTCGTCTTTCACACACGTTTATCATGTGGACATTAGCATTTACCAAATAAACTCCAAATAAACATTAAGAAGGTCTGCAAATCAATTAACCCTCAGCTCCACAAATGCTCAAGCTGTCAGGCCCTTTAAATAGATTTTACAATCCAATTAAATTACATCTACACTGAAGTGTCAACAAAAGCAACCCAACATTGATGAGGCATTGATTTCATTTGAAAAAAAAGGCTGGTGTTTTCCTAAAGTCATTGTGAATGCAGCTCATTAAAAGCAAGGCCTTTGCAACTGTGTCAGTGTGTCAGTGTGACAGCAGCAGCAACAATGAAGTCAAAGCTTGGCTCGCTAAATAAACACTTACAGTGCTGTCTAGACAATGGTTTGTTTTTTAAACAGCTGCAGGTTAGTCTTCAGACCATTATGCTCAAGGATGGGACATGTTTGGACTTCCCCCGCATTTCAGCCCTAGGTAGCAGCGGCCACATTTATGGAAGTTCTTTGCACTTTTATCCCTGAGTCCTAGTCATGTAAGCAGGGGAGCAACAATGTCTCACATTTCTCATGAAAATGATGTCAGAACGCACTTATCTTGTGACCTGCAGGGGGTGCCCGCTGACTTGTCGAGAAACACCCAGCTCACCCTAGGGGCTGAATGAATGTCACCCGTTTATATCTCAGCATCACCCCTCCTTCACCCACCACACTCAGACTAACCTATTCCAGAGCCATTCTTTTATACAAAAGCTCTACAAACACTCACACAGACTGTCACACCTTCAAAGGATTCATACATTGGTGAAAGCTGGGAGCCTTTAAGTAAAGCATTGTTAGAAATGGACTGAGAAAATATTAGAAAAACAGACAGAGAGTGAGGACAGAGAGCAGCCAGCAAAAGAACCCGAGGCTTTGTCACATCTTTTTATCGGCTATAGATCACAGAGCAGCCTCTGCCCTGACACTAGCCCATTTCTCCAAATGTCAGCGCAGATGCTGAAGCTGATATCTCAAGGCTAGCAGGAAACCGGACGCCGAACACATTGTGTAGCACAGATAAGAGAAAGATAGTGAATTGAAGCAGGTGCTTTCTCGTTTTCCCTACTTGTAGTAGCTGCAGTAAAAACGTGGGGGATGAAGATCTTGGATTATATTATTGTTATTTTATTCACTAAAACCTTGATTATTATTTAGATTTTTCTTTTTGTTTGTAATTGTTATTTATTACCAATAACCATTACTCTTAATAAAACACACAGTTGGTTAAACTGTTGTGAGCCATTTAAAGACACTGGAGGCAACTCCTTTAAATTATGAGACCGCTTTAACCTACTGTTGTGTTTTAGCTCACAAGCTGAAAACAAGCTGGCACTACTCTCAGTACCAGCTCCTCATCGTCATTAGTGCTATTCAAAGGAAAGGTGTTTTTGGCTGAAGTCCCCTTGCTTCTCCCAGCATCCAGTGCTCACTAATTGGAAGTAGGGAAGATGGTGCGTTCTTATGAATGGTCATAAATTAATGAGGGGCCTTCTGCCTGCTTAAATGCAGATAATCAACTAAGAGGCACCCTGGATGCAGGCACACAGCCTCCTGTGTCTCTCCCACAGCTCTTTGTTTCCACCAGTGTTTGTAGTAAAAAACACAAGCTGTCCAGTCTGCTCTAGTTTGACACAAAATAAACACACAAAAACACTTATAAATACTGTGAAGAACGGAGAAGCCAGAGACACAGACTTGGCTCCACTGACTGCATAAAAGTTTGGTAAGTTTACATTGCACTTTACTGGCATGCATCTCAATAGATATGATGAATTATAATGTTTAATTCCTTTAATCATATTTTAAAAAACGTACTTGGCAAAATAATTTGCTTGTATGATTTACAAATTAATAGAATGCTAAACATGTTGGACAATTTAGGAAATGATTCTATGCATATCTACATTTGCCTTAGAGAATTATGTGGCTGTGATGGTGTCATGATTAATATAAATGGTGCAGAATAATATACACTTGCCCAATGAAAGCAATGTGATACGATGAAAGACTAGGGTTTCCTCTCTTAACACACATACACACAACAAGTGAGTCATATGATACAAGGATCAATTCATTAGAGAGATGCTCTGCTTCACTGGGAATTGGCATTAAGACAGTGAGGCATGTACTTCATTTTCTCCGTTGCCCTTTAAATCTGGCAGAATTTGATCCCAATGTGAACATAAAACTTGGTAACACACATGGATAATGCCACACTTATGTCATCCCCCAAAAGGAAACCCAGGATGAAATTTCTTTTATCCAAATGATTTATTAAAGCATTTGGTAAAAGAAAAACAAATGTTCTTGTTCTTTGTAACATTGATAGCTCCGTGCACATACAAGAGATGATAACCACAGCAGCTCAGAAATCCTTGTCAGAATACTTATAATGTGCTACCAGCCATAACAAGTCCAACTAAATTTGACATCTGCCAGTGAGATGTGGAGAAATTTGTTCCCAGATAAGTCAGTTCCCTAGGTACAAATGGTATATGCCACAGATTGTTTGTGCCACACTTCTCTGGCAGTTAACTGTGGTGGCATGAGGAAAAACGATACAAAAGGAAGCACACATGGGAGATTAAGCCGATTTTGAAGAGGCATGTTTGTGTCAGGTTCAAGAGGAAACAGAGGAGTTTGCTGGTTTGATATGTGGCTGAAAAGGTCAGCTGGGTTCCTATTGAGATAAGAAACAGATGAAAAGGAAAAGGTCAATTCATCAGGTCCCTCTTAAATCCCCTCTGCTCCAAGATTTAGTGGAGTGACTGATAAAAAACCCATCTTGTGACAAATATTGCATTGTTTGTCTCTTTGGGATAAAATGAAGCGTGATGTGATTTAATTTGCTTTTAAATTACTCTGCTTTATGAATAAACACTTAAGCTTCTCCAATCTGGTATACAGAAGGAGTCAAGCCTGAGTATGTGTGATCCATGCCAAATTAGACTGTGAAATTCACAATTATACAGTCAGAGTGAGGCCATGGTTATGCAACACACTCTCCGGCGTCTTCCATCAAACAAAGGAGGGAATAGCAGAGGATGGAGGCTATACAACAAGGAGGTAAATACAGCTCCTTTGTAAACAGCTTAAATGGGAATAGATCATCTCAGCATATTTGCGTCTCAATTCCAGCTCCTGGGAACCCTGAGAGACAGCGGCAGAGCTCACAGACGTCCATTTGGGTTGTAATCAAACATGGTTTGCTGACAGATCCGGCATCTGGTTAGGAGCTATACAGCAGTAAAATTGATGATGGGGAAAAAGGACTGCCTCAGAAAAAATGGTTCCTTACACAAGCAAGAAATAAAATGGATTTGTGTTTGGATTAGTATGTCCATATGTTTGTTTGGGAAAGCTTTCAGACAAATGAATATTTTTATTGTCAAAGCAATGTCGAGAGCCCAGATGATTTTTCAGGCTAATATTTCCAGACTGGACACAAGACCAATCAAGCATTACGCCATTTCTCTCCCTCCTCTCTGTCTTTGCTCATATCAATTTTAATGGGTGAGGGATATCCTTCAAAAACTATAATGGGACAGGAAGATGGATGTGTACATTTGAATCTAATAGTCTGGAGATTGTGCTAAAGATGTGGCACGAATTAGAGTTGTTAACAGCAATGTTAATGTAGCATCACTAAAGATACGGATGGATGTAGGGCATGATATTTGTTTATTCTTTTAAATATGAAACAAAATATCTGACTATACAGTACACGGTTTGTGTTTAGTATGGCAGTGCTGGACAAAAATAACCAGCATAAGAAGAGATTGTTTCTGGTGAAAATTGATCTTTCAAAAATCACTCTAATGACCCTTTTGGCAAAATGGACAGCAAATGCAGCAGTTTTAAATACACAGATATATAAGACGTTGACTCTGTTGGATGTTATTCAAAAAATTGTGCATGGGTGTTTAACACAAGGAGAAGCCAATACTGCTGTTATTAAAGAAAGTGAGCTCTGGTGTGTATTCATCCTTTTCTAACCCGTCCTAAGGCAATCTCAGAGACCAGCACCTGAATGCCTCCAGGTCAGTTATAAAGTGATTTAATGACAAGATAATTGAGGGATCTTAATAATAGCTTATTGGTTAGTTGATTGGTGTGGTACATCAGATTTTGTCTGTGCTTACAGCAAAGCAGTCAATTCATGCTAAAGGGCTACAAGGTAAGCTGATTATTGATTTTAGAAACTGTATTCTTTATGTTCATTTTTGTTAAATGCTCCCCTGACTGTGTTAGTTTGAATGTTATAGTCATTTATAAGGTCTGTGACAGAATGTTGATTGCTAGTCAGGCACCATAATGTTTATTCTCTATAGTGAACAGTCGGATTTTAGTATGGAAAACCCTGCTATTTAAGTTGTCTTTCTTCAACCAGTGACTGTGTAAAGTCAACCATAACACCAGCTCTAACACGTTCCAAAATTTCTGTACTCGACGATCCGTGCAAGTGGTACAGACTGCCAACTCTTTTATTCAGATGGCCTGGCTCTGGTGCTGGCCGCTCAAGCTTCAAATGGATGCATTTCCATTACACACTCATGGCCTGGATGTAGCAGCAGCAGTAAGGCAACTCAGCTGTGTCCTCCTAAGAGTCTCTACAGTCCACAGGTTTTACATGTGGCAGTAGAATATCTCAGTGCGGCAGGATCACACCACTGGGAACCAGGCTTTAGCCCCTGGAGCAGATGAAATCCAGTTCAGGTTTCTTTCCAGTTGTGCTGTCCTTTTAAAATGATGTCAACCAACCTATGAACCACATTTCAAGAAGCTTTCCTTGTCCATTGTCAAAACTTTGGTAAGAAACATACACTTTGTTTTCTGTATCTTTACTGGCACAGTGAACAACACAACCAACACTACCTTAAAACTTTGTTTCAAATTTGCTTTCAGTCGTATGGATTTACTTTTATTTGAATGGATTATCGTTATCATATTTTGAAGTCCCGGTGTGGCGTCACCATTCAGCTGAGTTGCTGTTCCAAAGCGAGTAACTCTTGGTGAAAACTGTACATCTGGCCTCTTGAGCCCGCCCTGGCACAGAAATTCATGAGCTTTTGGGTTTAATAGTTGAAATATTCACTAAGAATGTTTTGTGTTTTCAGAATATGATGTGTATGGGGAAGACTGTGCTCTGGGTGCTTCTTTCTCATTCATATGCATCAGCAACTTATCAGGGACCGCTGAGCCTCATTGAGCTGGGAAGCTGCTTTCCATTTATTTCTCAAATGCAGCAGAGACTGATTCTGCTCTATTTTAATAAAACTTATGAAACTGACTATGCTGTTTTTAAAACTTTTAGCAAAAAGGAAAGGTGGGACAATAGGAAATTCATAAAGCAAAAAAGGGGTTTGTGAAAAAAGATTACCACGAACATTAAGACTATAGCTGACATATAAGCTCTTGAGAGTCCTTTTGTTTTGATTTGCTAAAGAGGCTACTGTCAAAACCAAATTTGTGTTATTAATGCATCGTCACACTCGCAGACAGCATCTGAGTTGAAGAATACCAAGCTGCACTGTGTTGCTGTTCTCATCAGCATCTGCCACGCTGCTAATTAGCCACAAAAAGCCACACATCACTGGGCTGCAGCGCTGCAGAGACAACAAGTGGCACTCACAAGGGTATTTTATGGGAATAACCAACTGTAGAAGATCTCTCACAGACCATAGACAAGGTAAAGGTTCTACATATGTCACTGTGACTGTTTCTAAAATAAATAACCTATACATGGTTTGTTGAAGCTTCTGTAGCCTGTTGACAGCCCTTCTGTAAACTATCTCATACCCCCTGGCCCGTTTCTGCATTATATAAAAAAATAAAATAAGGTAGAATGAAATTATTCCCCTACTCATAAAAATATTCTGCAAAACATGATTCAGACAATATATACAGTATAGACTGTGTTTTTGCCCTTTATGGCAAAAATGCTAGAAAAAATATTGCTTTGAAAAAGTCTGCCTAAATGTAATCAAAAAGTGTGATGACAAGAATCTGAAAGTGAACAGGACAGTGGGCAGATTCCTGTTCAGGCACGAAAGCTGTACAGCACATAAAAAAATGTCAGTCTTGTGAGATAGCTGTGCGGCCAGCGGAGAACGGCAAGCACATTACCATGCAGGACACCCATAGCCGTGAGAACAGAGAGCACCGAGCAAGGAGCCCGCTCCTCATAAATCTCCCACAGCTTGTGGGGTCAGGCTGATGCAGAGAGTGTCAAAATTGTTTCTTGGCGTAAAGGAAAAAGGGAAAGAAGGTGGATAACCAACCGCTGTGACTGACTCCTGCTCCCAGAATTCAACTTGCTGCCAGGCCGCCCCATCACACTAGGACAGCCCCAAACCATTCTGACCTCATTTGCATAGACATATTCAGCATAATCTCAAGAGAGAAGTAGCAGGTGTGTATCTATGTCCATGTGTTGAGAAAGGAAAGGGGAGCGTTAATCAAGAGAGAATCCCTCCAAATGAAACACAGTTTGAGGATGTTTCTTTGTGATTTGGGACCACTGGGATCACTTGCACTAACCACAAACAATTATAATCTGTCAGTATTAATAAAAATAATTAATAATAACATCTCAATATTGAATTCTGTGTGGCTACATCTGGAAGAACAATACAATCAGACCTGCATCAAACCCACTGTTGACAGGACAAACCATTAATATTATGTAAATCGTTTGTTCTTTGAGAGAGTTTTAACATTAAAATGAACCATAATCATAAAATCTGGATAAAATACTGTAGATATTTTTTTAGTTTGGATATCTTTTATAAACATTGCCATCACTACCATGTTATGTAGGCATCAAAGAAATCTTGCAATTAAAAAAAAACAATAATGTAAATCTGTACGTGCCAGACTGACCATCACAAACCACAAATTCACTGATGAGGCTTTGAAATCAGAAATGTAGTAAAAAAAAACAAATTAACATTGGACAAGCAGTGAGCCATGCGTCCTGCTGTCACAACACACTTCTGACCACATAACACAGTGACATACTTGTGTAGCTGCAGAGAGCGCTCCACTACAGGTAGGTCCAATCTCTGTGTGTGTCTACCTTTTTACTATTCAACAAATGTTCAGATTTTACTGCTGCTGGGGAGATGTTATTTGTTTTAAACATTTACCACATAGTTCAGCTGTCTGACTAAGCCTGATAACTTTGTCTTCCATGTTTTCTTACTCCTCCTTGACACTTGACAATACTTCCCACCTTAATGGCTCCTTTAGCCTCCCTCGCCCTTTCTCCAACCACTGCATTTTAATGACTTACCTCTATTCCCATTCCAGTCTTTATCCTCCATGCTCCATATCCTTCCCACTTGCCTTCCCACTGCGCTGCTCCATCCTTGGTGCTGATGTTGCAGCCTCTCGCCTGAATTAGCTCAATATATCAGTGGGTGGACCGACGCACCAGAGAGCTTTTGTCAACATGAGTGTGCCCTGGAGAAGGGGCCCCAAGTGGTTACTGATCTCCTCTGCTAAACCCAAGGAACAGGACTTAACAACTTGTGCAGAGAGACGCAAAAGCCACAATAAGCACTATTTTTATGTACTTCATAAAAACAGTCAGACCAATCGTTCTTTTGTTTCTGATAGTAAAAAAAAAAGAGTATTAAGGCATGCAAACATCTGACTTTCAAGTTGCATCCAAGCTGAAATCTGCAGGCAGTGGGTAACCCGGACTTGTTTACCACCCCTGCTTCTTCTGATCTGTCCCCTCACAAGGGTAAAGAGAGACATTTCACGTCTAATTAATGCACAGGATGGTTATATAAAACAGCTAATGAGGCTGTGATCACAGCGGCGTGAAGGCAGGAGCAACTGCAACAGGGGCTGCTTCACTTCCAGGAGACTCTAAGAAGCCTCACGGTCATTAGCCTGTCGTAAGGAGACGACTGATGTGCAGACTGGAGCATGACCCAAGGCACTAAAGTGATCTTGATCTACCATCTTTAGACCTCACAATATTTGCCTCTCAGTATCATTTCACAAACAAAGCAGAATGATTTCAGAGTGTGGAACTACTGCACATACTACTGAGGTCGAAATGCAGCTGAAGTTACATGATGTTTATCTCTGTGTTTGAACAGAAGAGAGAAAGAAGAAAACTAAATAAACAATAGTGCACCTGTTTTTGAGTAGCATTATAAATGAGCACACTATAAAAAGACCTCAGGTGTTATAGTCCATAAAAACTTGTTCTCTCAGCACAGCTTCCTGCAGATGAATGGACTCTTCAGTAGCAGCTCTCGAGCAACTATTCATTACTCAAAACACATCTGCTGTGAAGAACCCTCTATATTATGTTGCCTCACATTTAAAAATCGCATACAGGACTTGAGACAGCAGCTTTCTAAAACAGCTTCACACATATTCCCACAATCATATCAATACTCACCTGTGCAATCTCATACAGCAGCTTGTAGTGCTCCTCTCGCTTCTGTAAAGTGCACAGATTGCAGCCCATTATAGTCGTCGTCGAAACGCCAGGCGTCCAAATCTCCCCAAGTAGTGGCACGGACACAGGGGTTCACCCTCCACACTGGAGTGCTGGTTCTCATCAGTCACTCCTTAAGCGAGCATGTCTTCTGAGGTGTCCCATTCAATGACAGAAACGAGACTGCTTTAGAGTAACACTTGCTCCAGAGAGGAACAGATGATGTGAACAGCTTCAGCACCAGCCAGATTCTCCCCTCTCTCCTCCCTGGGCTGTCTATTTCAGGCACACACAGTGGCACGCTGGAGTTGTGGCTCTCTCTCGTACAGAGACACTCCCCCTTCTTGCCACAGCACTGGGCACATGACTACGCTGAGAGCTGATGAATAATGACAAGCTGCACTGGGATATTCATGAGGAGGGTGGGAAAAGAGGTGGAGACTGTCAGAGAGGAAGGAGTGTGTTTGAGCGGTGCCTGGTTTATTAACACTGAGCCATTGTTACACACTAGACTTGTGAACAGCAGTGAACGGTATCCTTGTGCTGCCATTTGAGTCTGCGTAAGTACTTACCTGAAGATTCTGGCTGCAGATTAGTTCACACTCAACAAAAGTGATTATGTTATTCAAGGACATATTTGCATATCATGGTTTGGAAAATGAGTCTGTAGATGAATAAACCATTAGACCATCATCAGAAAGAATTTGAAGATGAATTAAAAATTTTACTAAAATAGCCTAAATTAACATGGACTCAGAAACATGTTGCATTTAGTCAGACCTAACTATTACTATTAACAATAAAGTTGTTCAGCATTGCAATGGTATTCATCAGTTTGCAGTGGACTATAAAAGAGCTAAACATTTAGACCAAAAATGTACACAGATATTTGCAGTGGCCAGGAGGAATAGCAGGATGTAAAAATAATGAATATTTTGACTACAAGTATAAGTATTAAATGACTTGTTGTAGTAAATTGGCAAAGGAAGAAGTGTCCTTATTTTTAAACTGCAATATTTAGGAGACAATGTACCTTATCTATTCTCTCTGCCCAGGAACCCCACATCCGTAACAGGAAGCTCCGCTAACGAGCAATAATTGTTAACAAATTGGCCTCCCAGCCAACAGCGGGGTGTGCTCGTCAGAATCCAAAGAATAGATGAGTGCTCATCAGCTGGCTACTGGGCATCCCACCCCTGGGGACTCTGTTAATCCGATTTTCAGGACTTTAATTTTGCTCTACAGCCTAGAGGCAAGCCAAACAGAAGCTACATCATACAAAACCATCATTGTAAAAATCATTCACCGATCTTTGGCTCTTCTGCCCAAGCCATGCGCCACAGCATCCTCAAGAATCCGCAAGAAGTGAGTTTTCTGCAGTTGCCTGGCAATATCGAATCCATGAAGGGCTGCTCACTAAAGTGTCAATTTGACATCAAAGGGTTGTTGCAAGACTGGGGAGCAGGATATAATATTGCATTTGATGAACAGGGATGCGGTGTTTGCTCGCGGTACAATGGGCTGTGAAGAAAATGTGAGTCATAGGCAGTCTGCAGAAATTGTACATCAAGGAGGAACAGCATGAAGAGCCACAGTATGAGAGATGGGCGCTGCTTCTAGCTGTTTGTAGTCAGCACAATGTTCGAAAACAAAATGTTTGCTACACAGTAGGACAAGTATATTGTAAAGTAGATTGAGATGTGCTGACAGTATTCAATATGAGCTTTGAGACTCAAGCACTGACCATAACAGCTCTGGTGTAGTCACTGACCCCTAAAGGTTAAGATGCTCATTGGTCACCCAAATGGTCTTTCTCATAATCTGTGAAGCATGACTGATACAGTAGCCTCAGCCTGCGGTCAAGCAGCACCTCTTGATGGGACATGCAGAGTGAAGGATGCTCTTTGGAGAGTGCATCAAGAGTGATAAAAGCTTTCCCAGGGTGCTTTATGACCGTGGGTTTTACAATGTGATAGAGTGGATTTACCTCGCTGCATTTCAGACAAGACCTAAGGCCAAGATTGGCACATTATAGTTACATTTAGTAAAACCATTTACTTCTGACAAAGTGAAACCATGAACAATTTGTTTCTCTGCCCGTCAACCTTCCCATTATATCCCTATAAGGAACATTTTTAATAAATATGAAATCATGAAAGTAAAATGGAGTGTTAAAGTATTTAAGAGAGGCTTTAAAGCCCCCCGTCTCATCTCAAATTTTTAACTTGGTGAAGACTGGTCAAGATCACAACTGAAATATTATCATAATTTCTATGTGGGAAAAAACTTTTATTGATTACCCTCACCCGAAGCAAGCACCATGAAACCTGGCTGAGAGTTTGTCAAATATGTGTAAAGATTAGAACTGCTCTCTGGTGTTTTTGGTTTTGTCTTTATGCACTCTTGTGATGGTTATGATTTGGTCTGTGTTAATGTGATCTTGACTACAACACAAGTCAGATCTAACAAAGCATCCACTTTTTAAAGCGCCTATAGATCTTGAGTGTATTTTATGGCATCATCTCTGGTGTCCTTTTGACTTTGCCACTGTCTTTCCACTTGTCCACTAGTCATTTATCATCCTGTGTGCCCTTTGCCTGCTCAGGTAGAAACAGGCCCTTAATCGTGTTCATTCTTTCAGCTGATAGGCCTCACACCAAGATATTTGTCCTCTCCAAGATAGCTGTATTTTGAGGTTTCATCCATTGCATTTCAGACAAACTGAAATTTGATCACACCTTAAACTTGTAGCTATAACCTAAATTTAAGTGTATAATGGAGGTGTATGACCATGTTGTGAACTAAATAACACACACACAAACACACACACTCAGAGCCAAATGAGGAACAAATGAAACTGCATGGTTACGGTGTTGCCAATATTAAATATGAAATCACAATCAGTACCCGCCAACTCTGTTTGTATTGATTTCATGTCTTGGGCTAAAGACCACTGTCAGTCATTTACTAGAGCACAAACATTTGATCAATTTAATATCTGACTGTATTTAGTGCAATAAACCATCTCAACTGGATTTGAATTACTTTTTTCTGAGTAGTATAGTGTTTTTTTCCTTCTTTTTCTTCTTACAGATGTTTAAAAAGGCGTTGTTAAAAATGAGAGAATTTGTTACACAAAGAAACCTAGCAAGGGGTGGTTCAAAATGCTCCCAAAAACAGGCACCATAGTCATAGAAGACCATTTTAAAGAAAAAGAAACAATGAGCTTATTCCAGTGGTCAGACAATAATACTTAAACCGCTCCAAGAAGAGATACTGTTTCCCACCACTTGCGTAAGCCTATGGTAACCTTGACAACAAACAAGAGAGCATCTAAAAAGAGCTGAAGCTTTAATACGCAGTTATAAGATGATTACTCATCTAAGGCAGTGTCTGTTAGGAATATCAAGTGTCCCCACAGTATAGACTACATGAGCTTGTTTATTAGGCCAGCGCTGGCACACAGCGGGAGGACATCTCTCCACTATCAGAAATCTTCTTCACTTTAAGGTTGTGGGGATGTTACAGCTCAGATGCGATCACCCTCTGCTGTGGTAAAGCACCTGTTCCTCCTGGGGGCTCATGTGACCTGATTCAGGAGTAATTAAATGATTCCCTTCTATGAATGAATCACCGTCAGCAGCGTTTGTGCCTTTTTGACAGCTTTGACAGGAGTTGGTCCAGCATGTATACGAGTGCACAGGTGGGTGCTTCAAAGAGTGTGGTCATACCGTGGGAAGCCAACCAAAACATCTTTCTCAATGACAATAAATTATTAAAAAGGGGCTTGAATCTTTAATTCATGTGGGAACATGACCACGGATATAAATAGCACAGTGTAGGCTCCTTTCCATGATAATATGGAAGGCTGTTTTTTAGGCAATCAATGTAATAAGAGATTAATTCAATTTAACCTTCACTCATTAGCTATTTAACCTTGTCTTTCTATCACACATTTATTGTAAGCCCAACTAATTATTGAGATTAATTATACATTATGACCTGGGAAGTATTTGACATGGGATGAGCATGAGTATGAGCAAGGTCCCTAATATTACTCCCTAATAAGTCCACTGTTTCCGTGAAGATCGACTCAAGTTTAGCAAATAGTTAAATAGACTATTTAATAGTTTTTTTTATTTACTCATGATGATATTTAAGTAATGCACTTTCAAAGACCTGGTTGGCAGAATTATTTTTTCATTTGACTGTGAGTTAATAGAATACTCAATAAAAAACAAACTATCAGTGTATTGTGACCTGGAGGATTTTTAACATACACAAACCATTAAATATAAATTATGCCACATTATACCACATCATGTCAAAAAGGCGACACATGTCAGTTGAACACATGTAAGGGCAGTGACCTTTTCAGCTAACGCTCTGTTTGAAAGAAGAATGAAGGATATGCCTACTTTCCGCTGCTTTGACATTCCTTGACCTCTAGGCTGCTGCATTCAAACAAAAATAGGTACATAACACACTGACCCAGTACGACTGTGTGCAGCAGGACCCCACTGGACAATCTCGCACTACAGCTCCTAAGCCATAGCATTCAAACACCCAGCTTTGGCACTATAGTTTATTCCTCCAAATAAATCATGATTTTTGGATTCCAAATAAAGATATCTTAGCAATAAATGTGCTAGAAACACATTATGACTATAAAGATTAGCCTGCTTTGTGCCAACATATACTGTATGTTTAAGTCAAAGTCACAGCTCCCCACTTTCTGTTATTCAAGGGGTCGCCAAAGTGGGGCCCGGGGGTCAAAACTGGCCCACCAGTGGTTGTTGTGTTTTGCAACTGAATTTGGCTGACTGATTAAATACAATACAATAATTGTCAAGCATAATCATTGGTTTTAATCATTGGTAAAGGCTTATTGCATTAAAGAGAAGGCAGTGGGTTTACATATTCCAGAAACCTAGGGCCTAGTGCCCTCGTGGTGCTCACATTGCTCGCGCTGAACATGTACAACAACCATGTCATTGATTGGAGACCTGACACTCTGCCAGCTGAGCACTTGTCAATGCACAGTCAATACACCTTTGATTGTGGATGACAGTTTTGTGCCTCTGAAGAGAGAAAGTGGATCTATAGAGACATTTATCTCAGAGGGCGAACAGTACAGCTATCTACGAACATGTTCTGCTCCTTCTATTCACTTTATACGCTGAATCTAGTATAAACGGGAAAGCTGCATTGCTTTCAGAAAAAGGACCTTTGGAGACAATGACAGTGGTCAACTCATTTCAAAGACATAATACATGTCCTCATGTTCTTTTCCAATCTTACAGGCTCTTAGTTCAGAAGCACAGCCATCAGTTGAATCATATTTTGTGATTCAAAAAGCACACTGTGCCTCCTTAAGTCAAAGAAATATTGTTGTACTTGTAGGCAAGGATTTTTTATTTACTAACTTAACTAAATTGTGGCTGAAGTTGATGGCACAGGAAGAGATACCTAATCATAACATTTTACAATTATTTATCTCTTAGAATTAATATAATGGTGCAATCTGCAGTGTCATTCATTCATTTTCTACCGCTTTGTCCCGTTTGAGGTCGCGGGTGACTAGAGCCTATCCCAGCAGCGGGGTACACCCTGGACAGTGGCCAGTTAGTCGCAGGGCTGACATATAGAGACAGACAGTGACAGTCAACCCTTCTCTCACATTCATTCACTAGGGACATGTGTTTGGGTGGTGGGAGGAAGCTGGAGTACCCAGAGAGAACCCAGGATAACACGTGGAGGGCATGCAGACTCCTCACAGAAAGAGCGAAGTTGGCCAAGCAGGTTTTGGGTCGGCCAGGTTTTGAACTCACGACCTTATTGCTGTGAGGCAGGAGTGCTATCTATGTGCATTCTACAGTGTATAGCAATAAAACAATACAGTGTAACTACTTACAACTATCTCAGCTAAGATATGATATGTTTTTGAGAAGTTAAAGAACAAAGTGAGGGCAACTAAAACTTGGCTAGATTTCGGCAGAGGCACTGTCATTTATGCAGCAGCTGCAAGGCTCCAGTTTGACCATTCATGTAGGCTACACTATCATTTGTGTTCTATTGGATTTCTTTGTTGAGCTCCTTTAAGTGTTTCAGCTACCTGCTGCAGAAACCCACCTCTGTTTCCAATATGCTGACAAGGGTAGGTGTGGTGAGATTCACAGGTCACAGCTTGAGGATCAGCTTAAAACCTTCACCTAAACTGGACTGTTCCTGAATGAGAATAGCTACAGATCTGCTGTTAATAACAGACCAGCAGGATCACATGGTTGTTGCTCTGTGCACAGATTAGTCTGGAATTATGATGATACCCAGGGGGCAGGAATCTTATTTTCTGTTCTCCTGATAAGAAAACAAGAGCGGACGACAAGCGAAAGGGGTGAGGGGAGAGGGTGTTTTGTGTGTGATTTAACATGCTGGGCCTCATGCTGCTGTGTTGGCCCTCCAATTCACGGGACTGGTTCAGATAGAATGTGACAGTTAATTTTTTAGTGTTGGCCTTGACAAACAAAGCATTATATCACTTGTAAGCATCCATTTGGCCTCCATTTTAATTATGTGAGTCCTCATTTTAGCTCACCGGTAGACATTAGTCGTTACATAACAATTCAAAACAAAAAGAATGTGTTGCTTTTTGGTCATTCAAATACATGTGGACAGGCAGCCGCCAAAAGGTCAAAAGGTGGTTCAAGCCAGGTCCCAAAAAGTTATTGGCTGTTGGCTACACACAGCAAGTAAAACGACAATTAAAGTTTTTTTGCTTTTGTGCTTTAAAACATGTTCTTCCAGTATATCATTAGTATTACATGTATTACAGTATGACAGAATGTATCAACACTGCTCCAGAAAACCCCTTTAAAAAGTTCCATATTTTAGGACTGAAGCTACGCCGTTACTGACATACTGTAATGCAACAGCAGTGGGTTCACAGCACCCCCACCAGACTTGCAATGTGGACGCAGTTTTTGATTACAAGACATGGCAAAATTTCTTAAATTAGCCAAAGGGACTTTTTTTCTAATCGGAGACCTCATCAGTCTTGTGTTTGTGTTTGATTCACTGCTCTACTGACTACAGGAAAAAGATATGAAAAAAAGCTCATTAATAACCAAATCACAAAATAAAGATGTGCTTTTCAAAAGGTGATATTTTTCATATTTTACCTACAGAAGTATCATTCCACATAATTGAGATTTACAACAACATTTTCAAGTTAAAAAAGAAACGTATCCAACCGGGCAATTAATTGGCTTTTTTTTAAAGATAAAAAGTGCTGCTCTGTCTGTCATACAATCTGTTTGAGGAAGCTGATAATTTCACCAAAACACATGCTTCTGCATTTTTTTAAAGAAAATGTCCACAAAAGATAAGGAAAAACAATTTCACAAACCATTGAAATTTCTGATTGCAAACAGAGCATTGTCTCCCCCTCTGTTATCTCCCACAGAACAAAGATTAATGCCTGCACAGCTTCATCTATGAGGATTGGATCCTCATCACAGATTTCCAAATGAGGTAAATATTTCACACAGTTGTCAAATTTATAATCAGAATATCAAATTTTCACACTACATCTTACATTTGTAAACAGTTGAAGCAACTGTGCTAAACCGTTCATGGGAGAAAGGTTCTCTCAAATGCACCCAAATATTAAAATACATATTAAGATTGTCCTTGTTGACCTTTCTCAAAATGAAAAACAAATAAACAGAAGTGAAATCTCATTGCCACTGTTCATCTTTACAACACTTTATATCCAAAAGGACAACCATTGATTTTCCAGTTATATAATCCACACCAAATTATTGAATGTCACATGATTAAGTGTTGTGGTTCGCATGCACTTCTCCAAGATGGAGTTTCTGAAAATGCTCATGTCACCATGGCAACCCAGGCTGTTTGACAAAGCACTCATGATAAAGAACTGCTTTGTGGAGGTTCATCTTGAAAATGGGACCCTTTCAGCTAGAAGCTCAGCCAGGTGACACACACACTCACACACACACACACACACTCACACACACACACACACACACACTCAAAAGAGCCCTTTATTGTATGCTGTGGAACTTCTGTTTAACAGCACTGCACACTTCATGGTGGAACAAAGTCTTTAAATGTATTAAATCAGCGAAAACATCTGCGGAACAAGAAATATGCTTTGCAGTTACTTCCAACATTGTACTGTATTTTACACCAACTTGCCAAGCTTTAAAGCATTGCCCTGAAAAGTAATTGATCTTCGAGACAAACCAAGGTGGTAAACAACCAATAAAGACACATTTCTAAATTTTCACAGTGGACAAAGAAACTGTATATTCAAATCAGGCCACATTTCTTTCTATCGACTTTCTAATGAGGTTGGACCTGGTGTTATATTGATTTGTCTGTTGTAATGCTTGATAGAGCTCATTCTGTAAGGCATCTTCTCCCTTGCTGTGACCCTGAAACTAGGTATTCCAACATTGTCCATTGTAATACAAATAAGTATTTTGTCCTTAGGCACACCTTGGAGAAATCCACCTGAGCACATTACTGATCACATATCAAACCTTACCTCATCATAGTGGGCCTCCAGCAAACATTAAACCATGTGTCACTTCATAGATGACTGTAGGCAGACCTTGGAGGTTGGTTCATAAAAACTAAAACATTCCCTCTAATCGTCAGGCTCATCATTTAATGGAGTCCATTACAAGGTTTTGGGTCAACATAGGTCAACATTTTGCTCGTTTACTTGGTCAAGACGAAGGTCGGGGTGCTCTCTCCTTCCAAGCCTTTGTTAATACTCAAGAGACAAATTAACAACCCCCTGCAAGCAGCCTTCTGGGAATAGTTTCTGCCTCACAGCACACAGCAGATTAAACCAAAGGGGAACAATATTCACAAATCAGCCAGTGGTTATGAGCCAAGAGGCAACCGTATCTGCCTGACAGCTCTTCTTCAACAATTCAACTAAAGATATGCTCAGATTTTGTTTGTGACTCCGAAGCAAGGGACTTTCTAAAAATGCATCCTGTGAAATTCAAAGACGTGTTGTTTCAAATACTTCTTATTAAAACAAAAATATGTTTTGCAGGATTTGCACATGACTGTAGTAATAAGTCCACCAATGTGCATCTAGTGCTTTGGGTTCACTGTTAAGTAAAAGGGTTACTCTGTCTTGTAAATGAACTTGATTTACTTGACACCTAAATTTGCTATACTTTTATATGTGTGATTCGCTGAGGACTAACTGTGAAATACAGGCAGTAGCAACAGTGCCAGTGTATAACCTAAATTACCTAAAGTAAGGTTGCTGTCATTAGACAGTTAACCAGAAACCTCTGACAAACACAAGCTGAAGGAGGATGGCCATTTGACAAAACTGTATTACATTTTTTTGTTTGTCTGTGCACATAAAAATGTAAGAACATAAGATGTGTTTTACGGGACACTGCAAATGTTTCTGTGAGACATAAATGCAAAACTGTGCCAAACCTTGGCTGACTGAGTATCTGCTGCCACACAGGAACAGCACTGTTCTCTTTTGACCTATTCTAACAGGGGTTTTGTGTTTACCTGCATCAGCTCGGGTTTCCAGAGCCTTATAATGAACCTTTATTATATTGTATATTTTCTATATAATTTATAATCCACAGAATGGGGCTTTTTAAAAGATCCAAAGCAGAATGCTGTACAGCTCTTAAGAGGTGCCCTCTTCTTCACCCATTTCAGTTCCTCACATCATAAAACGCTGTTAGCGAATACTGTGGGCTTAATTCCACATTGTAGAGCTCACCTCAGGGTGGCCCTGCCGAACTCTACCTCCAGGAGATTTACAGTCAGACATTTTATGGACTAATTGCCCAGTGCAAGTGCAGGAAGGTCAGCCGTATGGACAGCCTAGAGAGCTGGCTCTCATATCTGCTACAAGCCCAGCTAGGCAGAAGGGCAACCTCCTCAAATGGCCAGAAGGCCCCAGAATGTGCCATGAGTCTACTTGAGCTATCTCCAGTGTGGTCTATCAGATGGAATGCCGCACTACAGCTCACTGTTTGGAGATAAACAAGTGCCAAACCATTTTTCTCACTGAGTGTATGTTGCTGGGACATAAATCAAAGTCAGATAAGAGGATGTGCGAGGCTTGAGATATATCTGTGATATGGTCTTGTTGATACTGATCTAATTCACATTTTTGTGATTCATCTTCCCTCTCTTCCATAACTATACTGGTAATCTCGTAATGACAATGGATGCTATACAAACATCATATTTAAAATTTCCTTCTTTTAATGGGGCAGATCTTTCCACTACTCACCATTTCCTCAAGAGCTCCAGAGAGCCAGGCAGTTTTGTTTTTGTCTGGCCATTTTTAATAGCTCTTAATGACAATCTATTAAAGGGTACTACAGGCTTCACGCTATTCTGAGTACTCTCCTTTGATTAGCATTAGCCGACACCCACATCATTCAGCAGCTCCCTTGACTTTATCACCCCTGTTGACCCTTTCATCTGTCTAATTAACCACAATTTACTAATCAAAAAGGCTACTTTCCCATAGCTGCATGAGTGGGGACACTCATTATCAGGGCCTCCCCCGTTACCACTGAGAGGTCCAAAATATGGATTCCTAGGGTTAATCTGGAATCAAGAGGCATAAGATATGCAAAGGTACTGCCAACCTTCAATCAAGGCAGGTATAATAGCAATGAGCCAAAAGCACAACAATATAAAACACAAAGCAGCTGTGAAAGTAAACTGTCAGCTATCTGGACACTGAAATAAGAAATATAAGATAAAAAACTTTGTCGGGAGCTACAAAGTGAAAGGGGGAGAAAACAGGGGGGCGGGACAACTTCAGGTTTCATTATATGGAAAAAATCAATAAGTTGAATGTGGGTTTATTGCCACCTTGCCAACTGGAAAAATGAGAAGATAGCCACAAGCAGCAGGCTGTTTTTTCTTTACAATGCTCTTACTTACAGACACATTACAGTGTAGTAACATCAGACCAACGTAACCAGCTCTGGCCACATCCAACGTCTTTGTGTATTGTATAAGAGTGCAGAAATTAATTATAAAATCATTCAATCTAATAACTATCTAAAATTGAAATGCATCATGAAGTTTGTGTAATAAATGTTATCTTATGTGTGTTTATTTGAGTGCATGCAACACATTGTACTCTACATTACAGAGAAAAAGCGTAACCCTGGACAGCTGCTCATGTCAGAGACGGGCATCAATAACCAGCGCCAGGTCTGTGATTTATAATTGTGTTGGAGGGGTCAGTGTGGGGTCAGCAGGGCATTCCTCGGCCCTGTCTAATGAAGGGAACACAACTCTGCCCCACTCCAATACTCTGCACAGCCATCTCCAATTCCAGGCCCCATTGCACGTGTCAATCACAACATCAGTATATGCACCACTCAGTCGCTCGGCACAATGCCCGAGAGCAATAAGAATATACAGAGCTTCAGCCGGGAAAAATGTTCTGGATAATGCTTCAGTTCTTGCAGGATTTGTTCAGTAGGACTAAATCTGACTAGGCATAGTATGATGCGATACATTAGATGTCACTTACATTCAAATAACTATCCTTTCGACTAAATTCTAATATAAGGGTCAGTATGTTATTGCTTTATACTCCATTCACTTAAAGAAGAGCCTATATTTGACAGAAACACCATCCAACTGACTCAGTCTCATGTATCATCTGATGTTTCTGCAACCATCCATCACCATTCACAATAGGCTATGATTAGACACAGGAGGACCCCAGTGTGGCCACATATCAGACACAAAACATTTGCAGGCCAAACTGGAAACTTATGAGTGGCACTAACACAGCTCAATTTCAAAGCTTTCAACTTGCAAAGCTTATTTTGGTAAAAGTTTGTCCTCCTCATTATGACCTGAGGTATAATGAGTTTTGTCATGCTGGGAAACTCACAGTAATGACTTTGCTAGATGATGAAATAATTGCAAGATAAGCAACAAGAAACATGCAAGAAAATGTTATATATATATAATATATATATATATAATATATCCATATCCTGACTCAATTTTCATTTGCCTCCAACTGAAGCACGAACCGATTAAGGTAGGAGTCAAGCTGGAATTGAATTAGTGCAAAGTGAATGGCTTTGGTTACATGAAGCACAAGCTGTGTCCAATCAGTGTCTCAGTTCCCAGTAAGACGCTCCAAAACATCAATTACATTTTGTTTTAATAGTGGGGGACAGAAACATGCGGCCGCAGAAAAACATGGGAATATTGAGAGAGAACATGAATGGACGATGGAGGGTAGAAGAATGATAAAGTATATTCAAGTGAAACAAGGCAGCATGTGTCAGCAAGCAGCAAGACGTCAGCCCTGTGTAAAAATAGTCAGTCCAATTAAAATGAACAACTTGGGTTTTCCAACACTCTAACACCTTATCTGTAATCTTGTATACAACAAACACTGGTTATAAATGTAAAAACAGTGGCTAAGTAAGTATTGAGACAGTATGTAATTATGATTGTGTCAGTAAATAAAACAAACATTAGTTTAAAAGATTAGGTTTCACTGGAGTTCTTTGGTAATGTTGTGATTTAAAAAAAAAAAATACAGTACAAGTAATGAAAACCTCGATGGTCGTGCGGGGTTAACTTTAGAAAGGGTTATAATAAATACATAGTTCGATATGTGGCGATATGTTAAATAATCACTTTCTCTCACTTTATTATTTTGGCGTCTAATTTAATTTACTGATGATAAAATAAAGTGTATGTTCTTAGCGAGATTATATGATACGGGGCGCTCAGTGGTAGAGCGGTTGTCCTTCAGCCGAAAGGTGGGTAGTTTGATTCCCATTCTCCCCGCAGCTCATACTGTCATTATGTCCTTGGGCAAGACACTAAACCCACCTTGTTTCCAGTGGTGTTCCAGCTGTAGCACTGGTGAATGGAACCCTAATGTAAGTCGCAAATATACGTAAATATACTGGTTAATGGAAGTCGTTTTGGATAAAAGTGTCTGCTACAACTCAATTAACCATTGTAAGGACTTATTGTTGTAAATTGTAAAACTATTTATGAAGGTAAAAATGTTACTTAGTTCTGCTTTAAGTGTTTTTGGAGGTATTTAGTGGCAACATTGCAGAATTAAATATAATTAAATATAATGGAGAAAAGTATTTAGTCATGTTTATGCTGTAAGTGAGATGAGAAATCAAACAGTGTGTCATCTGTCCTTTATTTCAGAGTAATGTGGTCTGTTATTGCTTCTGAATTTGGTGAGCTGTCGTAGACACGTTTTAAATTGCTATCAAAGAATGTAGACCTTTTCAGTAGAAATTGCTTCTCCACCTATTTTATCACTCGATTGTGCCTCTCTATATTCAGATTCTCTAATACGGTTTATGATAATATGATTGCAAACAGCTTGGGATTGTTGACCGTCTTTTATAAGATGAATTGTTCTGTCAATAGAGTTAGATGGCCATGCACCATATGACTTTCTATTCTGCAGCAAAAACATGTTTAATGCTTCCCTGAGAATGTACAGCTGCTCCTGTTTCCATTATCCATTTAACAACCTTTAAAAGGGGGATTTATTTCTGTAAATTAGCTCTTGTAGAACATTATTGTATTATGGATCATAAACTTTAAGTCAATACAGAACGAGGATAGCATGGTTAGAGGGAGAAAATACCTAAGTGACCTCTTTGTGTGCTGATAGACCACTCTTCATCAGCTGATGCTGCTAGAACTTTATCTTCTTCTTCCTCCCACTACTAGCTTCCCAGTGTCCCACAGAAGCCATTTGCTCATCAGCCTATTACTTTCAATAGGCTTTGGTGAAGTTGGCTATTTCACAGATGTAAAGGTTGAGCTGGCAGAGGGTAAAGGCCAGGCAACCAGGCTGTCAGTGTCCTGCACCAAAGTCATCCATCAATTATTATCAGGCATAAGGAGAGCCACTGCAGCCCTGAGCCGGCACTTTGTCAAACCTCATCCAGGTTCATCCATTAACATCTGTGAGTTCAGCAGTGTGTTAGTTTCTGTTGCAGAAATGGATGTGTACATTGCAACACAACAACACTAAAACATACAAACATACACAACCAAACAAATAATATCTCAATTATTTAGTGTTAACAGTAACACTGTATGTCCATCAGTGTAATTTGGTAAACTTAGTGGCAAGTATTACCCTTCTCCTCAGGTCACTGCAAAAAGATGCATCAATTACTAAAAATCTAAATCTAAAATCTAAAATTTTTTTTTTTTTTAGATCTGGTCATATTTGAATGGTTTCTTGATAAGAGACAGTTAAATAGTGGAGTGCACAAAACCCAGAATTTAAGGATTTGTATCAGTTATTACAGTGACTCTTGACCTTTTGTCCTATTTTCAATTTGCATGTGCTTGCCGCCTTGTTAATAATTATTTTTTAGTTGACATTTTCTTTTTATAAAATACCAGGAACGGTAACAACATGCTACGTATTTACATCACTGTATTTTTGAAAATATTGCATTGATTGGTCTGCTTTAAAGATATCTGACATCTGCCCATTTCTGTGCTCCAGTGCAACTTTTACTCATTACATCCACTCTCTAATTTGCTGACATTTCACTTCCTTTCATTTTCCTGTGGTGTCTTAAGGCTATAAAGCAGCACACCTCAGCATGCATCTTGATATTCATATAAGCCAATGAATCACTCTTTCTGCTCCCGCCATCTTGCCATCCCATCCAGAGTAAAAATGGGGGGTGAAAATAAAGGACGACAGGCTTATGGTTGGCCGGGGTTGGCTGCGTCCCCACTGACAGGTTGTGATAGGTGTCATCTATCACCTATGAAAAGGCCCGAAGGCTCACCACACCAATCATACTAGTGCCAGATGTTACAGCACCGCATACACACAAACACACACACACTGCATGTAAGCAAGCATAAATCAGACACAAACAAAACAAACGTGACATTCAAATACATGCCTTTGTTATTCACAGTAAACCATATATGTATGAACAAAAGCATATATGTTTAGTTCTTCAAGGTAAGCAGGCTTTACAGGAATATGTTAAGTGCACAAAACTGTCCTTGTGGCATGTTATAGTCCAACAAAAGAGCACCCATCCAATTTAAATGCCCCTACTACATATGTAAAACAGGGCAGTGGAAAACAAAGGCGTGACTTCACCGTCAAGTTTATGAGCAGAGACAAAGAAGGGAGCCCCCCCACAGTCTCTGTCAAACCTGCACAGACAAAAGGGAAGGCCCACCTCACTGCTTGAGCAATTACAGTAACAACTTCACATGTCGCTCTATCCCCTCAGGGCCCCAACATTATGAGCCCACCTGTCAAATAACCGAACACCGCGCCACACTTGCACCAGACCTACACCAAGGCACTAACTCTCAATTAGTTGGACGAAGAGGAAGGGTTTTTCAAGCTTGTGCTGACACTAAACTCTTTCAGAAAAACTCCAATTAAAAGTCAGGGATGAAAACAAACTTATATCTAAAAGCTGTACTAAAGCTGTCATGGGATAACTGGGTCTAAACATTTTTTAATTAGCAGGCTGAAACACACAGTAAACATACACATACACAAATGCACAGGAAGTCCCTCACATTATGATTGTGAACAAAGCCATCCCATTACTGACTGGACATTAGAATACCCTTCTTAAAGCCTCATTATTGCTCTTTTGCAATAATGGTTTGAGTTACAGCTAAAACTGCCGCATTCTTCAGGTTTCCTATGGTATCTGTGCTGCTGTGAAGGGGAAGGGGAAGAGGGGAAGGGCAGTGTTGAGGTAATGGACGTCTTCATGCTGTGCGACCCGAACACTGCAGTGAAGTATGAAGGGCACTCCTATGGCTGCCTCTACATCACACCCCGAGATACACAGAGCAAAAGTCAGATGGAGAAATGCTAATGTTGATTCTTTAAGATTAATAGTGATGGTTGTATTCGAATGGGCCTCACTGCCAGAAGTTTCTCCTACATAACGCAGCGTGAGACCAAATAAATTAAAGCTTGAAAATTGAATTGATCCTTGTGGCCAGCTAAAACACTGTAGTATCTGCAACCAACAGGCCTTTGCTTTTACCATTTATCCCCTGGTAACAAGAGAGGAATATTTTTAGTATATTAATCTAATATAGCAGTTTCCAGTCAAACCAAAATGAGAAAAATTAAGAGGCTATTCAAAAGCCAAAATAAAGTCATCTCATTGGTTAAGTTGGTCAAAATAGCTGATAATCACCCTATTTTTCAGATGATTAAATTTGGACAAGAAGCAGTTTTAGCTTATTGTTGGATAAAACAGAAAAGAGGTGCCTATGTTGTGTACTCGAACATCCCATAATTGAAACCATGTTTATCAATAAAATACGCTATAATCCGCATATTAGATCATGGAAGTGACATCTTTTTGGTTCTTTCCATAAAGATGTAAACATTTTATTTTTTAAATAATTCCTTTATTAGCACAATTTACAGCCTCTTCTCGTCCGGTGTGAAACCATTCCCAAGGCAAAGGAAAGACAGGACTCAATAAATGATGTTGACTTGCCATTGTGGTGACAAAATAAATTTCAATTACAGCTATGTGAAATTGGATTTCCTTGGAGCATTAGGGGATTGAGAACCGTTGAACACTTTCATGCCTTTGCTTTTTCTTCTAGATTGCTGGTCACAGGATTTCTGGCGTGTTGCTTAGCTTTACCACAGTCTTATGAAATCGATAAGTCACTTTGGACAGACGTGTTTGTTCTTGTAACAGCATAGCAAGAATGAATGCACATGATTGTAGGCTGCACACATTGTTATGTTCCACCTGGTGACCTTTTAGGGTGAGTATGTCCACTTGGCAGCCATTTGTGTCTGTTTAGTACCATTTTCTGATCATTCATATATTATCCCTGTATATAAAATCTGTAAAGCAATAAAAATGTTGATGACCAGTTTGTCGGTGATGTTCTGAATCTTTCAGAACTAGTTTGATTTGAAGAAAGTTAATTAAGCAAACAATGTACTGTAATTTTCCATCATATTTTCATTCAGGTGACTCATTCATTCATTCATTCATTCATTTTCTATCGCTTTGTCCCGTTAGGGGTCGCGGGTGACTGGAGCCTATCCCAGCAGCTTTGGGCCTGAGGCGGGGTACACCCTGGACAGTGGCCAGTTAGTCGCAGGGCTGACATATAGAGACAGACATTGACAGACAACCATTCACTCTCACATTCATTCACTAGGGACACTTTAGAGTTGCCGATTAACCTATACATGCATGTCTTTGGACGGTGGGAGGAAGCCGGAGTACCCGGAGAGAACCCACGGTAACACGTGGAGGACATGCAGACTCCTCACAGAAAGACCGGAGTCGGCCGAGAATGTTTGGGTCGGCCGGGTTTTGAACTCACGACCTTCTTGCTGTAAGGCAGGAGTGCTAACCACTCTGCCACGTGCACCCTCAGGTGACTCATTTAAGTGTTAATCTTTGGTGAAGTCCATCTGGAGAGTTTTACTTGAAGCTTAATTTCGACTACACATGACCTTCTTATTTAGTGAGGCATGACCCCGGCTGACTGCTGCAGCCTTCTCAGACAGCACAGCTTTTAAAGTCTACCTTCTTGTGTGCAAATAAGATTCACCCACATCCAGATGACATTTACCTCTTAAGAGCCTTATTCTTCAGTCTGCTGCACAGTTTCACTGTTGAATGGTTTCCCTGAATGAACCTAAATGTGCTAGGCTCCACTGACAGACTCATTTTCACAACAGGCAATAACGATAAGAAATATCCCATTTGAGCTTTGCTAAAAATCTGTATACGATGCAGCTAGTGGATCACTCTTCTTGAAACCAGGCATTACTGTCAGTAAAGACACACTCAGTGCCACTGGAGCATCCATCAGTTTTGGCAGAAAGGCTTACAGATAAGTGAGTGTCGATGAGGGAAGAAATCTGTATTGCTTTGGGCACATCTGTTTTATACCAAAATATTGGGCTTATCTGTCTTTGTACTATAGTTATCTCTGGCCTGTTAACTTAAGCAAAAAATTGTAGAACATTTTTGACATGAGCTTACCAGTTCATAGCTACACAAGGTCACAGAGGACTATGTCATGTGTAGTACTGCAATAATACAATCTGAGTTGAAACTAAAACAGCTATAGTATAATAATAATAATAATAATAATAATAATAATAATAATAATAATAATAATAATAATAATAATAATAATAATAATAATAATAATAATAATAACAGAAGAAAATCACGTTGAAACACAATGAAGGTAAAATAGCCAATGTGAGATAAGAACAATTTATATTCATTATCATTTAAAACTATTGGTGTAATTTATGCTAATACCAAAGCTAAAAAAACAATGCCAAATGTGTAGTTGTCATGGTAAAGCCCAGTCCTTCAAAACCTTTATGCATTTATTTTAGACTTCTGTAATCTTAATTGCAACTTCTTAGACTCAGATTGAGACAAATGTTTCGCACAAAAAGAAAAGCCAGTTAAAAACCGCAGACAATATTGGCAGCATTGTGTGACATTTCATCAACTATTCCTACTCATGTGTTTAAAGAGTGTTCACGTGCATGTTGATACGTCAGCCTTGTTATGAATTCCTGTCAATGATGATACCTCATTTCCATATTATGCTCAGGCAGGCAGCTTTGATTTGAGTACAATCTTTACTGGTTTGGCAGCCCAGACATTAAAGGAATGGAAGTCGTGGTTCTCTCAGTGGGGTGTACTCAAAAGGCAAAGATGGAAAACTGAACCTTTCTTTCCACTAGTGAAAGGTGTTACATTACAACAAACTAAGTGCGTAGTTTGAACCCCAAATAACAAGGTATGACAAAAAAAAATATTTAAAAAAAAGTATATATTTCTTCTACGCTTAAATTAAGCCCTCACACTGCTCTCAGGATAAGTCACAAAAAAACATTCTGGATATTTTGAATACTGTTTTAAATACTAAGTACATTTCAATAAAGACTATCTCCAGCATGCATATTCAAATATCTGTGCATAATAAAGTGTCTGTGATTCCGTGTGCATTCCCAGCCGGTGTCAGGGTTACTGCCCATGTATAATGCATATTCAGTCCTCACAGCTGGCTCTGATAACACCCTTCAATGGCATCATCTATCAGAGGTTGGGCAATGGCAGCACAGGCCAGCAATGATAGTCGGTCTCTATTATCATTCACTTTTTTTTTCGTCCAGATGAGAGGTGAACAGGGCTCCAAACAGACAGACTGAATGAAAAGAAGCATGAGCAGGGTTATGAGACATTTAAGTGGTCAACCTTGAAGTCCAAAGTGCCTTTGCTTTAGAAAAGGCACACAGTTTTAGACAGTCACATCAAAACATGCAGCCTTTACTTTTTTACACTAAGTTTAGGTAAAAAATAAAAGATAAATTAAAAGACAAACAAGAATATTAATAAGTTTAAATTATTATAAATATTTCGCGTGCTGATCTGTTTGAGTGAATGTAAAGGGTTGAGAGTCTTATGAAACCATGTTTTGAGCATTGAATGTCTGAGCCTCAGACTTTGAACTGCACTGATAAGAAAATAAAAAAAGCATCAGGTGTTTGCGTCACCTTTATTTGTCATTTCTGGATTCGGCACAAACAAGACTTTCTCAACAAAGATAAGAAAAAGCCTCTGATAAAGTGGCTAAACAAATCCAAACAATAAGTGCTAGCTTTAATTGCCATTTCAGGATCAAAGCCATCTAAATCTTCACCATGCAACATGTATTGTAGGGCTCTCCTGGGAAATACAATAATACATCAGCTGCATTGTATATTTCAAAACCATCTCCAATGAACGGTCAACCCGTAGTCTGCCTGCAATCTATAATTTGGCTTTCCATTAAGTTCCTTATGTACATGTTATGTAACTTTAATTTGGGCTGCACCTGACATGTGTTATGAACATTCAGAAAATGCACCCCCCACAAGGTGATGACCTTAAAAAGTAACTGATGTTAATGAGTTTATAAATGCACCTTTATTTATACTCGTTCATAGACAGGGCTGACATGATGGCTTTACTTCAACACTTTCAACAATCATTGGATCTTTGTGGTGTTAAGCTTCATGTGTTATGTATCTCTACAAATGATATAATGATATATTTTTATGTTGATATTTGACTAAAATGTAAATGGAACAGAAACTTTAAATGACCCCCCTAGTAATTGGAAATATATAACAAGGCTATGGGCATGGAAATGAGATTATGGAAATGTATTCAGATGTTATCCAATGTACACATAGCCTTTGCATTATTTGTGCATCCATCAGAGGTTTTCAGAAGTCTGATGTGTCATTACAAAGTCTGGTTGAGTTAAAGCAAAGACACAAATCAGAGAAGGGAAGCTGATTGACTGCCTCTACCCCTCCCCCCCACTCCTCTTGGTGCATTGATAAAGGGCATGGGCGGCATAAATTTAGTGCTAAATGGCCTACTGTCATGTAGAAGGTGAGGGATCACATCACGTTGTAGGCATGAGCAGATGTCTGTGAAGGTCTAATGACGGTGACCGTGTCACCTCTGTGGCTGCTGTAAGAACTGCTGTGCCACCAACGTCTCAGACGCATCACCCACACACACACTCAAACACCCAGATTTTAAACAACACCCACTCTTGAACCCCTTGTCTGTGATTTACCTTATCAATTCAATTTGAATGTAAAAAGATAAAAAAATAAATAAAAAGAAGACGGCATTGAATAAAAAATGCAAATCCTATTTATCATTTAGCAGAGGAGCTGCGGAGGTAAGGTAGATGTGATGATGTAATGCATCTTTAGTTAATGAGTAGGACTTTGCTCACTATCAAGGTGACACGAGCTAACAGTCACATAAACCCTGGTAGAATTAGCACAGAGTGTGTGACTGGTGTGTGACTGGTGGAGGGGGCATTTGTTTGCCCTAATTTGTGTAATGTGCAGTGACAATAGAAAGGAGTGAGAGCATTAATACACCATCCATCATGAAGCTAACTGTTGACTGGTCCAGAGCTGCCGCCTAATGTGAACCAGACCTGAAGCATCTGAGCAGCCGAAGCATCAGCTCGGCCCAGGCTAAATTAAAGACAAAAACAGCTCCGTCATTCTCCAGTTAGGTGTAATGTCCTTGGAGAATGATGGGAACAAAGCTTTACGTTTTATAAGTTGACACATAAAACTGTTAAAAATGGCAACATTACAAGGGATTTTATACGTTGTATACATGTCACAACACAATTCACTAATGCGGTTCTTTTTTTGCCTGCTTTACAGTGTCCATTAAGGCACTTAGGTCTTCTGTTCAAAACTGATAGATTTTGTTTTTGCTGGTACATTCAGTTGACATGTAAATAGACATTTTAATCAATCACCAAGTGGACCACGCCAGGAGAAAGGCAATGTTCTGCCAATCATGGTACCAGCTTTAGTTTGCAGGATCCTCCATTGCAACTTTCTACATATAAACATAAAATAAATGCAGCAGCTTCTTAAAAACCAACAATTTAACCTTGCAGTGAATAGCATTACAGCAAGGCACCTTATTGTGTGAGAGGACAATGAAAAAAGTGTATTGTTCCCAAGTGGAAAAGTCACATGAGTATCTGAGAGGATAAGCAAATTCATTAACAGCTTCTGGCAGCACTGGAGACAGGATTAACAATACCTTTATGCTAAAATGTAATTGAAAATATGGCTCATCTCATTTTTCACACAAATGTGATTGGATATGCCCCTGTTGTTTTGAGGGTAACCTCAGTTAAGCCATAATTAGATTTTGAAACTACCACTGACAAGGAACATTATAGTTGCACGGTTAAGATAATCTCAAGTGATATGATTAAAACAAATTGAAGTATTGGAATAAGTTCACTGTTGAAAGATATTTCTTATTGCATTTTTTTCTCATAAAAAGTCATAAGAACCCATGGTCAACTGGTTAGTGTTTATAGCAAAAATAAATTTACTAAAGTAACTAAAAGTAGCCAATGTTAAATAAGATATAAGTCAATTAAGTGGTGCCAAACACATTTAAATCATAAATAAACTGGATCAAAGTTGAAGGACAAAACAGTGGGGACACGTCTCACAGACCATCCAAATGTAATTAGGCCTAATCATATACAATGTTTGTCTTTACTTCCATCTTTTAACCTTTTATCTTGAAAAAAATGAAATTATGAAGGCCATTTTCATCCCAATGACAACATCTCTTATTAGTTATGTGCAGCAAGTAAAATATGCTGCATCCAATCCCAATCAATGTGACAATCAGGTAAGGCAAGGTACGCTATCAAAGGTCGTCATGAGGACATACCAAATGTAATATATGACATGTAGGAGGCTGTGTTGCATTATTTGATGAGAGAAGCTGTAGAAATCAATAGACTGTCTGGATATAAGGTTCATTTAAACCCCCCTTCAACATGATAAGATAAGCAGGGCATAAGGTCAAAAAATCCATTTCCATCTTTCCGCAAATACTATAAATTAAGATTTATGGTGTTTTAAACATCAGGAGATTAAAAACTTGGGTCTGTGAGACAGTGAGTGTGCAGCCACAATTCTTTTCTCGTGCATGATTAACCTGGTAAACACGTGTCCTGGTTTCAGCTGTAATGGGAAACATGCACAAACAAATTTGTGTGCTGCTAAAATCCAAATGGCATAATGTGGCTCCATGTTTACACAATTTATGTTCACACTAGCAACAACACAGTTTACCAATTTGCACTTCCAAAGTAGAGCGCTGGTAAATGCAAAATGTTATAAAGAAGGTATTCATTAGTCAACAGGGAATGATTGCGTGAAACATAAAAGCCTGTAGTGGGAGCATTTTGTAGTAACATAAAGTTATATTTAATGCTTGCTAATAAAGCCAATAAACAAAAGTATTATTTGTTAACATTATTTGGACATTAACATTATTTTCTTGTTGTTAAAAAATAGCAGGTGATTGTACAAATGCATTGATGGAGAATCCACCAGCAGCCATTTATTCAGCTCTAGATTGCAACAGGCAATGTTTACTGTTTGTATCACTTTCTGTCTTAGCTTGAGCCAGAAATAAACATTCAGTATGTTATATTTTAGACGCTTACACACTATTTTGTCACTAATGTAAAAGATTACTTAACTGTGAACATTTGATTTTAGCAATGGCCCTTAAGCTTAATGATGAAATCACAGTTTCATCACATTTACATAAAATAATTTACAATAGTTTTTGTGTTTGAACTGGTTTCTGTCCGAGTGATCAATGACCTTTGTATACATTTGTAATAATCCACCACACAGACGAGATAGGGCTGTACTTTATAATGACATATGGAAAAAATAAGTCCATTTTCAGAAGTATTATGATCAATATTTAATCCATTGAGCTGAAAGTTCATGATGGAGTTAAGAGGGTTTAGGTTATCACAGAACCACAAGACTGGAGCTATCTCGGAGAGGCATAAGAGCCACCTGATTGGCAGCTGCTGATAAAGCAAACCCCGATAAGCACCAAACTTTGCTCGATGATGCACCACCTGCCATTGACCCTTTATTGTTTCTGCCATCAATCCTGGCAAGATCACCGGACAAAAAAAAAGAAAAGTTCACTGATGTTTTTTCTCACTGAATAGATAAAAAAGGACAAGAGAAGGTGCTTGTACTAAAAGGCAGCAGCTGAGGCAAAATAGCCTGTGTCTGTATTTATTGGCTCGTGAATCAATATGGTTTTTCTTATACAAAGGGCCAGGCTGTCGGGGAGAGTGAGTATCTATCACTTCCACCTGGAGCTGGGTTGCAGTGGCAAGGTCGCAGCTGATACGTCTCACGTCTGTTTGCGTGGCCCGTCTGAATGAAGGGGGCGACAGTCGAGCGATATGAAGAACATAACTCATAGAACTCATCTAATACGCGACCAGTGGCAATGGTCCTGATTAGATGGGGTGATTTAGGGTATCCTCAGCTCAGGCCTCATAAACATCCAGCCATGGGACGTTGCATATGGTCTCTGTTTTATGTTGATTTTTTGCACCATTAGGTCTATTTGCTGACCTGCAGATCTAATGTGCAGTAATAAAACACAGCCATGGTTTATTAAGCGTGCAGCCTGGTTTTCACAGGATCTGCCTGCGAGTTTCAGTGAAGGATTCCTAACCAATTTGTAGTACTGTTATCTTTTATCTTAAAGAATTGACAAGTTTGCAAAGTGTAAAACAGGACAAGATATTAGAACATTGTATGAAAAACCAAACAATTTAATATTACTTCTTTTTTAACGTTGGTTGTATGGTGCTTCATTCTGTTCACCGATCACACTTTTGGTGGTGAAGAAAGTAATGAAGATATCTAAGATAAATATTTTGAACCAAGCAATAGACAGTGCTAATTTACCTCAGTAGATGTCCTGTTAATTTGAGTGTTTGAACAATGCAGTGATGTCTAATGAACTCTGATCTGCATCTCGCACAACGCATTCAAAATCCAAATCCAGTTTCTGTTTAGTGACCTTAAACTTTGTCAGTTAGTTCAAGTCAGCAAAAAGTTTGTGTGCATGGACTCAGCCTGAGGCAAGTGTACTGCACATTCATTTCAATTCAAGCCATGTCTTTAACATTGTGGTTTTATTCTCTGAGTGTGGCGTCTGATGTAGTAGCAACACCTTTCAGATGCTTCCTTGGCTTTAGCGTAATTATGTGTCAGGGTCGTTGTACAGGAGAAGTCCCATGCCACAGTGTCAGGATGCTTAATTAAGAAGGTGTAATGTGTTGGAAAGAAACCAACCAAGGCCAATCCACGGGCGCAGCAACAGCACCAAGTGGAAACTGACTCTAATCAACTTCAATTAACTACACTCTGGAAGATAATGATCTTTTTTTTTTTCATAAAGAGCTCCCAGGCTAATAGATTAGAGAAGGAATTCTATCAAGAGTGAAAACCAGGAAATAGTAGATGGTGTTTATCTTCTCATGAGCATTGGTGAATATTCATTTGTCACTGCAATAGCTTAATGGAAGGGCAAATAACTTCCTGTCAGTTTTTGCAGTGATGATTGCATTTGGCTGTAAATCAAAGCTATAATGGAGAGCAGTGGCTCATTTACCTTTACTACACAGCTGGCATGCAGGAATCTGTTTGGGAGCTTCACTGGAAATCAATAGAGAGGTCTATACAATATAAAAAATAACAAAAGTTCTGATTTTAGTCTGATTTCCTTTTCGCTCCTTAAAGCTCGTCCCTCTTTCCACCCTTAACTTTTCTGTCAGATGTTAAGTGTTAGGTGTGAGGCATCATCTCATCTTAATAACCTGATTGCATTTGGCTGTGACACAATGAGATTTGTAGATGAGATTGGTTGTAGTGAGTGGCAAGATTAAAAAAAAAAAAAAAAAAACATGCAGGTCCCAATTTGGATAATGCATTTTGCAACATTGCAATTTAATCATCATTGTGTTGACCTAAAGGAAACCAAAACAAAACATAACCCTTGCTTGCCTATCAAATTCAGATGCCTGTCGGAAATGAAAGCAACCCAATTCTCATTTTAAGATTCTCATCATTTCCATTCTCCACGGTTTTGCCACAGAGCAGGAACAGCTGAATATTGTTGTGTTCATCTCTTCTATGTCATACAAAAACAACCAAACGTAATCAGCTCCATATCCCACTAACCTACCGGCTCGGCCACCCACTCCTTCCACCTGGCACCAGTGCACACTGCTCCCCCTGCCTCGTAACCCCACAGATAGGTCTCTTCCATGGCAACACATGGCAACACATGGCAACCCACAGCAAGCTCATTTATATCTAATGATAGCCACCCTCCACGCCAGAAACCCACTCACACACATGAAAATGAGACTCCATATTAAATGAATAACTGGCAGGTGGGTCATGGATTCACCAAGGAAATTTCGAATGACCTACACCACAAAAAACATTTCTCTTTTGTTGATGCAAATGCCACACAATGAGTCAGATGCATTTTTATTTGAGGTAAAAGGATAAAAGAGGGAATCTGTTCAAGGATAACTTTTTTACATGCACCACATGTCATTTCTGCTGTTTGGGGCTTTCAATCAATGCTATACAACCCACACATTCCCTCATCACTAATAATGACAAATATTTTCTTCTCATTGCACACACTGAATGATATTTCTTTGTTACCTCTTGATGTCAACAAAACAGACTATGCATTATGGACAAATAGTTCTTCACTGGGACATGTTGGTCTGGGGAAGGTTTATATTTTATAAAATAGTGTTTCTAATGGGTAGATCTGCATGTGGCAAAAATCTAAATAAAGTTATGGACTTAAATGGTGCATATGTTACAAAACAGTGACTCTGCTAAGAAAAATAAAAGAAGGCAAGGTCAAGTTCTAAATGAATGATCCACTAACAAAATGATTGTAACTAAAACCAATTGTAAATGTTTAACCTATTGACAGCAATGTACTATTTGTATTCTCTTACATCTAATAACCTTTACTGACAGTAACCCAGCTCCAGACCTTCATGTGTCTTTACATTCATAAACATAAAGGCCAAGCCGATAACTACAGCACCATTCTGGACAAGTGTTATTTCTCCAAGGACTTCAAAATAATACAGTGTGGCCCTAAATTAAATTAGACCTTTCCTTGTGTCATAGCTGTCAGAGCAGAAAGAGGAGGGGGACCTCAAATACAAAGAGGTCTAAAGAAATAATGGCTGCCTGGTCACTATCTCGGGTTATGTCCCAACCTCCAGATAAGGCAGCTAATTGAAGGGTAGTTTGGAAGATGTGACCTCTACAAAATGAACTGACGTGCATCACTAATGAGGATTAGAAATGGTTGTTTAGAAAAAAGTGCAAGGTGAAAATGCACCTTTCTTCTCCTGGCATTGAAGGAGATGAGAAAGAGTTGACAGAATCACCCTTTATCAGTCTTTTCATTGATTTCAGGCGATGACAAAGAAATGGTTTCCATCAGAGGTTCTGAGGACGGACAAAGAGTTTTCTGCCGCTGTGCCGTCCACAAGAGATAAATGTCTGACTGAAGGCTACTCTCGCAGCTGTAGGGTCCTAATGATCTGGAGCCCTCACACTGCCATACCTCTTGTGCTACATGAAGCCTTATGACACAACCCGAGCTCGGCGCCATCAGTCAGCACAGCTATTTGTTTGGGCCCACAGAATCTCTGCAGGTTACTATTATGGTGTTGCAAAAACAATTCAAACTATTCTGTGCTCATTCGCAATTGTACTGTGCAACACATTAATCTCACAACATCTTTGACTCACAGCCCGAGGAAGATGAGGTCATCGCAATATAAAACTGAAATGTATCAAACTTATCATGACGCATTATGTTTATCTTTTAATCCTCAACAGGAGCTACCTTTCCCTTTAACAACATACAGTAATATTAGCGCCTAATATCATATCATTGTCTTCCCTTGGCTCTGTAAATGAGCAGCAGGCCATTGCAGTTAAACCAACCAAAAGCAGGAGAGAGCGAGCCCCTGTTGAAATGGAAATTACTGACATCATCATTAAAAAAGGGAGGGTGTGGGGTCTGTCTCCACCACAGAAATCAAATGAAATAAAAATATGAGCAAAACAGAAACCTTTGCCCACAGCATCCTTATTAGTGCTGTGTGCTCTTCCCTCTACAGCTAAATCTGCATGATATCATTTGAGCCAGATATAGTGCTAATCATTAAAAACATATCCATCTCAGCAAGGCACAAACACACATTACAGATGGTGAATGGTCATGCTATGTCATCAACTGCCCAATTAAAGGAAATTCTAACATTTTTTTTCCATTATTTTGATTTTACGTGATGTGATTTCAAGTTTTGTTCACAAATCAGCAATGACAAGCAGTACACGGCAAGGAGAAAGTCTGCAGGTAGATAGTTTGACAGGCTGTTGGGAAAATTTACTGTCTTCAGTCTCCCAGAGTGTGCAAAGACAATCCCAAGTGCAAACTGAAGTGTAACTTTGTGGCACATCAAGGTTATGTTTTGTGCTAAAGTCCCCACATTTTCTCTATCTATGCCCCTACCACCATTGGTTATGATTAGCCACTGTCCCTCAAATGGCTACACGGGGACGTGGGTAATGACAGCCCCTCAGATGTCTTTATGTCAATGGCCGAGTCATCCGTCAGCCCGCAGAGCTGTGGAAAAGTGGCTGACGTGCCACCTCAGTGCCTGATGGATGGAGCCTGTCTCTACACTGCCAACCTCTTTTATCTGCTGAGGCAGGCCAATCCCTCTGGGTCCGCCTATAATCAGCTAGACCCTTTGTGATCCCTGACAAGAGCTCCAAGCCCACATCTATTCATGCTTAACGTCACGTAAGAAATTGTTTGTGGAATATATAGCCTGTGCATGTGACGAGTTTTTGAAAAATTACATGTCGCAGATCATGTTCAGTCCTATTTTTCTTCTTTTTCACTTGATGGTTAGCTTTTTTGACAGATTTTATTTCTTATTTAACCTTGATCAAGACTGCAGACTAGACTATACGACCAGTATAACATGGAATAGCTTGTATGTGAGAGACTGTAGGAACCATGCACCATTTATTTAAACCATTTTCAATACTTCTATCAAATCTAATCAACATACTCACTGTCCAGATAGGGTTGATATTATGTGGTATCAAAAGTGTCCAGTTTAACCAAAGATGAAATTATAAACATGTCTATGAAACAGGAACACAACTTTTACCTTTTGTCAGAAATTAAGATCTGCAAACTAAGTAATTTTTAGCCATTTATATCAAATGTTGCTGTTCTATTGGAGCAAAAAAGTCCATTTCAATCACACTGAAAAAATACATATTAAAATAACTGTTTTGGGCAAAGTTATGAGTTAAGGAATTTCTTCTTTTACAATTTTAAGTAAGAAATACTGTATAATACTGTTATAAAATATTTCACAATGCAAGATAACTCATAAAAAATAAAACCTAATAGCTATAAACTGACAGTGTCAGCTGAAATATTAGGAGTAAGGTTTGCCGAGTCAGAGTCTTTTGGGACAGCAGGTTCTCCCTCTCAAGAAAAGAGTCTAATTTATCCCCCAATGGTTTTTGAACTCTTTAATGACTTTTCTCTGCACTTGTTCATGGCCCTCTGGTTGTGAAAACTGGTCAGAAGCTTTCTGCAGTCAAATAAAACCTTAAGTGAGCAAAAAAGTCTTACATAAAATGAGTCGGTTCAACAGCTTTATCATCCTGAATGTAGCAAATGTCAAATGAGCAGCTTTCATTGCTACTCTGTCAAATTCTCTCATAAAATGGCTGATAAAACTTTACATGGACCATGAAATCATGTATTTGTTATGGATGCACTTACACTAAATGTGTTGATCTGTAAAACCCGTCATGAACAGGTTATGAGAAATTCCAGTCTATCAAATTAAGGTCACAAGGATGTTGCAATAAAGGAAAGGATAATTTCTGTCTATTTGATTGCCCCAAACAAAAACAAAAAATAGAACAGTCTAGTATTTATTTTCTAGATTGCTCATCTGACCTTTGGTGCAATTATCAAAAGATGACATTAATTAGCTCTGCAAGAGTGAGGACAGCTGTTAACCTGGGCAATCTCAGCAACCAGGCCTCATAATATGAAAAATAAAACCTCACACCAGGGTAGCCAGGACAATACATCATAAGAGGCATCAATAAATAATTACATTTAAATGTCTCTTAATGAGTAGAGTTTGCTGACTGGGCCAATGTTTATGGCCTCTGATGAAAGTGCACGCACAAGGCATCTATAATACAGAGTGTCATAAAAGACTGGCCTGTTAATGGCTCTCAGAGCTCTGACTGCCATGATAACAGCACCCTCAGTTACACACTGACTACATGCAACAACTCTATGCAAACACTCCAATATTTCCTTTGAAATGTTTGCCGCCTCAGCACAGCAGCAACACTTTTATTAGATATCATAACTTTTTATGATATGGGGTTTGGGGAGGGATCGTTTGGATTTAGAAAAAAATATTTAATCATTAAAGTTGTTTGATGAACTTTCAGATGACACTTGGGGCCCGATCTTGCAACGGGCTCATAGTCAGTGATGCATGGCTGATTTGCAATCTTCCACCTGACGCAGGTGTGGACGAGCCGTTTTTTCCCCACTGTGGGCGTTCAGGGTCAGGCACAAGTCGGACTGAGGCCTGATAACACTCATGTATTTAAAGGCATCAAAGAATAAAGCTATTTGAGGTTAATAAATAAATAAATTAACATATAATATAATTAATAATATACTAGTAATAATATACAGTATATGAATCAAATATTATCACTCATTCATTAATTTTCTATCGCTTTATCCCGTTGGGATCGCAGGTGACTGGAGCCTATCCCAGCAGCTTTGGGCCTGAGGCGGGGTACACCCTGGACAGTGACCAGTTAGTCGCAGGGCTGACAAATATATATATATATATATATATATATATATGTTTTTGAAATCTCATTTTTATTAGTCTGAATACAAATTTAAAAAAGACATGCAGTATATTTAATAGATAATTCGTATATATATATATAAATTGTATATTCTCATTTCAGGTCTGTTTACAGGGGTCTGTATGCAGTCACACGTTTTTCAAAAACGGAAAACCATTCAAAACGAGGACGTGCTCCATGTAACTCACCTTTACACACCTGCTCCGTGCCGAGACCGCTTCCTGAAGTAGATCCAAAATTAAACACTACAAGGTTTTATCAGTTTTGTCTCTAATTTATTATCTATTCATCCATCTACGTGCTGCTTCGTGTCAGGTTATGCCCTGTTTTACTCTTATAGCTACATCACCATTGCTCTTATTTTCAGTAAAACACAAGCGTTACAAGTCCCTAGTGAACAGTGAGTTTCTAGTGAAAGTCTGATTGACAGTGTCTCTATCTCCTCCATTTGTATTATTTATATATAAGGTGCATTTATTTAGTTCACTGTTTAAACATGATGCACATGATGACTCATGTAAAATAAGAATATTAATACCGTCGGTCATTTGTGAAATGGAATCTTGGAACTACATGTCCCTTGAGTTCACAGGTGAAATTAGACATTAAAACATCTAAAATGACCAAATATAGAAATACGTAACTTAACTTGTCATCCTTTGCCATGTTCATTCTTTATTTAAACAATGTGCCAGCCCTGGACACGCCCTGAACGCTACCTGCCAAGCGCTTTGCATTTTATGTCATGAAAATTGATCCCTTGGTATGAATAACACTGGTAGCAGTCATCTTAAAATCGCTACTGGACTAGTCTTACTATAGAAACTATCCAAATGGAAGGTTTAAAGTTAAATATATATTTTTTGTAATAATGTTAATAACTTTGGCTTGATGTTTGTCCTTTTAACAGTTACATTTTCAGCATTACTTCACTAAATGCATTGCATGACCCAGATAGATTTTCTATGTGGGCGCTTAAACATGTCATTTAAAAAAACATGACACCCACAGAGACCATGTATGACTAAGAAAACAGAGAACGTTTTAACCAAGTGTCTGGCGTAAAAGGTAGAAGGGAGGTTACGACTCTCCTTCAGGTGCAGTCTGGCCTCTTATCTACAAGCCTGCCTCCTTAATTATTCATCAAGGTGTGTTTGGGTGCGTGTACAACCGAGACACTGGGACCTCAGAGGCTTGTGAAAGTGACAAGAGCGTTACATGAAACAGGTGCAGTAGTGACGCACAGCATGGGCCTACACATACACATGCATGTGTCAGTTACAGCACACAGGGGGACCAGTTAGACGGTGTCATACAGGGGACGGCTGAGAGGAAACAAAAAGACTTTAGTTGGCTGGTGTTTCCACAGGTATTGTGATATTCACAGTGGGTCTCTAGTGGCAGCAGCTGATAACGAACATCCCAAAGCACACATCCATGTACACACACATACACCCGTTGTAATCTCTTCTAACATCATGGATATTTATTATCATAAATAATGCATGGAGTGAGCTGGGACTATCTGGTTACCAAACAAAAGCATACTGGAGATGATTGGAGAGAGCAAAGGCTAGTAAATGCAATCAAGGATACTATTGTATATTAAAAGGAGATGAAATTTGAACATAATATAAATGTAATAATAATATATTCGTTTCCACTCTCAACTAACTGGCCTTTGTCCAGGGTGTACCCCGCCTAAGGCTCAAAGCTGCTGGGATAGGCTCCAGTCACCCAAAACCCCTAAAAGGAATAATAACCAAATGTATTAATATTCCAATTGAAGTTCTATGAGGTCATTGTTTGTTGAAACTTATTTGGGCTTTTGAAATTCATAAAACATAGGGGAACCAGCAAACAAACTATAGCCCCTTACAAAATTAAAATAAACTTTAGAAAGATGTCATCTGCTTTATAATGGTTTCAATGTGGGGGCAGAATTGGTGGCTAAAAGGGCAGAATGTGTGTTAGATTACTGATACATTGCAAACCTTATACAGTATAAACTTTCCAAACCATCTTTAGACACCAGAAAAAGCAGTTAAGGTCATCCTCTATCACCACAATCAAGGAAAGTTTTGGTAGTTACATACATAATTACATACTGCACTGTGAAGTCCTAAGGCCTTTTTATTCATCTGCAATCATTAAATGTGTGTCATCATATTTAAGACTCCTATGTGACTGCCACTAAGTCCTGGTGCTTCCTCCCAGCAACAGTCATAATGACAGTCAGAAAGTGATAATAACTTGCCACACTTCTGAGGCTTAATGGACTGGACTGCATTCGATTTGATGACATGCTCTTATCACATCATCATACTTAAACATCAAAGAAGAACAACAACAAACTACAAGATACAGCAAATGTTACCACGGCTCATCGGCCATGAAAGATGCATTGTAATTTTCCTCACACACGCAGATTATGTTTAATGGTCTCTCGTGCACTTATGAGAACAGCATGTTTGTGGCAAATAAATTATTACGACACACCAAGAGCTCTGTGTATGTTGTTTGTATCACTGCTGAGAAGAAGGGTCTTTGCACACATGTGATGGGAGTACAAGTACAAACTTAAAAAACAAGGAAAGAGGTTACTAACACTTCACTTACTCCTTACATTGTAGACTTTAAGAAAGCCCCTCCCCCTTAAACCACTAGTGAATATATAGTAATGTATAAAGAATTGCAGCAGCCATCCATCATTTCATTGACAGAAGAAAGTATCTCTATTGCGCCTCATTTTCGAATTAGATTAAAGATGGTCAGATTTGAGGTTAGATCCTTCCTGTGCTTTGGCTGTAAGCACATCAATCATTAATGGGCGATGAAGCATCTGATTATTAGACACCTTCCCTTGATGCACATACAAAATCAAACTATATCAACAAGCCAACCCCAGCAAGCCCCAAGAAGATCACTGCAAGTACTCCTCACAGTGTAAACAGGCTCATAAAGTCCCTTAGAAGAGCCAATTATGCCAGGGACCTGACATCCCCTTGTCGTAAAGCCTACAGGAGGCCGTAACTATTGGACAGAGCGTGAAATACAGCTGGTTGTTATCGCCACCCATTTGTGGCGATTAAAAGCCACCCTGGAGACCCACAGTGCTGTGTAAGGGGGCCACTCACAACCCCTTCCCTTAACGTATGGCATCGCTCCGGGACGCCTCCTGAGGGATCTCTCCGTGCCAAACAATACTCTCAATGACTGGTTGATTTATCACCAGCCATCCTCAGCTAATGTAGCAGGCACTCTCAGTGGCTCTCCTGGTTGGCCGCCACAATACAAGGCTGCTTTATTACTATTATCTGCACCGGCATCAAAGATAGAGCACCTTGTATTATTCATAAGATCGCCCACATTTCCTCATCCAAACTTGAGATACATTATGCAAAGTGCAAATGTGGTCCTGATTTATGGCTTTTTGTTCAGTACAAACATAAACACTGATAACACAGAGAGGTCTCATACCGTATCCATAGAAGGCAGAAAGATGAAAGCTGAATAAAAATTCTGCAAGAGCAAAATGATGAATCACGCTGTTTCTGAGAGCGTTCACAGGCAGCTGACTCATAACAAAGAGAATAGCAAATTTTTAGAATCTGTCAGAATGAATGAATGTGAGAAAAATGTACAAAGATCCTCAACCAGTACTGACCTGGAGAATCTGAATGTGTGACAAAGCTATGAATTACAACCAATTTTAAGCATTGTCTCAGGATTTTTGCAAGGCCTTTACGGTCAAGCCAATTACATGAAGCTTAAAACAATAGAGCAACGCTGCCGCATGCAACAGGGGCCTTTCTGACTTTGATTAGCCACAGGCCACTAGCTTACATCGATTTTAGCCCTCAGTGTGTTGAGAGCAGGAAACTTCTGTCATTTACATGATTGTGGAGGAACAAAAGCCTTTTTAAATGAGAAAACCATCAGCCAAGTAAACAAAACAACACATTAAAACAAAACTATAGAACAACATTGAATCTCTTTTATGGTCGTATTTCTCTCTTCTCTCCTTTTAATTTCCCATGTATTGTGCCAAATACACGTTAACAGCTAAACACCTCAAATCACCTTCATCAGGAATCTTTGAGTGAGTGCGGCTCTGATAGTCCAAGACTATTGATTTCACCATGCAGCAGCACTAAGCGGTCATTTATCAGTGATGAGGGAAGACAATCACAGCCAAATCATCCTTGGCATTCATTAGAAGATGCTGCCTTAGAAACTGAGATGTGAGAGTATATTGAAACTTACTTAAAGTGCAGGTTAATGCAGAGTTGTCTCCAGGTGTTCCCACTGGGTTGATAAAGCAACTAAAAAAAGCATGAACAACTAAAATCCACACATTACTTTTAGAGCTTGTTCCCATCTATGAAATCCAAGCTGTTACATGAGCACTATATGATCTACTTGAGCTCTGTGAAAAGTGAGGTGGAGCATTGTTTAGTTATATTGGGAGAGAAGAGGAGATGGGGGAAAGCAGTGAAGCCTTTAAAGTATTGAAGAACTGCTGTAGTTCAATGCTAATGTCTTCAAAAACTTTCACAGAGAAAAGAAGCCAATACGAACAATAACGGAAGACATTTCGCACAGGCTTTTATAAGCTGTAAAGATTTTCACCAATTACCACCGGTTACATTTTAGATCCACATTCATTACTGTAAAAGTGTTTTCTGCAACAACATTGAATTTGCACTGCTCACAGTAATCAATGCAACCTTGTAGATGGTTACAATGGATACACTATATAACCTATAAAAACAACTTTAACATGGTTAACATGGCAGAAAACCTGTTCATTCTGACGGGAGCAATGACCTTTGGGTTTGTAACTTTTTCTATATGTGCTCATTTGATCAACATTGTGTGTTCAGTGTCTCAGAAATCATAGCCTTGACCTCAAAGTGTGCAAAACCATTTTGGCAGTAGGATACTTGTATTCAAGTTAAATTAATGAACTCCCCAAAATGAAGGAATAGAGTGTATATGACATTAAACATTTACGTCAAAGCTTACTCTCTCATCCAATCTTCAAAACCAAAAGTCTTTTTTTAACATTATAGAAAAGCATTAGCTATCAATATACTCATCCCACCGCTGTCAGATGTGCTGCTAAACATTGAAATAAGTTCTTTGGAAGCGACCTATTTCTGTCAGTGCTGTATTTCTGTCAGTGCTGTATTTCTGTCAGTGCTGTTGAAATGCATTGCATAGTAGGCCCTTTCTGCCATCTGCTGGAGACATGATGTCATTACACCTCCACTCTTCCCAATTTAATACTTTAGCCAAATATAAGCCATAAGCCAAATGAACCCAAATAAATGAGAAACACAGGGCACAAGAACAATACGTCCTCAATGTGGGCAGACTGCAGAACACTAAATCCAAGTCCAACATGGAGCAATGAGATCAGATGTAGTGTGACATTTCCCTTGGCACACGAAGATGGAGGTCTGTTACCAACACCAGCGCCATGACCTCAATGTGCTGACTCATCACCGCCAACTGCACTGTGGTCCAGCAGGTCTGGCTCACCACTGCTCATTCTTACACACATGTTCCCATCAGCCTCCGTGCTACACCGTGGAGGTCAATGAGGAGGAAATGAAGCAAAGAAACACATGTGTGCACTGTCCTGTGAAAACGCAAGACAAACGTCATTAACAAATAAAACGGCACATACAAATTATAGGACTATTACATTATTTTGAAAATGTTTTTGCTGCCAATATAATTAAGATAGCTGAAAATAACTATTTACAAACTCATTGACAATTGACTATGTGTCAGTATTTTTCATTTTTAATATGAATTGCTTAAAGCTTAATGAAAATCATAGCCATGAGAAAACTAAAATTTTCTTGAAGGCTGAGATTAACTGGGATTTTCAACAGCAAAGGTTAAACATAAATGTACTGTTCTATGTCACTCATAGTAGTAGTAGAACAAGGATCATAATGAATTTTCATATTTAGCTTATATTCAAATCCATTTAACTATTAATTAAAAACATCCATCACAATGCCTAATCTCCAATAGCACCAGTAATTATTAGACCATTAAAATAAAGTCATTTTATCCTCTGGCATCAGGAGGAATATGCTGAGCTTCTCACGATCCAGGTCCTCTGAGGTTACACAAGAAAGACTAATAGAAAACAACTCACTGGTTATTACAGATAAAAAAAAAAACCTCACAAGAGGAAATATGAATATTCATCACAAAGGCTTGTGTTATGAATAAAGCATGACAATACTGTGAATATTTTCAACTGATCAGTTACCTCAATTCTGTTGGGTGAACTAGGCACTAGGCATGGGACAATATAAGATTCCAATGGTGCGATAACCTCTTGTCAACAAAAGCACAGTAGCCCTAATACAGTTTGCAGATGGACGTGTTGTAAAATATACACAGCAAGAGTGGGGCCTTTATGAAGCTGGACCTCAAGAGAAAGGCCAGAGGTTATGTTCCTGGCTCCTCTGACGAGAGCCATCATGAGCAGCCCATGATCCACACAAGTATTTCAAACACATTACGTTGAATAGATTCAGCAGTGCAAGCTACATTTACAAGTATGGGCTTTGGATTAACTGACTGTTTTTAGTTTGCTAAAGTAATGAAATGTTAAAATTGTGTTATTGAACAAACCTTCTCCTCTAATAGCATTTAATTAAATATAATAAGTGAAAAAGCTCAAAATGCATGGTTTGCATTGCTTGAAAAGAATATCCAATTGTTTTTCTATCTGAACCAGAAAAGGTGATGAGTCAGAAGTGTCTGTGTTCTTACCATTGACGGTATATTGGTTCTTACATTTGCTTCCCCAGTTATCAAACAATATGCATTCCCACTATTACAATCCACAATTCTTGCCCCAGGTTTATACAACACTGTTGCCACTATAGAAGCCAAGCCACAGTCATTATGAGGCCTGATGATAGAGTGTTGTGTAGGTACAGGTATGCACAAACCCAGCTGCTTGCAAAGCTGACTTTTACTGTAATTCCCCTGTAACAGCTGTGTGTTTAGCCACATGTTTATTAAATCTAGTAGGGGAAAAGTGAGTGAGTCCATAGAGTTCAAAAGGCATCAGGTCACTGACTGAAATCCCCAAGCAATAGTAAAGATGGGAACAGAGGGGGCGACAGGGCGAGATTAGACCACAATGAATCAGCTTCAACACAAAGTCATTTACTCATAACATGGACAGGGAGAAAATTGCTTACTGTGTTAAAAGTGCTTTATTCTCCTGAGACAGCCGCAAAATAGTCTGTATTTTAAACATATGTTCTATGTACCAGTGTATATTTCAAATATGATGAGAAAGTGAGCTGGAAAGTCCATCAGTTACTATAACATCAGCCTTAGCTTCACTGACACTGGGCTCTTTTCCAGATGTTTGCAGTTTAAAGTTGAAGTTAAAGCTCTGGTTCCTAAGTTCACAGACACATGAAGAGGTTGGCCACAGTGAAGTCATTAGGCTGTACAGACTGTTTGGCCCCTGGGTAACTTCTATGATAAATCACCATTCACTGAGCACTTGCTGGGGTTCTGCTGAGAGCTAGGCTACAGGACTGGGCTCTGGAATCCAACATGAACATCTGCTCTGCTAAAACACTACACTGAGGAAAGTCATTAAGAGCAGTTCACAAAAAGATTGATAAGACATGGCACACTTAGCCAGAAAGTAAAATATTCTGGGCAAAGATTTTAGGCAAGGAATGCTGTAAAGTACCAGTGCATATTTGTTTTTTGTTTTTTTAAATTTTACAAAATGCAAACCCAAACGTACAGTCAATGCCATTAATAACTATATTTAGTGTAAAAAATAACTGGACCCTCACAGTGTCAGTGCCTGATCTTAACCTCTTTGACTTTATTTAGGATAATATGAGGTTTGGACACCTCTGCTCTACATCCACAGATGATCTAGAGTCAGTTCTGCCCAGTGTCCAAGTCCACAATTTCATTTAGGTTTTTCTTACTTTTATTTTGTAATTTAACAGACATTATTTTTTAAAGCATTTTCACTTGTTATTTCTACAGTGATTGTTGTTGTTTTTGGGTGGCATGCTGAAGGTGTGCCAAACACAATCCACTGTGCACACTGAGTTAAAAAGTATCTCAAACAACAACAACTGCAACAAATCAAGTGGAATTACAGATATCTAAAAAACACATTTGAATTCAGGTCAACACCTGTGCTTAATTTCCTTTTCCAGTATCCCATCCAGACTCAAACTTCTTTCAGTGAGTCGAGACAAATCTACTCAGAGTTCTCCTATTTGCAAACACGGTGGTCTTTCACACCTTTTGCCTAAAGCAACAGCCTTTGCCTGCAAAAGTAAACACATGAACTCACACGGCACATAATAACACATAAGCACATGCCAAGATGATTATACAAAAACACAAAGGTAAGCAGCAGGAGAAACGTGCCATTTGTAATGCAGCTAAAGAGGCAAATTAACAGCTTATTTAATCTAAATCAGTGCAAGCTGACGTTTGTTTAAGCAGCAGTGGCATGTGCATCATGTTGGAGAGGAAGTAGGGTAGTCCCTCTCATGGAAGAAGCAATCAGTAGCTATGTAAAGTGTAGCTAATGATGTTTGGGTAAAGAAAACACCTCCAGAGAAGGAGTCTGTGCTTATCTTCTTATCTTAACCTGCGTGAAGATAGATTGGGTATCCACATTACCATTTCTCTTTTTCCCATCAGTCAGCTGTAGGGGCAGTCAGAGGAAAGCTCAGAATGATGACATGATGCTATTTTCTCTAAACACAATCTGTTTTATTTCCAACAAAGTCCATTTGGAAAGCTATAAAGCTGCCCAGACAGTGTGACCACTAGACATCTGCTTTGTTTGCAGCAACACCGACCAAGTTAAATTAGTTTTATTTTTCCAACCAACCTCAGTGGAGACAATATACTCTCTTGTCTGGCTTGGAAAAATCAAATCACCCGACATAAGAGCAGAAGTTTTAAATCTTTCCTTGCGTCACATAGGAATCTCTTCTTGACATATTTTGTTATGGAAGCAAACAAACTGGCTTTGCTTTTGTAGCCACCTGTCATGGAAAATTGGATTTTGATGACACTGATATTTGAGCAGTCTACCCACCACTTTTCTCTTTTCAGCTCTTTTGAAACGCTTGCACTGAACAGAACTATAAGTGGAGCCACTGGTGTTCGTCTGACAGACAAGTGAACAGGCCTGAGAGGCAAGGGGTCCAAAGCTCTGAAGGGCATCTAGTGTCATAGCCACAATCTGGGTCAACTGAACAGATTTTATTTTGTTGGCACAAGAAAGAGTAACCAATTTAAAACATCTTATTTTTAAACGTTTGCTGACTCTGACTCTTGAATGTGGACTCGAGTGATCTTGGCTCTCGAAAAGAGGTTGAGTGGGACTGTTTGAACTCACCAGTGGCTTCATTTGTAGAACCATCTGGTTTTACACAAACACTCGGGAAAATTATATGGACAAATGAACACATGTTTTTTTTGGGAATAGTGACTAATCCTTCTTTTTGCTTGTATTATCCTTTTTCAAAAGCAGAACAGGCTGATTCATGGATTGTACCCACTGCTTCAATGTAGAGGGTGAGGTTTGGTTTTGGAAAACAAATAAGTCAAGCATAAGTAAGTTTGGGGCCAAAATCTTTTTATGCTTAAAATAAGTCAGAGACAATAACAATAATTTCAGATTAAAATTACAAAAAGATCAGGGTACGGCTAAAATATCAATGGATGATAGCCATTACAAATCTTTTCAAACGTTCTTTTTATGCAAAACAATCATAACCAAGGTGCATTCATTCAATCTAGATGAGGGTTGCATGAGCTAGAGCCTATCCCAGGTGCTTTATTATGAGGCTAAACCAAAGGTGCAATTCAATTTAAATCTGCTATTCAGATTATTTATTTGATTTGTCAAATGTAACATCTAAACTCCTGGTTTTAGCACATGCAGACAGCGTAATAAAATATAGTTCAAACAATAGTTTACTAAACTGGACAAGAACTAAGCCAGTTCGCTCAAATATCGGAAAATCCATTTAGGAAGCAAGACTCAGAGAGAAAACCATTAAAGACACATTAGAGAAAAGAGATGAAAATAGATGCTGTGTTGCTGCCGAGCACTGGCAAAGCACCCTGTGCAGTTTTCCACATTAATCAAAAGCAAGACTGTTACACTCACAGCACGCTGTAGCCAATTAGAGGCATACTTTATAAGACCATTACCACAATTAAACCAGGCCGGATTTACCACAACACAAACACAACACTGTGTCCTTGGCTTAAGGGTTAATTACACAAACGTCAACTGCCTTGTGAGTTTAGCAAAACAAGTTATTACTAAATCTGGCAGCCACTTCATGGGCTTAATACATTATTTCCTAAAACAAAGCTCGCAAAGGTCAGAGCATCAGTAACTTATTTACATGAAGAAGGTTTGTGGCCACCATAAGAGGATTACACACGCATTATGGACAGAATCTGCAAAGGGAAAATGGCTGATGTATAATAAAATGTTGTCTAAAAATAACTTGCGTATGCTAAGTTTGAATATGTATTAATTTATAGCCATCCATGCATTTTGTTTCATAAACCATCCATTAAAATAAGGGCAGGATGTGTAGAAAGAGGTAAACAAACAGAAGGATGATGGCACACCTGGATGTGCACAGCTGGTCTACAGCTGCTAAGTGTGAGGAAAACTTTACAGACTTGTTATCAGGGGAAAACTACTGTTCAGGTTGATACTATATTTGGTGAGACCCTGTGAATAAATCTGTCAAACCATATAAGACAGAGAATGTCTCTGCTACTACACTTGTTGTTTTTATCAGCATTTACAGAGGATTGTGGCAGTGGGAGATGTCTGAGCTTATGCGGCAGGTGGAATACAGCACTCGTTGTGAAGGAGGAAGCCAAACTAGCAAACGTTTACCACTAGCCTTGTAGTCTATGTGGTGGATAAAACTGTGGGTTTGCAAAGTGCTGAAACAATACTGATAAATAAATAATGTTCTTACCCGTGGCTCTGGTCCGTTCTGTGTGCATGGTGCTTGCACTTTCTGCATATCAGCTGTCCTCGTGTGACCCTAACCAATAACACGATATCACTTCATTAAGTTTCCCATTTTAAAAAACAGGCTTATGCTTCTTTTATGTTGTTATGTTCTATTGTACGCTTTACTGTTGCTGCCTGCAAACATAAAGATGGTGGATTCCCTCACTTTCAAACTAATAAAACATTATGCTCTATAAATTTTACGTATTTTATTTTACCTTGTAGAGGCCTAGGACCTGCGCTATGATGCTGTTCACTTGCAGGATGTACTGATGCAGCCTGCGCTGGTACTTCAGTGCTGCCAGCGTCGACTCGCTCTGGGCAGAAGTGACCTGGGCCAACAGCCACTGTTCCCTGCGGTCCCACCTGAGCCTCGCCATCCGTGCCTCGTGCTCCACAGCCGCGCTCCTGTCCTTCAGTTTGTCGGCCAGAGCGCGCAGAGCGTCCACACAGCAGTGCTCCTCTGAGTCCTCAGTGGACAGCACCAGCCCACATCCTCCACGGCATAGAACTTCACCACAATCATTCATGTCGAGTTGTGGCTCCTTGTGTTTCAAACTTGAATCTTTTTGATTTGTTTTAACCAAAGCGAATTCTTTGGAGAAGTTACCACATTGGAACAAAGTTAGTCCAGACACATGGGAGCCAGAGTGAAAAGTTTGACCGGTGTGTGCAACTCACTGAGCTCAGAGCTGCGCCCTCTCTGGAGATGACAGGAAGTACAGCTGGACAGACCGACACATTCACACCTGGTTAATGTAAATTAAGATTTGTTTGATTTATTATTTATTTTAAATTTAAATTTAAAATAAATAAATCATTTTAGTTTGTGCAGCTGTAGCAGTAATATTACACTGATGAGTTATAATAACTCTCAACAGCAGAGGTCAGACAAGGGTCAGATATTAAGATTATTAAAGTCAAATAGGGATTCTGTTTTATAATATTTGTGGAATGTAAGAGAAAGATACAGTATTTAAGGTCAAAATGGACAGCTTTGTTTTTACATATATGATGTTTAAGCAACAGCACATTATTACTCAATTATCTGCCCCTTGTTCAAGAAACGACTTTCAGAACTCATTAAAACTTTTATTTCCAAATGTTGTGGTTCAGTAAAGTGCAATGGTCTCGCAGTGATGGTATGTTAGATGAATGTGTCTAAAGGGCCTATCAAACAGAGGGTAACATAAAACCATTATGCAGACCCTCACTTCTAGGGCCATCCTGCATAAGTCTGGGTCAGTCCTGACACAGCATGACATATTACAGGCTTATCACAGAGTGGCGTCACATTTCAGCGCTCCTTCAGATCATCTCTGCTCCTGCTCAGCGCACTTTTACATCACTTTCAAGTGTGTTTGTGTTGTCTAGCTGTCAAAGAACAGGTGTAGATTTACAAAAACAATAGCCCAATATGTCCTGGGAGAGCACACCTGTCTGCGTCAAAATGAGACGGCCAGGAGGATGTTTTTTTTGTCAGTCAATGTTAATGAAAGGCTTGCTATGGCACAAGTTCGACAATACATTTAACATAAATCTACAAAAGCAAATGTTTCATAATCAACATTCAGTCTGACCTAATCCATGAAAACAGTTGATACTGATCTGCTTTTCATCTGCTGGAAACACAATACAAAGACAAAAGTCAAACTACTGTTTCTGGTGGAAAAGCTAGAGCTAAAGCTAAAGCTAGAACCCTGTGTTTTCCCAGCAAGGGCATTAAAGGCAATAGCATTGATTATGTGCCAGAAGGAGTAATTATGCAGATTTATTTCTGTATTTATAAACTTCTATGGTCATCATACAATTATTAGATTTCAGCAGAAATGTTTTTTTATTTTATATATATAATATAATATAATTATCCAGGATTGGAACCACTAACACTAACTGGACCTGACATGTGACCCCTTGTGGCTGGATTGATGCAGTAGGCCTAATATTTATAATTATTTACAAATGCCCTTATGAAAAACAAGAGAAGCCATTTAATAGTTAACTACACCTTTATTGTACCTTTTTTCCAGTCAGATATTCCATTCTCATCCCTCATGTGCCATTTATGTCCTGTAAAGTAGGAATCACAATGAACAATCAAGTCACTGCCACCAGTGATGCTTTCAAATCTCAATCAAACTGTCTGAGAGTCAGGTGGACCGTTTCCAAATTTCACTGAGTGAGATACCTTTAGTCAGTGTTTGGTTTTCCTCTAATGGTCCCCCTCACAACAGGTGACTGACTTAATGACTCTTAGAGCTAATGCACGTTAGGTTCAGGTCTATAGTGTCTCTGACGTAAAGGGAAGTCACTCACAAATGGAATGTATTTCATCTGACGGCTGCTGTATGAATGACTTGTTGCAGGGTAATGTACCATCTTTTCCAGCGTCATGCATGTTAGAAATTTAGAACCACTGTTTTATCAAGGCATTCATGCATTTGGCAACTGATTTTTCAAACAATTTGTTGCATGAAGTAAAACTGGGGGAAAGCACTTTGTGGTGGTTGTTGATGCTGCTTCAATGGAGACACATGGCCAGCATCAATCTAATGTATAAAATGAGTGGAATTCAGATCGCAGCATTGTTTGCCTCTGGCGAGGGAAATAAACTGTCCAACCAGTGACGGCTCATAACAAAGAAATATAATATCTATTAAGGTAAACAGCTTATAGACTGTTGATATAGCTGAATATGACAAATTGTTAATAAAAAGACAAACAAAAAATTGTAACTTGCTGCAAGAGCTGTTACTGCTAACATGGATGGCTTTGTTCTGCTTATGCAAGCTCATGTAAAATGAAATATACAATTGCTGTGAAAGGAGCTAGGCAAGTTGTCTTTTACAAAATATAAAGTTGCCAAAGAATAAGCAGACATTGCACAATTCTTGTTGGTCATGAGTGTTGCTATAATAGGGACTCACACACAAAGAAACTGAAATGATATGAAAATGATAACACAGAATAAAATGTCAACATTCTTGAGGAGCACCAGCTTGTACCACTGAGGTGCAGATGATACAGTCAAAGCAATGGACCCAGAGCAGATTGAGTTTAAATTCCATTATGGCTGAGACCAGCAGTTGAATACACTGTTGGTAATGTCACTTGCACACAGTTTGAAAGGCCCATTAATAAAGCTCTTGCATTGCATCCAAGGGAAAGTTCAGTATTTTTCAGATGTGCTTCTATTAGGTACTTTTGGAATGCTGATTTATTCATTTATTAGATAGTTGTCCACACCATCCCAATTTTGGAGAAACAGAGAGGAGCAACACCACAAAGACTTAGACATGCACTGCTGTAAGAGCCTATCCATTCCATAGATGCCATATCCACTATTAAAATTGTTGGGATGTCATTCAACCAACTTTGAGGTATTTGTACTGGTGAGTGCTAAGTTCTGTCTAATAACTTAATAATCTGTCATGTTATTAAAAGAAATACCTACTATGTAAGTATTTTATGTTAGTGAGTTTGACTTGTCATTAGGATATTTTCACTGTCCCCAATAGCATTAGCATAATATGAGGTCCATGTTGTTGCCCTTGTCAGCTTCTTCAAACTGGGGACGCATTGATAGTTACCTCCTGTGAGAATAAGTATAAGTATTACAGACCCGCTTTTAGAAAATACTGAAACAACCCTTTAATTATAATAAGCTAATCCATTTTTTGTCAAAATTACATTTAAAGATTATTTGAGAACAAAACAATATATGCACTGCTGCACTGGTATACAGTACACTTATCTCTGAAGGATGAAATTTATCTAAATGAGATGAGACTTTAGCTTTGACTGCAACCCTGCAACCCAGGTGCCTCATTTTCAAAGTACATAGATAAGAATGCCACTGAAAGAAACACATACAAATTTACAAAGTCGTACACTTATCCTTCACAGCTGCTTGTTTTGCTCATACATCAGAATGCACTAATAAGAATGTCCTCAAAAACATAATAAAAAGATCAAGCTTTCATTCATGATCCATCTGAAAACAAGTTAATGTGAAAGATAAGCGCATCCACTGATATAAGGCATATTTAAAAGTTGACAAAACTCCTCTGACACTACTCCAAAGAGGTTTTCTGTGGATAGTAAATGTCCTTGTCCGATCGTTTCCGTATCTGTGTCCTTTTTCACAAACATACTCCAGAGGGGGCAAGTATATATGACGTCCTGTTTACAAGGTGGAACCGGCAGATTGTGAAGAGAGTCCCCAAGTCCCTTAATAGGCGTAACCATAAAGAGTGTCCTTCACGAAAAGTGAAACCAGAGATGGCGCTACATTCAAAGGTTCAGGCATAGGAGAGCCACCAGGAGCAGAAATAAAGCGCTGAGAGACTGGACGGCCGAGACACCTCCACCTACAGACAGAAATGTAAGAATATCACTTTCATGACATTAGTTCACCCATGCAGTTAAGGACACTCGAGAAAAATATGCTTCATATTTCAGACCTAGTACAGAGTCTAGCAATATCAATAATACAAGCTATAATCACATTAATCAAACCAGAAATGTTGGCTATGTGATACTATGGACAGCACCCCAAATGGCCCCCATTTGTCAGTGTCCTCCATTAAAAATCCCTCTTGGCTTAAATTCTCAGATCTATAAAATCAGGCTGTCAGGAGGGTCTGGAATGGATGATAAAGCATACCACAGGAGAGGCTTCCTCGGCTCATCAAGATCAATTACAGAAGCTTAAGGTCTCCTCAAGCCAGTCAGCGTCACTGTCACTCTATCAGCAGTGAGAGGATCCAGTCAGCGGGCTATCAAAGCTTTAGTCACACACCGTAAAGCTTCTCATCTTAGCCCTCTAGAATAGAGTATGAAACCTAAAGTGACAGCTCCGCTCCGGCCCATGGGAACCTCGAATAGCCCCGACAATTGATAACCCACCGCCAACTCCCAGCCTGCTATGATGAGCAAATGGCCAGGAATAAGCAGTGACATTGGGTCACTTAGAGTTATGGTTCTAGTTATGTTGATGTCAAACTAAACTGTAAAAACACAATATCTGCCATAACAAAGAGGTAAGATGACATATTTGTTATCTTAACAACACATTTGTCACATAAGTATTATTATGTGATTGTGTAGGGTTTAAAAAAAATAAAAATAAAGTATTACTTAAGATTTCGATTTGTCCCACAGGTCCATCCCCTCCTTCTGTGTGTGCCCGGACCTCCACGACATAGTTCTCGTCTGTGTACAAGGGAAGGTCTATATAGAGCTTATGGGTTGTGAACAGAGAGCCTGTGGAGTGGCCCTGCCTTCTGTAAAGCACCTACAAATTCAAAACAGGACCAATGAAATAAGGGAATTAAACAGATTATGATTAAAGAAAAACAAAAATGTGTTTACTCACTCTGTAACCATCCACAGGGGCTTCATTTTCCAAGGGTTTTACACATTCCCAGGAAACATTTACTGACTGGCCTTTAAACTTCTTAGTGACTTTAGGGGCTCGACTAGGCGCTGGTGAAAAGAAAAAAAGAGTTAAGCAAAGGAGTTGGTTGATAATACTAAAGCAAAATACATACGGGATTTTTTGGTGTGAATCCGATGTGGGCTACTGGGTGGGCCATGTCCCGCAGAGTTGTATCCTCGTATTTCAATAAAGTATTGGGAGTCTGGTTTTAGGCCGTCCAGCTTGGTGTGGTTCTCCTTGTTGGACACCACTATTTTATGTTCTCGTTCATCTGCGTCTCTATGATTGCGCCATGCCCTCACCTACAATGCACCAGAATATAAGCCGTTAGAATGGATTAGGTAAAGTTCACACTACTGTGGCACTGACAACCTACTGACCTGATATCCATCAATAGTGTTCTGGTCAAGGGGCCTCCACAAGATAATGGCTGCTGTGGCAGACAGCACTTTGTCATCAATTATTTGAGGAGCTTTAGAAGGAGCTGAGAAGAAACACAGAGAAAAAAGAAGATACAAGTTTTCAGATTCAATAAAAAACGCTTGCTGTGGATCTTGTACTTATTTTAAGCTATTAAATTACATTTTAAAACACTCTCATTCCTTGATAATATTTTACAAATGACTTCACAATCAGAATATATAATTTCAGTGATCAAGCCTTAGAGAGTTTGTTATAATAATTTTAATTCTTATGTTTAGAGTTGCTGGGGGCTTATAGTTCTCTTCAGGTCATGTCAAATTCATGTCATGTCCTTCGCTCTAATCCAAGCAGGAAGTAGACATAACAAGACTGAGACATGGCTTGTCACGGGACTTCTGCTCCTAGACCATTGTGAACGCCTCTCACCAAGGACGTCACTGTGTTGTATATAATGCCATGTTATAATGCCAAAAACCTGCATCTGTACACTTGTTACTGTGTCTGCTTTGCTCATCCTTGCAAGGATTAAAACCTAACCATTGCTTGTTAAATTATAATCGGTCTCCGTGTCTCTCTGGTTAAATATATGGATATAAAATATTCCTATAACAGAGTTACAAAGTTACAATTCAACTTACTTCTAAGGCTAATTTAGAGTCACTTTTGGAGTAAAATAAAATATTGTTAAAAAAAAAATTGCTTTTCTCTTACTTTTTTGACTTTTGACAAGACAAACAAAAATCCATTTAAAGTCAACCACACTTTCAGCAGAATATACAGAGTATTAATGCCTACCCACCAGGAGACGAGACCATGTCCAAAAACCATTGACACTCAAAGGGCAGGCATTTCGACAGTACGTTACCACGGCAACAGGGTATCGTCATAAACCATCATGCCCAGGTTGCCTGTGGTTATCTCAACTGTCTGTCAGTGGAAGCTAATAACTAGGCTAAATGCTTTGCATCCTTCGGCGAATTATCAGCTTTCTGGTTCATGCTACATAGATCATGATAATCCCCTGCGATGGAGGACGGAGGAGGAGGAGGAGGAGGAGGAGGAGGAGGAGGAGGAGGAGAGGATGGCTTCACTTTCAAAGTTCAAAGTTCAAAGTTCAAAGTTTTCTTTATTGTCCCTCTTGGGGAAATTAATTTTGCAGCATCATGCTCCTTAAGAAACATACAACATAGAATTACACTTCAACAACTCAAGAGCAGGATCAACAATGGAAATCACTAAAAACCAAGATAAAAATGTGCAAAATGGAATTAAAACATGAATAAAAACATTGTGCAAACAAGCAATTATTGTTGTGCAAAATGATTATAAAGTGCTAGGTGCCATTTAAGTGCCTCACAGCTGTCGGTAAAAAGGGGTATTAAAATTCCACACCATACATAAGAACTCCTATTAAATGGGCTTTAGTGCATGCAAAACCCTGTAGTGATAAGTAGCTGACAATGACAGAGTGTTGGCATATTGAAGAATTACTCAATGTGAGAAAACAGGTTGATCTTTGGCAGTGTCCCGAGAGCCATACAGCATGCTTTCTTTCTTTACGTGAGTGATGACAACTCAGAGCATCCTCGCTATATACTCACTGTCTTGTGCAGAAGAGATGATGGCAGTGGTACTGTAGGGTCCATCTCCTTTGCTGTTGAATGCTTTGACTTTAACTTGGAACTGTGTCAGTGGTAAGATGCTGGAGTCCTTGTGGGTGTAGCGTCTTGCCTGAGGGTCATCCACTGTCACATACATCCAGTCCAATCTGTCTTTTTGCTTGAAGGCTACTATATATCCAAAGTTGGGCCCGTAGTAGTACTGGGGCTCTACAGGCTGAGGATGACAATGCAAAGAAAGTTCAAGTATTGTTTAGTCATTAATAAACATTGACCAAACAAAGTCTAGCATGCAGCAGGTAAGCTCTTTATGCAAAAAGGTTAGTGTCATTTTTCCATTGTAATTTACTTTTTCGAGGTAGACTAAATATTGCTCTCACAGTAATTTTAATCACACTCAAAAGATAATGTACGCATGCTTAATAGAATTTATAATGGTCATTTTTCTGAAAGCAGTGTAATTTTACCAGCTTTTGAGTCGTTATACATCTTCCTGCACTACTTTTTACGTTACTTGAAGTCCTCTGTGATGCATGTATTAGACATGACTAACCTCATCCTCCAGCTGTTTGTAAAATGAATGCTTCATACTTCAATAGAGTAAAAGGTAATGTGCCTTTGAGAGGTTATTTATCATTACCCACAGCAGGGAAATGGATGATAATGATACCCACAGAGTTATTGATTTTTGCAATTACCTAGCTTTCATAAAGTCTGAGATCATCAAAGGCATATTCTTTCCAACAGGCTCTGCAGATTTCAAGCCTTATCTGTATCCTGTCTGTCCACACCTACCTTCCATGTAATGATCAGTTCACCATTAGTCCCTCCGCCTCCAGTGACATTTGAGGGTGCCACCACAGGAACTACAAGGAGACAGTGAAACTCTGAGTGAACATGCTGAGAATGCACACACACAAAACGCCGACCCACACAGGCTATGACCTTTTCCTGGCAGCAACATATCCTTCCTCAGCAAACACAATATCAGCGTGCTTTTGTTTTGCCAAATGCAACACCTTCATGTCTATGTTGCTAAACTGCCAGTAATGGAAGTAGAAAATTGTCTTTTGTTCGCTTAAGCTCCCTCTCACATGCTAGTTATTATCTTGGGTAATGTTAATGTAGGTTGGAGATTTTGATATGTTAATTTCAGTTGAAATTTTCACATATGGGTGCATTTGTAGGAGATTATGTGGTGAGTTTGGCAGTATGTTTTGACTGTAAATATAATATCATGAGGTCATAATGACAGTGGTCAGCAGTATCACGGTTCCAAGTTCCTTGCTTTTCTGTGTCATGTCCAAAAGTCCAAGTGTCTTATATCAACATACATATCAAACACACAACTCATTTCCATGAGTGACACTAACAGAGAAGTAAACGATTCTTAGCTAAATTCACATTAGGTTTGACACAACTCTTACATGAATCCAAAGTTTTGTCTTTTAGTGACGGGTTGCTTGGTTCTCCTGTTCCCAGAGTGTTGGTAGCAATCACCCTGAACTCGTAATCCGTCCAGGGAAACAAATCCACCACCGTGGCTGACTCTGCATTGCCCTCCACATCCACAGGAGCTACAGACAAAGTTTTTTTTTAATGACTAATACATTCACATTTGTTCATAACATTAAGTTAAAGTCCTTACATGTTGTGGCATTCTTCCACACTTTGGAAAAGGCGTCCCTGTACTGGATGGTGTATTTGGAAATTGGACTCTGGTTGTCTGCTCCACGGCTCCACTGCAACGTTACACTCTTGTCAGTTTTATTCATCACACGTATGCCACCTGGGGGACCAGGAGCACCTGGGGTGTGGACATTAAAAACAAACCAGTTAAAAGTTGGTTTGCTGAGTACAGACCAGCATGATTGCAGGTAGAAGCAGTGATTAGAAGATCCCAGGATTAAAATCTCAACGCTGTGTAATCTAGAAAGTTTATTGCATAATTTTTAGAAATTATTTCATTTCATGAATGAATGAATGAATGAATGAATAAATGAATGAGCTTGCTGTGAACATGGAGCTCAAACATACTAAAAGTCTTCCTTGGTCGTTTTGCTCAACTTGAACCTTCCTTTACAGCATAAAAACCTAATATAAAAGCCAGACTGCATCCCAACCCACAGTCTTGGAAATTAGACAGGACTGACTTTCTCCAAGTCATGAATATGAGACAACTAAGAAGATTACATAGCCAAATTGGGACAGGTTTTAAGCTTGCCCTCAACACAAGGGGGAAAAGTGGTTTTAAAAAAAAATATCTAGAAAGATACATTTTCAAATTCACAGACACCTCATTTAACAAAGCCATATTACATCAGTGTTTGGGGCTTGTTAGTAACATACACACCAACAGCACATATTAACAATGATAAGTTACAGGTGAGGGGTGCACGTGGCAGAGTGGTTAGCACTTCTGCCTTACAGCAAGAAGGTCGTGAGTTCAAAACCCGGCCGACTCAAATATTCTCGGCCGACTCCGGTCTTTCTGTGAGGAGTCTGCATGTCCTCCACGTGTTACTGTGGGTTCTCTCCGGGTACTCCGGCTTCCTCCCACCGTCCAAAGACATGCATGTACAGGTTAATTGGCAACTCTAAAGTGTCCCTAGTGAATGAATGTGAGAGTGAATGGTTGTCTGTCAATGTTTGTCTCTATATGTTAGCCCTGCGACTAACTGGCCACTGTCCAGGGTGTACCCCGCCTCAGGCCCAAAGCTGCTGGGATAGGCTCCAGCCACCTGCGACCCCTAACGGGACAAAGCGGTAGAAAATGAATGAATGAAAAAAAAGTTACAGGTGCAGAATGTGTTTTTAGCTTGGACAATCTCCTAAAGTGCATCCGCTTCCTCGTTTGCAGTGATAAATGGCTGTCTTTCATCTCTCCCTGCCGTCCAGTACTGCTGGCATGTGGCAGTCCATTAGGGAAACCCGTGTTTGGGTTGCACTCAGAGAAACATCCCGTTGGCTGCAGTGCGTTCACCTGGCCATCTGTCAACAGCTGCTTTGAAAGCAGCGATGGTAGTGGCAGCACACCCACGGCTCAGCAAGGATCACTGGCAGCCACATCCCAGCAACGTTCTTGGGTTCCTATTTGAACAAAGCCTTTGTGGGCTAACACTGGGTCTGATTGAATCATTGAAGGAAAGGCTGTAAGGCGAGCTCTCACTCATCATGAAGCAAGGGGTAATAACACAACCTGGTGAAATCTAAAAGAGCTGAAATACAGTAAAGAAGTCTAAAAATGTTTATTTAGTGCATATCAGACAGGGCAGAAACGTTCGATGCATCTGTCACCTGATGTGAACATTTACCTCTGCTTTGTCATTACTATGTCATCCTGATACACATATGCAACGTTACATTTTATACCGTAACACACCATCAATTATAAGAGTGTAATTTTCACCGTTTTGCAATGTTTTCTCTCAATGCCTTTGTGAAGAGCATCTGGATTGCCAAATTTTATGTTTTTTTAGACTGAACAGATTTACATTTCTTTAAACATAATGAGATAAAGTGCTTCTCTTTCCATTGGTTTTGCATCACCTTTTTTAACACACACATCTGCTGCAAGGCAAATTTAACTGAGTTATTCTTGTACACATTAAGAACTGTGAATTATAGCGCTATGTTGCTTTGATCTGAGTTTAAAGTATGACTTGTTTAAAGACTTTTTCAATTAAAATGGACACACATATAGAAACATAAAGCTGTATTTGTGTCCATGCAGTGGTTTACATGGACAGCTTCACAGACATAAGTGTGAAAGGCTGAGACTCACCTCTGACAAGCAGATAGGCGGAGGCGGTCACATTGTCCACAGGTGTCTGAGCTGTGCAGGTGTAGTTCCCAGCATGCTTCAGTTGGACATTCTTAATGAGGAGCTCACCATTTGAGCTCCCAGTCTACCAAAACAACACAGAAGGCATACAAGTGACAATGGATATTTCTCATCTACACATAAAAGTTAAAGGTTAAAGTAAAAAAAAAAAAAAGAAACAAATTTTATCAAGGATATAAGATAATAAAACCAGTTAAAATAGGGTGGTGCTGTCGCTGTTGAAGAGTCATGTTTGCATGTACCACAGAAACTGAATTAGGAGGAAATTGGCTCTGTTTTATGAGTGGAAAATGATTGTCCTGATCGAAAATAGGCTATCATCAATCAAAGTCATAATGTAATATTCGGCCAATGAGCCAATTGACAAATGGGAGCCGCTAACCACTGTCTACGGCCTGAGCAGGTCATGTCAACAGAAATGGATGTGAGCGGAGGCTGTTATTAAAGGGATACAGTTCAACTGGGTGGGAAGAGACACACTCACTTAAATATTGCATATTCCAGTAAAATGTAACACCAGCTTGACCTCAAATGTGATGAACAAGATTTCAGTTAAAAGATAAGGATCGGAAAGAATCATGTCTCACCAGTGGTCGCTCATAGTGCTGGCTTTCCTTGTATAGGTCAATGACCTGGCCTTCCCGAGACCAGATGAAGGTGATGTCCAGGGAAGGGTCAGGTGACGCTGCACACTGCATCCGGGTGTCTTCCCCCACTTTAACATCTACATTGGCTGGAGCCAGGGTGATCTTTGTAGCATCTGGGGACATGCACATGGGTGATCAAAGTGTTCCTTTATCAAGAAGAATGAGCAGTGTCTGGTCTGAGGCCGACCAGAGAAAATTTACAGTAATCACAAATGTCCAAAAGAGGGCAGAAAAGAGCTGTACTAAAAACATCAATATACCTGTAGAAACAGTGTGGAAACATTTTAATGCCTGTAAATGATTTATTTGTTACTGCACTGTCCCCTATAAAAACATAGTATAGTATAGTACTATAAAAAGTAAACAATTGTCTGATGTTTCAAATTTGATCATGAATCAAAGTAAACCATGTTAAAGCATGTTATGCCTTAAGCTACTGGACTGATGTTTGATTGTAGGGACCTTTGTTCCATGATTTTACTAGTGACCTCTTTCCCATAATGCATTGATCTTCTCTTTATACCACAACAATCTGCAGATCTCATCTAAGGCTCCTTAAAGAACAAGAGTGTCCCCTACAGAACACTGACATGTGCACTGTTGCAACACTAGGAATAGTAAACATTTGCAGATTGAAAGACTTTATTGACTGAGAGTGCCTGGAGTGTCTCCAAAGTGAAGTGCAAAACAACAACAACATTCCCAAAGACACTCAAACCACGGACTGAGTTATGATGAAGCATTATTCATTTATTTATTTGTTAAACTTGCCTGTGACAACGAGAGAGCCTGTGCTGTTTGCTTTGCCCCGGTCATTCTCAGCAAAGCAGGTGTATTTGCCCTCATCGGCCCGTGTCACATTGAGTATTTCCAAGCTTCCATCCTCCCATATGAACACCCTGCAAAGAAATGAATTCTTCACCAACTAAGCTAGAAGATCCATAAGATATAAAATATTAAACACTGCGTCAAAAGTCAGGTGTTTGTAATTCAATGGCTCTGTGGATGATGAAAGCACTTTGTAAAGCTGTCAGTTCCCTAATGGAAGCCTATGGCTTTCCAAGAAAAATAATATGAGGACTCCAAAGCACTCAGCAAGATGTTACATTAAACTGAGCTAAAGGCAAAAGTGTTTGATTCATTTTTCTTTGCATATTTTAGATTCATGCATGACGACTAAAGCAGCATAGCGCTTGCTCCGTCACCCATCCACACCCTATCACCACAGAGCTAGGAGACATGCTGCATAGTAATTTCCCACTAACTGCGTCTCTCTGTGGTAACTGAGAGTCGTTAGGGTGGGAAAGGGTTGGGGGTCTCAGAACTAAAAGATTAGGCTTGTTTTGTCAGTGAGGAGTACAAGGCGGGGGTGTTAGACATCCAGACTGTTTATTTTGATAAGATTAATGTTTACTCTAATGTCAACTGCCAGACAGCAAAGCTGAGCTTATAAAACACTGACAGACAGGCACAGGGAAGATGCTTCTGACATACAGTATGTCAAAGATGTAGTTAATCTGAATAAATTTGAGAAAAACCCTTCAAAGATCTGAAATAAATGTGAAGAATTTGCATATGAAAATAGATTCAATGGAACCAATATGGTTTAAATAAAATATAGAGTGTAAGGCAACCCATGTAAACTAGAAAATACATATTTAAATGGACCTTTGAACACATGAATTCCAAGCTAGTGGCAGGGAAGTGGGATGTCATTTCTAAGCCTGTAATATGAGTTAAATGGGAGTTAATCATGGATGGAGGTAATATGGACTTTTGTTACATCAACGCTCACTTTTATACTTTTTCCCATTAGTTCTGTAGTTAGTTGTTGAAATGACATATAGCAATTTGATTGCAACCTTAGACTTATAGTAATGTGTAAATAACGCTATATAAAAATATTAAAAATTATTATTATTAAATCAAAGTGCGGGTTTGTAAGACTGCACACCTAGTGGAGTTGGACAACAGCTCCGTGTCTTTGCTCCAGGAGATGGTAGGTTCAGGGGCAGCTTTGGGTCGACACTCAATCACCACTCTGCCATTTTTAGCTGCCAGCATTCCCTCAACTGGCTTGTGTTCAAATGTGGGAGCACAGGCTGGAAGAAAATGTGAGTTATAAATTATGTGTGAGAGAGAATATTCATTACAGACATGAATAAATTAAAGCCATTTTCAATCAAATATAAGGTGCAAAATACAAGCAGTAAATGAACAAGTCATATACTGTATCATGTTCGTTTCTATATTACAAAAAGGAACTTATTCTGAAGTCATGCTCTGGATCTCATAATGAGTTAGTGCCAAACATGACCTTTAGGTCTTGACTCACCAAACACACGCAGCTCAGCATTAGCGTAGATAACGCCATGACGATTCTCAGCTATGCATTGGTACATTCCTGCATCTTCAAATGTCAGCGGGCTGAACGTCATGTCACTCCTTACAAACTGTAGCAAGAGTTAAATAGCATCACTTAAACAGTGCTTACAACTTTACCAATTATAACAGCTGACATCCACTGAGAAAGAGGTGACAATTAGTGAGTCTGGAGCAGGATTTGCTTAATGTATAATTGTATTGTATTTAGCATAAGTCAAACAGTAGTGTAGCCTACGGTCATTACTGCAACTCTCTTGAGTATTCCTCATGACAGTTCTTTCTATGGGAAGCTACACAAGGCAAGCTGGCTCCCACTCAATAACAACAGGTACTTTCCTGACACAGTATTCACAGTGCCAGCATCCTGTCAGTGCTGTGCTGTACTGTAGCTTCCCACAACAGACAAAGCTGCTGAGGGCTGGCTAATATTCTACTGCAAAAGCACTAGCATTTTCAAAAATGACAATAAAGATTTATAGGTTTGAAAATGACCTTTTTTCCGTTTTTTAACCAGTGAATGTGTGGTTTGGGTTTGCCGCTGGCGACACAGGACATGGTATATTCACTGTTGAGGCCCTTTTCTGTGTTGCTGATGTTCTCCACCCACTCAGGAAAAGCTGCATCAAATCAAGGAGATGAATCCATTAAAATGGTCAAGTTACACAACAAGTAACATTTTTTCAAGTCAGGAGTTGATGTTACCTTCTACAGACACCCGGGCTGAATGGTAGTCCTTTCCTTTGGAGTTGACTGCTTCACACTGATATGTGCCAGCATCTTCAGTCTGTATGTTATTCAAATGCAACTGAGCCCCTGCCATGTGAACCTCGTGATTGGCAGGCAGGGACCCATCTAACTTCTTCCAGCGAATTTCAGGTACTGGGCTGTGAAGGGCAAAAAGAGAGAGAAAAAAAAACATTAATGTATGACCTTATTTAATAACTTTTAATCTATGAATATATAGTGAACAATTACCTTACATCCATCATTTCTATTTATCACAAATACAGTCATGGCACAGTTCAATGCCAGGCTGAAACATAGTACTTTGTGAACTATATAGTATACAATACTTGCTCAAACTTACTTTCCCAGAGCAAAGCATTCCAAGGTGATATTTTGTCCCACCATTGCAATAGTTTCTGGGAATTTGACGTTAAGATCAGCGGGATATTTTCTGATGGGGCCTGCAACAAAAACAGATTATTTGATTATTTGTGCAAAATGCAAAATTGTCTTTGTTATCAATCAAAGTCAAAGCATTTGCATTATTTGTAAAGGTCAGAGAGTGAATAAAGTGAAACTGTGAAGCAGAAAGTGGGGCACTAACGTTCAGCCAGAGGCACCAGGGGAATATAGTTGGAGAAGACGCTCTTTGAAATTGACGGACTTGATGCAATACAGGAATAGTTGCCGCTGTCCGACGCATCCACCTTGGAGATATAAAGGTTGCCTGTTATCTGTGAAACAAAACGCCTCTTGTCCAGTGGGATGAAGGTGGGGAATTCATTGAGGATCCATCGAAACGACAGCTCGACTAGGAATAAAAGGAACAAAACAAACAAACAAAAGCTGTCCATCAAAAGCCTCGACACATCAGCAACAGTGATGGAGAGAGCAAAGGGTGACTGGCTGCGAGGGTGGCACTGTCTGAACAATGTGAATGTAGCATGCAAAACAAAAATAGCACAATTACTTTGAGCTATGAGGGGTTTGTTATTCAAGCATCTATTGACCTTTGAGATAATGATTTTAGGCTTCAACGCATGAGAGAGGTTTGATAAGGTAATTCTGTGTGGAGAGACCATAACTCTTTCAGTTGTGTAAGATATATTTGCACAAGCTGGGGGTTTCTGGTTTGTTTAAATAGCTATAGCTAAGAAGTGCTAATATTTGTAGATACATTAAAATAGGTCAGATAAAGATGCAAGCCACGCAGAAAGTGAGGACAATGTTGGATTACAAGCACATCTTTAAGTAACATATTCACTTAATATGAGACACTACTGTGCCTACACTAGTCCTTGCTTTTATATTCTTAATAAAAGAGCTTATAAAAATCCCTGTGAATGAAACAAAGAGCCTAAAATGATAGTGATGAGTGAAGATTATTTTTATACTTCAGAGAACATTATGAAGGGCAACTCAATCCTAAGACAACAGGGGATAAGGCTTGGGTTCATTTCATTAGTACTCTAATTTGGTTCATGGAAGCCCCACTGCAGATAGTATGTGTGTAAAGAGGTTAGAGCACTGAGCAGTGATAACTGCTTAGACAAAAACCACTGTGCCACAGTGATCACATTTTACATTTCTAAAAAGCATGTGACTAGGGTACTGCATTGTGGCAGGGTACTGTAACAGCCAGGTCTAAAAAAACTCAACAGAAATTAGTACATTGTACAATCTAATCAGCTGCTGTTACACAAAGAGAGGGCGTTGAACACAATCATGTAGCACTTAACCAGAGGCACAGGCAGGCTTTGCGTTGGCTACCTGGATAATGTGGTGGAGGAGCGCAGAGCAGCACGGCTCCTTGTCCCTCTTTGACATGCACCGGCTCCCTTTCCTCTGACGAGAAGAAGTCAAGGTCTGAAAGAGACAGCGACACAATTCAAGACGTTTTCTATGTCAAGAGCTGCACTGAATGCCCCATTGATCATAATCTCTTTGCACATTTAAACATCTCTAAACAGTACTTTCTACACTTTCGATCAATTTAACACTCACTTTGAAATTGGATTGAAGGTTTTAAAAGAAAAGTGTATGTATTATAAAGTTAGCTCATCCACCGACTGCCCTTTCCACACCACCTAAGATTTGTTCCGACTGTCCTTTCCAATTTCTGCTCGCTTAATATGCATGCAACTACATCTCTTGGCCATTTCCCTGTTACTGTGCTATTAATCTGCCTCACATATGGGCCACTTACATCCAAACTGAACAGAGGCCGTGCGGCTGATGACTGTGCCGTGCTTGTTTGACGCCAAACAGGAGTACCTTCCCACGTGTTCGCTTTTGATGGGCTTACTGATGACCAGGTTGCCTCCAACTAAACTGTAGTGGCTCCCTTGTGCATGAAAATCAATGTCTTTGCTATCAAACATCCACCTGAAAAGATAATGGATATATTATTTTTCCAAAAGTCAGTTTGTGAGTCATTTTAATGCTTACCTCTACTGTTCTGCTTGGAAATGGTTTTGCAGATTTGAAAGCACCGCTTCATGCTTTTGCACATTTGACCATTATCATAATTATAATTAATGAGTTGTTATTTAAAATCTTCAGCCAGTGTCTGTCAGGTTTTAAAACACAACCAACTGATGCCACTGTAGATAATCCCTTTTAAACAATTAACATTGTGGTTAGCTCTGGTCAAAACTCATTTCTGTCCCCGCTGACATATAATAATACACTCACTGACTGTAGGAAGAGGCAGAGTAATGTCATTTACATATATTTACATGTAAATTGGAATGGATCGTCCAAAACATTTAATTATGGCTACAAAATAAGGCAAGGGACAAAGAGGCATTAGGCAGAAGCTGTGTATCTTATTTTCACTGCAAGAATTTTGTGTATTCCCAAAGAAACATTTTACAGTAACAATGTTTTACTAAAGTATTAGTAAGTAGTAAGTACAATGTCTTAGTAAAGCCAGTGTGACAGCAGGAGATTGGGTACAGGGAATGCACTGTGGGAGGTAATGAGGTTGATAGGGGTCACAGTAAACATATGTTACTTGTATGTGGCAGGTGGATTTGCTCTGGCCCGGCAGGTCATGGTGATTTTGGCCTCAGGCGCCTCCTCTGGGTAGATGGTATCCACCGGCTGCTCCTCAAACACTGGCCCAAAACCCGTAGCTTCGTCTGCTGACAACAAACAAACGAGACGAGGGTCAGAATTACAAAGAGACAAAAGGTGTTAGATGTTTACTGTGTGTGTGGCAGTTCTGGGACACCTCCGTCAAAAGTACAGACAGCTGGGTTCAGATGAAACATAGGCATCACATTGTCTTGATTGTGGGATGCTCCTGTGAAGATGCGCATGTTTATATTTTGGTGTCTTTTTTTAATCGAAGCTCTTCTGATTTTATTCTGAACTAATCTAATCCCGACATCCACACACTCTCTTTAACAGTAATGAATCCAAATCACCACATCACACTAATTATGACTGGGATGTTCTCACTCAGGTGCCAAAACACAACAACACATTCATCTGTTGCCAGGGAGTATCACATTCTTAAAATACAAATGCTGTTCTTACGTAGCATAATCCAATGGCGTGTGTGTCACATTTAGTCATATTCACAGAGAGTGAAAATACCTTGCTTGGTTTAGTCTGCCTTATACACCATTAACAAGCACACACAATTAGCCTCAATTGCTCAAAAGAATAGACAGACAAGCAAAAGCATATATATGAATAAAGCATAAACGCTATGCCAAACTATAAATAAGACATGAGCTGTCTCCAAATACTGATTATTCCCCCAGATCAGGACAGTTTTTGGTTGACTACAAAAGTACTAATCTGAAACATGTGATTCAAGGGTCAAGAAAGCACAGCTGACACCTCAGTGAGAAAGCAAGGCCTTCAGACAGTAATATCCTGGCTCCATTCAGCGCCTTTAACTAGGTCTACGTTGGTGCTTAGGATTCACTCATGCTGAAAATGTCATATCGACCTGCAGTGCACAACCTGAAGAGAAGAGAGCTATGTGCATGGCATTTTCAAAAAGCATTCTTGATCACTGTACCACAAATAGAGAGATTTATAGCCAGATAAATCCACTGATCACAGACAGAGGGTAAACATGATTTCAAATGTTATAATACATTCTTGAAAACAAGTGTATGCAGTTGATAATTAAAATTTCAGAAGCCCCTTTAACTACTGAATGTGGGTATAAAATGCATATATACAGTGTGGAATATAAGTGAGGCTTGTGCTTAAAGTGGAGTGTGCCAAGAAGAAGCCTGTCTTCCACTGACTCTCATTCAATACAACACTACAACTGCTATTCAACAGTTAAGTAGTTTTCTTTAACTGTGGTCATTTCTTTCAAGTAAATCTATCTTGCCCTCAGATAGACACCTGATAAACTCCTTTTTTCATTCATTTATCATTCATTTTCTACTGCTTTGTCCCGTTAGGTGTCGCAGGTGACTGGAGCCTATCAGCTTTGGGCATTAGGCGGGGTACACCCTGGACAGTGGCCAGTTATTCACAGAGCTGACATTTAAAGAAAGACAGTGACAGACAACCATTCACTCTCACATTCATTCACTAGGGACACTTTAGCTTTTTGTCGATTAACCTGTACGTGCATGTCTTTGGACGGTGGGAGGAAGTCGGAGTACCCGGAGAGAATCCACAGTAACACGTGGAGGACATGTAGACTCCTCAAAGAAAGACCGGGTTTTGAACTCACAACCTTCTTGCTGTGAGGCAGGAGTGCTAACCACTCTGCCACCTGATAAAATGCCAACCACAGACAATACACAATAATGGCCAAACTTAAAAAAATAAAAGTACCAAAGGAGACAAATATCTTTACAGTTTACAGTGTGTTGAACAACATCTGACTGGAGTCCAGCAGCCGCAAGGCAAAGCAAGGCAAGTTTATTTGTATAGCACAAGTCATACATACAGCAATTCAAAGTGCTTTACAAAAAGAAGAGAGCCATAGAGGGGAAGTAAATGCTTTGTGACTGTACTGTACAAATGGAAATAAAACCAATGCTATTCCACATTCATAAAAACAAACTCACAGATCCAATCTCCAGGACAGTGAACCGAGTGGGAGCAATTAAGATGTTAGGAGACAGGATGAACTCACACTCACACTCCAGTAGCCAGCCGTGCACAGCTGCTTGACATTGATGCAAATCCCAAGGACTCTGAATTACTGCCGGCTGAGACAGAATTAAACATAGTATGAATGGGGTTTGTGGAGCAGATGAGAGGCATATTAAAAGAGCAGCAGCATGCTGGGAGTATGTAAAAAAAATAAAAATAAAAAGGATTTGAAATACTGTGAGAGAATTATTAGAACTCTTAAAAAGGAGTTCATTGAAATGTATTGCTGCTTATACAGAACAAAGCCTTTGCGCCAAACCTCAGACAAATGTTTAACATGTAAAAATGAAATATAAATGTGTGATGGGCTGCAGGACTTGTATGGTGCAACTCAAACAGCAGTGGAAATGTAGCACAGAGGAATGAGTGCTGGTGCCATTCAAATCCTTTCTGTGTAAAGTGGGATGTGACAGATGGTAGCGGGAAGTGTTAAAGCAGGCCACATAAGGCCCACTGCCTGAAGACACTCAGGCCTACACCATTCTGTCTGCCTCGCTTCACTTCTCTGACGAGCGGTCTTTAGATCCTGTATGAGCTGCATTTGACAACGCCTTTTAGATTTCCCATCCTACACATACATAGCGTCAAAAAAGACTGCACAAAGCAGAGAAGGGTGTGCTCTTTCCGGGATGTGCTTCAAGTGAGCCTCTCAGACTTCATCATCAAACAGTCAGCAGGGAAAGACTGATTCAATTTAAAATACCACAATTGTTTTAGAAGTCTGTTATCATTTCAAGCATCAGCAGTAGTCACTATGTGAGGCATCTTTATTGATTGGATATGTCTAATGTCTATGTTTCCGCTAGGTTAAATAAGTTGGTTATGGGTAACTGTCACTTTTGTTGTATAATTATAGCTGAATGAATGTATACATGTAAATAGTAAAATAAGCTAAACAAATCCCAAATGGACATAATGCTTTGATTCATTTAACTTTACACACAGTGGTGTGTTGTTGCCACGTGTAGCATGGTTTATTTGCTTCACCAGCCAAATGTGTGTGTGGGACACATAACATGTTGTGTCCTGCAGGCATCAACAGCAGTATGTAAAAATAATTACTCACAAACCCCAGAGCTACACAGAGAGTTATGGTCGCCAGCCAAAAAGCTCCTGGGAAAATAACCAACTTCTTCTTTTGATTCTACATTGGAAACAATATTCATTATATCAGAATTATACAGTACCTCCTTGTAATTCAAACCCAATTTTTATGGCAAACATGGACTGTCCCAGTGTATGAATAGTGCCAGCTGTTGCCATAACTGCAGTGTCTTTTGAATATCTCTGTATGGCTAATTATATTCACAAAACACTGTCCACACAGGGTTCTTTGGTATCATCTATGTTCTACTATTTATTTTGCCTGGTGAAGTCAGACAAAGAGTTTACAAATGTCAAATCCAATGCACGTAGCAGTTTTGTGAGGAGTAATAATATTGAGCCACATAACACCAAGGGAGATGGTGCAGACATGACCAGGAGGTGACAGAGTTCATTCACAAGGAAAAAAAACATGGTTTATGACTTACTGTACATTAAATGATTACATTTTTTCCCTCTCCATTGGTGGTGCCATAAAAATTGCAGCATATACAGACCATGCAGCTTCACAAGTTGTTCCCAAACAACAAATCAGCAAGCTTCCCTTTTCCAATTTACCCCTCGCTGACACTGCAATGCTTTTTTTTTTTACACATACTACAACCAATCTGAGCCAGACAGTAAACAGACGCAGTACATTTGTATAAATTGACACTTTGTATCGCAGCTTTAAATCTCCCCAATGTCCTCTACCGGCAAACACTGCAAGAAGATGATGTGGTTATTGATAAAATTAAATTGTAAAAACTATAACATAAACGTCCATTTAATAATAAAAAAAAGCCTTTCCCAATTCAAAGGTACAGATTTGAACCATGCCATGTTATAAGTCGTTTACATGGAGTAAGAGGAATTCCAGGAATAGCAACAATCAAGAGGAACATGGCCTCTAGAAATTGATTATTTCTGCCCTTTTGTTAAAATAGAAGCCATCTGTTACTGTCACTTAACAAGCCCGGACAGGAGAATAGTTTTACATCGTCAGGCTCTGGGCAGAGTTTAAAAGAAGCTAAAGTGTATATGATGGAGTTGTGTCCTTGGTGTTGATTTGGTTTTAATGTATTTTATAAAATTTAAAAAAGTGCACATATTATGGTTATGTGGTCAGTCCATCTCGACTGGGTCTTAATTGCACAGTTCAACAGATCAGATTTTTATTTTTTTTCTGTTGTTACCATTACTTTTCTGCACTACCATACACTGTGAGTTACAGCTGCAATATTGTACATACATTCTTAATAACAAGATCCTAACTTATCTTATATATTATATTAATCAAGAAACACAAGAAACACAACCACTGAAAGGAGCATTTTCTTACCTCCATAGAAATCCTCTCCTTGAACTGAGGCACCTGCAATTTTATCAGAAGAAATTGTGTAAATTTTTACATTGTGTGATGGCACATTCAATTGCAGGTGCAGAGTATTACAACCTTTCATTTGGAATTATGAAAAGCAGGACACTAAATGCACTGAAATGACCTCAAACTAAAAGCCATCTCCGTGAAGCCAACCATGTTTTAGTCACAGTTTATGAACAGCCTTGTTTGTTAATGGTGGTGTGTGCTATTGTAATAATTTATAAAACACAAAAAGGGGATGTTCTTTGTGTGAGCAGACTTAAGGTAATACAACATTGTTATTGTGGTTGAAGCTAACCAACAAATTACTGCCCTTGAGCATCTGTTTTGATATATTTGAATGAACAGTATATTACCATACACATATTCAGTGGTTTTCATTGAGCTGATTGCTGCACCTTATCTCCAGGTGAACCACTGCAAATTCAACCTCAGTCCAATCTCAAGACTGTGTGTTTCCAGTGTGTACGCAAACAGTTCGGGGAATAGGAGCTGAGAGTGGGATGTAACTTTTTCGACAGGTAATTTTCAGGCCTGCTGTTTTCTGTCAACTTTGCTTTGTTTCCAACACAGCCGAGTGCACAGTGGAATCACAGAAAGGACCTGCAACCCCAGTGCCCTTAACTGTAACTTCCAATGAGAAATCCATCCAAAACAAGTTTCACTGCTGTTACCGCTTTTGTAATCTTGGAATAAAAATCATGTTGACTTTTTTCTGTGATGTTCACATTTAATTCTAAAACACGCACTTTTTAGTAACATCATTTTGTTATTTCATTCCTGTCTCATTGTGATGACTAGTGCCTTCAACCTTCTAATTTAGTCTAATAGCATACTGTCAGTCCTGCCTACGGTGATTAGTCCCTGACAGGTTTTGACAAGTGCATGCATCAAAAGTGTTTCCTCCTGTTATTTAACATATGAGTTGCATTGCACTAAATCTGCTCAAAATATTCTTCATAGCACTTAAACTAGATAGCAGCAAAGCACTTTACATGGTTCAATACATTTGCTCAAAATCTAAAACATTAAATGACCCAATAAAGTACTGAAAAATAAGTTATTTGCCAAGCCTTGACATGATACTTACTATGCAGAGACAGGAAGAGCAGCAGAAGATGGAGGAGCAGGGAAAGGTGAAGCATGATGCTGAAGTTAGGACCACCAGGTGGTTACAGCCTGAAGCTCAGCTGAAGCAACATTAGCAGGACTGATGGTTCTTCCTGAAGAAGGAAGGAAAGTGCAGATATATTAAAACCAGCTCAAGGGCCCATGTGTATCTATTTTATTCATGAACATGTGCTATTCTGAATGTAAAGGTTTAATCACAGATTTTGTATTTGTCTGTTTTCTCCCTCAGCCTCACTATTTTTACTCAAGTGATAAATCATACACCAGATTTGGTTTTGTCACCTCCCACTCACAAACGTCAGTAATGCAGCCTGTGTTTTTCTATTAGTTTGATAAGCAACAGTCTTTGAGAAAAGATTTTTAATAAAAAGCTTAAAATGTCAGACTGAAACATGATGAGGCTCACCTTCGTGTTGTTAGCAGGATTGATTGGTAAATCAGTGCATTTTGAAATCCATTAAAAGAATAAACCATTTTAACACTAAATCCCCCAAACCATTAGGTAACTTATGGTTTTGAATGGACCGATTCAGTGCAATGTCATGATGTCAAATGTCTCAGTGTTTCATCTTAATTTAATTTAACAGATAGATATTTATCTACCGGTCTGTCAATGTTTTGTCCCAGCAGCATTTGGTGAGGACATTAAACCTTATCTATTGTATCAGACATTTTTTGGAACAACTTTCTGGTTACCACATTAATATTGGATCACACCTCTCAGTGACACCACCCTAAAGAACTACTCCTACATGCAATTATGATTCACAATATTATAGAGGTATTTTTCCATCAGTCAAAATTATTTGGTCCAAACAGTGCTGCGTTTCTGCACTGATTGCTATAAATAACGCCAGTCTTACGTAAAACTGCATGGTGCTGAAGCCATACTCATTTTCTCTTCTCCACATGATTAAGCCCAATCGTGAAACCCCATGTTAGTTATCCCTCGCAGGATTACTGTTGCTAATCTGCTGCTAATGACTGATTGTGGCGTTGATTGTGACTGTATATGCATAAAGCAGCCTCTCATACCACTACAATGACCCATGTGTGATGTCCCCCTTCATTAACGACTCTTTGTTTCCTCCCTCAGCAGCAGGTAATAAAGAGACATCAAACCAAGACTACATAAAGCCACCCCATGAGACAATGTATTATTTAAGATCAGTTTATCACCTTCATATTTATTTGACATAAGCAAGATTTACTTCATACTATGAAATTGTAATAGACAATATTTATCTAATTTGTGTATAAAGATATGACCATAAAAGTCATTTGGCTAAAATATGTTGAGATAAATTGCTTTTATTGTCCATCACACAGCCTCAGGCAAAGCAAAAAAGGCAGGATTTCATTCACTTTCACTTAGCCAGTCATGCCCCAAGGGGGTTAAAAGGGTCATGATAAAAAGCAGAAATGACAGTAATGGTCACTGTAGGGCAGCAGTAAATCCCAGATTCAGCTCCTACCACAGCTGCCTCTTCCCAGAGCAATATAAATGTGGATTTCTCACAATGAGGTTGTGAATTCTGAAGGGAGTATTAGGAAAGAAAGATATTGAAATTCAGCCAGCAAAGCAAAGAGAGAGAGAGAGAGAGAGAGAGAGAGAGGGGTTTAGAAGTGAGAAAAAAAGAGCACCAAAATCAGACCATGAGCAGTAATAGGTCTGACGTCCTGGGTGTGTGATTTATGGGGGAGAAGAAATGGCCTTCTTTGAGGGCTGTCAGATCGGGGCCATGTGATTTACTGTGATGACTGGAGCACTCTTGTCACGTGCACACAGCCTTTCAAGACAGGAGCCCCATTAATACTGATTATAAGAGCATAGTGTCTTTCGATGAATGGCTGCTCTCATGGCTTTTATGGTACAGCAACTGAGTAACAGTTCTTAATGTGTAAAGATGGGATTGGCTTGTCACCATGTACCCCTGGGCTCTTATGGGTTTCCTGTTGTCTTGCCTATAATCTCCTAAATTCATCTATTAAGGTCATTAATGACTGATGTGGCATGCAAGTGATGTAGTAGCCAGAGAAAAGGACAGTCTTAGCTGAAACTTTAAAATAAATAATGTCCAAGAGGCATACCCCAGGTGTTCATTCTGGGACAAGATGCATTGTTGTTCCAGAATAAAAAAAGTGTTTGCATAGTTTTGTTGCCGGCCACTAAGACCCCCCACAGCACACAAACTGCTCTTTTGGAAAAGTGTTGCTAGGATACAGGCCAGCGTGAAGATAAAATCCCATCTGCACTGTTTTCCTGCAGCTGTACAGACCCAACATTATGCCCAACTTATTGTGCTTGTGTTTTGATATGAATACACAATTTTTCACTGTGTGTCATAAAAATCTTTGTTTTCATCATACAGAAATGTTGCTGGGTGATTCATGGTATCGCTCAGCATCAGCTGTATGTAATGGGACCGTATTTGTCTGGTAAGTGGTGAGATCTCTATTGCGCTGTCACACCTCTCTGTCCGTGCCAGCTGACACCTCGGGCTACACAAAGAATCAATAGTGTCAGCCTCATGTTCAATTACCTTCAAATCAGCACGCACAGGTCGGGCATAACCTGCAAATGAAGACAGGTCTGCTAATATACAAGTGATGCTCGAAAATCTGATTAGACCAAATGAATGAATGATGGAGCTGTGTCCAGTGGGAAATGAATGGCTGGAGGCTTGATGTGCCACAATGCAAAATATATACACCAGGGTTTATACACGGTTAAAAGGGTTATAAGCTATACAAGTTACACCCTCTTTATAATGGTAGGTGGTAAAAAGGTTATTAAGTCATTACGAAGCTCTCAGTACATTATTAAAATGCTTAGTGATTACACTGTATGAGTAACAGTGCCCCCTCTGGTCTGTGTCTGTTCATTCAGGCAGATGTTGGGTTTCATGTCACGTTACTGGTGTTGAGCTGGAGAGCCAGTGCCGCACTGGTGGTTATCGCTGCAGTGTTGACGACTCAAAGCAGCAGGACGTCTGCTCAGGGTTTTCTTATGGCAGCTGTCCAAATGACAATCGTCAAGAGCCAACACATCAAGGGGCTGGAGCCTCGCAGGCTGACAGCAAGCAGAGATACAGCAAAGATGATGTGGAAATGTCTCCTCAAGGTTCATAAAAAGGCTGGTCTGACTTATTTCCCTTGTCATGTGAGACAGATTCAGACTGATACACGTTTGAAATCACATACACCCATAATTGCTGCCATCATACAAGAACACCTTGAACCTTGAAGCAAATGTATATATGTAAAAATATATGACTTTTACATTGTTTTTAAGTGAAAGTCGGCTTTGAAAGGTCTGCTTAAATTGCATAAATGATTCTGAGAAAAACTTTTTATCTATTATCTGCAAATAGCATAGATACTATCTCTTCCCGTATGAAAACAAGTAATTTATGCTTTTAATGGCAAAAAGTAACATGATTTAATTTACAATTAAAACATTTAAAACATTCAAATTAGCACACTTTCTTTACAAGAATAAAAGCTCTTCTGGTTCATTTCATGCAGAATAAAGGATTTTGCTTCAAAGCAAGGTCCTGTCAATGAATAATGTATGATAAAGTAATTGATTTTGATTCCAAAATAAGCTACACAGTGTGTAAAATTGACTACAGCCCGGATTCAGAGAGATGTACCTCTCTATATCTGTGCAGACACTAAACAGAACTTGACTGCAGTGCAGACAACCAGGTTCATGTCTCCCAGAAGACAAACACAATGATTCAATTAAATAATAGACACAGGTAGGCTATCAAAGCTTATTGTACAGAGATAAAGCAGTGATCCCGAGACATCAACTGCAATGAAAGACTGTGTTGGTTTACTTTTAAAGTGAGTCAATAGGGCTTCAGTGTTAGATTTTATTTTCTATTTTTTTATATTCACCATAACTACATCACAAATTGGAGTATAGGGTCTGTTATCCAATTCATTGATTGGTTACACTGCTTTTAAAAACTATACCCTTATCCTGTTAGAGGTATTTGTCATGATGTAATCCAGCTGCAGAGGATCCAGTCATGGGCCATTCACTTTCCCTTCTCTCATCCTGCAGTTCTATGTCTCTTGTCCAAAAGGAGCAGCCATGCTAATGTAAGCTATTTATCCCAACCCCTGCAGTCAACACAATGCCCCCCAGGGCCACAGACACTCGGCAATCTCAGCTGACCTGAATATCAATGACACCATTCATTCAGTCTACAAAGACTGGGGCTGGGCTGCCGGATGAGTTATGTTGACCTCCAAACAGGTATAAAACAAATTCAGCAGCATAGCATTAAAAATTACAGCCTTAAGACTGCATAAATGTGTCAAACTGTGTAAAATATTATCACTAAACAGATTTGAGAGCTTACACAAAAGGCAAATGTACAATGTAAAGTATCATGCTTTCTAAACTCAAACCAACCCTTTTTGAAGTTCAACAACAAAACAAGATACAGCTTAACTAAATTGATATATTTGCCAAAATCTCAAATTCCCTGACCCAAAAGGTTTCATAGTATTATGTGTTCCAATGTTTGTGGGCAGAGCTGAGGAACCTTAATGCTAAAAAATGATAGCAACAAAGGATCACAGAATATAGTCAAATAGCATTTTAAAAGTAGAACAAATGTAGTCCCAAATGTTTTTTTGTCAGTCATAATTTTTGTCCAATAAAAATATTCTTTCTTTATTTACACCACATGTGTCCAGTAAAGATAGTGGCTAACAGCTTCTTACTGTATATGAAAGCCAGGAAAGCGAGAGATAAAGCTATATCTTGTTGCCCATTTGTTAATGACTATACTGTATATGAAATAACTGTTATTACTCGGTGATAGAGCAGCACTTATGCTTAATAGTGGAGCACAGAAGATAAGAGAGAAGGCTTCATGTGTTCCAAGTAGAGAGAAAACAGTTTATAGAAATACACCCCTTACGGTCAGCTGCACTGAAAGCTTCAATGAATGGTAAACAATAAAAAGATTACACTTTGCAATCATCGTTTATTGGATTAGAGGAGAGTATCCAGCACTGGGCCAAAGATTAGTTTGGCACAGAGAATAAATCATAAAAAGGCAACAAATATCCAACTTAATTGGCCATACATCACCAATCAGCTGTCAAACAAAGCTGGCCAGTTAGAATGTGCTCACTGCTTACCTTGCTGTGCAGAACTATCATGGTACTGGTTATATGACAAGGATGAGCTCTTTTAGTCCCCATCCCATTCGAGGTGCCAACCCTGCCAAGTGTCCTAAATATTCTGCTCCATTGTCTGCCATGCCACTGGCTGGAACCACTCTCCCTAAGGTGCAAAGAGGAGGGAGTGAATGGAAAGGGCTAATTCCCTGAGCAGTACAAGGACCCATGCAAAACTTAAGCCAGGGAAGAAGCCTCCCTGCAGTGAAGAGGGGTCTTCTCTCCTCGCCGCAGTGAGTCGGGGGTTTAATCTTTTAAGCCTTCCAGTCCCGCTCGCATGCAAAATCACAACAGGCCCTCCTAAATATACACACACACATACAAGACAGTTTTAGAAGAGAACCCCCCTTCTTTTCTTTTCCCGCTGACCTCAGCCATCATTAGGTTGGCTGCGTGCCAGACACATCATCAGCTCTGTCATAATCTTCATCCCCAATTCTGTCACACACAACACCATCTTCCCTCAGAAAATATGACATCTGTGTAAGAGGCTGAGCAGACAAATACTCTGCAGAAAGTTTTTCTACCAGAAGTAATGATAAGACATGAATGACTGCTGCTGTGATGTGGACTACTTGTTTAAGGCTGATAACATAACATATTCCCCGTACTAAGCACATTGTGTGATTTCTCTCAGCCGTTTGTATTCATCTTTTCCTGTTCGATTTATCATTGACTCTTAACAATAACTCAGCTCAGCTTTCATTACTTCACGTGAAAGATGCACACATAGACAGGTATTATAAGACAATAACTACAGCAAGGTAGACTGCAAAGGCAGAGCAACCCAGGTGTGAATCCCCTTATATTTTCGCAGTACATGTCACTCCCAGTGCTTCACAAAAAATGTTGCACCAATGGCAAAGAAGTGTCCTAATGGATTTGTTGCTAAAGCTGTAAATGGTGTCAAGGTTTGTGCTGGATGATGTACGTCAATTTACTTACATAAGTAATAACACAAAATAAAAGGGTTTATAGAGAGCAAAAGACAAAAGGAGAGCTCAGAGCAGATTTTTAAAATAAGCAAGTCACTGCATCTAAAATCTGCCCAGTGAAATGTGCACTTAACCTTCATGTAATTAAAACTAATGGATCTGGAGAAAAGACAGACAGGACTAGATGCAACCTAATGGCTTCTGTCAGCATGAGAGAATTTTACAAAGAAGTTCATTTTGAACAAAGTTTTGACTAATGCTGGCAAAATTAAGACCAATCCCTTTTAAGACTCTAGATATTAAGACAGAACTGGTTAAGGAAGTAACTGATTTATATTCAATGTTCCTATTGGATAGAAAATGTCTCTAAAGCCCATGAGTTTATCCGAGTGGTGCAAAATCCTAATCTTGCACTGCAGCTTGATTCTCGAGAGATTTGTGAGTTTACAAACTCACTAAAATCAGTCTTGACTTGCACCAAGCAAAGTAATCACAGTCAGAACCCTGGCCTTATGTTATTGTTATGTCCGATGATGTGGCAGCTCTGAGGAGCTGGAGTTGCTCTGATTGGCTAAAACTTTGGTGATAAATCCAATCACCGACCAGGTATTCATTGAAAGTACCTGCATTTTCAATGATACTCTCCCAGATGATACTGTGGAACAGCCTATGTTCTGTTGAGCAGTTCTTTCTGGCAGAGTCAGGTTAGCAAAATCCCACACAGTATAGTACACGGAGGCATTATATAAGTGTATGCATTATTGCACCAGCATTTTCCTCCAATGCAAAATATCTGACTCAGCAGCATCCCACCACTGACAGTAATAAAAGAGGATCATTTCCTGTCTTGTGGCCCGATTTAAAAAGGTGCAGCACATCCAGAGTGTTGGCTGTTTCATAAAACAGCCTAAAAACCATAACACACCACAATAACAGACTGACAGACACTTTTGGGGACTAGTAGAAATGTGGCTTAGTCTATATAAGAAATTATCACAGAATTTGTCCTGAAATTTGATGTGTTGGAAGAAGTTTGGTGTAATTTATGTAAACTCGTGGTGGTCATAGATATTTGGGCAACCGATGCCAAGGTTCCAAGAGAAATATTTGGAAAACAAAGCCAATGGCCACGTTGTCCTTTAGTTTTGACTAGTGGGGAAAAGATTTCATTTTTATGAAAATTTGGTGTGTGCTTTTAAATTCAAGTCACTTTATGGTTAACAGCAACATCTCCCATTGTTTAAATAGTAAGCTTAAATAACCACATTAGACAAGATTTGGCAGCTTGGATTTCTCTTTAATGAATAATAGTCAGTAATAAATAAAAAAGATGTGTTATTTACCAGTTATTTAAGCAGCCAAATATATTCTTGGTTGAAAATGACTGTTTTGTGTGTTTGGTGACAGCATTGGACATTGAGCTCATGATTGTAACAAATCTGGCTTTACTCAAATCTGGTGGCTGCTCCCTGTGGCCACATTTGCTGTGGTGGTGCATGTCAGCAGTATAATGAGGAAACATGAAAGAGAGGACACAAATACATATTCAATGACACTCTTCATAACTCGTCTGAAGCTTTTACTGTCTTCAAACAGATCTTCTATAGAGATTTGTTGCTATTCTTTATTTTCTTTTTATTTAAACAAAGAAGATTGTTGACTGCAGTTTATCCTTATGTTTTGACAAACATAATGCTGTCATGTCAGACACTACAGAGAGCTTATTAGTTCATCTAAATGTAAGACAGGTCAGTGAATTACAATGTGTTTCTGGAAACATATGATTATATGAACTTGGTTTGAATAAGGTTAAGTTAAGGTTAAGTCTCTTCTTCCAAAACGTTTTTTGTGCCTCATCGTGTATTTCTTGAAAACAGGAAAAAACAAGAAGTCAAGGTGGTGACTTGGGTAAAAAAAAAAGCCCAAATGAGCCTAACCAGTCCAGGGCCTTTGTCTGCATGTTAATATGAGCAGTGCTGAGAGGTTTGGCTGAATAAAACTGCTTTGAAAAGCAGTCATCTCTCGTTGCAGCAGTGCCGTTTTGTGTGTGTTTTAGGGCAAGTCAGTTGGGAAACAGGGGAGGGGGAGCTTCACTATTGGATTACTTTGAATACATGATTGGGCGAGGGTAGAAAACAGCAACTTCATGTGTTATCTGATAAATTTTAAATACAAGAACTGTGCTTCTTTTTCCCCATTACAACAACAAAAGTCTGCTAAACAATCTAGAGATATCTAGAAATGACCAGCAAACAAAAGGCAAGTGTTTGGCCATAATTTCATTTTAGCTCACTTCATTTTTAGCTCATTTAAAATGATTAATTTGTCCCAAAAAATAATCCCCTAACAACATCGCTAATCACATAATCTCTTGTGCACTGAATTCACCTCTGTATTTAACTAATGCACTGAGGGAGAGTTTATTGTGAGGGTGAGGGGCGAGTTCACAATGCAGCTGCTGAAGAGACTCAAGATCTACAGCAAGATGGAAAAGCTTTTACTATTAGTACAAATATAAGGGCAATGAAACATACAGAGCATATGTATAGGGCCTTGTATTGCATTAATTTAGTGTTAGCTGTCTTACTGTCTTACAATGCAAATGTTGGAGAGTTTAGCTCTGCATGAATAAATCACAACAAGCATGACACATGGTATTACAGTGGAAATAAATAATTAATCAACAGCTGTTTTGATGGATTCGGTAGTAATAAATGCCCCGAGTCTGTATGTGAACATGGCATTGCAATAAACAGAAAGACTTTGTACACAATTATAGAAATAGTTTCACTCCAGTGCACATTAAAATTAAAAGGGATGGCTACTGTCAACACATCAACACATGCATAATAACTTCCTTTCTGACTTTGTGAGGACATTCATTGACAAAAAGCATTGCCTGGCCATATAAAAATTAAGAAGCTTCTACTCCCTTAAAATAAAGACACTTGGTGAAATACACCTGTATCTGAGATGGAGGTAATGAGCTGGTCCCTTTGCAGAGGACAGATTCTTGAAGCACTACAGCTGAAATGTGCCAAGAAAATACATACAGTATGCTACTGCTAACAGTAAATATATCTAACCCAGTGGATTGAGGTGCACACAGATGCACTTCAACATGCCTGTAGTCATGGCTTGCATTAGTTTCTGCAGAGGCGTCCAATGTATCTTTCTGCTACACAATGCCTCCAGAAAAACAGCTAGTCTGCTAGTGCTGGATAGCAACTGCTGTAATGGCATGGCACACTGCCCCTTTTACCACAGGCGCTCCTTCAGTGGCACAGAAGCCCCCTGCATCACACACACTAATGCACACGCACATAAACATTGAGCTGTTAAATCAAAGGGCTCCCCAGCTATAACCGCACATCAGAGTGATATTACAGGAGAGTCTAGCTTCATATGTGTGTGTTTAGGAGAAAGAGCTATAACAGGGTATGGCCAGAAAACATGGCAACCACTGTGGGGAAGAAAAATCACTACAGCAAGGAAGCACTAAGACAAATATGTACCTTGACATGGCTGCTGCCCTGAAAAGAGGAGATCCTGAAAATGTTACGAGAAAACTGTGGGAGGTTGGGAAGAAGACAGTTTAATTTTGATAGCTGTGAGGTCTGTGTCCATCCCCACAGGTGGAAATAAACATTACAAGTAACTCCCAACAACATAAAACAAACTACTGCAATCTGCAACCTGCTTTTTCAAGATCTACCATTCAAATCATTGGCTCTTTCTTCTGTTGCATCAAAATCAGAAAGTTTGGAGACATCAGTCAGACTGTATTGATTCTTTTACCAGAAAAATCATCAAGGCAAATATAATAAGGTTTAGAGTCACCATTTTCCACATCCTTCCCTTCCCCCGAAGGATCAGTCTCTTTCCTCATACTCCCCCCACTGTCCTATCCAACACAACTTGCTTCAAAAAATCCCATTAGCAAATATATTATTTGAAGGGCAGTGGGGAATTAAGAGTCCGGAGGGAGTTATGAGGTGCTGCAATACAGAAGGACACTGATAGTCAGCTAAATGTAAAACAGTCAGGACAAATGACAATTTCCTATATAAAATTCTTACTTCATATTGAGCGTATATTTTTTTCTGACAAACCATTTCACTGTTTTCACTGTCAATTGCAGTAGATGTCTTCCATGTGCACCCCTTCTTTGACCCAGGTCCGTCATATTTAGGTTAAAATGGCCATTCAAGTGACTCATATGTGTCATTCTGCTCAATGCTGAACAATCACTTCTGCCCCACAGCATTTTGGACATTACATGCCCAGTGCAACCAGAAATCTAAATTGAAATCAGTTGTTCATTTTCAGCAACACTATACATTAGTAAGATCAGATCCATTTTGCAAGGGTCAGTGGGTTGTTCCCTGCATTTCTCACAACGTTGCATCTTGAGGAGGCAGGGGGTGTCATTAAATAGAGCAATTTTCATGCTCATTGAGCAGAACACACAGAATGTAAAGTGAGCGGCAAAATGCAAAGGGACAAGAGGAAAATATGTTAACAAAATAACTTTTCAAGCCAGGACTACACTGAAATATACGGAGCCCCTCTGGTCTCACTATGTAAAAAAAAAAATATATATGTAACTAAGTCGTGGCCACGAGATACGCTAACTCGTGGCCACGAGATACGCTAACTCGTGGCCACGAGTTAAGCTAAGTCGTGGCCACGAGATACGCTAAGTCGTGGCCACGAGATAAGTAAATATGAAAGCATGCACGCTAACTCTGCCGCCCATAAGGCTCATACATACAGCCAGATGGACCTAAGCCTACAACGCCCTCTGCTGACGTTTTATCGTAGGCTACACAGACATGCTTTTCCAAAATGTCAAAGACTTCAATAATTAATAAACCAGTCTGCACACTACTATAGACTATCTTAAAATCACAATCAGAAATACTTTATTGATCTTTATTGATATCGATAACCCAGGGGACAATTGTTGTGTCACAGTTGATGTGCACATCAAGACATTTAAAGAAATATAAATAATAATATAAGTTGGTAAATAAACAAGTAGCCTATACACATGTAAAAAGTATATGCTAAATAAATATATGCTATAAAATATGAAGAAGAGTTATAAAGGACCATGGATATGCAGCCTACAAGATTTACATTACTGTATTAACAGAATTGAATTGATTGTGATGAACAGTACTAGTAAATAAATAGAAGCAGAACTGCAGCAAACTATATTACACTGAATATTAAAACAGATAATATTGCACAGAATGTGAAGTATTACATTGCACTATAGTACAGGGTCCATTTAAATAACAAAGGTTATCAATATCAATAAAGATCAATAAAGTATTTCTGATTATGATTTTAAGATAGTCTATATTAGTGTGCAGACTGGTTTATTAATTATTGAAGTCTTTGACATTTTGGAAAAGCATGTCTGTGTAGCCTACGATAAAACGTCAGCAGAGGGCGTTGTAGGCTTAGGTCCATCTGGCTGTATGTATGAGCCTTATGGGCGGCAGAGTTAGCGTGCATGCTTTCATATTTACTTATCTCGTGGCCACGACTTAGCGTATCTCGTGGCCACGACTTAGCTTAACTCGTGGCCACGAGTTAGCGTATCTCGTGGCCACGACTTAGTTACATATATTTTTTTTTTTACATAGTGAGACCAGAGGGGCTCCGTAGAAATAAGAGCAGTTGCACAAAAGTAAGTGCTCATTTTTCTGTATTGCATGTTATTTGTCATGCTGGAGGGCATGAGATAAATATTTCTCATCAGTGTCCACACAAATCCATTTCAGTTTGTATTACAGTAAAATATATAAAGGGATATATAAAGTGCAAATAAGGCAATAAATGTATTTTAACCCATAGGCCTCCAGAAGTTGTACTCTAATGATACCATTGACTTATCTTCACACCCACACACACTAACCCAAACAAAACCAGACAGCAGTGGCTAAATCATATTGCCTTCTGGCAAATCTAGTCTTAAGATATGAGATTTTTTTCTAGAATGGAAAAGTAGGCCTGACACCTAATTAACAAACATGGTCATCGCACTAGAGCCAGGTCCTGTGTTGGTGTCTCATACTCGTTCGAGAAATATGACACTCTGTCGCTGCACTGTTCACTGGTCCAGACAAGGCAAATACAAACAGGATCTATTTCTCCAACACTGAACAATGTCTGTCTGGATTATCAATGATACATCATTTGTCTGTCTGCAAAATGCCACACCTCTTATCTCTTCTACCACCTCTTTTTATTTTACTTCCGTCTTCATTATCTGTGCCAGCTTCTGCAGAACAAACTGCAGCCCACCTGCAGTTAACTGCAGGTGGGCTGATTTGAGCCAGGGAGTCATAAAATCTGGGTTTTTAGAAGATTAAGAACCTCCATGGTGTATTTTTGTAATGATTATAATCTTCACTTTTCTTCTCCTCTTTAGTGTGGATTTCATACCAAGTCAAAGCAAACATTGGCTTTATTACTTAATTAAAGGGATCTCAAGAGAGAGTATGTGGGTGTATGTGAGGAGTTAAAGAGTCCAGTGAGTCTTCACTGAAACTGAAAAATGTAAAAATGTTAGTCACTGGTCAAATAAGATGATATTTGTGGATAGTTAGTGCTAATAACCATCATCTATTATCCCTAAAAATTTAATCCATCACAATATTCATCAGTGTTGCCAGTAGAGATGCACCAAAATGGAAATTCAGTCGATACCAATGTTTAAATTAGCATAATGGCCGATACCAATGTCAATACCAACATGATTAAGTATTTTTCAGTAGCCTATTATATTTCCTTTGTGAAACAAAAACCTGTAATAAAAGATACACATTTAAAGCTATTTATTTATTAATTACGCCATCTGCAGCTACAGTGAGTGACTAAATAATAACAGACAAAATGTAGTAAATTAGTAGTCTACTTAATTACACTTTATTAAGATTCTCATCTTCTGACTAGCCCATTGCCCGTTCTAATATGCAAATGACCCGCGAGTAAACACATGTATAGCACTGCTTAAAGGTGCGTTACGAAAGTTTCAATGGTTCAAATAAAAGAAATTCTAACCCATACATGCATCAGACACAGCCTGATGTGCAGAACCTGAATTTGCCGGGTTTGCCTCTGTAAGCCTGTACAGTCAATTAAATGAGAAGGTTTTGGGATCAAATCTCAGGCGCTGTTTCAGCAAATGTGACGTAATGTGCGTGCTCGTTTACCTGGTTCTTACATCACAATTTACGGCCATTAGTAAACTGAGCATCACTAGCAGCAAAGTTCAAAATAAAAATTGCAAATACAGGGAAGAGACAGGCCTCAGCGCACTCAAAACCGGCAGATTATTCTTCGATTGTTGTTCGTTCGTGCTCGTGTGCGCACAATGAACACCCACGACACTGGGCGCAGTGCCACTAACACCAGAGGTGGCACACTAGTACAAAAACTCTGGATCTTTTTTTTTTTTGCACTTTTAAGATCAGTGCAACAGTGTTACTGTAGAAATAGACATGTTCTGTTCATAAATAAGGCTAGTGTCATTAAACAGCGGGTTCATCTTGAGCTGCATCAAATAAAAGTTGAAGGCTGTTGGGAAGAAAGTAACTTTTGAGAGGGCGCTAATGTTTTGATAATGCTTTAGCATCTCTCCTCTGAATTTGTTTGTATCCACCACTTGTTGCTCCTGTCACTGCAGAGTGCATAGTAAGTATATTGGTGTATAGGTGCATTTGCCGATGTCAGCCAACCTCTTCAATATTAGTCAATACCAATGTTAAGCCGATGTATTGGTGCATCCTAGTTGCCAGCACAAAGCCAGTCATAACTCACTTTCCATTGCAGCATGGCCTAATTTGCACACGTAGGCCATTTTGTCTATTTCAGGAAATGAGAAGGATGACAATATTGCCATTTAATAAATCTATGTTCACAATCTAAGCTTTGCTGCGTCTGTTTGTTTATTTGTACTTCTTGTGTTAAATATGGCCAAAATTAAATTTCAGATGAAACTGGTCATGACCTTCAAATGACCTGTGTGTAAGACAACAATGGCACTACATTATACTTTCAAAAACAAATTGAGCACACAGACAGAAACAAGACTTTTGTGCATTTGGCAAAAAATGTTGTTTGTTTAATTTATGCCAGTGTATTTGTATGTCCGTCCACCTGCATAAAACACATACAAACTTTATTCATTTCAAAACAATTGGAAAAAACGTTATTCCAAGTTTCTTAAGGACGTAAACGCTAACCTATATACTAATACTTTCTGTATGTAAATAGTTGCAATATAATTAACATACAAACATAAAATTGTTTTCTCCTTATATTTCCGCTTTTGGAGCCTGCCCTCTGGTGGACGGCGGTATATTGCTGTATTTCGCGTATGGAGGCGCTCTTACTCGAGGACCGTTTAAGAGGTTACATGAGAGAGGCTTGGTTAAAACAAGGGGCTTAGACACCTCCTTGTGAGTGCAAAGTAGACAATACAAAGCATGCTCTGTTAATCTATTGACTGGCCTACTGTATTGGACTGTGCCAGTGCTTTAAAGTGGTGCCATGCATATTCATGCTTCCCCATCAGGAAGTCTTCCTCCACTCCTTGTGCCACTGCAGGCTTTAAAGACACTCTCAATGGGTGCATTTGTGTGGAAAATAATATTGGCTGTCTTTTTGGCACTTGAGAACTACTTCCTTGAAAAGCAGGTCTGTTCCAACAGACAAGACCCAGGGTATAGCAACTGGGACGGACAAATGTTTGCTAATAAATTAACGCGTGTAAACACATTAATCAACCGACTGTTCTTCTGTTGGGCTTTTGCTTAGTTACTAGCAAAAAAGTCTGTTCATTTGCATGTTTGCTGAAAGGATAATTACTTAATTTGGATCAGCAAGTCACCTTCTAATATATGTTTTTAACACATGGTGCATATAAAAAGCTGCTTGCTACTTTTTGTATTTACTGCTAAGCACATGGCCACATGAGAGAGCCATGTGTGCACTAATACTAACAATGAACCAAAGACCTGAGTCATCTGCTGCATTTTAGCCAAGTCACACCATGTGATCGCAGCTCGCAACACAAAACAGGTGTCCACTTAAACAACAGAGATCTGCATTCAAATATGTTTTTAGATCTCAATGCTAGGCTTAACATACCTATACAGAGACTGCATTATAACAAAGAAATCATACTCTGCTAGTGCACCATTTTTATACAGATGTGTAAGAGTTCTCTGCCATTTAGCAGACAAGATTACCACATGGAGAAATTCAGTAAACATTTTTACAATCTCTCTGCAATCATAAATTACTTTGTTACAAAGCCCATTTCAACTGTAATGTGAAGTATTGATTGCAGCACGGTTAATTCTACTTAAATGAATATGCTTGGCCATGAGTTAATATGAATAGATTTGGAACCTTCTGCAGATTTTTAAACATTGTCTTACATTCAAATGGTAGAACAGTGTTTTTGCCCATTATCTTCTGGTACAAGGGAATTAAGAGAAGTACAACCCATCCCCTCTCTTCCTTTAAGCATTGTGCATACAGTTTGTGTTTTGGAGCGTAGTGCTTGTGCCCTTCAGTCTGTCTGTGTGTGGGGAGCTGTGTGTTGTAGGTATATTGTGTTGTGGGGGTTGTTGAGCACATTAAGACCACAGAGAAAAAGCAGTCATAGCCCTTTTCCCCAGTCAGATTCACCTCTGGATGCCCTTTACCTCCGCTCACTGCCATTATACCTACGCCATAAATAATATACCAATGCCACGAGCCATCATACTAGGGACACATTATAGACCACATCATTCCAGTCTGTTCATTCAAGTGTCCATGTTATCTTTCTGCAAAAGATCGGAAAGTGAACAAGTACAAAGCATTTCAGCAATCCTTATATGTACATAAAATAATACTTAAACCTAATGATAAAACTAACTAACAATGGCTTGAATTTTTCATATTAAAGTTTCTCAGGTGTTGCTGTAAAATATCAAAATGTGCCCAGTAAAGTGCCCTGTGGAACTCCATGCATATATTTTCTTATATCGGTTGTTTTTCTCCAGGGAATGGAGAGTAATATTTTCAGTCAGGCAGAGACTTTACTGTTACCTCCCACAGTCTAGACAGTGTTTAAAGAGAAGAAAAAGGGTCACATCTTTACTGTGCATGTTTGTTGTTATAAAGTCCATAGTTTACAGTGCTTTAATTAGAAAGGTGATTCTTCTTTTTTCTCTCTCTTGTTTTGTCTTCCTTCCTATTCTCCTCTCACAAGGACTTGCTTGTGTAGAAGTCTGACTTGTGATAATTAAAACACAAATTGCAATTGCTAATATTGCATGCTATTTTTAAAAGGGGCAATATTAGCTGCTCCTTCATCCTGAGGCAGGTTGCTGTTGCTATGTGAAAAACTGTGAGAATAATGTCAGCAGCATGAATTAGCAGATTGCAACAGAAGCTCCTGCAGCGACAAACTCAGTCATAGAAGAAGAGAGGGGGGAAAATCTGGAGTGTAATTAGTGCACAAGTCTCATGCATAAGTCAGCTACATTCTCACAGATTGCTGGGTTCAGATCTGAATAATGATATGCCAAACAAACTGGGCAACTTTTGTGGACATTTAGGGGAAGTTTGTCGGAAGCTATTACCGCTGGTCCATTGTGCCAATAGCTTTTAGAGAAAACATGATGCAGGTGATTACATCACCCACAGACAGCAATCCGAAAACTTCACCACGGTCTTATGCATTTTGACCTCTTTTATAAACTCATCAACTGGACAATAAGACTGAGACTGGGAGGACAGGCTTAAGTGAAAACCAGCCGAATGCTAATGCTGCCCTACATCAACGGGCTCCTCAGGCCAAGCTCTTGCCAAATGGCCAGGAGGCTAACCAGCGAAACACACACACCCCAGTAGCACGGCCAGTATGTCAGAAGAGGCCAGAGGCAGCCCAGAGCCCACAGCTTTTATTTCTGGTTACACTGATCTAAAGAATGATGTGGGCGCTCCAAATGTTTTGTCCTACCCTGTTTCTCATTACATCCCATGCCTGGCCCTCTCTTCTCTTTTTCTAATGGCCTGCCTTTCACCTTCTGCTAAGCTATTGAACCTGACAGAAAACAACAAGCATTTTGATTAAGTGTTGGATCAATACAGACAGGCTGTAGTCATAATATGCAAAATTAAGCAATACGCTACTTCTACCTTTCCATGTTACAGGAAGGCTTCATGTGAATAATAAAAAAAAATCCCTCCACTCATATTTTGGGAAAGTATAAATGCAATTCCAGTTCACAAATAATGAGATTGAAAAAGAAATTGAAAGAAATGTAATAACCTGAGCCTTAAATATCTAAATATATATCTATAGGTGGCCTGTGCTGAGTGCTGCAGGTAAACAAACAGGAGATTGAATAATGGGCACAGCCATAGCACTTGCTCAGGCCCCTAGTGCTATGTTTCCATTCTCTGCCAAACATAATGGGATTTCTAAGGGGTTTAAATGCACTTCACTCACTCTGTGGAGCCAATAGGAAGCTAAACTATTGATCCACAAACAATTTAGCTGTCCAGCTGTCCAGGGCGACGGAAAGAGGGACGGCCTTAAATGTATAATGAAGCCTCCCAGGAGCTAGGCCTCCTCAGTATTCACTGCATGTGGTACAAGGCCTGCCCTTCTCGACTCTTCCCACCAGAAGCCTTTATCCATACGCTCACAGATCAGCTGGTTGAGGAACTACTGCCATCAAGGACATTTTTTGATTTATCCTGGAATCTCCTTGACCTCCTTTGAACTCCATTTACCAGCTGGTGGATGTTTACTACTGCCACATCTGATCTGTCAAGTATAAACAAGACCCCCTTGGGTTAGCATGGCAAACTGTTTGTAGCATACAGCACAAAGTTGAAGTCGTGTTTTTTTGTCTTCTAAAAATGCTCTCAGCACCATAGCAACAGGCCTAGCGCAGAGGCCCCAGGAGTGGCTCGGCCCCAATGCGAAAGACTCCTCTGCTCCTAATTGAACAGATCCCTGCTCTTTCTTTATTCCAGGCAGTGCAGATTACACAGAAGGCAGAACATACAGTAATCTCTTCTGCTACTACGATAGAGACATCAAACAGAATTAAAGTTAAAACGGTCAGATGGCAGATACAAAAAGCGCTTTCAATGGTTCTAATAAACTGCAGGTGATCAACAGCGCTTTCACATACAATTACTGTTATTCTTTATAAGGTGAGCTGTACAAATATTCCTCTATATACATAAGAAAATGTACTTAACCCGCAGCAGTTGTTGGGGACACAATCCCAGGTGATAAGACGTGCTTTACTGATTGTCAAATGTAGTAATAATGTGTAGAACTGAAAGCCATGCCCACTAAGACTGAAATAGCATGTACCTCTGTCTGCCCTGTAAACAATGTGTATGACTACACAAGCTACACAAACAGATGGCGGAAGGCTCCCAGGTGAGAAATCTGCCCACTGTGTGCGCTTGAAAATATCTGCTCAGTGAAATGTTAAACAAATTCACTTGAGGTAATCTGACACTTGAGCAGTTTAATTAAGACCCCTTCACTTCAGAAATGTAAACTTCATTTAGAGAAACTTGACTCTGACACTGTTAACACTTTGGCCCTTGTCATCATTTAATGCAAGCATGTTTAATCTGGCGAAGAACAATTCAATTTACTTTAAATTAAGCACAAGTCTCTTGATTCCTATTCTCAAACTATAAATTGACAAGGTATGAAACAGGAATGGTTTTAGGGACTGAGATGAATCAGTGTGTTCTACATGACACCAGGGAACAGTTTAACTCTGAGACCGGAGTGTACCAAAACAAAGCCAGACCAGTGCACAAAGCAATCCAATATCTCCACCAAAGTACAAATGTTCGTTGTTTCCATTCATCTCATCATGTACTTGGAACAGTCTCAAGTACATATGAAAAAATAAAAAAGCTCATGTTGGTTTGATATGAATTTAGCAGATGAAGGGCAAACCTTTATAATCCTCCTTTTAATGAGTCTCCAAATCCCAAAAGATTTACTATGATTGTAGTCTAAAAATAACTCATCTAAAAAGATCTTGTGATATATATAACTTAGATACTGTTTCAAAGACTGTATCAAAGATAATGTAATCTGAATTTAGGGTTAAGTGTATAAAAGGTGCTGTCTTAGATGATTTTGTGGTTTATTAAAAGGTATAGTTTACCAGACCACTGACAACGCCCTTGATTGTGAATCTTCAGCCGACAGCGTGATAACACCTTGTGACATTGATCAATGTCATTCCACTTCCTGTGTGAGTGGCAGAGTAAGAGACCAGCCCATTTCCGAACACTACCTGCTTGTCTGCTGCACATTATCTTAATGGAAAAGCACTAATCTCTTTTTGAAGGAAACATCTTTTTGGCAGGTTGACTAAAGTGATTCTCTTAGAAAGCAGAACACTTTATCACAAATAAAATCATGCCGATAAAAACAAGACAAATGGGTTAAGTGATGCACAGTAGTAAAGTGAATTGAAGTGATTTTATAATATTACAACTGAGCTATTTCTTCTCAAATGTTTCAACAAAGTGACTGAATGAATTGCACTTTTATCCACTGGCTTTCATGCTATAAATAGAGAAAAAAGCCAGTAGATACGATCAGGTGAATCTATTTCTATCACCCATGTTCAGCTGCATGTGTGCACTTTGTAAAGAAAGCTGCATGAGTTACAAACATTAGACAGGTAAAAGCTTCACGCAAACATACATAAGAAATGACTGACATTTCATATGACAGTCAAAGCCGTATAACTGGCCTTAAACTGAAGTGCCTCAAGCTACCATTTGAAATAGCCCCAGAAATAGAACATCAGGCCAGACAGCAAAGTCTTATTCTGTCAAATAAAATGAGTGATCGCTGAAGTAAAATCATAGGATATAAATATAACATCTCTGTAGTATTTGGCAAGGAATACAATAAGCTTATGTTCTCGACTGGCAATGATAAACAGTTTAAAGACTAGGTCTATTATTCTGGACCTAATCTTTAAACTGTTTATCATTGCCTATAGGTCATTACAGATTATTCTTGCACAATTCAACAAGTGTGCTCTAAATCAGAACAGTGCTAATAGAAAAAAGGTTAAAGTAAAAGCATCTGGATTCAGTTTTTTACGTCTTCACCTTGAAAACTGAATCCAGATACTTTTACTTTAACCTTTTTTTCAAGATGTCCTGGATGACTGAGAACCTTCACAGACAACAATGCCAATAGGATTTTCCCACTTGGCTTTTTCTTTCTAAGATGCAGGTCACATGCCTTCAGTGACCACAGAGCTGTCCACAGTGGGGGAATCAATGGCAGGCCTAGTGCTAACTGTACGCTCACAGCCAGAGATGGCAGATGGGGACTGAGACTCATTCTTCTCCTTAGGCCTGAACAGGGAAGAGGTCTGTCTCCAGGCAAACACAGAAGACGTCATGTCTCTGCTTCACTGCCTGCTGTACCATTAGTGGATTTCACTATTGATCTATGGAAGTTGCTGAGCAAGCTAAAGGAAGCATCAAGACAGGAGCATGGCATGTTTTGTTAGAGCAGAAAGAAGCATTTGTAGACACTCAGCTATAAAGGCTAGTGTTTATGAGGATGTGAAGAGGCTATTCTTGGTAAATTCCATTGTTGTCCATTCACTTTAACAATGACAGTACATAGATTCCCTGCAGCATGACTGACACTTTATTCGTTGTGACAGAGTGAACATTGCCCAACAAACTAGTTCTACTGCTGCTAAATGCCAACACTGCCAATCAGTTTAAGGGCTATAAAATCACACGCACAATCTACCTTTCTCTGTTCGGTTAATGCTTTTGAGTCACTGCCCATGACCGCAACCATCTGAGGACATCTGAATGCTGATGTAATTTTCTAAAAGGACTTGAAAATTTATCTTAATCTTAGCTGGCTGTTGTCCAAACAGGTGCTTATGTTGCTTCTCATTTCTATAGATTAAGCTGTGTTTAAATTACACTTTGACAACAAGTACTTTGTCTCATAGATGCGACACTGACAGCCATTAAGTTGCTACCATTGCTTTCCAAATGCATATTATATTGGTGTTGGAGAATGCTAAATATAGTTCTCCTCTCCTGTACAGACTGTTTACAACACAGGAAATCAATCTTCAAAATGTCAGTTCTCAGCTTGGTTATATTTATATATGAAGTTTAAAAGGAATCAGGGAGATAAAAGAAAAGAAACAAACAATGTGATCAAAATATTAATATATATTAATATATTTCAGACAAAGTGAAGGAATACTTCCAAACTGTTGTTCCAAACTAAGTTATACTTCTACAGAGGACAGAGAGGTTTTAGAGTGCCTCAGGTGAGCCTGTCCATCTAAATCCAGGACAGATTTAAGCTTTAAAGATGAAGCAACTGCTGGTGGGGTGGACTCATTTGACAGTTTTATGCAAGAGCCCCAAATACAGCCCTGGTGATTTTGTGATCTCAATGTGCTATCAACAATGAAATCATAACAATTGTATTAAAGGAAAGAAAAGGGGGTGGCAGTGAGTGTGTTGGGGTCCATTCAGTAGATTAGCCTACTTCTGAGTGCAGTGTAAAGTCAGTCACCTAGCCTTAAGAGGAGGCTCTGTCCTCAGGGTGCACACAGGACAGCAAGAATGCATTAGCAGCAGTCAAGCTTACAAAATTCATGAAGTGCTCCATCTGACAGCTGGCCAGGGGATCCCACAAAAATCTCTGATTTGATTCAGACAAAAACACAAATGGATGTTGTGAAAAAAGTCCTTAAATGAATCTATTTACCTTGAACAGGAAAGAAAGTACCACATGTAAGAAGGCCTATTAGATGTCATTTTTCTTTTGATTATATCATTAGGCCTGTAGACCAAACTGGAAGGTTCACTGTGTGCTCCATTAAGCCATGCAATTATTTAGAGAGTCCATCTACCCTTATTTTTTACAACATGATAAAGACAACTTAGAGAAAGTGCTCTTTGCATGAGGGAGTCCTCAGATGTCACTTAACCTCCATGTATCAGCTCTTCTTCTGGTGTGATGAGACAGGACGCGCCCATGACACCTTCCCAGTCTCCTACCTGCACCGTCACAACAACACATCACTCTACGAGGTGCTATTACGACCCAGAACGTGTCTCTGACGATGACACAGTACAAACCTCCATCAGGGCCGACAGAGTAAGGCCGGACGGGCGTCGTTAGTCCAGATCAAAAGTGTTTACTGTGTGTCGAGTGTTTCCTAATCCCGGTGTTGCGTCGGTATGTGTGGCCCAGACATCGCTGCAGACTCTGGCCTCTAATGAGTTTTAATCAAGACCAAATCTAACATGCCGGTAATACTTTAAGCTATGTGTAATCAAAAACGCGTAAAGCATCGATAGGTGACATCTGCTCAGGGCATCGTGTTTTTAGAGGAGGATGCGCAGTGGATCATGTAACAGCATCACCCCAACAGCAAGCCGCTATTAATCATCATCACCCATTTGTATTATCTTTTAACATCTCTAAATATATTTTACAATATGCCAAGTCTTCTTCCTGCATTGCAGTGTTTTGCACAATCTCCATCCCACTCCGCGCCGCTGTAAACAACCCTGATTCCCAGCTGTCAGGACTCACTGGCCGGAACCCCGCTCGCAGCTAAACACTTAATCATTACATACATTCAAGCGAGAAGGTCCTCTTACCTCTCGTGTCCGTCCGTCTGTCCGTCTGCACCGGCTCAGCACCGCATATCTGGGGGCTCAGCAGCGGGGAAGGAACTGACAGAGAGCCGTGTCGTCCCCGTGGTCTGAGGCAGCCTTATGACTGTCAACTGTGGGGGCGCTAGACCAGACCTTCTTTCCTTTCCTCCACTCAGGACCGAGGATGGCCGGCCAAAGTGCTCGCTCTCTCCAGAGACTCTAAAAGGATGAGCTAAGCACAATCTAAACGGTATTAATGCCACTGGCACTCCCCCAAGACTGGATCAAAGTCTTTATTTTAGACTGTTACAAAAAAAATAGTTCCATCTTATTGCCAGGGCACATCAGACTTATCTTCTATCAGTGTGAATAATAACTGTCTTTCTTATTTTCAGATAAGTCTAAGCCTTTGGTCTGATGTGCCCGCTGTAAAAAAAAAAATAACACAGAGATCCTTTGGTGGCTTTTAAGGACACACAGGATCATGTGTTTAAAGTCTATATGCAACTGTTTTGCTATATCATGAGGTATATCATGGACAGTAATGAAATGATGAAGTGAGAGGCGGGTGCACTACCAGCAGGAGTAAACATCCAAGTGAGTATCTTTAGGAGAATGTAGAAATGATCCCCAGAAGTTGGCTACTGTAAGAAATAAGTACAGTGATAAATATCAAGTAATAATGTGCAATAAACTAAAACATTGTGATTTTTCTATATTACACACAGCCGTAACAGCAGAGTTGTGATTTTTCTTTGGTCTCAGAGGTGAACAATAAATCTTAGCAGACTAGACTTACTCTATTTCCTCCATTGTATAACATCATTTGCAGGGTGCAGCCATGCATAATAGGTTGTTGTCTCTAGAGCCACGGACACTATTTTCAGTTTGTTTCAGCTTTATTGGGGTCAAACTGTAAAGATGGCTTTCCATTGCCTTCCTATATATTTTTCCAATAATCTTCTGTAATAGGCAGCCCTGACACTGGGGAATTGTTTTTTTATAGCTCTTTAAAAACACCAATAGCCACTTGGTTGAAGTCAAAAGTTATTTAATTATTATTCTTGAACTTTGTGTTTGATCTGTGACAAAGACTACTAGATTCCTATTTTGATTAACACTAGTTTTGATTTGCAGTCTTGTGGTCATTGGATGAATTTTATATTCATACATTCACTATGGTTTCTTCTAGGCTCAGTGAAAAAGCATTGTGTTCGGCCTGACTGTCATTTTTGCCGATATCATGGCTGCTGCAGTTGGGAAAATTGCAGTCATTAGCCAGAGACTGAAAAGCTGAGCCAATAGTTATTTTGTAAAAACTGAAATTGGTGGCTATGTTCAGGGTGTTTGTGGGATTAACATAGGAAGGTGGGGTGCATTATGTGTAACAGGGTCCCAAAATGCATAAGAAATCTGAGAAACAAATGACAACACAAATCTGTAGGTGCAATTGTGAGTTACTGTTTACACACTTCTTCAGTAAAATGCTTTCCATCTGCTGTTTTCACAACCTTGTTTTGTAAACCCACTGGTATTTCCCTTTAGCATCAGCCCCTTTTTAAGTTGAGCATCTTTAAGTCTGATCTGCTGAAGCCCACAGACCTCACCAGTGGTAAATAAGGAATAAGGTTGACTGCTCCCGTATGTTAACCGCCAGCCTGTTTTTCATCTGCCACATATCAAAAGGCCACCCGTACTAATTACACTGCCTTTGCCATGTGTCAGTCAAACATGAGAAGAGCTCATCCCGTGGGATTAAATTCAAATCTTGGATGTAAACAGCACACAGCAAATAATAACCTTGTGCGACGGCAGCCTATAAATAATGCAACAATATTTGAGAAAGGAGCCGGGTGGAATTAATTGAAGGACTTAACCCCCTTTGGATGAATTTGGAGGGAAGTATGAAAGACATTTTTTTGTTGTTTTTTTTCCAAAATATGATCAGAAAGTGACTTAAGCCCTATGTTATAAGACTTTCCTTCCTTAGAGACTACAACTGTTCAAACACAAGATAAAGCAGCATTATGCCGAGTCTATTGAGACCATAGTGATAGATAAACACTGAGAAAACTTTGAAAGCCTCAGAAAGATGCCATACTGTGTTATTCACCATCTTGAAATATTCTTCTGTCTGCTGGTAAATCATCCTACAAAATTAAGAATCTGCTCTTGGGCTGTTGTGTGATGCTGGTTTGGGAGATTATATGACATCCTCACATATGCTGCACAAAAGAACATTTTTATGTCTTGGATTAGTGACAAACCCCCCACCAAAATCTAACTGGCATAAACTTGTCCTATTGGACTACTTGACCAGCCTGTTGCAGTCCAAAAAAGGACAGATCATTGCTGGCGCTGCTGTGGCCTCAGTGCTGAGCTTGGACTGTGCTGAGCTGTGTTATTGTGTAATAGTATTTTTATGTAATTATTTTCAACTATGCAATCTATAAATCCTTTGAAGAGTAAACAGTTGCTTGAATTTGACCATTTTAGCCTTGGTTTTGACCCGTTTCAGAATCAAAGTGCAAACAGACATAGCTGGTGATAATGAATAACAAGGCAACGTGGATATGAGATGGGTAAGAGGAAGAGCAAACACTGCGTCTGCTGGAGAGAAACAGTGGGTGTCCTCTGCAGAGGACGGGGGGAAAGGCTGAGGGTAAGTATGATTTAGCCCCAGTCATCTCCACTGGGGCTCATGAAACCCCCCAACCATAACCCACCCAATCTTAATACACAGGGGATGGGAGTAAGAAAGAGGACAGGGTCCTAATCCTGTGCTGGGATGGGGGAGGGGTTTGATACAGTGTTGATGTCAGATCAAAGTGCTCTCAGTATAAGGAGTGGAATAAGACATCCCACCCCCCAGAGGTAAACCACCAATCTTTAAAGTGAATGGATGAGATCTCAATTTTACAGCACAATCTCAAAAGCTTGGAGAATACCCGAATCATGCTCAGAGACGCACGTGTGAGTGTAGGTAAGAGCCATATGGAAATGTCACAGAATAATCATAAACAATTATCCTCAGCTCTCAGTGCACCAGAGAAGGCCACATTTACATAAAGACACAAAAGGGAACAGACGCCCTTAAGCTCAGCACGCTCTCCAAAACACCACAAACTCAATAATATTTTTCTAATACCAGTCTAGTCTGTATCAACTGGTGATACTTGTAAATGCTGAACGTCCCAATTGCCAGATGCCAATAACTGGACTTCAAAAGCATGTAATGATTTTTTGCCCATCAAAAGCAGACTGGAAGTAGACATATAACTAGAGATAGATCAGGCTTTTACAGGCGGCTGTAAATCAAGGAGCTGGACCGGTGGCGGAGGTGGGACTGGATAATGGATGCTACTGCAGACATGCAGCCGACAGGGAATGATTCCTACCGAGAATTAAATGAGGGTTAAGGAGAAGTAGGGGGATGGGTGGGGTTCACAGGACAACAGAGCAGCTGCTTGTGTGGCAGTAATGATTACCTATAAACAAAAAATGTGTTCCCGTTGCCTTGTAAATAAAGACATCACTGATGGTGTATTTGTAGTAGGGAGGTAAAGAGCGGTTAAGACAGGTGGGACTCTTGCCTGTTGCTCATTTTAGCCACTAATGATCAGTAGGTGGCAGTAAAGGAACACAAACCGATGCTGTCAAACACAATATGATGAATCATCACACATTAAATGAAGGTCATAGGTCTCTCATCCCTCCAATTGTTTACCCTAATCAAGTTTACCGGATAAATGAATTGCTGTGTGATAATGCACCAGATGGCAAGCAGCTCTCATGCTATTGTCCTGACAATATGACTGCAAATGGAAGAGGCAGAAACATAGGGTCCAACAGTTGTGTTTTACGCGCCACCCTATAGCTGCCTGTTGACAGGAGAGGCAAGGGTGAGACCTGTATTTACAAACTGGGCAGTGTTTGTGCAATACAGACACTGATTATTGTAGAAATACATTGTAAACTATTTAAGTGTGTTTTTGCCAGGCAGAGTTTTAATTATATGCATTAGTTGTCATTATCCTGCATCACCATGGACCATTCTTTTCTGATTAACAGAAGCTGTAAGGCTAAGAAAAACATATTTCATTTCGAGTGTCAGTTTTTTTAAGCAAGAACAGAAGACCACATGTTGATTTTGAAATGTAATTTTATGTGTAACTCCAATTAAAAGGTAGCAATGTGTATGGCTTTGAATAAAGAACATGTTTAATGGCTCATTGAAAGCTAAGCTATTACAAGCTCTCATTCATTAAAAAGAAAAGGTCAGAAAAACTCAGATCAAAGATGTTTATTCATTCATTGTATTTCCAGAAGCTTGTAATTGTACCTGGAGAAGAAACTTAAAAAAACTAAAATAATTTGTTAGTACAAATGTGTTTCATAAATACAAAACCATTGGCAATACTGCCACAAATGCTTTTGGCAGGAAATCAGGACCGCATGTAAAACTGCTTCAGCAATCTAATGTTATCATGTTATGTTTATCCAGTCATACCAAAATATGAAGCAGAGTTGCTGACAGGCAAAACAGAATATGGTCATAAGAATTATACTACCATCAATTGTACACAGCAAATAAAAAAGTATATATATTCTTTAAAAGTAGTCTATATTTAATACATTCCTATGCACAAGTTACAACATGACATGCACAAAATTGTCTCTTGGATAGCCGTTCATCCCTGTACAATCCATTAAGTATTTACAAAAATTCTACACTCTTTGAAAACAAAACTTGATGCAAGTTAAGACAAAATAAAACTTGATTCCAATCAAAGGCCCCCAAGCATTGTTAGTGTGATGTACATGAAGAATTCAATATGAGCACACAAAAACATACATCCATTCAAACACTGCAACAACACAATTGCAGAGTCCAACTTGTTACTGTAGATTCAAAATGCACCACGCACAGCTTAACTCTAGTCTGACGTTGGTGCATTAAGCTTGCTGAAGCCAGTTCTGCATCTGAAGGCTTCAGGAGATGGAAAATGATGAGTTTATGAATAATTCCTCTTACACTATAGTCCCCTTTTCCATCCATTCGAGGAGTGACTTCAGTCTCTTTCAGTCACTGCACTCTGGAAAGAGACGTCACCATTCAATCAGTGTCTCAAAGAAAAGGCACTACCTGTGGATGGTGGCTCGAGGCCAGCAGTCCCAACCTTAGTGTTGTGTTCCTTATTACTGTCATGTTGAGGTCACATGCAGGGTAAAAGTAACAAGGTCATAGCACATGCCACGCAGCACTGAACACGCCTTCAGCATAGATGCAATTAGAGTATTCAACAGAGTGAAGACAGATGAAGCTGTAACAAGTGATGCAATCTCAAGCATGCTGTGTGCACTGCTCCTCAAGGACAGTTCACAGAGTTGATGTAATTATATATAAGCATTTAAACATATTTACACTGTACATGATCTGCCTTATCATGTACATACACTAATGAATAAACATTAAATACATAGTCCTGTACAATTTCTGGGTCATGAAATACATGGGGTTATTGTTATATACCGATTACCACTCAAACATAGTATAATGATTTTTGTAACCGAAATCAAATATAGTTCAGACAAACACTGCATAGTCCATAGTAGATTTGTGGGTAGAATGTAGTTCTTGTTATCTCAGGTGTAAATTTTTGAATTTAAGAATTGTGTATCTCATGCATTATTAAACTCAGACTTACTTCTTTCTACAGTTTAACTCTGCTCAGGCCATGAGCTATAACCTCAAGCCAAAAACCAAACAAATGATGAAGTGTAGTTTTAGGTGCGGTACCATCAATGTGCATGCAGAGTCAGAAAGAGCAGAACAGTCAGTGCAGAACCTTTTACAGGTTTGTCTATCCCATTTTGGCTAAACAAAAGAGTTTAAGGAGTTCATGGCATTAATGGGGGATGGTGCCTCTGAGCTCTCAGGGCCCTCAGCAGTGTCCCTGCTGCCGCTCTTTCCACTATACTGGCCGATAAATGAGCCATCCTCGTTGAACTGCCCGTCTCCTCCTTCACCGTAGTCAACTAAACTGTCATCACTGTCTTCTCTCTTAACTGTCCCATTAGACGGCGTGCGGCTTCCCTTTAATGGTTTATGGTCCTCATTGTCACTGAAGGAGAAAATAACATGCTGGTGTTACAGGTGAGATGATGTGACAGATGAAGGACATTAGTGATCACTTTTTTAGATGGAGCATTAAACTGGTTTTACCACTGCGTACAAATAAACTTGTAGCTAGAGGTAAAAAATTTATTATTCTGTGCAGTGCTTGCCAAAATTCTATTTTAATTTTCATATTGACAAAATGGATACATTTAGCATGCTCCACAACTAAAAAAATGTAGTTTGAATGATTAATTGGTTTCCTTCAAGCAACAGGGGAATAAAACTCAAGCAACCCTGTTCAAATTCCCCCTGAAACCAAGTATGAAGTGGTAAATACAAGCTCCCACACCCCACGGACCGAGGGAGCAATGAAAAAACAAAGAAATACAATGATATGAATTAAACTTGATAAGCAAAGTGACAGCCAAAAATCACCAAAGCAAGCATAGCGATAATCATTATTCTGCAAAATGCACATAAAATCTGCAAAAAAAACCTTCCTTTGAACCAATGTTGAAAATACATGAGTTGAACACCAATGAGATAGAATCACAAAGCCTTCATAAAGCCAATAATGGGTGCACTTATATTTAAACTGAACAGATACAAATTATGTAACTGTGAAAGCAGTGCACACAGTGAAGGCAGTGTGACCAGACACTGATGATGTGCATTTTCTCCACAGTGACGGGGCTTATCCTTGCCCCTCCCCAAAACCCTTACCTTTCCTGAGAACTACACTCTTTCAGTCAGATGAGGAGATCCGACTCCTGTGGATGACTGGACTAAGTATATATTAGATTAACAGACATGATTAAGGGGCGACAACTTTTCAGAAGTCAAACAAGAGTTGAATAACATGCCTTTATTTACGGTACCTACTCCAACAGGTGTATGGAGCAGCATGAGCATACAGTACATACTGTAGCGTTACTTCACAAAGGCACTATAAGAGTTGTATTTTATTGTATTTACTTGTGGTTTTGACTTGTGATAAACTGTCTTTGATTTGTTGTATAGATTTACTCAAGATCATAATGACCACAATAAATAAAAAACATCCGGTTGGACAGCATAAAGCACAAGAAAGAAAGATTGCTTTCTTAAAACATGCTGAACATTCTTTTTATATACTGTACATATCCATCCAACAATAATTTCCATTTAACACATTATTGCCTGAAGCGAAGCTTGATCTTCACACAATGCATATCACACTTATAATTGATCAATAAATAAATGCCATAACATATATTTCATAGAACAAATTTATGTCTACTAAATACAAAATTTAAGAAAAATATAAAAGCATTGACTTATAAAAACAATATTCAAAAATGCTAGTTCTACACAGGTAAAGTGCTTACTTGTCTGCGTGCGATTGGAAAAGCAGCCTACAAGGAGGATGCTAACGAGCATAGTTAGATAGCTACTGATAGTTAGCAGGAATGATTCATTCATCATAAGTAAGTTGCAATTCAGGCAGTAGTATCGACACTAGATGCACTGTACACTGAATGAATGAGAACTTTCTGAGAAGTGTAATGCAGAAGAAGAGCATGACCGGTTTGTTTTGCAAATGAGATTAGCTTATATATTTCTTTTTTCCTGATAATGCTTTTAAACATTTTTTAAAAGGCAAAATCCCATAGACTCCCTTAAACCTGAAGTATTTTACTTTCCAAATGACACTACAATGTCACATTGAGCAAATACACAACAGTCTCCTACAAACAGACTTGTGCCATCAGGGACGTCCCAGAAAGAAATTTTGTGCTTTAATGCCGGTAGACGTTCAGACGTGGTTTGATTTTCCATGGTGCTGATCCCTGATCCCTGGTCAGTAATTCTCAGCTGTTAAAGATTGATAAAAAGGTGGGAAACAATGTTCCAGTTCTGCTGAATGCAGCAGAGCTGGGCAGAATACAAAGACGAGGCAGGTTCATGCGTCAATTAGGGTCTGGATGCTCCAGAAGATAAAGCGCTTTCTCTCACCTGTATTCCCCAAAAGTACAGTCCTCTTCTTTCATGGGCTGAAACTCTGGGTCTGTGTGTGCATCTTCCTTTTCTTTTACTAAGAATAAAAGAAGCCAAGGAATCATGTGAAAGAGGAACATGACAGACAGTCTATGTAAGAGAAGGTAAGAATTGTAAAAACAATAGAAAAGCCTTGGCTAATACTTTTTGATTTTCCAAACCGTGCACAAGGCACAAACAAAAACACATACGTGGTGTAAATCTTTGGATGTCTTCAGATACTCACCAGGATATTTCCCTCCCTTATTCCTCTGGATGAAGCAGATAATGAGAAGGATCAGGATAAGAAGGGCAATGGCACACATGAGACCAATGAACCATCCCTGCGTGGCAATATCCACCTGCCTGCTTGCCACAGCTGGATTGGGGGAGAGCAACACACTTTGTGATCAAGCTGCCTTTTCCCAGAGGGAAAGTATTGATAATAAGAATATGACAAACACACATAAAATACAGTTTAAGTGCAGAATGTCTTGTTTCTACACCCACAAATACCCACCCACCCACTCACGCGCACACACGCACACACCCGCACGCACACACGCACACACCCACACACACGCACGCACACATACACCAACAGATGTACTTTAAGTGCATGGTAAAAAACAAAAAACAAATATTCCGGTTGTATTAAAAATGACTACAAAGTATTTTAAATACATTGAACTGACTTGTTGGCGTTCAATGACATAGTCACAGTGCATGCCTGTCCAACCGAGACCGACAAATCTATTAAACCCATGACATCTAGGTTACAACTACACAACACAAACTACAACAAAGTCCACACACAGCACAGTGCACAGTTTGTCCTGGCCAAGCCGGAGGTGTCTGTCTCACCTGGGACAGAGACCAATAGCTCCTCGGAGTGCTGGAGGGGCAGGTCGGATTGACCGCTGGCCACCAAACGCACCCAATAGGAATAGCCTGCCTTTAAGCCCCTCACCACAAAGTTCTGAGAACCATTCACAAGCTCTTTGTGCCACTCTTCACCTTCATCTGCAAGAGGGACGTTTTTCAAAAGAGGCACGATCAGGAACTGGACACAATGTTCAATGAGCCATGGATCATGACAGTATGGACATTATGGTTATATGACAGGCAATCTATATTAGATTAGCTATGTGAGGAAAGGATTTATAAAAGTGACTGACTAATAATGCTGTTTGATAATGTTAAATGATGTTTGATATGTTTATTAAATTACTGGGGTCTGTGATAATATTTCCTAAAAGAATTCATTAAACAATAGGTGTGAGAGAGCCATACTACAACACTGATTTTTTCCATCTTCTCTGCAGGTGGATAAAAACAATAGAGAGCACTTCAGACAAAATTAATTGGCACAACAAAAATGTTTGAACTGCTTTCTGAGATGTTTGTCTACATAAGTTCCAGAGAGACTGATCTGGGAAATCGATGCACCGCTAGTCAATAACAGAACAGAGTAATTAGCAATCCAATCACAGACAGAATTATTTATCACATCTGGGTCCATGTTGGCAGGGGCCTGCATAACTGTGACTGCCAATATTTCTATTCACCTGCATAGACCAATTATGAAGTAGGAGTCTCTTGCCACCTATGTTTGTCAGGAATAAATTCATATTGCTTACTGTCTTTCATTTTGTATTGTATATAAATGTCTTTCTCCGGGCCTGTGTACTCCCAACTGATCAGGACCCCGTCCTCTCCGATAGTTGAGCTAACATTCCCAAAATCTTGGCTGACTGGGGGCACTGAGCACAAAGGAGAAAAGAGCCACAATGACTGCTCTGCTGGTTAAACGGGAATATGGAAATTGTTGTTTGGTTTAATTGCTGTTCTACCACATGCATCAATATATCTAGATATCCTTTTAAAACAAAACCAACAAACACAGCACTATCAGTACCCTGGTGGGTAGGATGATGTGGAAAGGGCCGTGCAATGCGATGAGAGGTTTGGGTGTTCCCTGTACACAACATGAAGAAGGGTAAAGACCGCACCACACAAAATACATACGAATGCACACATATTCCACAAGTGTAATCACCACAGAAACTAGAATCAATTTACACAGTGCACACAGTTCATTGACATGCCATGCAAACCCTCTCAGCACAGGGCAAGTATCAGCTGTCACCATGAAAAAAATGGAAAATGGGTCAAAGGCAAATCAAATAAATGCAGCGGAACACTGAGAAGCATTACCAAGGTTTATCACAAAACATTAAAATTGTCACAAGGCATTTTTAAACGACGTTGTTTTGAACTTTTGAAGGCTACTTAGTATGACAGAGGCATAAGGAAATTTGTTTAAAGATTTGACACGCATGCTTGTTGGATTTTTGGTGCAATGGCTGAAGCTGGCAGACATGCACCACTCTCAAAATTATTGTACCTGTGCCCAACAGAGCTTGTTAAAAGAAAGGGGACACAGAAACAACATCTTTTGGAAAGGCTATCAATATAGGATGACAAACACCACAGTTTATTTGTGCAAATGGATTACACTCATGTTCCACTAGAAATATTTTGAAATAGAAAACCTATGTGTCATGACAGATAAAAACTTTAAGGTGAATGCAAAATAAAAACAGAACATTTGTGGCATCTTTAACATGACTTACCTTCATCCATGATGGTGACAGCTTCCTGAGAAATGGCTGGGCCTGCTCCACTGACTGTTTTTGCATTCAAATAAAACTTGTAGCGCATGCTGTACTTGAGGTTGAGCAATGTGACTGAGGTCTCGTTGGCGGGCAAGGCCAACTCCTCCTCAGGGCCCAGCTCATGGGTGTTATTGACTTTAACGATGGAGGATGGGTGACACGGAAATGAAGCGACAGAATGATGGGATAGGGTCAAGTTGGGTAGTGAGCAGTAGTAGTGAGATCAGGTAAATAGAGATATAAGGGTTTTGGAAGGGGTTTAAGTGTCATTGAATAGGGGATAGGGGTTAAAGCATATGGGTACAGGTGTATGAGAGTCAGGAATAGAAGAAGTGACAAAGATTGATTTGTTAATTTGTGTTGAACAAAAATTAGAACATGCTTCATTTTAAAGCTAGTTTCCTACTGTAGTTTTATTTATTTTGTTATTAACTGGATGATATACTAGATAAATCTACAAATTACATGAATTGGCACTAAACAGAGATCTAACCTACACTAACTATAGTATTTATATAACAAAGTCTTACCTGGCTGATATTTGAGGGTGTAACCTGTGATGTGTCCATTACGATTATGAGGAGGACTCCATTCAAGTGTAAGGGAGTCCACATTGGAATCAGTGATAACAAGGGAAGATGGAGCACTAGGAACTAGACAATGAACAAAAATGTTACTTTACTTAAAATGACATTAACAAAGCTTTAAAAAAGAGTTTTTAAATAATTATCTATAAACTGCACATTGCCATACCCAATTTATTTACAAAGGGTAATAACAAAGACAGTGGATAAACTCCTACCTCCCTCAGGGGTTTCAAACTGCTGAGTGGGGCTGGGGGGGCCTTCTCCTTTGGCATTAAACACCCTGATGTTAAAGGAGTAAAGACTGAAGGGATGCAGACCGGGCAGTTCGCCATGGGTGTGGTTCCCACTAAAAGTCAAGATCTGCTTCTCAACGTGATGAGGGTTGTGTTTGTGGAAGCTGCGCTCTCTCCAGAAGTACACCTAAAACATATATTTGGTCTACCTTAAACACCGAAGTTACAATCTTAGGAGGTATTTTGGAATTAAATGTTCTACCTTACCTTATATCCCTTGAGATGTCCACGTATTAATTTGGCAGGCACAGTGCCCCAGGTCACCTCTGCCTGAGTGCTGCCAAGCACCTTGACCTGGACATTGTTAGGTGCAGCTATTGGTACTGTATAGAGAAACAACACAGCAGACTATAAGTAAACGTTATACAAGCATCCTCAAGGCTGTTGTTTACAAAGGTCCCAAAGTCAATATATCATAACTCACAATCTTCTCCTGAATATCCATGGGCGACAACAGGCTCAGGTCCAGCCCCATGGTCATTCACAGCCTGAACTTTTAGCTCGTACAGAACAAATGTGGGTGTTCCAGAAACCACAAACTTGGACGTGTTTGCCACAGTTACTGTATTCCAGTCACTTTCCACTCCTTTCTGCCTCCACATGACTCTGTACTGCAGTCCAGGACCATTTGATTGGATGCCTGACAGTGGCTGCAGAGGAAAAAGATGGAAAACTAACTTAACAGGAATGACTTTTCTCTGGACTAAAAAGAAAGAGCATTTAACATTTGAACCAATACTGTGTCATTACCTTCCAGAAAATTACAAGATTGTCATGTTCTGTGCCAAATCCATGGACATCGGCTGGGTTTTCATTTGGAACTAAAGAAAGACAAATTTTAAATTTTAAACACATTTTAGTGAAAACAAGGCAGGAGAACAAGAACAATTTTGAATCATTAATCAAAAAATGAAATTGTATATAATTTTAACTGGAATACTATACCTGCAGGATCTGTTTTGTACACTCTGGAGGGTAAGCTGGGCCGACTCAAACCCACGCCGTTGAGAGCTAAAACTCTGAACGTGTAGTGAGCAAAGGGTGACAGCTTGAGGTGGGCTGTAGTCTTGGCTCCAGGGACCTCGGTGAGATTATGCCAGTGGCCTTTGTGGTGCAGTGAGTCCTCATACTGGATAATAAATTCTGAATACAATAAGGGATCATTAATACTGATGTAGTGCTGGTGATATCACTAAAGCGAAGGCTTTTAGTGCATTAGAATACACTGTTGGAATGTAGCATTGCAAAAAAGATGTTTTGCTAAAATACAGTCAAACATCTTCCTCCAGGCAGTGCTTAGAGGCTTTATAAAATATTTGCACTATGTTGAGCATACAAAAAAGGTGGATGTGTTTAGGACGTACTCTGAATAGGACTGTTATGTTCATCCCCAGGGGTCCAAGTGAGCTGAATACTCCTCTTTTTCTGGTCAGTCAGCTCTAGGTCAGTCGGAGGGTCAGGTTGCCCTGGAGAATATATGGTACAACATCACAATGAGGATGACATTTACACAGACTTTATATGGGTTACAGGATATGAGAGGTACATGCAATGACATAATTAAGCAACCAGGCAATTTATTTATTTTTTAATCATGACACTTATCAGTTATAACAATAGCATATGCCCTGTACCCCAGCATTTGGAAATGTGTCCATTTCTTTGCATGTTTGAGTTTTGCTCCAGTTAAGCATCTCCCATAATCACTCTGCATAAAATAGAGTCTCAGTAGGAAGGGTAAATTGATGCTCATGTTTTAAAATTGTGATGATTAGGTGAAATTCATGTTTTGAATAAATGAGTGGCAAAAAATTATGCATCATAAAAAATTCCAAGCGGAGAACTTATTTCTGATTTACAAATCGTTGCATTTAAGTGTAAATGGTAAATGGTACATGGCATGCATTTATATAGTGCTTTTTTGCAGAGAGGGGGGCTGCCACACAAACAGCGCTCAACCTTCTCCTACCACCAGCAAACACACATCTACAGTCACACACATTCATACACCAGTGCTACGGACACTGGAGGCAAGGTGGGTTAAGTGTCTGGCCCAAGGACACAACGACAGTATGAACAGGGCAGAGCGGGATGTAAACGGGCTCCCTCTGCCTGTTTTTGCATCAGTAGTTTAATCCATACAGACATCATGCATTCAAACAAGCAAAACATGCTAAAGACAAAATTTATAAAAATTATTTTTTGGGACTGTAAAAATAATAGGCATCCTCTGACCACAGCATGCTTCAATTAACAAAAATACAGCACAACACCCAAATGAGCTCAGGTGTGCTCAGGTTTACCGTAGAGGACCGCTGGTGTTGGTGTGGCCTCTGCCAAGTAGGTGGACAGGAGTAAAAGGGTTATAGTCAGTCAGCCTTAATGGAGCTAGGAATATTATCTGCTTTGCTGAGAAGGGAATCAAATATTCATGCTGCTCAAAAATGGACTAATTAAACTGATCCCCTTCAAGTCTAATCTACAACAATTAACCTTAAGAAACACTAAATAAATTTCTTATAGCATTATTTGGCTGCTTTTCAGGGCTGCGGTTATAGTTTCATCACTTGTTAGCTCTTCATGAGCCTTTGGAAATTCTGTACATACCAACAACCGTGAGCTCGGCACGCGCCGAGTCATGATCCAGAGATGTGTTTGTGATGCAGGTGTACTCTCCAGCATCACTCTCTGTCACATCAGTGATGGTCAGGCTGTCAGAGTCTATAATTATTCTATAAGTCAAGCATCAAAGATGTTACTCCATTAATTACATTATGAAGTTTCATGAGTTATAGTTAAAACTTGAAAATGTAGTACTGGTTAAATAGTTATGGTTTTGAGAAAAGGAATGTCTGACCTCTCATCGTAAGGCAGCTCCTCTTCATCTTTGAGCCATGTCATAGTAAGGCTCAGTGATGGGTCATGTTTGACTTTACACTCAAATACTACAGATCTGCCCCTCTGGACTACTTTGTACTCTGGCTGTTTGAGGATTCGGGTGGGTTCTGATGGGAACAGGCACAATATGAACAGAACAAATAGCCAGGAAATGAAAATGGTGAAGGATTATAAAAGACAGTTAATGATATAAATGATTTTCTTACCCTTAACCTCAAGGTATACATGATTCTCATAAATCCCAAGCATGTTTGTGGCCACGCAGGTGTATTTGCCACTATGACGCGCATGAGTACCACGAATCTCCAATGTTCCATTGTCATGAACAGTGTAAGGGTCTCCATCGAGGGTGCTGGCTCGAGTGTCTTTAAACCTGTGAGAGACAGCAGTCTTGTAAACTTTTAAGAAAATATAATTTTTCCTCTGACTATAATTAATTAACTTACCATGTAATTTTAGGGATGGGTGATCCAAAGGAAGAACAGTCTAGTAAGGCCTGGTGATTTTTGATAACCTGATGCACTTTATTGGCAGGCGTCAGCACTCTGGGCGGCTCCGCTGCAATGAACCAGCACCACTGTTATTACTGTTGCTCAATCAATATAAATGAAAAACAATGCTTTGTTGACCTAGCTAAAAAAAACAACTTACAAAGCACATTGACAAAAGCATTGGACAATAGATAACCATATTCATTTGACACATTGCACTGATATACAGCACTGGATCCAATCTGTACATCAGTGAATATAATGGTGTCATCCTCCACCTTTCTACTGAAGTCCATGGGTGAATCTGTTAATGAAATAGAGCCATTTATTTCATGGAAGTCAATACATTTCTTGAAAAAGCTCTTAGCTATCTTATGAGAAACCAAACATGCTTTTCCCACTAAAGAGTTTTCACATTACACTTACTTTCTATGGGGATGCCATTCATAGCCCAGGTGACAGTGGGCTTGGGCGTGCCACTAGCCCTGCAGGTCAGTGCCCCATTCTCTCCTGGAGCTAGAACAAGGTTCTTGGGCACACCCCTGATCCAATATGGAGCAGCTGAGAACAGAGCAAAGTAAAAGGCTGCAAGATTAATTACTGAACACATTGGCCCATTGGCATCTAGGCATTAAACATTTATGTGAGAAAAGGAGAACTAAAGATTAAAAGAGCGACTGTGCTGCAAAATTGGGGATGGTTAGATGAAGTTGTCCGTTTCATCTCAGACATACCTTTGACTGTGACATGAATAGTGTGGTGCACTGAGCCGAAAGGGTTTCTGGCTGTGCAGCGGTACTCTCCCGCATCGGAATCAGACACATTCACAATACGTAGAGTTTTCTGATAGTGCAGGAAGGATGCACTGGCTGGCAGATCACCACTCACTTTGGTCCAAGAGATTTCTGGGGTAGGCCTGGGTTCAATGAGCAGAGAGGGCAGTGACAAAGACAGAATGTGATTATGACACTCAAGCAGGTGGCCACTTCAGAGCTGCTGTCAGAGTGGATTCTTTTACTTACAGCCCTTCAGCAATGCACTCCATTTCCAGCACCTGGCCTCTCAACTCCATCTTGGAGCTGGACGGACCAGATGGGGTGAGGAAGACTGGCATTCTCTCAGTTGGGACCTCTGCAGTCACAAACAAAGATTCACCAGTTAGATCAAATCAAGGCCATTTTCCCTGATCTCCTTTCACTATTATCTGGTTGCACAAAACAAATGGGATTGAATTAGGTCTGCTATGCTCAAGCAGTAACCCACTTCATTTCTAGACCACTATTGTCATGTTTTATGGGTAGATGTAAATTTTTATTACCCTGGTGCTTTTTATTGCCCCAGTTTTAAGGGTGTTTGTTGCCAATTTATTTTCCTCCGGTGTTATAATAAAGATCAATATTAACATGGCATAATAAAATGAAGCAATAAAAAAAAATATCTAGACATAGCTTTTTAACTATAAAGCTAAATTTAAAAAAAATAACACATGTAGAAGTCATAAAAATTAATTTAGAAAAAGAAATGAATAGATTATTTATGCAAATGAATACAAAATAAAGAATTATAATAAAGAATGAAACCAAAAGATCATGTAGAAAGAGAAAAAGACGATGCATAGGAATATAAGATAAGGTGAAATTATTATTCAGTCATGTAGCTTCTTAGTATTTTCAGTAAATTCAATCAACTGTGCAGTGATTTAAAAGAGGAGACATCAATCAGTGATGGACAGTGTCTGGGTTCAGAGGTTAGTTTAGGGAGGGGAATACTAGAGTGAAGAGCTCAAAGTGTGGGGGTAACACTAGAGGGAGCCACACCTCACCAGAATATGACCCAATACCACCATGAAAAGCCTCAGACTGTTGAAGGGGTTAGTGTTAGTGGGTGAGGGCTGCCATCTGGAGCTTTAGGTTGAGGGTTAACACTAGGGGGTACCAAAACTCACCACTAAATAAATCAGTGTCATTGTAAAAAGCTGCCACTGTGTCATTGATTGCATCCACTGTAACACAACAGAAAATCAAACACACTACAAGTTGAAAACAGCAAACAAAAATAATATGCAACTTAAAATGAGAAATTTAAATGCAGAATGATGAGACTCTGGAAATAAAAGGTAGTAACAAAATGTAAATTGCAAATGGACTTTGAATGAGTGTAGTCTTTGTTGCTGTAGGAGACAGAAAATTTCACAGAAGCAAAAAAATGAACGCCTTCCTGACAGATAACGCAGTGAACTCTGACAATATGTCTTTTCAGTGGTGCCACGAACACTGGCGTCTTTGCGGATGGAGTCAGAGATAGGAAACTCCTACGCAGCCACACTGACACACACTGCTCTAAAAAACACAAGCTTCACACAAAGACACAACTATGCATTTGAGAAATCCTGCCTCATGCTGCCCAGCTTTGTTTTTCTCACATAGGCTTGTACTTACGGTTGAGGACCTTGACAGTGATGGGTTGTTTCTGCTGGATGGTCTGTGTGTGAGGAAAACGGGCGTAACAGATGTAGTCATTTCTGGAGTCCTCCCGCAAAACATTTGAGAAGTAAAGGTCTCCATTCAGCGACTGAGACACCCTGTTGCTCTGAGGCAGCCTCTGGAAGTCTGAAATGAACAGAGGATTGAACACAATCCAATAACATCTGCTCAGTTTAAAACAAAGATTTGCTGTGAGCCATAAGTCGCAAACAAAATCAAATTATTTAAAAGGCAAAGTAGTTAAGTAAATGTAGGTATAGCAGTATCTACTACCTCTTTCAAAACTAAGACAGAAGCTATGAACTCAATTTTTGCTAAACTTTCTTCAATATTTCATCATGTGACACTTCTAAATCTACAAGCCTCTAAACTAATTCTTGGGATTAGCCCACTTGTATCAACTTCAAAAAAGAAAAATCACAGCATGAATAGAATTTCATTCCAACAGACAGAAAGACTTTTTTAAAATAAATCATTTTAGTTTTCAAGAAGAGTCAATGTTTGGTGCTATACAAATTCTAGTATAAAAGTACTTACTGTTGTCCATCCAGAAAATAATTGGAGGAGGCAATCCCGCCGGGGGTCGACATGGCAACACCAGGGACACACCTTCCTGAACGACGATGGGCTTAATTTTCTCCTTTGACCACAAGGGAGATCCTGCATTTGTTTGAAAGGTTGAGTATAACAGTTTGACATGAAAAATGGGTTCCTAATAGTCACCTAAATGAGTCACTAAGGCAGGATAAGAGAAATGAGAAACTGAATTATACAACAACAAATGTTCTTCTGCTTGATTGTTATGAAATTACAAAATAAAACCTTTTCTTAATAAACAAACACAGTGTTTGTGTGATGACGTTGTACTTACTGGATTGTCGTACAATGATGTTGTTGGAAACAGCGGTTCCATGTGTATTCCGGGCTGTGCACTGGTACATGCCCTCATATTGTTCAGCCTTCTGCTGGCTGATGTCTACCACTAGGGTCCCAGAGTGGTCCTTCATGTGCACATTTGAATACTGGTCAATGTCAAAATGTGTCCCATCTCTCGTCCAGGAGAAACTAAAGAAGACAAAAAGGTGTACAAATAGATATACGGCATGTTAACTGCTTATAGTTTTGTGTCACCTTCTGTTAGTACTCCTATGTGGCTGCAGATACATACACCACAATAAGCACTGATTTTAGTAGGTAATACATGGGGAATGCTTTAACACATAACCACTGGTGTATAGGCTGCATATGGGACTAAAAAGACTGAATCTGAAATTTCCATTGTAACATCATCATGAATAAAAGAGTCTTCAGGCATGTACCTGGGATGAGGTTTTCCTTTGGCCTCACAGTGGATTATAATGTTCTCTCTTGGGTCGATGATGTAATCCTTGGGGGATTGGTGAGTTATGGTTGGTGGCTGCGGCACTAAAGGCGATCAAAAAGAGGGTGATATTCAATCACAAGCTTAATGCATAACTAAGCCTTTTTCTGATGCTGTATTGACCACACAAGCAGTCATTACTAATAACATGCAAACTCAGACTGAATCACAGCAGAAAGGCTGTGTGCTGACAGCCAACAAAAAGCTCTCAGAACGTATGCAAAACATGCAGCACACTCAGGCACATTTTACTTTACTGTAATGATCCTGAGCCTAATGTATTCCTTTCAGCACAGGGAAGATAACTAATAGACTCTGACAAAACAATTTATAGCAGAACCCATGCTGTGTATATTATTGCTCTTCTGAAAACAGTCTACAGCTGCAGAAGAAAAACATTCAGACAAAAACAGCAAATAAACAAATTACACTGCATGCAGACCACAGCAAATCACTCACATTTTAAAACCTGTCAAAGGACTAGAAAATATAAACAGAAAAACTAAAGCAATATCTCAATTTCACGCTAGTTTTCCACTTACATCCTTGCAGAACTTTAGTGTTTTTCCAAGAATAAGCAAAAGGGAAGGCACATTGGAACAAAGAAAACCAGACATTAAAGTGGAAATTTGTAAGTTTAAATGTGTTTTAGGTGATGCTGCTTCAACTGTATTTACGCCACAAAGGCTTGCTATCAGTACAGTTTCATATTTCTCAAGAACCTGCACAATACAGTGCATGTGTTTTTGAGGTTACTGCTTCAAGATCTAAATAATTTTATTTTTTTCTACCAATAAGTAACAAACATTTTCAATATATGTTTATGAGTTGTGTATTAATTTCTTTTGTGCCTTGTGAATTGTTGACTTACGATCTAGTGGGACTTCCAGTGCTTTGGTGAGATGTCCCAGAAAAAGCACGATCAATGTGGTGACCATCCTCCTCCTCTCCATCATCAGTGTGTGACGCAGCGGTCTGGCCCCAAACACAGCAAAGCCCCGCCTCTCCTCAATCACACAACTGACAACAGGTGTACATTCACCACTGTGAACACACAAAGACAAAAAGAGAGGAGTCACGTGAGAAACGTTAACAGACTTGACCCTGAATGACATGTCAAGTTACCCAAGCTACTAATCATAACACTGACTTACTGTAGTGTTTATCAGCTGCTGAAGTAATAAGAGCGGGACAGGCACATACAGCTCTTGCCCCAGATCAATGATAGTTGCTATGCACTGCAGTTTGCTAGAAGTAATCTTTTTGATCTAGAGCACTCCAGTGGTGCTGATGCATCCCACATGAATTTGTTTTGCTCAGCTAATCACTCCCATGGCCATGAGGTCATTAGGCCTCTCTTCCAAATTGATCATATCACAGTCAGATAACAAGCCAAGGTACAAGACAAGGGGACACTTCCTTTACAATTACTCTTAGCTTTATTTGATAGGCTGACAGACTAAGCAGCAGCAATGCAATATATACTGTATAATTGGGTTCATCCAATCAAACTTTATTTGTATAGCACTTTCCTACATCACAATGCAACCCAAGGTACTTCACATAAAATCATTAAACACAACATTCACAACAGTTTAAAAACAGTGGTGGCTTTTAATTTAACCAAATTAAACAAAACAAAAAAAGAATAAAAATAAGTTAAATAATACCTACAGTTTACAAAACATTACATAAAGGCTAGAGTAAATAAATAAGTTAAGAGGTTTTGTATAATGGGCTCTCCTCAAATCCACTGGAAGGCTGTTCCAGGGTCAGTGCATACAGCCAGCATCAGATAGTCTGGAGCTTGTACTTTACAAAATTATATAAAATTTCTTTAGATCAACCCTATAACCAACAGGCAGCCAGTGTAGAGAAATGGAGGCTGGTCCTAGTTAGCACTTGGTCCGCTGCATTTTGCAATGTTGCATTTCAGACACTCATTACTTTTATGTGGAAATAATTGCGTGATTGGATGTTTAGTACACACTGGTCACTGCTTCACAAGAGTTTCAAGTTCACGTATTTACACGTTTGAACTGATAGAAGGTTAATGGGTCATTGATTAGCTGTTAAGTATAGAAGTTCCTTTTGTTGCATTGTGCATTATAATTATACCCCAAAATTTGGACTCTACTCTCGAAAGCACAAGGTAGTGGGAGGCTTAAAGGTGAACACATGAAACTCATTTTTAATGTATTTGTAAAATTTCCAAAGAAAACAAAATTGTCTACTACAGCATTGGTCTCTTTTATTCCAGTCTTTTTTACCTTAAGGTCTCTGCTGGCACTGAATAAAAATGTCACTTCCTAATTTAGAGCTTAATTTGCTGCATTATCAAAGGAAAGATGTGAATAAAATAATGACAAAAAGTGCTGCTATTGTTATATTGTACAATACCATACGCCTGTGGCTGTGAGGCAGGTCCAGCCCACAGATGAGGCCTGTGGGAGCTAGGACCAGAGGCTAGACAGACCCGGGTCGTCCAGGGGGAACACACTGATTTGTTAGCGCAGCCTTAAAGTCATGATTCAATAGCAGCCCCAGAGCCTATATCTGGCACCAAGGGAAGAGACCAAGGCTAACGTCTGGTGCCCCGAGCCTCAGTACACCTCTCTGGGGACAGCCTGTATTACTGGCCTGGGGCAGCCAATCACTCTGTTGTGTATACCATCCGGCAGCTTTGGCTTGGGATCTGACATAAAAAAAGATCCATGGCAGCAATTTGATCAAGCTCATTTGCAGGCTGCCGGCGAAGGTGCTGAACAACAACTGCTTAAATGCAACTTGATAAATGTTAATGTTTTAAACTGTCATCAAACTGGGTGACATGACCTCAAATCCATTCCATGACTAATTTTAACCTAGAATATGACTAATAAAATAACCCTTTTTTAAAAGTAGATAAAGGAAACTCACTCACAATGGTTAGTTAGTCAATATTTTTTAACAAATTACAACAGGACCCATATACTTGCTTAATTGTAATTATTTAAATGTGACGTTAATAATGATTACAGGTTTGTGAAAGGATTGGATTGCTTGCTCACAGTGTTCATTGTGACTGGAAAGGATTAAGGGTGTCTCAATGTCAGTTCAATTGAATCACTAAAAAGGGATTAATACCACAATAATGTCAAGATCATAAATAACAAAACTGAACCTGGCATTGTCCAGTTTAACGACAACAAAAGAAAAAACAGCAAGTGAAAAATGAGTTAATTATATATTTTATGGTGATTCCCAGAAAAGGCTGGGAGATTCTTATCTGGAGAGAAGCCAGGATTTCATCCAGGATTCATTTCCCAGTTTAATGAGGTGTAACAGCTCAGCTCCAGCCAGTCAGCCCATTTGTGTGTCATTGTGTGCATGCTGTATGTGTGTATGTTTGCATCTGTGCTATAATTATCACATAGAGCTACACTAATACAGGGTCAACCTCTCACAGCCTTGTGACACAAGGGCCCCTGTGACACTTAAGTGGAACTCTAAAAACAAGGAAGCCAAACTGGATATTCTGCCTGTCATTTAAAAATATACTTCAAGGAAAGCAGTGTGGACATCATGTTTATATAACTCACTTCACTTTAGATGTGCATTGTCTCCTTGTTTGTTACACAGCAGAACAAATCTACTGCTGCATTAAACATAGTTTATTGCAGATCAGAATATATCCATCTATATTGTAAACTCTTCTGTGGAGGTTGTGCTGACAGAACAGAAAAGGTCAATAAACCTCACTACTGCAGACGGCTGAGGCTGAAATAAAGACATGGTAGTGTTTGGAGTGCATTGCCAAAAGTTGTTAGATGACTCATATAATCTGCTTGAAATGGGATTTTAAACAACTGACAGGACGCAGGAAGACAGGAATGGCCTGTTCTGTCAATGTAAGACACTAAAGGATGATAATATGTACAAGAGACGTCTGCTTAAAAACAATATCTCAATATTAAGTTTGATCCTTGCGTAAGTAACATAACTTGAATGTAATTATTCATACTAGTTCATATATAAAGCCCACTATAGATGTGAAATCAGTAAAATGAGTGTAACGGTAATTACTGTCCACAGCGACATAGGACCACCTTCAGTCAGGACTCACTATTCTTTCTGTTCATTTAATCCGTGGAGAAAACACTCTGCTTTTGTGTAAAAGCTGCATTGAGCTGTCTGGACTCTTATTCAGCCAGCCTCTTCAATTACACCATTGTCATTTCCCATGGCCAGCTACTTCAGCATCCCAAAACTAATTGGTTTTGTGCACATGCCACAGAAGGAGCACATGCAGCAAGGCTCACATTGAGGCAAAAACACATTACCCAACACAGGCTAAAGAACATGAGGGTCAGGACATGTCTGAGCAAACAGATGGAGCTGATGAAAAAATTTGCAGCCAGTAGGGAATGAAGCAGTTCCTTTTTGAAACACACCATTTACACAAACCAATAGTATTTTCATTGTCAAACGGGCATAAAGTAAAACTAAACTTTGTATAAACCTTTATTATGAAAAGTATCCTAACTAACTCCTATAATCACAGATATTATGGATTCATGCAATCAGAGGTTTGTGAGCTTCAGCATGAGTTTAATACAGCAGCAGGGATCTTCACGCATGGGTCAAAATGAGGCTATACAGACAAAAGTGGATCAGGAAGGTGGAGATGGGAAAATGGATATAGTTGAAAGAGCTTATTTTTTCTAAAGCGGCTCAGAGCTGCAACTCCATTTTATATCTGTCAAAATACTGAAGCTTTTTTGCAGTAATGATACCTCAAATGTGTGTTGCAATTAGGAATCCATTTTTAAAGGTTCTTATATTACTCTGCAGTGAATAAGCCAAGTTTTTTTTTTCGACAGATTCTGTTTTTCACAAAACTTGGAAATGGTAAGGCAGCCCATTACATTTTAGATATACAAATATAAAAACCTTTAAGATTAGGACTTGAAAATGGTAAATTAGGAGATATAGTACAAATCGTTTTATGTGTGTTGGTGTCTAACTGTATTATCAAAGGAAAACAGACAAGATTATTGTATTTTGACAATGTTTGCTACTTTGACAATAAAACTAACCTTGAAACACGTAGCAGTCCGTGTCTGACCTGTGAATTATCTATATGTCTGAAAGCTGTGCGAGCCTGAATGTTCAGTGGCTTTCACTTACACCTCTCACTGGCCTCTGGATCACAAAAGAAATTCTGCGTCCGGCGTCAGCGTGTGTTTCCCATAAACTTCTCATTAGCTTTTATAATTGAGGGCCATATGCAAATAATTGGTGTGGTTAACATATGAATTGGGGTCCTGTTGTTCAGGGAGACCCCGCAGCTCAAAAACACACCACCGCCTTTCATCTGCAAGGTATAATGCTAGACAATAGACAATGATCTTTTATACATCTGCTCCACTGTACTGCTAAATTGTTGTCTACACACACACACACACACACACACACATATATATCTCAGTACAAAGGCATTTGCATCAATAGTTTTTCAGTGCTTGAATACAGTTTCTTATCACTCTAACATAACCCTTAATGCTAATGGGCATCTGCAACTAATGCAAAGTGTCCACCAATTTGTGTAGTGCTCCATCTTTAACAGAGCACCGTACATTGGCACGACTTAGCTTCCTTCAGATACATACCAAAACACTCGGGGATTTGTTGTTTGTGTCTTTTGCTCAGATGCTAATGAGTGACGACGCCAGCGCTTGTGAAGGGGCCGCTCTTTAGCATGCACACACACACACCAACAGAAAGGACGGCAGCTTCAAGAGGAAATCTCTGCATGTTCGACCTGAATGAAACCGAAGGGCGGCTTGCTTTCATCGTATCATTGCACACTTGTTAAATATAACTTATAGTATGTGAGCTGCATTCTTAATCAAGCTGCAGTGACATTTGAGATAGATATATTAAGGCAACATATTTGTAGCAAATTAGGTATATTCATTTGATTTCAGAAAATCTGATGTAAATGTAAAAGTTTACTCTGAAACTCTCTAGCGTCGTGTTTTTAAAAAACAACATTGTTCAAGGCTGCTTTGTGGTGTATTAAAATATTGCTTAACCATTTTGCAACATCAACTTATGAACCATTATCAACAATCATTTTCAGGTCTGAGGCTAGGAAATTTAGTTTTAAGACAATAAATATCTTCTATTGAAGCTTTAAGTCACTCCATCTCTTTAATGCTTCCAAGCATTGTTCAACATAGTCTAGTTGAGAGTAAAACCTATAGGGTTACTCATTAGTGGAGGATAATCAAGTATTGACATTTAGGAGGTATTAATTCAAATAAGACCAGGTGAAGCAGCACATACTTTAATGAGTAACTGTGCCTTTGAACTTGACTTTTATTTTAGAGTTGAACCCACAGTGGACTTGCTGCTTAAAAGTAGAGAGCTGAATATCCCCTGGAAGGCCACTGCATGCATATTATACAGTTGCATTCTTCAAATCTATTTGCATATTGTTTGTGAGGTCCCTGGGTCTCTGTGCCATGTTTAACATCAAGAACTGGGTGCCCCTCCTGCCACATGAGAGTGTAATGAGCAGAGGTTCATTATCAGGGCCAAATGCAGGGGAGCAGGAAAAACCCAGGTTTCCTGAATAGTTAAAGGACTCTTTAAACCCTCAGCAGAGAATATCACAACACTTTACGAATCAACTGCTTAGTATTCAACTTAAAACCAATGCTGTGAGGAAGATGAATGCATTTGGGCACACACATTGTAACAGAAAGCATACAGCTTGTATGCAGGGTTTATAGCTAAATATAGGGATGCTAAACACGCCTTGAAACGAAGCAACCTCTCAAGGCTTTGCCTCAGAAAGAGCACTGTGTAACCATGGCGATGCCCTGGTGTACTCATGTCTCAATTCGAACAAAAAATGTCAAGCCTCTCCTCAAACACAGACATATGAAAAAGGGCAAAGAGGCCCAGGCCCATTTGTCATCTCATAAGTAACCTCGAAGAGAAACTGTACGCTTGACATCTGCTCTGCCCCAAAACCTCCCAGCATCCTTTGGACTTAACAAAAGGGCTATGATTAGTATCTCAGTTTGCCACCGTGTTCACCGGATGGCTTACCCTACATGTGAAGGATCTCTCAAGATGGGGCCAATATGTGGAGTTGACTTTAAGCTTAGGGAGTAACAATAAACGTCTGTTAAACAGGCAGAAAGGAAGTGCCCATCTTCTGCTGTATTCACACAGAAGCCAGCAGAGGGTGGACGGCCAAATGAATGTCATTCATTCAACAGAAAAAGTAGTTTAAAATCAAAAGATTTACACTTCTACAACAACAGCATCTACAACAAAAGTTATACAAGTCTCGATCACATGTTGAAACAAATAAAAAGTTAGTATAGTGTTCTAAAAGGTTTGACACTACAATATAACACTATATACTGTACTGTGAAACCAATTTAACAACGAAAACAGTGAAATCATTTAACATTAACTAATATAACTATTTATTTGGAGTAAATTAGGACATCTTGGTAACATTATGGGGGTGCCTGTTTTTGCTCTACAGCCATTCTTTCAGATTGCTTGTAATTATTTTGTGAATCCTTTGTCTGCTGGAATCTATGTGAATGTAAAACAATAAAAGTGTGAATCTTGTTTTGTCACTAATTCTATTGTCAGCTTTATCTCAGACTGCACTTAGTCAACAGCAAATTCAACTAGGGCTTTCTAGAAAAGCCTTTAGTGTATATTTCACTAAATGGTCTTTTGCTGGATTTTGAATTGTGCTGATAAGAAAAACTGGCGTGAAGCCAGTGATGGGTCATTTAGAGCTATCAGTGCTTTGTGTGATAGCATTCAGTCCAGCAAAATCAGATAACAAAGCACAAGCCCTGGAACAATCTGCTGCCAGAACATAAAGTCTGCAGTGAGAAAGTCGCAGGTGGACAGGAGCAGCTAGGTCTAGTGTTATTGAGTACCACCTCTATATTCAGTGCAACAATAGTCCTCTCCTGTTGCTCCCCCTGCTTGGGCCACTCCACCCCACCTGTGTCTGTGAAAGGTCAACGCAGAGGAGAGCCCCCCCCCCTCACAAACCCACAACTCCCACTTTACAATCCGTGCTGGACCCAGTGCCAGGAAACTCAATCAAAGAAGGTTTCAGAGGGCTCTAGACCTCTCAAACCCTCCATTGTCTCCAGAAGGCCTCCCCAGCTCTAGCCGCTCTATATGTAACACTGTAAGAGGAGTTGCTCATTACGGCCTGTCCCCGGTTCTACTTTGTCTCTTTTGTACCACTGACTGAAGAATGCCCCGCAGTGCCAGAAGAAGAGTGAAGAGGAAAAAAAAGCTGAGAAAGTAAATGCAAAAGGTGATTCAACTGCAGGAGAGTATCACAAGACACATGTTGCATTTTTGTGAGAAGAGCTTCCCGATTTTCAGAAACATGCAATATATTCGAGTGTCACCTGTTATGTCACGGCAGGACTGTTCTTAATGGCATCTGTTTAGTCGGCTATTCATCCACCAAGGTAGCGAGTATTGACGGATAGACACACGACAGCACAATGTGTGTGAATGTCAGGGCAATCCATTACTCCCTAAAGAAAGCACTATGTAGTAACCCTCTCTGGCTCTCACAGCCCCTCCTCAGCTCCATTCACATACGACAGGTGAATACAAATCATTTCCCCTCCACTGCTTCCCAAAAGGACTCACCATCCAATTTCAGACACAAAGGACATAAACAATAGCTTTTTCAAAGTGTGAGAAACTCAAATCATGCACTTTTAAAAAATAAGAAAAAGAAACAATTGTTTAATCCTAACAAATTTGAGAAGGCTTTTTTTTAATAAATGGATTTTTAAAATTAAGAAAAACTGAAGAAAATAATAGCTACAAATATGATCCATGCTAAATCCTTTTCAATTACTGAAGCCAGGGAATGGCTTGGATAAAACTAGATTAATGACAATATTAATACATTGATCCTGAGAAAAGAGAAGCTGGTGTATCAGCTTCTCCAATGTATACACCAATCTATATTTATTACACTGAGGTATACCCTTAGCCAATACATAATACAAGTAAAGCTTTCATAAGCTAAACTTAGCAAATAACTCAGGGGAGATAGAAAAGTCAACCACAACAACAACAACCATAAAAGTAAAATGAGGCTCAAACTTTGATCTAAAAATGTTTGCTTGAAAATAAGCAAAAGGATTTAGAACTCATTAAGTTTTGGGGCTCATAAATGTGTGATATTAAACTAAAACTTAAAACCAATGTGATAACATTTATGAAAGTATCCTGCGTTGGCAGCTAATTGGATGACCCCATTTCGTGTGACAGCACTGGTTTGTGGAATTAAAGAAAGAGTTTTGAAGATTAAAGTCCCTGACGCTGGGTGACTGATAATGACGTTTGGCGCTTCACCAAGGCTTAGTGTAAACGTGTCCCTATCTGTCTCCTGGGTCTGGCTGACTGAAATATTAGCTAATGAGAAGTAATGACACTAAAGGTCTGAGCTTTCTCATAAAGGAAGACAATTTAGCTCTCCCTTTGGAAGCTTAGTTAACACAATGGAGAATGACACTGGAGAACTGAGAGATCTGGAGAGGTTTTTAGGCTTTATTATCAAGGATCTTAAGATGAAAAAAGTTGAGCATGTATCGAGAAGCTTTAAGAGTGTTGGAGGGACTCAGCCTTGGCCACAGGTGTTTGCAGTGCTTTTTCTATGAAGTTCATCTGGTCCAATCAGAAATAATAACTTAGATAAAAAGAGCTCTTTTAGCCTTCATTTGTTGTTTCTGGTGGAAATGTTGCTCTCCTATTTAACTCTAATAGTGGGCTCAGGCTCACGCCATCATCCTCCGCCCTATATCTGTGTTTGACGGGAGGAGATTGGTACTGGTCGTTAATGCATTACAAGCATCTGCTGAGTATAGGATAATATCCAGGCAAGGCTTTTGTTGAGCCTTGTGGGGAAATCTTTATCTGCATCAATGCTTCAAAGAACAGGAAAGGTCGGTGTTCGGAGGACAAGCTGCAAGGTTGAACAGGGCACGCCAGTGAAGAGATCCAGGGATGTACATAATGTTTGTGCCCAAAGGGACAACTTAAAAATAATTAAATAATTTACATCCATAATAACATGCCTATTGGAATCACTTTCCATACATATATCTAGACTGATAAGGTCATTTGCACTGTAAGCTTGAACTATACTATGTTGCATGTTCAAAAACATCTGAAGTGATAGATTCATGTTGCAGCCCAAATCTCTGATCTTATCTAATCACAGCTAATAAGACCTCAATCAAACTACAATATCACAATTCTGCAGAGGGTCTGTAGCAACTGATATTGTAATAACCTGCTAATAACGCAATACAATGATTGTGCCGATAAGGTAATAACCTTATTGCGTTATTGCCTGGTTATTATGTTATTGGCCTCAAAAAAAAATCACCTGAAAATGTTATTACAAACAATAAGGTAATATAATAACTTATTACAATATTGGAAAAAAGGTATTACCTTATCGGCTAAAAAAACTACATTATTGGAAAGTATTACAGTACTGTCTTTATTACATTTAAAATCGGCCAAAATTATTATGTGATTGGCCGTTATTACATTACTGGTTGCTACAGGGTCAATAAAAACTTTAAAACCAACTAAACTAGTGCTTGAAATTGATCGCACTATAACGTCACAAACATGAAAGACAGCTACAGGATAACTGAGTTGAACTTAGGCCACTACTTAGAGATATTTAGGGCGACTTTAATCCTTGTCAATAGCTTGCTTAAGGAAATGTTTCCACACAGTCTGGTGCTTGTCTTGTTTACTTTTGGATGTACGTATAGTTCATGATAGTTCAAACAGGAAGTTGGAAGACAAACAGTACAGGTTTTAATTCTTGTCTTCAAACAAAACAGCAGATTGCGTGCCACTGTGTGAGATGGTAACAGCTTTTGATAGGACCTTTGTCACCGGAGGCACAGGTTTTGGCATGTCAAAGAAGAGGAGGCCCAGGTGTAAAATATATTTATAAAAAAGATAGACCTGCTCATTCAAAGCATCCTGTTTATTCATATCATTTATATTGTTTATACAGTCACCTCAACAGGATAAAGCATTCATTAATGTCACTACTACCGTTTCTGTTGTGTCTTGTCAGCACATCCGCAGTCAAACAAGTGTCTTCTATCATAAAAGGTAAATTACAGGGGCATGACTGTAACTGAAGCATGGATAGACACACCCTTGGACTCCTCAGAGGTTTAATGACGTGAAACAAAATGTAATAAACACAAGGGTACACCATTTTCATGTGCTGTTTCACATGACTAAAATGTGCTGAAATTGATTCCTTTTGCATTTAATGGAGAGAGAAACTGGAAAACAAAAAGTCATATATATAGCATTAGCAGTCACACCATGCTTTTATTGTCTATTCTTTGCAGGGAGGGTGAACATTTCTCATTACAAAGACTTTAGATGCAGGTGAGCTAGGGGTTACATCAAAATTCAGCCATTTGAATTCCAGCTCCACACCCAGTGAGCAGGCTTTATATTGATGAGAAGATAGACTTCTCGACCCAAACACATACATCATCAGGTATTTCACAGACCCCAGTCACCAAATGGACAGATCACACAATCTATCTTCTTTTGTGAAGCCACACAGTCAGAATAAACTTCACTTTGGACTCTCCTGCTGTGTTGAAATGCTCTCACATTTTGATAATAGTGATTTTGAGACATTTCAGAGGTTGTGTACAGGGCTAGTAGTAAGTGCTCAAAGCCTTTAAATGTATCCTGTCAAACTAGACTGTTTTTTGATTGCAGTGTTCCTTATTAAACCAATTGTGATTGAGGATTTCAGAGTAGGCAATGAATTATACGTCTACTAAATGATTTCGGAATTTAAAGCTAATGTAATTCACTCGTTATGACATATAATGCATGCAGCAGTGCAATTCAGAACAATTCCCCAGACTCCACTAGATAATTGCACACAGAGGACTAATGGTGAAGGCCTAAAGGAAAGCTGTGCAGGTGAAGGATGAAGAAAAGTGAAAAGAGAATATAGAGCAAAGTGCTGTGTCTCGTCAGACTCTTTGGCTGTTGGCTGTAGTTTGTGATTCAACTGTGCATGAAGCTGCCTTTCTCCACAGCTCTGAAGACGGAGAAGAGCAGGAGACCCTCAGGAGGGGCCTCACCAACCTCTTTCACATGAGCGGCCCCTCTTTTTCCTCACTGTCTTTGTATCCATCTATTCATCTGTTTGTTTATTCGTGTCCATCTCCCTGACAGTAGAGCCGGATCACTCTGCACCTCCCTGTCAAAGTTTTTCACAGAGCCATTGAGACTGAAAACACACATCTAGGCTCTAACGTCTCACATACAGTAGCTCTAAAACAGTACATGTGCAGACAGGAGTGTTGACACAAAGGGCCGACCGAGAATCGTCAAGCTGATATCAAAGAGACACCTAAGAAATATCTTGGGGTGTTCATCTGAAACGAAGCGCACTGGGAGCAGCCCAGGGGCCTTGAGTGTGTGGATGTGAATGTATGCGAGTTCCTCTCCTCATCGCAACTCATCTCATTTCAACTGCTGCTATGTAATATCACTGCTTTCAAGAAACATGAGCCAAAAATGTGCTCTACATCTTTCAAACAAAATAAAACCATTTACAAACAGGATATCCCTCCCTAACTTTCCTCTGGTCATAAATATGTAGATACAAGTGTTATGTAATAATTATGATGTAATTCATGAAACAGCTTAGAGTCAAGGGCAGCATTATTGCAGAGCAACAATATCAATGTCATTTGTAGGAGGAAAAGTTATGGTTGGCTAATTTTAGCTCTTCATCCCTGGCTCCCACACATAAACAATAATAGCGCTGCCTAACAGCCACGTGAGAGGAGCCGGTGAAAGACTGCACTGTGGAGTCTAACAGAAACCTCTGTGGCCTTCCATTGAAGACCGGGACCTGAATGCTGCGGCTCACAAAGCATGCTTCATGCCTCACTGTGTTCAAACTGAAAAACAGTCCGCAGCTCCTAAGCGTGGCTCTCCATGATTAAACCATTGAAAACTGTGGACTCAGCCTCTGTGGCCTACAGTGCAGCGGTGTGAACACATTCACCACAACAAGTTAGTGCTGCAGACTCATGACAAGCGGGAACCATAGTGAATGACACAGAAATAAACAAATGAATGATGATCTGGGACAGCCTCCTTTTGCAATATAGCCTTGTGAATCTTGATGTTGTGATGCTGTTACAATTGCAGTATATCCTGATGCAGAACCTCAACATGACTCAAAGACGCTGATGCGCTACAGCTGATTTTAAAAAATCAGTTGGTAACCATAAATAGTTCATCCTTTGATTTTTTTTTTACATCACAATGTAGTTCACAATATGTGCTCTTTAATCAGAAAAGTTGTCCAGCTTCAACACTTAAGCAAACCATGTCAGTTGAGTCTTAATAATCTGGCCAAAATGTTTAGTTCATTATGATCGATTTGAGGTCACATTGTGCAGCTCTAAACTAAGATGAAGAGAACACCCTAAAACACTGTAGCACTCGCAGCAGTAGCAGATGAGCACTGAGCCGTCAGAGCCTCTTAACTCTCCACTGAGCTGTGGACCCGGGCTTCTCGCTTGGCTCAGAGCTGACGCTAAGGTGGGAGGTTTCCTTTACACTCGACTGGGCACTGGACACCCATCACACCGTGTCACCTCCACTCGCAGAACATTAGAGCAACTTCACACTGAACCACAGACAAGTGCAGCACAATGATGGGATGAGAAGGTGACTCACAGTCATTTCTGAAACCTGGTGTGAACAGAGTCAATTCTCTGGGCTCTAATGCATCCAGGGTTTGTGTGCTTAAGAGAGATGCTTAGCTCTTAATTGCTCGGCAGCCATTAGGGAACTTTTTACCTCAGCATGCTCCATTACTACACATTATGAGCCAATAACAGAACGGCACAGGCATTATTTAGGCCCTAAGTGCTATTTTGTGATTTTTAAGTATTGACGCCTACTCTTACACCAGTGTGTGAGGATAAGCATGTGGGTTACCTTGACAACAATGTGCATCAAACAATCAGTTGAACAAGCCTGTGTTTTGTTGTTGCCTTGCCAAACCTCTTCGCCAAAATGGACAACACAAAACACTTTTTGCTAATGGACAAATGCCAGTGAAGCAAGTGGTGCCCTTTGGCTTAGAGCGAGAGTGAAGATTCACAGCTGAGATTCCTCCAGGACTAAAAGAGAACAAGCCACAAAGGTAGTCCTTTAGGGAACTGTCAGCTCTACTGAGTGTTTTTTGGTTAATACAGTCACACTCTGGCACAATCATAGATGGAGATATTTAGACTGGAGACACTTGCCAGGCACGACAAACAGTCTGACATTTGTATGAGTTCCCATTCAGTGGGAGGGAAATGCCTTTGAGAAGAACAAGAATGCTTGATTTCAGAAAGCCGGAAGTTCACAGTGGGAATCATGTCGGCATCAATGTGTTTGAGGGAAAAAAATGGATTCAAAGTGTGAAGGAAATGTTTCTGACTTACCAATGAACCCTATTCCCCCAAATACTTTTCCTCCTCACCAACCTGTTGACTTTTTAGGGTTTCTTCAATCTATCTGAAAAATAAACATAACATTTTTGTTTTAATTTCTCTAAGAGACAACCAGTATGTTCATATCATCAACAATTCTCTCTCTACATGCCTACATTCACATGAGTAATCTTGGACATTTTTGCAAGTTGAAGTAATATAACCATTGGATGTGTTTTAAGTGGTTTCAGATCATAAGAGGCAATATTTGTTTTTGTATTTGTTGTAAGCTTGGGAGTAAAAACAGGCCATCGAGTGGTTCAGGTGTCCTCTCCTCACCTTTTGTGCCATTGCCGGTCTGGACTAACACTCCTACTAAAATCAATGAACAAAATGATTGAAGAAGCCAATCCAATTTATTTGTAACAACGGCCGCTCAGAGTGCTGCTCTAAATAAAAGTGTGGTAACCCTTTTGAGAGAATTTCTAGACGGTTAAAAACAAACTCTGCTTTCTGCTTCACAACACAGTTAAAATTATATGTTTACATTCCCTCTTGTCTGACAAACACTGATGGGTTTCTTTATTGTTTTCTATAGTGATTTCATCATCTCTCTTCTTTATTCTTCTGTGTTGACAGTTGGGCCTATTCACTCCAATCAAGGTGCAATTCAAAGACTCAACACTTGTTACAGAAGAATACACCAGAAAATCTCATCTATCTACCGTGGTAAATATTAAAGCAACACCGAGATACTGATATACTGATATAGACACCAGAACATTTGTTCACAGCATCACATTACATTACTACTAAACACAAGCACACATGTTGTTTACATAATGCAGGTTGACCTTACAGGACAGAGCACATATGTTTTGTCGAGCTGTACATTTGCCCCAAAGTTGCTGATTACAGCTAAGCTCTCTGAATAAAACACAGAAGAGTAACCTTTCCACATCCTGTCTGAATGAGCTCAAGGCTGATCCCATCAAAAGAGACCTCCCTCCATGACATCGAGCCTGCGTCCCGCCACCCACCTCTGGCCTCAGACACCATGCAGCCCAGTCTGGCTCAGCTGCCATGGCGATAAGAAGCCTGAGATTTAGAGTAGGATGCTGACAGTGGGCAGCAAACAAGATGACAAAACACCCTGCGGTAAAACACGCATGGTGCCCTCAATACCTCTGCAAGCACTCTCTGTGTCAAGGACTGACAAACCAACACCTACAGACTTCTGACCTTCTATTGATATGTCATAATTTAACAAGAAGGAAAGGTCTAAATTGCAAATCAGTGAGTTTTATTTTTGGATTAGATAATGCAAAATAAACCATTCTAAGAGTGCAGCTAAACAACTAATTACTAAATATAGCAAATGTTTTTTGCAACATTTTGACTTTACACAGAGAACAAAAGATAACCAGACATTCTTTTGAATCTAAAATTGTTAAATCTGCACAACGAGTGCAAAGATTTAGAAATAATTGCAAACCAATTAATCTCCAGCTAGTGTCTAACAGTTATTATAACACAGCTTTGTGCAAAGAACAAATGTAAACAATGACATGCTCCAATAAGGCACTTGACTGAACAGTAACATTTTGCAATGTGTACATTATAGAGTCCCATTTTGTCAACAAATTTTATGTGTAATACTAAAGTAGTATGTCTGTCAGGAGGACACTATCAGAAAAGCTTTTTGCATATTGTCAGGTGGAGAACTAAGGACAGTGTGTTGGTGAGAGTGCGCTCTGAGGGACAGGGGATGGTGCTCGGCACCAGCATTGTAGTCTGTAAGTTTAATTTTAGCCTCTCGCCTAATGAGAGGCACAGTGTGGGTGTAGCATCATTACCGGCAAAGAGGGGAGAAATAATTAGCCCCAGAACACACTCATCCCCAGCAATACATTTACATCAGGGGCATGGCTCAAAGAGAAACAGACATGGTCTTAGTGCCATTAAACTGAAGGCAAGATGACGTTTTGTACAATAAACAGTGGAATAAAAATGAAATGTTGAAATGCGAAGTCATGGAAATGTAAAAACTATGCAAAACTATTTAAAATACAGACCAATGCTGGGGAGAATAATGCCGGGCCGAGTCAAGGCCAAAAGAAAAAAAAGAAAAAACAAATAGAATAGAGATGTTACACTACACTACAAGCTTAAACCTGTTTATTTCCCGTTTAATTATTATTATCATTATTGTGTTGAATAAAGAAGAAGTAAAACAAGATCAAAACATGGTAGAAAATTGTTGGCTATGGTCTTATGTCTCTCAACCAGTGACTTGTCCAAGCTCTCCATTCAAAAATATATAAAAACGATACATCACCTCTTTGCCCGGGACAGAGACAACTCCTTACAGTGAGTGCATGTGCTTAGTCCAGTTCAAGTCAGTCATAGTCCTGTGCCTGTGAACTGATATGTTCTGCTGTGACTGAATGACAATAAATAGAAGAGCAGATTTCCTCACAAAATCACCAAATCACCAGCCCTCAAACACACCCCCAGCCCCTCCTCCCCTCTGCTTACATCCCACCCCCTCGGCCTGCCTCTCACAGTGGGATTAAAACAATCTTTTGTCTCTCTACAATACGGGTTAAACATTTCCTGGTATCCGATGAACAGCTCCCAAATCCACAGTGTTGTCAGGTGGCTAGAGAATATTTGTACAAGAGCATCAAATACTGTAGAAAAAAAGTTATTTTGTTCTGTCTCAGGTTCAGGTGAATGAATCTTATATTTGGCAAAACATCAAAGGAAACATCCCACATTAACTGCATAATAGTAGCAGGTGTATAGTACTATATCAAACTGTGGTTGCACTGAAGTTTTGTGTTCAATGCAGGGTGGGGATGGAGTAGTAGCCACAACGCTGAAAGAATAAAAGAAAACGGCCCCAAGGCAGATCCTGAGGACTTCCTTTCCCAGAGAAAGTCCTCACCTTCACTTAGCAGATGTCCCGGTGCAATCTAATCTAGTCAACTCAGTCAGAGGAAGCTTATTTATTGCACACTCCTCACTGGTATTATTGCAAGCTGATTTAAAAGAAAAGGTCTTTTGACACCAGTTAGCTATGGTTGCAGAGGGTAACAATAGACGATACCATCTCTTTGAGAGAGGCATGGTCTATTCAGTGGTCCCTACCCTAAATAATGTTTCTCTAACAACAAAAGCACTGCAAATGTAACATAATCTCTTTCAAAGCTCTTTGCCTATCAAACTCAACAATGATTCAAGCCCCGATTCTAAAACAGGTTTTGCTTCTTAATTGTTTTACAAGTTACGTTGTTTTTCCGAGACACCTGAAGCCAGTATGAACCCGTGGGACACACAGTGACTTCTCAATGTGGTCATTGTTGTTTGTAAGAGCAGCTTTAATTTCCTCCCACTTATCAAGATGAAACTGCTATACTGTCTGAGCGTCATGGTGGTCAAGAGACCTGAAACCTCAGCACCAGACTTCTTCTTAATTTACTAATGAACACTCAAACAGGTTTTTGGTGCAACATAATTTAGAATGCTAAGCTTTCTCAGCTCCTATAACGCTGCATGAGATGTCATTAATTAAAATATGCATCATAAATAAGGCATTCAGAGGCAGACATCTTTCAGAGAGATGATGGATAGAGCTGAGGTATATGGATTATTTTATGAAATGACTGAAAAGGCCATATTTCACAAAGCAAGGGGCGTGATTGACCAAGTCTAATGGACATTATTTCTGCACACTGACTCTGTTGAGGCCAGACACTGGGTGATCCCCGCCGGCCCATTGGTCCGTCAGACTCACACTGAGATAGGACCCACGCCTTCCCTGCTCTTTGTCACTGCACCAATGGAGGAACAATATTTCAATGGCTACTGCATATTTCAATGACAACTTTTAACAGAACAAAGTTCACGCTGCGGTCTGGTCCCTCTTAACTACAAGTGCAGGCCGTCTGCATGCATGTTTGTGTGGGACTGTGCATTTTCCTATCAGTGGGTGTGCATAGCAGAGAGGTCCTATTCAGAAATGTGAATGGGAGTGAAATATGATTGGCTCAGGAAGAGAATAAGGGGCTGGGTTCACAAGGCTATCAAAGCAGGGAGGAGGGGCGGACCACTCCAATACCTCAATGCTGTCAGGGACCTATTTAACCTGTTTATATGTGTTTCTTACAAATTTCTGCATCTTGGTTGGCTTTTGGTTGTTGTCAGTGTCTATCAACTGTGACATGTTCAACTTTTAAACAATGACAATAAAATGTTTCATATAGTTCTTTGTATTATCCTGGTTTTAAAGCAGTTGTAGTTTTATAACTATTTTGATCTTTTTCCATTTTGAAAAGAAGTAACGTGAAGAAATTTCAGGTTTTAACATGATTTTGTGCAAAGTTTCCATTAACAAGCTCCAGATTAAACTGAGGGACAATGAGGTGAAACAAAGTAGCAAGCCTTTTTGGGGAATTTACATGAATTACAGCATGAGGCCCATTGGGACGGCCGCGACCTCTCAGATTTTTGAAACTAAACAAGACCCCTCGCCCGCCCATGAACACAAACACGCGGATAAAGAATGGTGCGAGTGGTTTCCATGGCACCACGGGGTTCACTGACAAGGAGTGAGTGTTAACATGCTCGGAGACAACAGAGAGGATGATGGAGAGAAAAAGAAGAGGACGGAAGGAGAGACAGAGGCAGAGAGAGCACAGTAAAAAGACAAAGAAAGTGTAGAAAAGGAGAGATTTACCACACACAGGCTGCCGACCAGCCCAGAGGTTAAGGACCTGCTGTATTTCTTTTTTTAACAGCCAGAGCCTCACTGACACTATTTAAAACACACAGAAACAGACTAAACACAAACTGCTGCAGCACCATTGTCATTAAATGTTATTTTTCCATAGAATGATTTGTATGTCAGAATCTAATAAACAACAATTGTATTAAAGGGTTTCCAATATACATTTGATCACATCACAAGTAAAACTGTAAAATTTGTTTTGGTAAAAAAGGAGCAATAGGTCACGAGAAGCAATATAAAACAGCACATTAATAAAGAATTGAATATATAAATATGACAGAGAATCATTTTATGAGTCTATTATGTTAACCTTGTAACATCTTAGAAAGTGTATCCTATTTCAAGGCCTCAAGTCATTCCTTCTCCTTAAGTTTGTATTATGTACTGGTTCTTTGTTACAACTTACACATTTGGTTTCATTTTTCTTTTTTGGCTCAGTAATCTTTTGTGATCCAAACAAATGAAGAGGATAAAATTTTACATCAATGAAGCCAATGCCAAGATATGTCTAATGTTTATTTGTAGGAGCACTATCAGTGCTTTGTACCACATTTACAACAGGTATTCTTACACTTGGCTACACTTGGCATGCACTACCAGTGACTGTAAGCCACACATTAAGCGAAGCAATAACCGTACAGTATATGGCAATATGGCAGACACTCATGTCCTAATGAAGCAGCAGAGGGAGCTTGGTCTGAAACAGTTTGAGAGTAGGGCTGTCCTCCAACTGCAAAGAGCACCAGCTGAGGACACAAGTGGAGGTGGACCATATCCAAAAGTGGTCTGCGGTGACGATGAGGGGGGCTCTCTGAGCAGGTCTTCAACTCTATATGCTCCATACTGTCACCAATAAGAAGATCAGCCCCAGTCCAGTGAGTGCCAAGCACCAACACACACACACGCCTCTGACTGGCTCAGAGTGTACATATGTGCTCACAGAAGGTGGAGGCTTGTGTGCACCTCCCTGCCTACCCACCAAGACTAATTTCCATCCACCGTCTGTGTGAGTGTATGTAATCGATGCTGCATGGAGCACCTCATCCCAACTGTTCATTATGGCTGGCAACACTGCGGCCATAAGCGCAAACACTGCCTTACTCATGCATTGCAGCTCAGCCAAATGAATACACTGCCAATTAACACATTGTTTTCATTAATATGCTCAATAAATGTATTCATTTTCACTTTTATGATTTGTTTCATTAGCGCATCACAACAGCAGCCTGATTCTACAAGAGCAAAGCTAACTTTGAAGTATTTGTGGCAGCAGGAGGGCAATGAGATTTCTCTTCTTCCCTGCGTCTTCTCTTCTTCTTTATCCTCACCCACGCTGCGTGTCCAGCTCTCTCACCACCTGTCTCTCCTGCATAGCCCCAGTCTCCCAGAAGCACAATACCACAGTAAAGCACATACAGAACTACTTTACGAAAGCAATCAGCAACAAAAAAATTTGTTCAGAGCAAGAAAGGCAAACCATGTGCAGCCAGTGAGTCTTTGAATCTACAGCTATAGAAGCACACTGCACACAACTCAATGAATGACTTGGCCAATAAGATGAAAAAAAGCTTTGACTGAAAACTGAAACTGTAGGCCTTTGCTGAGATAAAACAGGCAATGCAAAGCTAAAGAAAGACACTGCATTTGATCTTTTGTTTTATTACCATATTGAACGAATGAAAGGCTTTTTCTTCAAAACCACTTTGATTTGGCACAACTAAAAGACTTTCACACAGACAGCTGAGGTGTTGGCAGTGACGTAGCATTATGTCAAAAAGTGCTCCATTGGCTGAAGGTGACAGTGCTGAAGGGTTTAATCAGCCTGTCAATGGCAGAGAGATGGACACACACAGACTGCAGGCGTGGAGATAAAATGCAGAGGCAGGAGAGAACAGACATGAAATATCAGAAAGAAAATGAGAGGCTGAAGTAAAATGGACAGAGCCTAAACAAATTAGACCAATAATATGCTGAAATGAAGTCAATGATAGATAGGCTCTTATTGGTCAATGGCTTGAAGCAAGTAAGATAATATAACAATATCAGAACAACTTTGAAAAAAAAAACTATTTTGGGATCTTTTGAATTGGTCTCATTGCGTAACCACCTCTCGCCATTCCTTTCTGCAATATGTAGACCAGTCAGTCTGATAAACTGCAGTCATTTTTAATCTGTATAACCATTCAAATATTCACTCCTTCCTTATTAGTTATATTCACCTAAGAAAGCAATCGAAGAGTGCACACAACCAGCTCAGGCAACAGTGGAGAGCTAAAGACTATGAATATTATTTAAGATAAATGGTGAAGATAAAACCATTATAATGAACCAACAGACATAATCCTTATTTAAAAGAATCAAGTGAAAACAGTGCACAATGTTTCTCTGTGCATATTTTTTTTCTATCTGGTTTGTGAAGGGCAGCACCGAAGTACGCCATCCCTCTAAAGACTCCACAATCTATTTCCTCATCCCCTCAGCCTCCAGACTCTGTGGTGCAGGTGACAGCACAGAGACAATGGGATGATATCACTGGTCTTCCTCCAGCAGCTTGTCTGCAGGGTGCACAATAACAGGCGGCCGTAGCTCAAGTGTGGCATATTGTCAAGTTTGTTCGACAAAAAGAAAGTTGACAAAGAGCCGAGAGAGAAAGAGGAGGAGGAGGACTCACTGGAGGAGACGCAAACAAACAGCTCCACAGAGGAAGAGAGTTGGAGAAATAAGTGTGCAAACAGCGTATGGAGAGAGCTTTGTGTTTCTGAGATGGTCATGTGTGTATGCTCAGTGCACTGTTGGCGAATGAGTGTGGGAAGCCTGCAGAGTGTGCTTACTGCCTTTTAATTACAGCTCTGCTCCTTCCTATTGCTTGACAATGTCTCACACACAGCAAACAGTACACGCCACACCTGCCATGAGCCAGATTGGATTTACGCTGCATCAATAATTCACCTGCACACACATCCCTGACCACACACAGCAGCACATGACCAACACACCGGCTACCTTTGAGGAGTGGACATCTCTGAGTCGGACATAGAAGCACGACTGAGCTGAGGCCAAACCATGTCTTCTTGAATTATTATGCCATCATTACAGTCGCTCAGTGTGGTTATTACACCAGTTGAAAACTATACAAACACAAGCTACTGTATGTTTGAATCGAGCCGTTCTATTTTTAGAGTCATCTGTAAAAAACAAACAATATCCCTGGGCTTACTTTTACCAAGAACTGTCACTGTACTTCTTCAGTATACAGGAGTACAATGTTCTCAATGATGCCTGCTGCTGGAGAAGAGCTTTTATCTCCTCCAGAGTGCACAAACACGCAAAAACACACAAACACAATCCATGCCTGCTGCCCAGCTTCAAGCAAATAGCTTTCTCCTGCTGTAGTTTTAGGGTTGATTGTCATTTCATTCATTCATTATTATATCTCAACAACTTTTGTATTTTTGTATTGTGTGTATAAAACAAGCTTTGTTAAAAAAATATATAAAAATTAAAAAAGTAATGCGTTATGATGACATTTGCACTGTTTTCAGATATATGCGTTTCACTAAAAAGTGGAGTGTGGGGGGAATATTTTTTATTGAAGGAGCAATGAGTCATTGCATTCTAGGGCTACATTTTTAAGATAAGTTTTAAAAAGAGCACTGCAAAATGCCAACATAAGTAATATAGATCCTAACCTCAATGGTATTTTAGAAACTGTGACACCTACTCCTGAAGATTATGTTGTATAATTTTCGAATAACTGTTTCTGAAGGATAAAATGATTCCCCCCGGTCAATGAATCAACACAAGCTTAATTTTCAGACATTTTTGGTTTACTATTTCTAAAACACTAAGCTGTCAGGCATTTTTCAATTATTACATTTTAGACAGCCTGAATGAATTGGATTGCCCAAATTACACATGTACAACATCTTACAGCAGCTCGAAAGACCTCTGGATCCCAGAGAACACTTAATGGTTTTTATGACCCTCTATAAATGTGTTTGTCTAGGTTTGGTATTTAAAGTATTGATCATATGACCCATTAGTACTTTGAACCTTTACTGACAACACTTACTGTGGAATCCTTTCAAATGTTTTAAGAAAATGGATCCTGTGCAGTGGTATCCTGGGATAATGCACTAGCTTCCATTAGGATAATGACTAAGAAAAAATCATCAGTAATACAAACCTAAACTACTGTGTGCAATCTTGGAAGGGTACATTTAAATATTTACATTTAAATATTTGTACTCAAAGTTTTAAATAACTCAAGAAACCAAGTGAGTCCAGAAGAGTGACCTTTGAGTCTAATCTATTCAGTCAGATGACAGCAGGGGGCAGGAATTTTGAGGACTGTGCAACAATTGGGCTTTTCTTACTCAAAATCTACATAATTATTGAGGTTAATTCAGTTTAGAGTTTGTGGACCATTGTCTTTGAATGCGACTGTCGCTGCTTAGATAAATAAATTAGTGACAAAGACAACAGACAAGCTCCGCCTGACTGTACCATGTTTTAAAAAAATCGTCTCAGACAATAAGAAAAAGAAAATCAAGAATGTCTTAAATCAAAGAGGGAAACTGCCCCATCATTTACAGAAATCTAGGGCTGGGGTTTTCTCATGCGACTTTTTGTACTGTTCTTTATTACCATCCAAGAGATATCCCCTCTTCTGTGTCTCTCAGCATCACTCTGATTAAAAACATTAGTGCACACTGCACAAGAGAAATCACATAACAAAATAGATGCCTCAACATTCTTGACAATATAATCAGCTAAAACTATGAAAAATGTTCTTGTATATAATATAAAATCACTTCTCAAATGTCATTTGCATATAAAGCCTGCTTCCTGTTCTTTGAGGAAAAAGTTTATAACTCACCAGATCAGATTAAAGTAAAGTATGAAAATTCTTGTTCCATTTCAAAATGTAGAGCAAATGAGTATTTATTGTGCTAGATGTGTTAATATTCTGTCCTGAGGAAGAAAAACTCTGGTAAAAATATCAAACAATACCTTCTTATTAAGTAATAAGTAGGTACCTAATGGCCGAGGGCTTTGTTAATGCACTTAAACCTACAAACGGACTTTTGTGAGCAGTTCTCTCAAAATGAAAGATATGAGTCCTACACATGACTGAAGGCCAGTTGAAGACACTTAGTCAAGGGGGATAAGCCTTGAAAAGGAGGTCTGAGTCTGACTCCAGCAGGTCCTTTTTAGTCTCAAAAGGACGTCTCTGATGGGAAAAATGTCCCACTGCAGACTGTGAAGGTTGACTGGATATGGAGTCTGTCTGTTCAGGTAGGTACTCAGCTAATTGAGGTCACTTAAGAATAAACATGTGTCCCTGACAGGCCACTTGTGTCCAGCCCCAGTGCTGTTTAAACATAATTTGAGTTTTGTTACAGAGGTGACTGAACTGCATCACGTAACAAGCCTCGAGGCAGGCTGCTCGAAAGAGGAGCTTTTCAATTGAACAGCAAACAGCAGGACAATACAAGGCAGGTACTAGTCCAACAATAAGAGCTAATGATTTAACTACAGGGCTTTCTCTTTCACTTGTTAAGCCTCTGAAGTCAAGTTGCACTCACTTTACTTCTTTCTTCTTTATTTGTTGACTTCCACACAAAAGGCCTGTATGTTCTCGTCCAGGAGGTCACCTGCAGCTGCAACACAACCTGGAGCAGGCTGTAGTCAAACTTAAGTCTATACCACAAAAGGTTCATGCTGCAGTTAAATGGTACGTGAAGTTAATGGCAATTCCTGCCAATTTGTTTGTTACTGCTATTACTGCTGACTTCTATTTGATGTCACAGTAATGTCTGCATTCTCTTAAGTGTAAATATCCTGGATCAGCACTCAAATTGCATTTCCTCTCTGTGCACTGATCACAATGCAAGTTACAGTCGTCTGCTCACTTCCCTTGCAGTGCTCATTGTAGATGGGCAAGTCCAAAGGCTGCACTCAGTGGTGGGCATCTCGATCCTCTTGGGGCCTTTCACATGGTAAACAGTTTCAGATGGGCCCGGTATTGTGCTGCTTTAATACAGCATCTGCTTTTGGAATAAAGCATTGGCACCAAGCTGCACTACAATATCCTTTGAAAAACTGCCCTAATTCTCCTAAAATGCTAGGGTTTTGAACAACCCTACACCCTAAAGCCATGACACAAAAACAAGTATATAAGTATAAGACTCAAGTGATACAGTTACTTTATAATAAGTCAAGCAGACGTAAGCAGACAATACTCTGTAGAGAAAACTTCAGAGGAGTTCAAATCTCTAGTGAGCCTTTGTATCAGGTCTTATGCAGTAGCGCAGTGGGTCAGAGCACTGCAGTGAGCACTGGAGCGAGGCCAGGTGGGAATGAGACACTGTGTATGGACAGACCAGGAGACAGAAGATATCTCTTGTACCTTAACTCAGCATTAAACATTTAGAGCAGGACTGCACTCAACAGCCCAGGGCCTGTGAGCCTAATCTATAGAAACTACTCAGTCACAATGTTCAGTTATAACTCACTATCAGCACTATGTGGGCAATGGCTTATTAAATTTGCCCAAGATTTAAAAACATTAACAAACAGATGACTGCTAAGATCTTCTTGGTCACCTCAATCTTGGTTTAAAGGTGCAAATACTATTAACACAGTCCCACTCAGTCAAATGAAAGTTTGATTTCCTGTTTGAAGCATCAAATGACTTTCACAAATGTTTTATTTGAATAACAAGAGGGTTATAATTGGAGTTGAAAAAAACAGCACATTCCTCACCATTTTAAATGTTAAAATAAATTATTCATGATTATAATGCAGATAAACATATTTCTACAGATTCACAATAGAACCAAAAATGTGGCAAAAGGCTAATGTGAAATTTCCAGGGTGTACCAAATATGATTCGTTTTCCACGAGGGGCATCCAACAAAAACAAAAACTCCAGAAGCCATTTTTAGTCAAATACCCCTGGTTAATCATTAAACCAGTTTTACCAGTTCTATTAACATATCAAGCTTCAGATTCTGCTAATTTTAACATCACAAAACAGATGTGTTGAGGTTGCTCCACTTTGAATGCACAGAGGCCCAGTGGTGAATGAAGGAGGTTAGGCATGCAATTGTCCAATGTTATGTAAAAGAGACACTTTTATTCTATTTACTATGTCTGATGTGAAAAAGAAGTGGGGTGTCAATCAAAGTGAAGTGTTATGACGAGCTGTCCTAGAGGTTTCTCTGTGGACAACTTCTCCATTTTGTTTAAGTTCAACACAATACAAGTCACAGGGATGGGATGGTTTCACAAGATAAAAAAGACCTTGGTCATAGCAGAGCATTAGATCAGGCATAGATTCTATTCACACACTTCTTTCAGTCTACAAACCAACCATTTAGAAAGAACCACTTCAACAGGGCTGTCAAGGACATGTCCCTGCCACTTCTGACGAAGCTCTCTTTTTCTCAAGATTCATCCAAACTCACGTCAGCCTAATCACAAATCTGATCAAACGTCTAAACAGGCTAAAGAAGCATATTTTGTTGTCTTATGAAAAGGCAACAATGTGCTCAATGGGGCCTTAGCTGCGTGACTGAGGAACAACCTACCATCCAAACAATGCCCTGAGCTTTAAAGCGATGTCAACAGAACATCTATTCCCCTGTGGACAGGTCAGTGCCGTGGAGACACAGTGAGCACAGACTTTTAGGCCTCCAGCAGGTGCATTGTTTCAGGACATAAAGACAGCCATATTTCAGGCTCTGTCGTATCCTGGTGAGAAGAAGAACATGTCCTGGTCACTGTCGTCCCTCACCCCAAGCTGACCCTGTTCTAGCCTTACTTTCCTCTCTTCATCCTTTGACAAACAGTCAGTAGCATCCTCCTGTTGAGAGGCAGTCTATCAGATAACACCCTCCTTTAATGACCGTTATTAAGCTATTACTGTAATAAACTTGTACTTTCTCTAAACAGACTATAAAACTACAAGTAAAAGAGCCAAACCCTAAAATCCAGGAGGTTCACCCCCACCTAACCCACATCCGAAAGTTAAAAGAGCTACTTTGCTTGTTTTAGTTTGTCTTAAAAAGAGGATTTAGTGGGGGATTTAAATGTCCTTTCAAAGCATGCTTTTTGTCTGTAATCTGCGTTTCGCTCCCACCCACACAGACACACTGCTAATTTGACTTCAAAGTGCAGCATCTGTCAATGATAAGGATGAAACTCTGTAGAAAATCTGTTTTTATATCACTCTTTCCCCCAAAACAACTGAGTGTGTCTGTACGGACCATTTGCTACGCTAAACCTAACTACCTACTGCAAACCACTGAGCCTGCAGCAATACCAATCATCTGCAGAATAAGTCTGAATGAAACAACACCCCCACTCAAGACACTCTCTCCATTTCAGAGTAGGAGAGTTTAGTTATCAGTCTCTTCCAGTCTTGGTTTTTGGGTGCAGGGCCAGGGTAATCCTGAGGAGTTCAACTTGGTACGCCTGGTTTAATTAGATTTTTTTTTTTTTTTTGAGATGACCGTGGAGAATCCAATCAATCCAACCTCCATGTAGTTCCCTTATTCTGGTCTCAACTGGCATCGTGTTTGAAAACACCCACAAAATAAACACAGAATTAAATATTCAAAACTATTACTGTTATTATAATTAATGTAAGTGTGTTGCCTTAACTCACTCATAGTTCACCCTAAAATAAGCCTTATAATAACTCAAAGAGCACTATAATAAGCATTATAGAGATAAAGAATCCATCTCTAAAAATGGACATGACAGCAATAGTTAATTATAATGAGTTGCATAGTACTCATGGAAAATACATTTCCTTTTGAATTTTTGCTTATTAAAGATTTGCAGTGACAACTTTATGAAAAGATGCTAGTGCAGGAAAAAGCACAGTGATCCGAGATTTGTGCATAATCTGCTTTCAAGTACTGCCCATGTATTTAAATGAAATGAGTACACACTCGGATAATAAAAAATGGTTTTAATAATTGTATAAACCACATTCATATCATAAATGAAATATATTCATTATAATTCTAATTTCAAAAAGTGGTTTATTAATTATGTAAAAAGCCCAAAATTTTAATGTAGCTTGGATAGCCGTCTAAATGTATCATAGCTGTAGCACAATGCAGCTGCTCAGTATAGTAACAGTTTCATCTTTTATTCCACACCAGTCCCTTTTCATGAGATCAGTCCACATCAAAAGGGTGGCCTGTGACTCCAAATAGCGCTTTACAAACCCAGAAGAGTCAAGTACTTCAAAAGCAGGACTTGCATGAATTCAACCTTAGTGGCACACCACTAATGACCAATGAGAGATAATGTCCTATTTCTGTGCCAGGACGTGTGGAGGCGTGCTCTGTGTCACGCAGTAACCTCTTAGTAACATATCCACCCTGGCTGTGCTCATACAGAGATGTGCTCATTGTGCTTGAAGCCTTAAAAGGCTTTAGGTCTGCTTCAGTCCAGTCTTTTCAACCACTGCCAGCACATATTACCAGCTAAAACCAACGAGGAGTGCCATTCATTGCTGGTAGAGAAATAGAGTCAACAACATATAGAACATGAAATGATTAAAACGTTAAAGATTTTGAATAAAGGTTTGTATTAGGCTCTTCACACAATATGTGGATATGAACCATGGCACTCTGACAAAGACATATTGATGTTTCCACACAGACAGGAGACAAACAGAGAGCTGAAAAGGCCCAGTGTCGGTCCAGACAGCTCAGGGCCACAGCAGACTCTTGATTGGGTTATCAGGCCAGTCTCAGACCAAACCCTGATAAATGGAGTTGCCATTTGTCCATCCTGCCTTCTTCACAGCCAGGCCCAGCTAGCCCACAGCAAGGAATTATCTCAGTGACAATTACAATCTTCCCGCTCCTAAAGACAGCCTTGGCCACAAGGAGATTAACTGATTACTATTCTATCTCTTGCATTTGATGTTAAATTGCTTTAGTTCAAAGCCTGAGCACAGTCTGCACCATGGCCGCAGTTAGAAAATGTGTGTAAAAAAATACACACTTTATATAAAACATGCAATAAGCAAGAGTGTATAGAGTGAAAAAAAATTGAAACTCCTTACATTTACTGAAACCAGCTTTTTATTTCTCTCATTGTCAAATATAGCTTATAATAATGTCAGTCATCGCAACAATCAAACACTTACTGTTTAAGAGCAATTTAATCTGTTGACAAATCTGTGCGATGCTCACTTTAATGAATAGAAATTAATGGTCTTTTTATTATTATTCATAAAGAGCTCTACTGATTGGCCAAGAAAGACAGGCCATTGTTGTCATGGCACTAAATTTTATGATTAATGGTTTTCTGACCTCAATCTTTCCTAATCATTTTGAGGCCTGAAGATTATCTGGGTCTAGATTATGTTTTGTACACAACACAGCAGTGACTGGTTTTGTGTTTTGTGCTTTTGCTATCGCTTGTGCATTTATCTTTTGTTGAATAAAGGAATCTCAGAACTACACTTGGATTTGTTTACCATCCCATTTCTTTGTCTCGTACCGGAGATTTTTTTCCCAGGATTCCTGTGGTTGTGTTTGGGGGGTTTAAGGGATGAAAAAGGGAGAAAGAAAAGCCCATTGGTCTCAGCGCCACAGAAACAGCATTGAGAGCCAAGCTGTCATCCCACTTGGATTAAGGGCCCTTCAGTGGTGGCTGCTGAGCTGCTAACACGGTGTCTTACCCTCGGGAGGGGTGTGGAAGGGGATACAGGGTGGGGCACAGGGGTAAGCCTGGCCCAAATAAGACCTTGGGGTCAAGAAACCTCCTGAACCATGGAAAACCCACTTTGTGTCTCTATGTCAGCCTTATTCATGAGCTGACAGCTAAGTATCCCCTTCTTTCCTGTTGATTCAATCATCGTTACATCATGTCATGGCTTTCCTCTGCTTCTTTAATTGAGCAAAGATTCACACTCACTTTGTATGTTTGTCTGTTTGCAAGACATAACAAGCACACTGCATTTTTACTAATCTTCTGATTGTCTTGGTCTTGCACATTGTATTTTTAAACTGGTTAAAATTATTATATCTTGAAATTAATTATTTTATCACCATGGTAAAAATATTACCAAAACAACCCTTGGGTCTATGCTAACCTGTTCCTGATTTCTTTTCACATGTATCATGCACTGGTCTCTTGACTTGGTCTCATATTCCTAAAAGGCTTGTCTTGGTGGTGGTACTCTCTTGCTTCAGTTATGGCTTGATCTTACATAGTAAGGACTTGACTACAACATTTGACAGGGCATGCACAGAATAAGGGTTGTGATGCGTTTGCTGAACTAGAGCTGCTACACTGTGCTTACAGAGACTGGGATGTGTACCCACATTCACAGAAAGCTCTATGCAAATGGGTGAAGGACTGCTTGAAATCAGACCTAAACCCATTCAAGTGCACACCGTTCCTGAATTCCTTTTCATTCTGGTGAGCATCCTGCAGGAGGAGCAATGCCCACCTCCTGTTGTTTTCAAGACATGGAAGGAAGCAGCAGTCCCTGTTATGTAGAGCCACTGGGCTACAAACCTCTCACATCTGCTGCCCATTCAAAGTGTTGGCCTGACAGGGCTGCACAGTCTGCCTCTCCAAAGCTCTTCACATGGCAGCCACCACTGTGTGTTCAAGCAGAGGCTCCTACACCCAAGACCCTATTGTGGATGTGGTCGGGCCTAACCCTGCTTCACCCCCCGCTCTACAAGAAAGAGGCGAGAACAAGCGCCCGCCAGCAGAGACAGAGAAAACAAACCCCCTTTGTTCCTTCTGCCCCTTCTCAGTGTCGATTGAGGTACATGATCCAACCCTCCTTATAGCTGTAACCTTAAAAGCTTTCCATTCTCTCCCTTCTCCTCTCAGCACTAACATCACAAGAGACTTCCAAAAATGCCAAAAATATCCACATGCTCATATATTGCCCCGATGCTCAAGGCTGACTGGAAGAAATCACATCATAGTTACCTTGTCATGGGCTCTATTCAGGCTCGAGAGGAACATAAAACCCACAAAATTTCAATCTATTACCTCACACTGCCACTTCGGAAACCTAATGCTGGAGGTCTATGGAATTTTAGTTTGGACAAAAAAGCAGCAATTGTTCTCCCTAAAGGAGTGTAATAACCTGACATGGGTGAAAATAGTGTTCCCTTGAGTGATTAGGCATGACGACTGTCATGTTGTAAAGCTCTGGTGTAATGATTTTGTCACAGTGGGTGTCCAGGGACATCCATAAAGTGACTGCAACTCAATCACCATCTGTCCACACTACTTTCTACAAACTCGTATTAAGCAAATCTGGAATGAAAAGTAGCTTAAAGAGTCAGTGATGCACCCAAGGTTTTTTCTGGAGAATTTGACAAGAAATGCAGAGTGTAAAAGACAACACATTTCCCTTACATTTTTAGTTTAGTTAATGCAAACAAGATGCGTTAATCATTTTAAAAAAAATGGTCATCTCTGTTTGATCCAAAAAAGTAGGTACTCATTACTGCTCAATATAAAATTTGACAAAAAATAAAAAAATATAAAAAACTCAAATCACAAATAAAAAAAGTCTTAAAAACACATTATGAATCTGATATAACTTTTCCTTAGTCATCTGTCAGTGTTCCCTCCAGATCCAATAATGAAAGTCTGGGATGTAAACATCAACAGTTGCAGCTGTGGAGTGAATTCCCAGGAACATGTCAAACCTCATTAGAGCTGCTGCCTAACTGAGTGTGAAAGTCTAATTGTACCCACAAGCTTGAAGCCCTTTTCTAAAAGAATGTGAACAAGCATGTGTACACATAATGAACATATATCTTTCATCACATGTACTCATTGCCCTTTGAATAAAGTCTCACAAATTACAACCAAGACAAGTGTTCAGGCAGCCATGAAGCACAGGGACATCGTTTCTCTGTGGTCCACTAATGAGGATTCATCTGTCCCAAAATGAGGGAAATTTGCTTTTGACAAGGAGGTCCGGGCCACGTCAGTGTGCTGCTGGACTGCTGTGTGTGAGGGTCCCACAGGGGCACAACACCCAGAATGCAGAAACACTAATGGATAGGCAGGGGCCTCCATCGACCCCCAGAGACTGGCTTCATCACAGCTGAACAGCACAGCTCTGCTTTTCACACCGGCTGCTGATTGGCTTCACTCAGGACACGTACACGTGGCTATGGGACATATTCATTCATTTAGTCAATCAGTAGGACTCATGTCACTGGACTCTGCATGTTACTCGAACATAAGAAACAGCTGCAAAGCTAGTTCAATTTGTAAAGTTCATATGGTCATTCCTCTCTAGGTTTCGTCACCGTCTCAAATATTGTAATATTGTATATATATCTGACTTAAAACAAATTACGGAAAAGCTAAATATGTAAAAGATAGTTTTCATTCACTCATTTCGGCAACACAGCAAATATTTCTTCGTTTTACAGACAAAGAAATAAAATTCAAAAAAAAAAAAAATTGAAGTGCCATATTTTATGTTGTAAAACAAAACAAAAACAAACTCAAACAGTATCCAATATAGGATGTAATGTCATTCACATGTCTTGGCATTGACCCTGGAGAAAAAATTATCTGCCATTATTAATGGTCTCCAAGCCCTGTTATATATTTTATGTGAACAATATACCTATAATTAATCAGATAAAAGGCAACACAAACAAAAGCCATGTTCTAATTACCTGTAGCTGTAACCATTAAATGTTAGGTCCTTGTGGCATATAAAGACTGTGCAACATTTATCAAAGTTGGTTTGGCTCATTTCCTGTGCATGATGTCATCACTGCACCAGTGACAAACCAACTCTGAGACACTTTGTCCAGTCTGACCGTTGGCGGAGTTTACAATGCCACAAACGGCCGCTTACACAAGCAGCGTTGATGACTTCGCTCAAGAATAGTCTACGTGTCTTTGCTGCCCACAGAATGAAATAAGTGGCATTTTCCCTCCAACACCCAAGCTTTTCCCATAGCCCCCAGACGAGAGCAGCCCGCCATTGGTTTTAGGTCAGCAGTGTGACTGACTGGTGCTGTGACAAAAACGCCGGCCAACGTGTGTCATGGTAATCCCTTAGTTATGCAAATCTCTCTCTAGCCTAGTGGCATTTGTGCTGAGGGTGAAAGTGAGGATGGCAATACAATGTAGGTCACTATCTTGTCCTGATTCTCCACATTGGTCACTGCTCTTAGTACAGCTTCAGTATCTCTGGACAAGTAGCATTCAGGATCTCTGCGATATTCAGTTATTGATAGAAGCAGACACTAAAATATAGAAACATGCCGAACAAACACGTGTAAGATGCTATCACACATTTGCCGCCTGTTTCTAAATGAATGCAAAGTGGCCATAAGGCAGGGGTAGACAGATATTGTTAGTCTTTAAAAGATTAACAATAGTCTGGCCATAGTGAATAAATAACACGGGAAAGTGTGTCAGTCCTTTCAGAAAGCTGTAAGAACAAGGCACAGTAAAGAAGGGGTCATTAGCATTGTATTAATTTATCTATCTGGGCAGCAAAAGTGCACAGCCCTGGCATGTGTGTTTGGGTGAGTGAGTGAGAGTGTCTGTGGATCAGGATGGAGAGGAGGAAGGGACAGAGGGAAGGGAGGGGGCTGTTGTGTCATGGTGGTTCCCCCTTGACTGAAGCTTTGAGCAAGAGGAGATTGAAGGAGGAGGAGGGGGGAGCAGAGGATTGGGTGGGAATCTTGTTTTTCAGTAAAGCAATTGTTAGTTAAAAAATAATTGCAAGGGAGGTAATTGGTGAAGCTCAAAGGACTGTCATATTTAGATGAACGGGACATTAGACTAAACAAAACTTGACAGTTCAGTCAAACCATAATCGGCCTGTGTAATGGATTTGGTTATATAAAAAAATATATGGCTATATTGAAAAAAAATGGAAAATGTGGATTGTAGAGCACCATGGAATATTGATAATGACACTGACTAATACAACCTAACCTATTTATCTATAAAAATGTAATAGAGGTTAATAAACGGCAGCAGGACCGATAACGCTGACTCCAGCTCAGTTTCAGTGACAGCCTTGACAGTCTGAACATGCACCTGCACCTGCTCTCTAATTACCAGCGCCAGCAGCTAGCACACAGCGGTCATTTGCCTTAAAAAGAAAAAAGAAGTGTGTTGTCAATATGTTTTAAACACATTTCATTCGGATATTTGCCTCCATACGATCGCCTACAGCTAAAATAGGACAGAATTGAATTTACAGCATCAACTCAACCCGCATCCTCTGGTCTCTCCACAAACTCTTGACAGTGAAGTGTAGCTCCACGGCACGTGTTAATGATGTAGATTTTAGCCTACCTCGTCTGGTCTCTCTTGTCGATGTCCTGCTCGAAGCGTCTTCTTCAGTCTCCGGCGACAGAGCGAAATCGTCTGCTGCGTTTGTTTACGTGGAGTCCCGTTCAGCGAGCCTCATGCACTTGCCTCTGCCTCAGTCACGGGTCCTCTCTGCTCCCACACCAGTTCACAGACACACAGGCGGGGGCGCGCAGCGCTGAGGGGCATGCGCACGCCTGCTGTGCGCGCTGCAGCGCCGCTGCTGATGTGTGGTGGCCTTAAAGCGTTGAACAAAACCGCTCTACTTTCATATAGACACATTATTAGTACCCCGTTCAGCCCCCCTAAGGCTCAAAACCACAACAGCTGGACAACAGCTGGAGAATTTCAGGATGGAAGAAGGAAAAAGTTGTTTTAATGCGCTACAGTGTCCTCTCTGAAAGCCTATTTATCAGCAGGGAGTAGATTTTTATTTGGTTGCTATATCATTATTATTGCAAGATTTAAGCATTATAAAATGTTACAAGCACGCACAACATAATTCTTAGCCCGTAAGACTTAATCCTGTACAATTTTAATAAATAGACCAGCAAATGTAAAATTTGCTGGTCTGTCATTCATGAGGCAGTGAACTTTACGTCACTGCCTCATGAAGCAGTGTTCTCAAATAGTGCAATGAGCCATTTGTATGTTTGTGATATTGTACCCCAATTCTGCCCCCAAAGAAGGATTGCACCAATAATTATATAGTACCCTGTGGGATAACGCAGGCTGCTGGATAGAGTCACATGATTTTTTTTTTCCTCTTAGTTAAATCTGCTGCCAGTCAGCCTTGCTCTCTACTCTGAGAGTATACCATGCATTATCTCAGGCTTAGCACTGGAAGCCATCTGCAGCCAGAGACTCCAACATAAGAGCAAATAATGCAGTTGTTACTATGATAAGCCCAGTTTAGCAACAAGACAGCTTTGAGTTTTCAGTTTGAGATTTGAAAGATATTCTATTAACTTTTTAGGAGAAGGCCTAAAAGACACAATACTACATCTTAAAATGTTTAAAATACATAATTTACTTAAATTTTGTAGTGTGTGTGAAACAGGAAGCTGGCGGGGGTTGGGGGGTGAAGGTCATTGTCTGGATGTACTTTTAAACCAGTTTTCTTCCTCATCAACTGGAGCGTACAGGGGATTCATTCCCTGATCGCTTATTCTGGCACACAGGGAGCGATTGTAATTGTTCCAGCTCCTCATTTCACACTGCCTCCAGATATGTCTAGATGCCACTTGAATCTCATTAAAATATTTTCTTAATTTTCCATATGCATATTATGTGTAAAATACTCAGAGGGATGTTCACGAGTTATAGGATACAACACCAGTGAGACAAAGCATTGCATCTTCCATGTTGCCAAATGAATCTCATTTGTGCTTTGAGTTGAAATACAAAATCCTGGAGAGAAGACGATGGCTCTGCTTCACCGGTGTCTCCAATTATTGTGTTTATTACAGCACAGAAGTCTTGAAGTCTTTTCTGTTTCCGCTTTGTATGTGGCAGGTCTGTTGTGCAAGAAAGACTTGGCCTGTTTTTGTCTAGGACCCAGTGATGTGGATTTTATGCTTTTTCAGAAGAAAATGAATAACAGATGTAGCACAAGCAAGCCAGCCATGAAATGACTGGGCTCCCATCAGAGGTGCTGATTACCCAGCCAGTTTCAATGCAGAAGAGCAGCTTCATAGCCCCAAAACACTGAAAACTACCCATCTTGTTTTGTTCATGTTCTGAAATTCATATCTACCCAGCTGTGATTTTGGAAAATGTCTGTGTGACTTTGGCAGTTAGAGTTGTATTATTTCAGTGGTGGCAAATGTCACCTCGTTAAATCATGCAATCATCTTTTGAAATTAGAGTCATATTTTTTTCTAATCATCCGCCTCTTGCTGCCAAACTAATTACACATTAATGAGCTGGGTTTATTATGCAGCTTAATGTGTGCTGCAATTCAATATCAGTCATCCGAAAGAAAACTGTTATGGCCTATAACAAGACAGCACCTGGGCTCTTTGACCACAGGACTCAAGTGGAAAGTATAGTCAGTGATTAAGATTTCAGCCAGCATGGCACCATTTCTATGTCTGTACTTTTACATATGTCAGACTTTTGCATTTGTATTTACATTAGAAAGTTGTCTCCTAAATGGTTGTCAAATACTCTCAACAAACCTACTGAAAAAGTAAAAGCTGTTCATTCAGCATTAGAAAAAACACTGCTGGCAGAAAAGCTATAGACTATTCCATCATTACATCCCATTATTATTGTATATACTGTACAGTACAATGTATCTTACTAATACGGCCATTTACTTTGTATAAACATATTAATGGGCCCTTTATGACTTACTGTATATGCAATCCAAGTCATCATCTCTATATATAAATGTTAATGGATCATATTCAGTAGGATATCTCCACCCCACAGCTCACAGTTGATAGTGTTTGTAGTGTCCTGTGCCTTCTGTGGCCATTGCGACCTGTTCATGCATGTAAACAGTCAGTGAAGAGCAGTGTCAGAGCCTGCTGTTTATGCTGCAGGGCAGTGTGATCTCTCAGAGGCCAGGACTGTTACCCAGGTGCCTTTGCACAGCCTTGCAGACATCTCATGTTAAGAATGTCAGCTTAGGAATAGATTTTCAAATATCCTTCTGTGACAAATACAACCCAGCCTGAAGGCAAAGAAATTATAGATATTTTAGTCTAGTTTTATGTTGTTGCTCCAGCCCACATTATCTAAGACCGGGTCATGACTGAGTCAGGAGCATATCAAGCTCATAATACTCTGAGACCAAATCAAGACCAGTGTATGATACATTGGATACTAGGGAACAGCTGCAAAATCCCAACACTAAAATGTGTCCACTATGTCCAAGATTAGGACAAGACCAAGAAAACATTAGTCCAAGAAGAGACTAGGTCTTTTAAAATGCAGTCGTTGGATAGGTTTCTAACACAAAAGAAATACAAGACTGATTATCTTTTATTTCCCATGAGTAATAGAATATAAAGTGTTTCTATTTTTTTTAGAATAGCCTGTGCAAGTCCACTCCCAAATACTACATCACTATTTGTAGTTAACTGGAGACAAAACAAAGCTGCAATGACATCGAGGTGATTTGATTTGTTACTAAAGAAACATGAGGTATTAATCAGTTCAGATCTCTGTTAGAATAATTGGGCATTTGTAAGAAACAAGCTACCAACGTAATTACCTAGTCTCTCTACTGCTAAATGAATCTACAGGATGTGAAGAACAGTAGCTTTCCTCAGATATAATAAGAAAAGAGTGTCATAATTAGAAGTCAGATGCAGAGCTAATTTGTGATGGGTTTTAATAATGTACAGTTTTCACACAGCAGGATAACAGTGGAGTTATACAGCATGTGTTAGTTTTAACTCTCTAATGTGGTTGACACGTGAGTTATCCAGTACTTGACCTGATCAGGTGCTTTATTAACATCTGTAGCGCGTTTCAAAAAGCAAAAAACATAATAAAGTCCTTTTTGACAAATCAATAAGCAGGTATCTGTCCTGAACCAGTCCTTCACTTGAGTCCCACTTGAGTTCAGCAGCACTATGGAAAATAAAACGAGTGGGCACTGAAACACAGCACCTCAAGGTACAAAGGGGAAAAAAAGGTTTTTGAGAAGAGACATCAAAGAGAAAGAGTGCACAATGAAGACAAGAGCAGAAATGTGCAGAGCCTGCGGGAATATCCGTAAAACCAAACAATCATGGACATGCCGATAAAAAGGTTTAAAATGTATGTACTAAAATACTTTGAAGTCACATAAAACACGCCTCAAGTTCAGCTTTCAGTGCTATTGATTGTATACAATATTCAGCCTTACGCATATTAAAACTGAGCGTTTGTTAATTTTTCATCAAAATAAATTAAATCAATGAAAACTCTTAAATATATCAGACATTTACAAACAATATCTAAAGATCAATTGTCACCCGATTGTAAAAATTACGCAGGAATAGCTACATTGTACAAATGTGCCAAATCTAGTTACAAAACTAAATGTCACCCACATTAGGGGCTTTCATTTCCTTGATTAGACCATTCACAGAAAGATTTAAATAAGAAAGGCTTTACAGTCTTGTTAGTTTGTTAGCAGCTTTGCATAAAGAAGCTACATTCAAAAACAAACCCGGTCTCAGTCTTTTCATTAAAAAAAAATAAACTAGACAGGTTTGTGAGGATATACTTGCTGTCATAACAAGAAAAGTAAGTGCTTGCCTGACAAGACACAATATTTTAATTTACTTTATAAATTTAAATTAATTTTCCCTGCCTTGTACTGGTGACAATAATGTCAAAGACTTGGGCACAGTGGTTAATGTGCGGTGAATGGAAACTGCATTTACACAAGAGTTTTAAAGATCAGAAGTCATACAGTGAGGATACGTTTGCATGTGAGGTAATGTTGAAGACATAAATTAGACTTTGGAGGAGTGATGGGAAAAGCCATTGAACATATCCGCCCTGAGCTTGGCCCACTCTGCCATCCTTTGGACGGAGCTCTTCTCTCGATTGAGGATGCAAGCAACCTTTTTCAACTTCTCCTCATTCCTCTCGAGGTAACGGCTGCACTCGACCTGCAGGAGGTTTAGCTTTTCCTGTCTGCTCTCATCCATAGAGATATCTTCGCTTATGTAGGGGTTAAAGCGGAAGTATGTGTCCGGTGGGAGGAAGGCGTCAAGCATGGCGTGAACCTCTGCAGGAGAAAGCGTGAGAGAGGAAGGGATGTGAGAGCAGGTTTGCACAGAAAAACAAGCATGACTTTTTACTACCAGTGTAAAATCATAAGCAAATAATTAAGCCCTTAATAGCCCCAGCATGTGCAAACATTCACAGATTATTTCAAAGTGAGCAGAGCGTGAAAAGTCAAAACTTGTCTCAGGCGCAGTGACAAGAGTGACGCTTGGGGCTGAGAGTGTGAAGTACTGTAATAATGTGAAAATATGTGTTATGGCTGTTTATACCAGCACAGTCCCAGGGGTTTAAACATCAACAACACAGATTTATACAAACAGACAGCAGGTAACACCAACAGGATAGAAAAAGATGTTTAGCCATTTTGAAACTCAACCAGATTTTTATTAAAACAAGTGGCTGTAAGACTGCAGACATATTCTCAGAAGAGCCATTTATTTGAAAGCTATTTGTACCGTTTCAGCATTTATGTTTTGATAAAATGTCAGCATTTAGAAGCTTGTATGTTAATGGCACTGACACTGACACTATTCATTCAAAAAGAGGGTTTCTGTGCCCGAGAGTGGTATATAAATATAATCCACATTCACTGCAGACTTAAAAGTAATATAAATGAATTCAGTGCCAGATATTGCTGTAGTGACCTCGAATTAAATATGCAGGCACACTTAAAGCTAGCTGAAGCAAGAATGTTTCCTGGGTTGCATCTTTGTGTCATCAGCCAAACAAACATAAATTCAAAAGAATAACAAAAAGCAATTGACAGTGCAAGTTTCTTCATTGCCGAGTCCAGACATGACTTAAAACTCATCAGGAGTTACATCAAAATGGTCTGGACAGTGGAATAACTGATATATTTTCCCCTCGGTAGAAATTATAATCTGTGGCCCACTGGAGTAAGAGTAAGAGTAAGGTGATAAGGCAGCTTCAGAGAGCTGCGTTTGCATCTCAAAGCCCACTAGAAGGGTCTTATCTCCCCACTGCAAAAAACATAGCTCTTCCGATACACCTAAAACGAAGTATGAAGCTTGTGAACAGTGAGGGTGGGGGAAAACGTTTGAAAGGAGAAAATCTGTGATAAACATACTTTGCTAATCTGCTATTTCTAAATAACAAAGCCTGGTTGAGAGCTGGGAGAGATTAATCCTAAACACAGGAGGGGTAGCATCTAGGTCACACTCTACACCCCGCAGCAGCGGCGGGAACAGCAAGGGGCTTGAGCTGGTTTTAGGCATATCAGAAGTCCCTAGGTCCAGGTGATAAGGAGATGGTTACAGTGCAACTACACCGGGGCACAGTGAGGATCATCTAGAACAAAGTGGGCATGAAGAGTTTATTTTCACCAAAACCGATTTCTCTTTTGTTGATACAACATATTTACATTACATTTATTCATTTAGCTGACGCTTTTATCCAAAGCGACTTACATTGTTCAAAAGTAATTACCAGTGTTACAGACACTGGAAGCAAGGTGTGTTAAGTGTCTTGCCCAAGGACACAACGACAGTATGAACTGTGGGGAGAGTGGGAATCGAACCGCCTACCTTCCGGTTGAAAGACGACCACTCTACCACTGAGCTAAAACAAACATTTATTTTATTTTAGGACATTCAAAAGGACATTATGTTTTTTTTTTTTTCCAAGAGCAACACCACTAATCCCTTCATAGTTTGGGTGCTGATGCACAACAATAAAAACAACAAAGACTTCATGAAATATCTTACCCTCAGTGTCAGTGGCACTGCTGATGACGTTAGTGAGTTTGGTTTTGAGGCTTGTGTAAGTGGAGTTCTTGCCGGGATTCTCAAATCGGCCCGTACCGAGTGAGACCACACACTCTAAGGGCGTGTCAGGCCACAAACACTTTGACTCATGGACCGCCAGCGCAGTTGGGTTGTTAATCAGTAGACCACCATCCTGGCCAAGAAAAGAAAGTAACATGTCAGAAACTTGATTAAGCGGCGTTTCATGCTAGGACCACAATAATAAAAAGGCAATTAAATGGCAATTGAAACTACAGAACATTTCATGGATTTTGCCAATCAATAGAAGAAAATGTACAGGAACATTTGATGAGACTCTACAAAGCATGGAGTTAAATTGTCGTTTTATTTTGCTCCCATCACGATTTCCGTCAGGCTGCCTTTGATATCGACAACCGCGCAGGAGTGCTTTTTCTTTGGATCTATAGTCTACCCAGAGCAAAGAGAGCGTAACTAGAGAGGCTGTGGGGACTGTTGAATAGGCATGAGGCTGAGGGGCCGCGGGCTGAGGGCTGGCAGCAGGATCAAACACAGGGGCCTCTGCTCATTAAAGAGGCCAGGTTGAGGGGAGGGAGCTGTGGGGGCCCAAAGTGTCTAGGGATTCACTAGGGGGGGAAGAGTGCCTGTTTATGTGGCATTTGTGCATGAAGGATTGAAGGATGTCTGATTGAAGGATCATGTGCATATAGTGCATATAATAATGTGTTTTTGAAAATGTGTCCCACATGAATTCTCACACAATGAGCTCTGTGGCATCACCTCTACTTCCCTACAGCCCTCTCCAGCTACGGTACAGCCTAACCATGATTCTGTACAAATCTATGAGAACATACGGCGTAATGGGGCCACCTACAAAAGCAAACGTCTGCTAATCGTCAGGGGAGTTGAAAAGAGAAATTGCAACATCAATTCAGGGACCAAGAAAATATAACTGCAAAGGGAGTTGGTTATTGTGTTAGACCAGGGCAAAGGAGCAGTCTGGCAGGTGCGCACTGAAGCTTTTGTGAAATGATAGGTTCAAATAACTAGTTTGGTTTTGGTCATTACAAAGTCAGATGTCTCTAATAAAAGACAATGACATTGATTTGAAGGAAATAATCTGTAATAATAACATGCTGTGTAAATCATTCAAAACCTCACAGTTCATTTTAACTGAGAATCTCCTCAGAGACCACATGCTCAGAGGGCACCCAGAGATGGAAGTTTTATTCTGCCACAAAGCAGAGGGGAACTGCTGAGGTAGCCATTTGTCCAAAGTGTGTCATTATGCAGCAGCAAGGTGTCTGACAGACCACGAAATGATTCACACTAAAGGGGGTATGATACAAGTGTTGGAGGAGCTCCTAATGGTGACTTAGGACCGTCTTGTGCAGCAGCGAGTACTAGACCAACCCAGCTGGAGACAAAACAGCTAAGCAGTTTTCTTATCACTAACACCACTGAGGGTGTCCATTTTCCGAACTCGGTAGCAATTATGGCCACAGTCTTGGCTCAGTTATGGGTGCTTTGTGTGGATAGCTGGGGGCAAGTTTCAGAAGCACAACGCTGTCGATGCACACACAACTAAGACATGTAACACTAGAGGCCACCACGCAAAGCTCTGGTGGGCTGAATGCTGTAACTCCTCTGTGTCAGTGCACCTGCTTTACAAAGCTAGTGGGCAGTGTTAATATATTTAAATGTTGTATTTGCAAATCACTCAACTGCAACACTTCTGAATGCCACATCTCCTGATTTTCCAAATTATATTGTTGCAGTCATGTGCACATTTTTAAATGTCACTCATTATAATGGTTCAGTCAATCACTCAATGTATTTTTTAATTTATGTCAGCACAAGAAGCATAGACTAGTGAAGGTATCTGCAGAATATGTCGCAAGGGTTTATTCTAACTTTCAGATAGACTGTATTTTGGCGGTGAAGGCTCTTTCCGATGCCACTGAAAGACCTTCTTAGTGTGTGGCATTTACAGCAGTTTCAGCTTTAACTTTGAATTATTTAGAGGTTAATTTGCATTCGTCATCTTTTCCACGGTTGTCAAAAGACAGAGGAAAAGAGCTAAAGCACTGGGATGCGTTTGGCAGATTCTGGGGCTGCAGTAGTAGTATCTTTAAAAGTTACTTTTCAGCGACATCCGTACTTGGCCCACTGCCACATCCTCACACAAAAAAATGTGGAGGCCAGGACATATTTCGATGCAAGTTAAGTTAGAAACAAAACAATAGCTACAACGTGCAAATGAGCTGGGCTTACAAAACAGGCTGAAGCTGTCAGTCAAACATGCAGCGTGATGCAAAGCAAAGGTCACTTCAATAAGGATTTGAGAGGTAATGCCGCTCAACCTTACAGATACACAAAAAGTGTCATATGTTAGTATAGTCTGTCACCACGGGGCATACAAAAAGGAGTTGTGACCATCAGATTAAAGTTTAACATTAGACTTGAAAGTGAAATACATTTAAAGGCAATATTTTCCAGTGAAAAGGCTTAAAGGTTTGCAGTTATTCTGGTGGAGCTTTTTATTTTATTCAACCTTTTTTATCCAGGAAAGTCTGTCTATTCTCCTGAGGATCTAGCCTTGCCTTGCCCTTCATGGGCTAAAGGCTGAATCACAAACCAGCATCACAATTTCCTCTAGCTAGCACAAAACATTAGGTAATTAGAGGCTAGTACATTTCTTCAAATGGCAAAATGAAACCAAAGTAGTACTTTTAAAAGACACTGCATCTACAAAACCGCTGAGATGATAAGTGATGAATAAACAATAACATTATGTTGCAGGATTTTATAGTTACCTCAGTTTAAAATGTGTTGGGTTGTCATTAACTTTGTCGTCCTTATCTGCATTGTGCCACTTTAAGCTGTCTTAGAGGGAGTGTTGATTTGAATAGGAAAGAGCTACTATCGTCAGGATCACTAAAAGTCATTTCATGCGCCAGTGTATGTCAGCTCCCATTAGCGAGAACAGCAAACTTCATCGTAATTCAGCTGGTGTGCCACTGGCTCCCCTCGCCACACTACCCAATGGAGATACCTCACTGGTGTCTTTTGAAATGACCACTACAGGCGCAGTGTAACCCTAAACAAAGTGTACAGAGTCACATTGCCAATTAGCAGCTGTTTTTTTTAGGTTTATTGACTCAGCACTATTGAGGGGCACTGAGCTCGGACATTATTTATTATGAGTGTTTACCAGTGAGGCTCCCATCTCTGAAATGATAAATTAGGAAAGCATTACATAAGTCATGGACATCTGATTAGGCCTGTGACAGTAATTAGTCTGCTTCCCAAAGACAGTGAGTCAGTTGGTAAAGTGAAAGATAATTCTGCAGCAATACATCTTGAATACTTCCAAAATTTTTCATCAATCTGTGATGTATACACAGTAAAGACAGGCTTTCTCACATCTCTGTGTGATCCAAAAACTTCCATTAATCAAACCAATTGTCTTGACAGCATCCTCTTAACATAAAGGCCACTACTGTCAGCAACAAGGACGAGAATGACAGCAGTGTTAGTGTCAGTCTTAAAAGTCACTCTGCTCAAGTCAAAGGTCATCATGGTATATTACGCCATTACGTCAACCAGTTTTTTTTTTCAGTTTATCCAGGACAAAGGTCACACTGAAGTTCAGGCTTTCAAGTGAGGTGGGACACATCTGTGTGTCTAGCCCCAGGCAGGTAGCAAATTGAGATATATTGCGCACAGTTAGCTTTTCCCACACATTTTTATGAATACATGACCACAAGTGTTCACCCAGTATTGAGACAATGAATCATCCCAGCTGCCCGCCCTCTGGAATTAGACTCTGACAATTCAATTCAGTGATATAAATTGATTCAAATTCCCTTGCACATATTTACTCGGCCTACGTTCTTTAAACCACGTGTAAATATTTGACAATGTTATACTGAAAGCATAATTTGGTTGTCTATCATAATCTAATGGCCAATTTAAAGCTAATTTTCTTTGTGCACAACGATAAGTGACTGGATCCGCACATGCATATCAATACAGTATGATTTATTCAAAGAGATTTCAACTGGAGCCGCTGCAGTGAGACGCCTGCTAATTGGGTGTGTGCTCTCCGGGAAGACAACGGGGTTAAGAGACAGACCAAAAGTCGGGCTTTTACACAGTACTCGCTCAGTAAGTGGACAAGCCAAATCCCCAAACGAGTGTAGCAGCAGTCCAATCAAGTGAGTGCATGTGTGGACCAGAAAACAAAAAAGAAACAGGGGCAGTGTAACAACACAAGGCTGGTGTGAGTGATTACACACAAGGGACAGAAATCCAGTGTCGGCCTGGGAAGAGGCAGCAGGGCTAAGAAGTCTGTGCTGCATCCTCCATCAACCCCAAGGCCAAACTCTAAGGGCTTACCACGGAAGGAGATAACAGACAAGAGGAAGCGGCTAAAAGCTCTGGTTTATTCACTCTGCCCTGCACCCAAAAAAAAAGGTTCTATAAAAAAGATATAATTTTACAGTGCATATAACTGGTATCAAGCTCATTTTGGGTATTACGCCTCATTATTTTATGACCACTTTAAAATCTTGTCATGGATTTACAAAATGGGTCTTGTCATGGGGAATTAAACAAAGGTAAGTAAAATTATACTGAAAATAGAGGTCAAGAGGTTTGGCAAACAATGGCCTTTTCTAGTGCAGTCTCTCTCCACTCTCTTTGGGCACTTCACCTTTCTCCCACTCTCTAAACACATCCATGCAAATACTGGTTATACAAGGGTACCCAGAAAATAGGCATCCCTCTCAAAAAAACAAAAACAAAAAAAAAAACAATTAATGCTTAACCATGTTCAGTTTAACTGTTTATTGTCTTGATGGTGACCAGAGCTTCCACATACATTTACATAATCTCCATTTCGCTAATGGAGTGACGTTGAGTACAAAAAGGCTGCGCTAAAGGAAAGGAATGGCACTTGTCATTTATCTCAATTTTGACTTTGCTTTGAAAGAATGAAGTGACCATAAGGAGGCACTTCAATCAGTGATTTCTTTGTCTGAGGTGATGGTCCCACATTGGGGCTCACAGACCTCACACAGGGGGCGACAGATAGATAGATCTCCTGTCTTTCATCAAACGTTGGCAGAGATAGGCACAAAGCCTGCCCCCATTCCTCACCATCACTTCAGGAGATGCTATAGCAACCAGGCAAAAACCCTTGGCCTCCTCATCCTTCCACACAAGTCCTGGCGTGTCATTGACTTCTCAGAGCAAAGATAACTAAAACAGAGAGCTTCACCTTATTTAGTTCAATTCATTTTTTTTCCCATCTTAATGTTATAGTGGCATGTATAAAGTTATGATTAATGTCCAGCTATTTAGATTCCAGCCTGAAGAATTTCATAAACGTCAAACAAAATGCTGCTTGAAAATTCCAGCATCTGCTCAGCGCATGGTGCAACGACTCTCTAGTGCTCATCGTACAAAAGAACGATTGTCTGCAACATGAATTGAGTGGAAAATCCTGTGGACGTTGGTGGAAAAAGAGTTAAATGACTCTCTCTGTGGGAAATCCTGACATCACACAATGTTATGCTTGCAACATGTAGAGAGCAGCAAGTAGCCAGTAAATAATGTCATCAGGCTGGGTGGCATTTCCAAGCCATTAAAAAGGTATTCGTCTTATTTCTCTCATTACACTATAGATATCTATTATATTTATGGACAAGACAAATACAGTTTTCTTTTCCAACGCATCTGAAAATTTGAGCAGCCAGTCATATTGAAGATGGATTGATAAATAGGTTAAAGCCAGAAGACCCTATTCGGCCAAAGAAACCAATTCAAAACTAAAAAGATTAATAACTCATCAAGCATTCTGCATTGATGTACTTAAGTACTATTATGCAAACACTTACACAGAACATGGATAAGAAAACATATGCCGAAATAATCCAATACTGTGGTTGTTCTTCATATCAATTTTTATCTCCTTTAATCTTCCTGCAGTAGCTACATTAAAACACTGTTTCACATCAGTATATTAAACACACATTAAACAACTAATGTCGTCTCAACTTCTCCCAGTAGGAGCTTTCCTGTCAGCAGCTAACTTGCACACTTAGGGATAGCATGTTCATATTTAGATTGTCAGTTGTGTTTTTTTATAACAAGACAGGTGTAGCTGCAGTACTGTTGTGTGTGATGAGGAAAGAGCTGCATTGGGCTTATTTATTCATCTCAAGAGTTAGGCAAGACCTTCTTGACAGCAAGCTGGAGAAATCTCCCCCTTCACAGGTGGGTTTTCATCAGCCAGTCCCTTTCATTCTGCCCCCCTGCACTTCCCACTCACCTACACATCGAGCACTGCTTCCAATTAAGAAAGTGGTTGTGAGCCAGCATGGGATATTGTCTTTGATGCAAACACATGCTTTCACTGATGTGTGTGGTGAAGTGTTTGGGAGACTGTACCGAGTATCTGTGCTGCGAATGTAAATTCAAGGAGCTAATGACATATTATTGTGAGGGGTCAATGACAGGTGACATCAACAGAATACTCAACAGTAATGACTTGTTGTGTATATTTCTCTATTGTTCACTGTTCTCCCAATCAACCATTAGTTACAATATAATCCAAATTTCAGTTTTAAAAAGGGTGCAAACCACTCAATTCATATTTTTTTCAAATCAAGCTCTTCTTGAAAAACTCATGACACCAGCATATTGAGCTGCCTTGTGTACTGATAAGTAATGACGTAGAGTGGACTAGCAGCCTTGTGATACTGCTGGCTAATGCATACCATTTATGTGGAGATGCATTTAAGTGTGTCTCACTGCCACTTGAGCCCGCCGTCAGAATAAAACTAAAAACAAATACTGACAGGTAGGAAATGGAGTCTATCTTGCTTGCTATGCAGAGAACTTTTCTTATTAGGCTCCACAAAATCTTTCAAACAGAAGCCCTCCTCTACAAACTATTCAATGTCATGCTAAAAGAGGAATGAAATATTGTTTATACACTTGACAAAATGCTGAAATAATCTTTATTAAACTGAGTAAAACAATTAAGAGCGTGAACAAAATGTACTTTTTAAGTCATAATTTAAAAAAGCCACTGAGATAATTAGCTAAAAACTATGAGAAATAGTCTAATTGATCTTAACTGACTATATTATAGCCAAAACAAAATATATTTTAGTGTTAATCTGTCTCATTTTAATTCATCATAAGCGTGAGTCTGTTGTCCCTTAAACATTTGTCTTGTGAACTTGACTGACCTGGTGGAGATCATTGCCCAAAGTTAACTCCTGAAAATACCCAGGGGCTGCTGATGTGGCACGAATGGCCTGCCAAAGCTGGTGCTGGCAGCCTCCCAGGTAGTGTGAGCGCAGTCCAGGAGCCAGGTTATAGTTCCTGAACACATAGGCCTTCAGAGGAGTGCCCCTGTTTACAATGGTGCTCACTGCTGCCACCTAAAGGTTAAAGCAATAAATAAATAAATAAATAAAACTTGGCATTTGTAGGGGTAAAAATTCATAATCAGATCAAAATCTGAATAGGTTAACATCATTTAATGCCCTGCTTCTCTCCTATTTTGAAGCGGAGTAGGGCACTGAGACAGAAAACTGAAGCATGAGATGTGACATTCCTGTAAATGAGCTGGGCTAAAAGCTGCCATGGCCAGTGCAAATGAGTCAGCCCATCATCTATAGCTCACCTTGGGGCATTTGGAGTTTCTCGCTGTCTCAACCAGGAGGTTGGAGCCCATTTTCTCTCTGTAGTGGTGAAAAGGATTATGTTATTTTCTGGTTTGGTGATTTTGGATATATATAGATATAGATACAGTATATATCTAGCTATCTATGTATATATTATAAATAAAACACCCTTTTGTACATTAATAAATGTATTATAATACTAATTTTATTTTATTACCTAAGGTTTACTGTCAGCTAAAGTTATTTTGGGGGCACAGTGGCTCAGATGGTACAGTCTATAACTGGCAGGTTGTGGGTTTGATTTCAGCTCTACCCAGTTCATATTGTTATGTCCTTGGGCAAGACACTTAAAAGGCCAATACATAAACTGCGAGAACAAGAAATTTGTATTCGTTTTGGAGCCAAACCTTGGTTTCAGAGTTCTCGCAGCTTGTTCTTGACACAGTGTCTGAACAGAATTTTTTTCATGTGGGTGCCAGAAAACTTCAGTATTTTTAAATAAATCCAATCCATTATTATATTTTTTTTATTATTGTCTGATGCAGTTTAGTATGTCATTAGTCATGACATACTAAACTGTGATGACTAATGACAGATGATTGACATGGACAAGTGTCAATCATTTTGTAATGATTTGACACTTCCATTTACTTTACTTTAGCACAGTATATTAATATATTTTTAGTAGCATTTTGCTCCACTGCACTTTTCCGTTTTTATTATATCAATAAAAAACAATTTACAAAAAAAATATATTGTTATGATTTAGGTCAGGGGTCTCAAACTCAAATTACTTGGGGGCCGCAGGAGGCAGAGTCTGGGTGAGGCTGGGCCGGATCAGGTATTCCACAAAAAAGCTTTGTTAAATCCTCTTAAACGTCATTACTAACAGTTCTTTAACTTTAATGGGTTCTTCTGAACCTGAGCTATCCTTAACTTAAATGGAATATTGAAGAACATGAATGAGCTGGCTGAGTGACCCCGTTGGATGTCCACTCTCCTCGGTGATAGTGTCAACAGAACATCGGCGTTAATTTGCAGATTCGTCATGATAACAAATCCGCATGGATAGTGGCGGTAAAATTGCCATCAACTTTCAAACAAATCAGCCAATTTCAAATGATGGGAAAACAAAATACAATCCGCATGATGTCAAATCCAATGCCAGTAACATTGAATTTGTCCAGCTCAAGGTCAAACATGCTCATTTCAAACATAGTAAGAAGCAGTAATTTTATGACGGCTATGTGATGTTACGGGCTCCTCCATTGTTGTTAAATGTTTCTCTGCCTGCATCAAGCCCAGCCGATGGCCCGCCCCCAGGAGCCATATACTCCACTGTGATGGTAGGTTGGTTCAGTTCCAGCTTGCACAAAAAGGAACCTTCTACACACAACGTGGTAACGTGCTATTCATATAAAACTCGCAGGGCGCACTAACATTAAACTTTCATATCGTCCTGCGGGCCACAAAATATCATCTTTTGGGCCGCAGTTGGCCACCCCTCGCGAGTTTGAGACCCCTAATTAAGGTATAAAAACAACTCTGCAAACAGAAAACTAACTTGAGTAAGTTCTCCCAAGCTTCACTGTCATAGAAAGCATGGCTCCATCCCATCTTGACTGTGCCAACAATGACATTTTGCTTGAAAATATCTGAGCCCAGCTTCCGATAAAGGTCATCACACTCACTTAGAGGAATTTGGAAAAGGCCTACTAGAAATCCAAGAATGGCACCTGGCGATATGACAAAAAACAAATTAATAATTTCATCATCATTTCCACCAGTTAAATGTAAAAGGGTGTGAGCCAGCAAAAAATAAATAAACCCCGACTAAACTAAAAAATGATAATTGAATATTAAAAATTGTGTGACCAATTACTTGAAGACAAGGAAAGGACAAACAAAAAGGACTGTGTCTGGACTACACTACCATCTGGTGGCAACTGAAAGAATAAAAATATTTCCTTGAATTAAGTGATACACTTTCCGATTATTATAAAAAAATATTACTTTTATAATATTTTTTAGACATAGCAGCAGAAAAATTAAGGTTAAAACAAGTTCAGAAACAAGTTCAGTGCATAATGAGTGCTGCCTGCTCTGATAATCCACAGGCATATACTGTATAATAAACTATAAATTAGGAAAGCAGGGCAACATACCTGTGCTGACTCCACATATATAATCAAACATTTTGTAAATGGGTTTCCCAGTCAGAGCTTCCAGCTTGTGTAGAGTTTGAAGAGCAACAAGTCCCCTAAAATCAGATGGCACACTTTCATTAAGAACCAATCAAAGACCAAACGTAATAAAAATCATGACAATTTAAGTCTGAGATAAACCCAACTCTTTTTTGACTGTTGTGAAACGGTAGTACTGAATTTTGTTATTTAAAAAAAAAAAATAAATAAATAAATACATTTTAAGTTTTTGTATTAATGACTTAAGGGTGAACCTTTTAGATTTTTATTTTTTGGGGGAAAAAGGTTTTGTTATGAGTCAGAGTACCTTAAACCTCCTCCATCTATGGAAAGGATCCTTATGCCCCGGCCTTTGACAGGCTTATGGTAGCCTACTAGAGCCAAGGTTTCTCGAACTGCTGCTCGTAAGCCAGGATCACTGGCCTGTTTTAGACGAAGCAGACATGGGATAACCTTTTCCTGTAAAGAATATATAAAAACATTGTCACCTTTTGGAGGTCAAGAATGGGTATCCAACAAAAAAATACACAGTTTAAATGTCTTAGGTTTACACAATTACACATTTATCACACTGCCCTCACAGCTGTTGAAAAATAATCTCACTGTCAAGCCATCCAGCCTATACAACTATACATTTCAAACGTAAAATGACAATGAATCAACCACCTAAAATTAGAATGTGTCATCTGTGGAAAAAACAGGAATGCGTTAACAAACAAAAACAGTAGTCATAACTGAGAAACTACTTATATATAGTGAATATATAGTGTAAACTGTGTTCCTGATCTTTCAAAACAGGCACAGCATACTTGCATATGGCCTTTGTTATAAATAGAACCATACTGAACACAGACCTCCCGCTATCATAGATAAGTACTAAACATAAATAAATGCTGTGCAGACAGCATGCACTGTAGAAATCGGATTTTTTAATTAAACCAACAGCAGCACATAATCTACAGGCCTTTTTCTGTATAACTGATTGACTTAATATTTGGTTCACCGGGGAAAAAGTACAGTAATAATTTATAGTTAAAAAGAGCTACTGTTATCTAAACTCAAAAATGTGCAGTGTGCTGACAAATTCTGATGGATTCTTACCAAAAAAGAAAATAATGCTAACCTTGTTGGAATGCTCACCTTGACTGCAACTCCACGTGTTTCTGGAAACTCAAGGAGGTGGTAGCTAAGATCTTCAACTCTGTTGATGTAGACCCTCACATCTGAAGCTCTGCGAAGAGCTTGCACCAGAGCCCGAGTCCGATTATCCACACTTACCCTAGCTATGATCTAGGATTAAAGAATAGCACTGGCATTAGAATGGAGCAAAAAAATAGAAAACATTGGAGCAAACCCAAAGTAAAATAAACAATAAAACCATGAACTAAATTTGTTCTGGCAAAATTTGACAACAATATCTATATATATATATATATTTGTAACTTGCAGCTCTACCATCAACCTGGATAGTATTGTAACTTAACAGTCAAGTTAATTTAACAAGTATTCAACTAATAAGTATATGCATTATATTCAGATATGTTGGTCTATAGAGTATAGACTCTATACTCTATGTCCCCATAAAGCCAGGCTATTTAAAAAAAACAGATTCCAAGGAGACAAGATGTCAACAGAGAATTATTGCATGTATAGAGTAGCAAGAGATCTTATGCATGTGGACAGCCCGTTTTCAAAACACCCAAGGTTATATATAAGTATCTGATGTGGATATAATGTTTCACTCAAACATAGTTAATGGCATAATACTTAACCAAAGTAACACAGAACAAATAACGACATACCTTTTCCCTCTGGAGCAGAAGTTTCTTTGTTTTCTCCTCTGTAGCCTTTAGCTCTTTACTTGTTGTGGCTTCCACCTGTTTGGCTGTTGCTTCGCCATGCTTCTTCTCTTCAACTACAAGACTCTTGGACTCTAATGCTCTGAACCTAGGGACCAGAGGGGCAATGTAGCTCCCCACAAATGCCTGCACAGTTGGACCCGAGTAGGATAGGTAGTGTCCCAGACCCTTTTTGGGTGGTGTCTGGCCGGGAGTAGCCGCATCATTTTTATCTGCCCCTGAAATTAGGGTATTGTTTTGTGGACCTTGAGAAGAGACAGTGGAATTGACAGCATTATCCTGCGTTTTTGTTGTGCTGCCAAAGTATGTGTTGATATGATGGGCCAGGTAGTTGTATGTTTCATCCAAGCTGACTGAAAATGTGCTAGGATGGAAAAGTGGTGTGGTCTGACTCGAGGTTGAGCTCTTGTTTCCTGCATCATTCAATGAAGATTTTGTCTCTTTCTGACCATTTTTGTCAGTAGTAACAACACACTTTAGCCTATTTTCCTTGGGATCTTGCACTGTCAAAGTATTGGCATTGGCAGCTTGGGGAAAGTTATGAGAATGAGTGGCGGTATTAGTACTTGCATCAAGGGTAGAAGCAGAAGAAGTGGTGGGGGAAGATGGGTTACTTAGAGGATTGGCTGCTCCAGTTGTGAAAGCAGCCTCATTAGGAGAGGTCACCTGTGTTACTTGACTTTCCTCAATTTTTGGCACAGATTCTCCACTGCCCTCAGTTTTTAGAACTTTCGATTTTAGTCTTGTGATTTTGGAGAGAAGTTCTGTATGACTTCCACTAACAGCTTTAGAAACTGTACCCAGGGTGTTCTTAACCCGTGACATGTTGAGACCGGCAAACCAGCGTGAAGTATTTAAATAAAACGTACTGGTATGGAGTTTTAGCCTCTGTTTAGCCTGGATTGATATATATATCCATTCTTTCCTAGTCTTGATCCATGAGTGATGGAAGAGCCTCCCTTGGCTGAGAAAGCCAACTTTGTGGCAGCCGGAGTGTTGAACATGAACCCTGTAGTGAGAGGTACCAGACAGAGATGATACTCCAAACTTGTAAGCACGTATATGCCACAGAATTAATCCTCTGTTAATTTTCACCCATGTGTTTGGAGCCAGCCTACGACTCATTCTCACAAACGGGGGTTTATCCCATCCAAACCATTAACATTCTGAATGTTTCAACGAACTTGGTGATGGAAAATAAACACACTTGGGGGAGAAAAAAAATAAAAATAACAGAATGAGTGAGAGGTAAATGCAAAAAGAACGAAAAATAAATACTACAACAGATTATGGACATCGAATAGGAATGACAGCTTTAGTCTTAACATCTGAAGAGTGTGGCATATTGTTCCTACTGTAACGCTACATAGAAATTAAAACTTTCTTTATGCTCAAAAATGTTTCACCTATATTGACGTTAGCTAGGCTAACTCACAGTAGCTAACCACTAGCATACCATAAACCATAATAAAAGCATACCTTCTTGATACGCAGACACCTCGTTAACACAAAAATCCTTGAATGCGCTGGTCATTTAATATTAAAATATTTAACGTGTACGGCCAAAAGCAGCCCAGTCATTCGAGCTAAAATTTGATTTCCAAAATAACGTGACGTCAGGCAAAGGAAAAACAATAATCACGTGTCTTTCATGAGCAATGTCATTGGTTAGTTTACTAGAACTTCTTCTTCTTCTAATTGATTCCGGCAGACTGTACGCAAGAGTCACGTAATGCTGCCCTCCACAGAAAAGGACAATTCCATAGTGGAAATAAGGAATTTAATCTCTGCTTTATCAATAAACCGAGACCTTCAATCAGCAAATTCAGATTTAATTGAGAAAACGGTAAGCCCCAAGTCTGACAGCTCACTAAAAATAATCTTCCTTTCACACGCACATACCTGGCCTGACTGGCCGGGACAGTTTCCAGCTGTCCGCACAGACACAGCCCGTTTGGATGATTCCCAACAATTTTAAGATAGGCAGCCAGCCCACGATGCCCCAGTCTTAATCTGGTAACGACAACTTGGTCTTTCCTGATGGTTTATTATAACTAAAAGAGAAATGTGACAGCAGAGTGTGGTAATATGTGTACTGGCCGTGAGGGGGCAGAGAAACGATACACTGTGGATTAGAAAGTGATATTTCTTTTACCACAAAATGTAGAAGAAGAAACATTAGCAATGCTCTATTTCGACAATTTCCTGATAACTATAAACGTAAATGTAGCATTTATAATGGCTATTTTGTATTAAATACGTTATTGTGAGAAGTACAATACAAGGTACTTTCAAGGTACGTTTAATTATTCACAAATATGATTAACTACGGTTTGTGTTAGCTAGGGCTAACGTCATAACCAGTAATAACGTTAGCTTAACTAATAGGTCTGTTGGGAATAACCCCTGAGTCTATTTTATGAGTTGACATTTTTTTGCTTTTTTTAACGCCAGCTCTAATTTTTCTAGATGTAGTATATCTAGTAGTTATTCTGTCAACTGTTACTCGTCTTGTTACGTGTTTTATTGCCTAAAGTAATCAAACCTTAAACGATTTATAGGCCACTATTTGTGTTCTGTAAAGTGAATTGAGCTTTTGTGTTATTTTCATTTAGGGAAGACCATGGCAACTGCACAGTCTGCTGTGACGTTTGCTGTGTGTATCCTCATGATAACAGAGCTGATTCTTGCTAAGAAAGACTACTATGATATTCTGGGTGTGCCAAAAGATGCCAATGAGCGACAGATTAAAAAGGCTTTCCACAAGCTTGCAATGAAATATCACCCAGATAAAAACAAGAACCCAGATGCTGAAGTGAAATTCAGGGAAATTGCTGAAGGTACAATTAATTGTTTGTCCACATTTTTGTTTTTAACTGTTTTGTATTTGTAAATTTTAACAGCTTGTTTCTATCTTTGTACAGCTTATGAAACTTTATCAGATGATTCCAAAAAGAGCCAGTATGACCAGTTTGGCTCTGCATACTTCTCTAGAGATACCAAAAGCCAACAAAAAACAGGCTCAAACCAACCTTTCAGCTTCAACTTTGATGACATGTTCAAGGACTTTAACATCTACAGCCAAAATAGGCATGCACGACACAGAAGACATTTTGATGAACACTCTCGCTTCCATAAGGAGTCCCCTAACAGGCATAAGAGACACTTTCAAGGAGGGTTTGGAGGAGGTATCTTTGATGACATGTTTGATGACATGGAAAGAATGTTCACATTTGAAAGGCATACTAAACAGACTGAAAGTAGGTTTCATGGCCCATCAAAACAGCACTGTAGAACAGTGACACAACGCAGAGGAAACATGGTAACAACATATACAGACTGTACTGCATCTTAAAATGTTACATAAATCCATGTCATTCCATTTTTAGATTGCCTTAAGGAAATATTATTGTTTATTTGATGAGGAAAGTGAATTGTGACTGGGGAGACACAGAATTTAAAAAAATAGTAAATAAAAGCTTACACCACTTAGGGGTGAATTAAAAGCTGTCAAGACATTCAGTAATAGTTGTGTGAATTCTATTAAGAATTAGATTAAGCTGTGGGAAGCTTATTTGTGACACATCAATATTACCATTAAAGCAACTTTAGCCATATTCCCAAACTTTTAAGCTTAATTTAGTGTGTGGCTGCGTGTTGTAGATGTCTACAAAATGACATTAGGTTTCTTGTTTATTTCAAAAGAAAGTTACAGTATTTTATAGTACACTTTTACCTTAGCAATTTCAGTTGTCTCTTAATCACATGTGTCTCTTTGGTCTCACCAACCTCTGCTGTTTTTCATGTTTTCAGTCTCTTTTGTGTATGTTTAGCTATTGTGGTGATCACAATTGCTGTTGGAACAATAGCTTTTTCAGTGCTTCACTACTAAGAGCATTGTCATTACTGTTTATTTGCAAGTATTTGTATTTGCCTGTTAAACTAAGTGTTTTTTAGAAGAACAGATTGCAATTTCAAACTGAGACCCAAACTAAAATTTGTAAACATATGACCTCATTGCTGTGAGTGCTATTAAAAGTCACAACAATATTTATAAGTATTTTATAAATATTGGATATTTTAGAGCACTTTACATTTTTATTGAACTAAATTTTCTTCATTTTATTGTTTAATTATAATTGAATGTACTGATATAATGTAAAATCTGTTTTTGCTGTAAACAAATTCACGATACAGTCATTTCTAACATATTCGTTACCTCAAACCTATGAAGTGGTTTTTTGACATGATCTGCTGGGGTCATGTGTGCAATATTTTTTTTTAATGTTGCTATTAAATGTCCAGTAGCACTTTTACTTTTGTATTACTATTACCTTTTCAAGGGGTGTAAAAAATAATATTTTCTAAAGTAAAAATTCCATGTCAAAAATATACCTCTGTCCACTCTTAAAATTGTCTGAAGAGCTTCTACAGCTGTTGCCTAATACTATTTATTTATCTATTTAATGAAAAAGAATGATTTTGCGTTAAAATGTGTAGCTATTTAATTGGATAACTTACTCTAGAGTAAACTACCGTATGCATAGTATATGATAGAATAAAATAACTGTGCCAGAAGCTGTGATTTTCCATACTTTGGTCTTGGTACTCCTACATAATAGCAATAGTAAATTTTTTCCTCTTTTTTTTCTGCTAAATATTTTGCTACGCACCTTAGTTACTGTTGCGATGGAATTGGCGTGGACTTTAGGAAATGTAGTTTTTTAAAGTGAAGTTGTCATTAAGTAAATGTTTATGGGGGCCTATACTTAACTCATTTTCCCATGATGCAACTGCTAGCAACTGCGTGCGCATTGCGCAGTTACAGATCCAAAGCAAGCCAACAGCTTGCCTTAGCTGTGGGACATTGAATGACTTTGTACTGCGTGTGGCTAGGAAAGAGTTGTCCGTTTGAGAGATCGGGATTTGCTTTTTAGCTCATGGAGGCCCTTATACCCGTTATCAACAAACTGCAAGATGTATTTAACACTGTTGGCGCAGATATAATTCACTTGCCGCAAATTGTGGTGGTGGGAACTCAGGTAAGAAATACTTCAAGGCTAGCAAGTTTTTTAGCCTGCACCAACTTGCTATTTCTAGTCCTTCTAATGATTTTACCTCAGTTTGCTTTCACTTTGGGACAGGTTGTGTCCAGTAGAGTTAGGTGTAGCCACACACAGATCAATTTGTCATTTTTACATCCCGGAGAATTTGTAAAACTAACTTAGCATTTGCCGCAGTTTGTTTACAAAGGCAGAGTAGTGCTCATGCTAACAAATTAGAAAGTGATTTTCAACAATCTATATATTGTTTAATACATCTGCTTACATTTTTTACTAATATCAGTTGTAAAACTACAGTTAATGCAATGGAAAGTTTCCTTATTCTTTGCATTTGAAAGAAAATTATATTCCTGTTAAGTAGTTAATTTAATACGAAAAGGATATTAACTCTTTAGTGTAGATTTAAGTCTCCTTACATTGTAATTATTCAAAGGTTCAAGCAACATTACTACCCTACTATCGTACTTTTTAATTACCCAATGTACACTTTAGAGTTAATTGGTTTAAAGTGACAGATTTTGTCCAACATGTTTACTATTACTGTCAGGTTAATAGGATGTGACTCTCTCAGAGCTTTTGGCAAGCTTCTGAGGACTTCACAGCAAGACAAGGCAATCTAACCGACTGTATATCTCTAAAGCGCAGGAAAAAATAACACTAATGTGAATAAATAATTGTTTCCACTCTATGTAATATAAGAGCAAAACATATATATGTGAAGATAGTTCAAATGAAAATAACTACTAATTTAATACAGAAATTTCACATTATAGACTATTTTTTTTAAATTGTCTATTTTCTCTCACTATATTTAATTTACATGGATAACACCAGAACAGCTGTCCTTAAATAATTTGTCATTTGGTTTTGTGTGTTTTTCTCTTTAGAGTAGTGGAAAGAGTTCTGTTCTGGAAAGCCTGGTTGGGAGGGACATTCTGCCCCGTGGCACTGGTATTGTCACACGTCGACCACTTATCTTACAACTGGTACACATAGACTCGGAGGACCGCAGGAAAACCGTTGAAGAGAATGGTAAAATGTCTGTTATTGCACTCCATGTTTGTTTCTTTGTAACATTAAATTGAGTCTAAATATTTCAGGCAACAGTAAAGTAAAGTGAGTAATTTGCAGTAACCTGATTTATGGCATAGTAGTTTTCCTATGGCCTCCTTGTTGAGAAAGGATAACTGTAGACTGTGCGTCAGATATCAAGATTGCCATGCTAACACTTGTGTCTCCTGTCAGCTCTCTCTCTAACCACAGAATCCAAGAAAAATGGACGACTTTATAGAGGTTTCTTTTGTAACCTTATTGTGCCTATATTTCACACAAATTCACCCTTTTGCCCATCTTTTCCAATCAATCTTTTTGCTTCCATGCAAGTTATGTTTGTTTAGTTAATATATTTTTAAGCTGCTAGATCATATAAACCCAGAAAACAAGGCTTGAATTCAAAATGCATTGTCCAAAATTTCAAATTCTCCAGAGACAACCACAGTTTTAAGATCGTGTCCAATCCAAAGACTCAAATAGTAAGATACTGTAAAATAAAAGTATGTGTCCCTTTTTTAAATGCATTTTGTATGTTTTGCTTTAGGCTATGTATTAATTTGCTGTCATTATTTTTGTATGTGTGACCAGTCTTCCCATGTTGTTTTTTTTCTTTCTGGCAAAACTCATCAGTTGTGCATCTCTGGAGAGTTTTGCTTCCTGTCTAGGCCAATATAGAAACCCTTCCCTGAGACTTTTGTCATAGCAGAGAATATTATAGTATCATTGATTAAAAGGCCACATAGATAAGAAACTAACCAACTGTCCTCTCTATGTGTCCCTGCAGGAATTGATGGAGAGGAATGGGGCAAATTCCTACACACTAAAAACAAGGTTACGATTTCAATTGAGCTTTATTGTTTTGAAAATGCTATTCTGGTGGCGCCATGCCCCTAGCTCAGTCGGTAGAGCACATGAAAATAAGCAGGAGACCCGGTTCAAGTCTCGCTTGGGTAAATTGCCAATGTTGTTTCCTGTCAGCCTACCGTCTAATGACAAATAAAGGCAAAATGGCCCAAAAATATCTTAAAAAGATAATGCGATTTTTGTTGGATCTAGTCAAAAAGGGACCGGTTCAGTCAATAGCCTCTTGCCTCACACATCCTGCACTGAGTTGTATTAATTATTCGCAGGATTATATTTGTACATCTGAGATATGTTTTCAGCAGCATATGTGTAACCTGTAACCAGATCAGGCACAGCCCACAGTAGCTAAAAATATTTATAACGCTGTGAAGTAAATGACCTCCAAGGTTGAGGCTTACATGACTTGAAATGATTGTGCATATAAATCATTTTAAACTGCATGAAGTAAATATATTTTGATGACATACTATGTTAACACCTTGTGTTTAATTCAAATGCTTTTTCATGAAAGACACTGACTTGTTGACATGCTCATCTAAGTGACTCTGATTGTATTCCCTTAGATCTACACAAACTTTGATGAGATCAGACATGAAATTGAAACAGAAACAGAAAGAATATCTGGCATTAACAAGGTACACTACAATTGCAGCCTTTGAATGTTACCACTAAGAAATAAAGGATTGCTTTGATTTTAGATTGTTTTTTAATTGTTAATTATTTCAATGAGAACATTTTATTAATGTTTTTTTTTAATTTAAAGGGCATTAGTGACGAACCTATTCAGCTGAAAATCTTCTCGCCACATGTTGTGAATCTTACATTAGTGGACCTACCTGGTATCACAAAGGTACAATAGCTCGCTTTTAGAAAATATTAGCAAATCTCTGCAAGCATTGTGCAAATTTTTATTTTGTGTTAAACAGGTTCCTGTGGGAGACCAGCCCAAAGACATTGAGATCCAGATCAGAGATCTGATCATAAAATATATTTCTAACCCCAACTCCATAATTTTAGCTGTGACTGCTGCCAACACAGACATGGCAACGTCAGAGGCCCTGAAGGTGGCACGAGACGTTGATCCTGATGGTAAATTACAGCTTTGGTTGTTCTATTATTTTCTACTGCAGATAATTTCTAAAATGCTGTGCATATGTATTTAGGCAGGAGGACGTTAGCAGTGGTGACCAAGCTAGATTTGATGGATGCTGGTACAGATGCCATGGATGTGTTGATGGGCCGGGTCATCCCTGTCAAACTTGGCATTATTGGAGTAGTCAACAGGTATATTTAGAAAGTGTTACCCTTCACTCTGACATAAGAGTTAAAATTTGTGAAGGCTAGCCTTCAGGTTGAATGGTTGTTGTGAATAAACGGACAATTTACTTTTTGCTTAGGAGTCAACTGGATATCAATCAGAAGAAGTCAGTTGCAGATTCCATCCACGATGAATACAGCTTTCTACAAAAGAAATACCCCTCCCTTGCAAACAGAAATGGAACCAAATACTTGGCAAGGACATTGAACAGGTGTGGTGCTAGATACAGTCTCTGCTGTATAATTTGCGTTGTTCTTTTTTTTTTTTTTTTTCCCCTAATGATTGTGTGACATTTTTTTAACTGTTACAGGTTACTAATGCACCACATTAGAGACTGTCTTCCTGAGCTAAAGACAAGGATCAATGTGTTGGCAGCCCAGTACCAGTCCTTGCTCAACAGTTATGGTGAACCTGTAGATGACAAGAGCGCCACTCTGCTACAGCTCATTACTAAGTTTGCTGCGGAATACTGCCACACAATAGAAGGCACAGCCAAGTACATAGAGACGACTGAACTGTGAGTTACACAGCCACATTTACCTACAAAGACCACAAAGGGGTGCTAGCATCAATACAACCTCAATAAATAACTTTTGTTTTCTGTGTTTGACTGAATATTCTTCCATGTCTCTCAGATGTGGCGGAGCAAGAATCTGTTACATTTTTCATGAGACGTTTGGTCGAACATTAGAGTCTGTGGATCCTCTGGGTGGTTTGACAACTATTGATGTGCTAACAGCAATCAGAAATGCAACAGTGGGTTTCTGTTCCATATTTTACATGTAGTGTTGATGAAAACATAATGTCTAATTTCTGTCCATTTAAGAACTTAAAAGCTCAGTCTGTGTTGACAGGGTCCAAGGCCTGCTTTATTTGTGCCTGAAGTTTCATTTGAACTGCTGGTGAAGAGGCAGATCAAGCGTCTTGAAGAGCCCAGTCTGCGTTGTGTGGAGCTAGTACATGAGGAGATGCAGAGGATTATACAGCACTGTAGCAACTACAGCACACAGGTGAGCTTAAAAAACAATCTCTTGTATTGAATGTATTCAAAATCGTTTATGTCTCAACTAATGCTAAATTCTGCAGGAGTTGCTGAGGTTTCCCAAGCTCCATGATGCCATTGTAGAAGTTGTTACTTCCCTTCTCAGAAAGAGGCTCCCTGTCACCAATGAAATGGTTGGTAATTTATTACTTTAGCAAGTACTGGTCATTCAAGAATTATCTGGTTAAATTAACCGGTCTCTCTCTCTCTTCAGGTTCACAACTTGGTTGGAATTGAGTTGGCGTACATCAACACCAAGCATCCAGACTTTGCTGATGCCTGTGGCCTCATAAACAACAATATTGAAGCAAGTAGCTAACTAAAGCACATTTTCTGACATTATTTAAAGCTGCACAAAAAGTATATAGTTTGTCTTAAATGGTTATATAGTCTGGAATTAGTAAAGATATGTTTAAAATATATTTTTACAGGAACAAAGACGTAATAGAATGAGAGACCTGCCTTCAGCTGTCCCCAGAGACAAGGTGAAGTCACTCTCAATCAGTTGCTTTGCTCACACATATTGTATTACGTCATTCCAACATCATTAAAAAGTCTATTTTCAGCTGGTCTCTTCACAAACATGTAGTTTCTGTCAGTTTCCTATCCCACCTTATTTCCTTCTGATGTTGTCTCTTGTAGTCTTTTAAAAGCCCAAGTGGGCAGTCTCTCTCGCCCACTGAGCCTCTGGACAGTGAGGCCTACAAGGTTTGTTCTGTTTACATACTGCTTGCTGATGTCTGACTGCTCACACAAAGCACCAACAGGCTGTTGCTAACCTTTTCAGATTAATCTAAGTTGAATGAAATCTGATGGGAATGGAAGGTTAGATAACATGGATACCCTTCACGTACAATAATTTACATTTTTGGATGTAATATAATGTCGTTTAATGTATAGAACAATGTAGACAAAACACAGAATCTCACTCATAATACTTCCATGTTATCCAATCTTAAATCTAATCAATTGCTGTTTGATGTTTGAAATAGCTTCTTAGCCGTGAGGTCAAAGAAACACTGAATTTTTCTCTATGCATTGTCTCTTCCCAGTTTTTATTTCTTGGGTTTTTTTTTTTTTGTTTTTTTTTTGGCTCATTCACTATCTATCCTAAAGCCTGTTTCACTCTTACCTGCAGGCAGCAGGCAGCAGCTCTCAGAGTGGCAGTGACCAAGCAGATGGTGGGACGGGAAACTGGAGGGGGATGCTGAAGAAAGGAGATGAGGGGAGCGCTGCCCAAGGTTCCTTTCTTGCAAGTCCACAGAGGGGTCACGCTGTCAACCTGTTAGATGTGGTACGTACTCCTTCACTTTTTAACTGTATATGCTTAAGTGCATTTTAAACAAGCTGGGGTATTTGTGGGTGTCTCTGTATTCTTAGGCAACATTAATTAGCTTTTTTAAAGTTACTGTTTACATATCAACAAACTACAAATGAGCCTGTTAGTCAATATATCTTATCATAATATCTTTTGTCTCGGTTAAGTTTTCTTTCTTTTTTATGATTGGCAGCCTGTTCCAGTATCCAGAAAGTTGTCTGCTCGAGAACAGCGGGACTGTGAAGTCATTGAGAGACTCATCAAGTCATACTTTCTTATTGTACGGAAAAACATTCAGGACAGGTAAACAGGATCAAACAATGCAATCTGATAAATCATCTTTACTTTTAGTTACACACATGACATAACTGATAATACGACAATGCCAACCTCTCTCTTCCTTTGTCTCAGTGTCCCAAAAGCAGTGATGCACTTCTTGGTGAACCACACAAAGGACTGTCTGCAGAGTGAACTGGTAGGACAGTTATACAAGACAACTCTGCTCAACGACCTGCTCACAGAGTCAGAGGACATGGCTCAGAGGCGGAGTGAGGCAGCCGACATGCTCAAGGTGGTGTATTTCTCAAGTTTGAACATAAACAGAAAACTTTTATTTCAATGATTGTACACATTTATTTCTTATTTTATTGTGGTGGTGGTGTTCTTGTGTCCAGGCGTTGCAGAAAGCCAGCCAGGTGATTGCTGAGATCAGAGAAACACACATGTGGTGAGACTGGCCTTATTCAGCTGGCTCTTTCCACACCAATGACTATCATCAACATGGACCATCCAGACCTATAATGTCCTGCTGTGTCTCAACTCAAATGCACTGCTGTCCACATGTATGTATCATAATTTAGTTTTAATGTACAGTAGATAGTCTGCCAGCCTCCATCAAACACGCTCCTATTGTATATTTTTCTATACAGAATTACCGAATCAATGCAATAAAAATAGACCATGTTCTTCATCACTATGTGGAGCCCCACTGAGAAAATGTTATTTTAATTTAAATAAAGTTACAAGCCTATAGGACAACCAATAACATTGTTGTTATCTTATTTAAAGGTTGCCTTTTAAGAAAAAAAGTTGCTATTTTCATTCTGCCTTAAAACTTTTTATTAAACTCACAAGTAGTATCCTAAAAAAACTTCACACTTATGTATGGTATTTGTTGACATGTTTTTATTCAGTTCATTACATAGGATAAACAATTTTTAGTGAGAGCAGAAATGATCACTTACTGTTTTTGTCAACATAGAGAACTAAAGCAATACTTTTATAACAACTTTTATGTGTCTATTGCTGGCATCTGATTCCGCTTAGTAGTTTGTTCACCTCAAACGGCCACCCATCTTGCCCTTGCCACGACCTTTGGCACTGGAAAGACGCAGGGAAGAAGATGAACATGGGAAGAAACGAAAGCAGAAACTGTTGAGGTTTGAGTACTTACTTCTTGTGGTCCTGGACTCGTGCAAGTAACAGGTTAATCTGTAACAAGACACAAGTCCACTAAGAATTGTAAAATGGGTTTTTAAACTTACTACTTATGCAAGCCACTTACATCATATTTCTGTCTTTTGAGTGTTTCTGTGAGATCAAACTTCTCAGACTCCAGTCCCATGAGCCACGTCCACAGCTCGTTGGCCTTATCCCTAAACACAAACCATAAATCCGGTCCAGTTAAGTCCTATTTGCTCCTTGTGACGTGGAGCAGCGTGTGGCTCTCACGTACTTAAGCTTATCCTCGTTTAGATGATCAATGGTGAGGGGCTTCTTGCGTTCCGCCAGAATCTTCTTCTTCTTTTCTCTTTCTGTCTGTTTCTTGCCGCCTTTCCTGTTGTCAGTCTGTTTAAAAAAATAAAAAAATAATAAAATAAAATTACTGAAGTTCTACCTAATGTTTCTAAGAGACAGTTCCCCTTTTATGTGATGTACTTAATAGGCTAAAGCTTCCTGTCTTTGCCTCCACATCCAGGGTGTGCTGACCACCACACCTTAGGTATTACACTGTCTCATTTACACAATATTGAAGTTCCCATCCCTTTATGTAATCCATTTTTCAAGAGGTGTCAAATTTGCAGTAAATTCAGTTGATTTTTTATTTTTATTTTTTTTTACACTGTAGGCTAGTAATATTTTTTAATGAATAAAGCACCCAATGACCTGTCCTTGAGTTATGTTTGTCAGGACTTTCTTCTTCTTGGCATCTCCATCCTGTTTCTTCCGATGCTCCTCCTGCTCCTTGCGCTCCTTTTCCTCCTGAAAATATGAAACAAAAACTGAAATACTAGTGTTTTGTTTTAAGTGATGCTAAGAGCTGCTACACATTGACAAAGCCTGCCTACCGCTAATCTGATCTGCCTCTCCTTCTCTTTCTCGGCTCGGATCCTCTGCTGTTCTGCTCTCTCAGTACGACGCTTCTCCTACAAAGACATATTAATGTGTAGGATAAAGAAATCCACACATAGTCCTTATCTGTCAGTCAAATATTTACAATTCGGTTGACAAGAGCAATGAGTTCCTCTTCCTCTTTTTTTCTCTGGACAAAGTGGGCCTCGATCAGAGACTGCAACTCTGAAAGATCCTTCTCCTGTCGCTTCCTGTGGATGTCCTACAATCATAAAAATGCAAATATTGGATTAATGAATATATCTGTTCAAAAACAATGCTTACTGTATATTTGAAAATAAGAGTAGTGAGCTCACATCAAAATCCACTTTATCTCCATCTGGCATCTTAGGGACTGAGAGATTTGCAATAAACCTGTAAATGTTAACTGTCTGTGAGTGGTTTGTTGCTTAAAAAAAATCTTGAAACTAAAAAAAACTTACTTTGCCTTGGGCTTCAATTCATCTGAAAAACATAGTGTAATCACCAAAAAGTGTGACATGGATGACATAATCAAGATGTGTAACAGTAATTGCAACATACATAATTTGCATGTTTGATGTGAAAAAGTAAAGCTAGAGTAAAAGTACATGAACATGCTTAAGTTACATCAACAATGTTTTTAATCTGATAAAAACAACAAAATCCATCTTACCTTCCTCTTCCCTTTAAAACAAACAGCAGTGACAAAAAGAAAAAAAAATGCATTAAAATGGGGCCACTTTACTATTTTTTATCACAATACCTGATATTTGAGTGTCAGAGCATTTACATACTGAACTTCCTCCTCCATGACTTCTTCTGTGTCAGACATTTTGAAATGAATGGAATCCTATTTGTCTATTTATAAAGACATTAGAGATCATTATTAAACAAGTGACGGACCATATAACATCTATTCACATCGTGTGTTATGGTTGTCTGTATTGACCTCTGGTGTGACAAATCATTTACTGAGTAGCATTACCAACAGCTTACAGTTTGAATCAAGCACCACAAATATACTTGTGTAGTCGGGAAAATATTACTATTTCATGAAGTGATAGATTTTATTGAGATAAAACTTATAAACCATATATTAAAAAAGACAGCACTGGTTTAGTGGGGGATTATTATAGCATAGTATTAATAAGCCTTAAAGTATCTCAATGGCTATAAAAGCAAAAGCATCTAAAAAAAAAATAGAAAAACAAACCTTACTAGATTTCTTAATATAAATAGCTTCTGGGTGAGCTAGTGTTGAGTTGGTTCTTACCTGTGGCTTAAGGGGAGCTCAGACACATCAGAGACTTCAGCTCCTTAGAGTTCACTTTAAGGTTGATGATCAAGAATACACAACGATACCAGTCCAGCCCTTTGGTCTCATGTGATCGCACTGCCCTATGGCCAATCAGTTGTCTATTGTTAGAGCTGGACACACACTGAAGGTGCGTTTATGTCCTTTTCAAGTGTCATCGATCCTTTCACTAACTCCTCAGGTTTCAGCAGCTCGTAAGTTTGCCTTGTAGTCAAAAATGACCAAACCATAAACAGACCAAACAAGACAACGATTTTAATTCAATGCTATTTTTTATTATTTCTGAAGCAAAAATAGACGATACATTTGAGCAATTCAACACAACAATGCATTAATACACTCCAGCTAATTAGAGCAACACAGTTAATGGTAATTACAGGCGTTTTTTTAAGTATCTATAGTTTTACCAGAAAATAAAAATCAAACTTGAAAGGCATTGCATTTGGTCGCTGAGTCTTACATAAATGTGACACAACCTTATAGTATCGCACTCAAGAAAAAAAAGTGTAAGTGCCTCGAGAGCTGTTCAGATCACAATGTATTATTACTGTCTGCCCCTTTCTACCCACTTCCTTCTACTGAATAAAGGACTATACATTATGAAACATTTTAACATATGAATGTGAAGGAATAGGACTTAATATCTAAGCTAGTGGCAGCCTGAGCTAACAGTTTAGAAAAGCAACAACATGCAAACTAGTGAGTGTTGTTCAAAAAGCAGTGATTGTGTATGGGAATAAAAAAAACAAATGGATACAAGCTCTTTCAGAAAAACATTAACGCCCAGAGGAGAGTGCAAAACTTAAGCAATGCAACATTTAGGCACCATATAACATTTGTCAATCAGGATAGGAAAAGGATTGCAGGTTATCAAACAAACATACAACTTTTTCATTTGAAATAGATAGACAAGACGCACAGTGTAAACTAGAAAATAATATTATGATCACATGTATCATCTCCGTACTGGTCTGGTGTAAACTTGAACGTTTGCTGGAGATATAAGTCCTCGGCAGGAATCTGTCGGTCTCAGTCCTAGAAAGAGAGGTTATTTAAATGATAGTCATAACTTGGCCCATACATAATTACATTCATAAAACTGGAAAAACTGAGCCTGTAAAATAAACTTGCATTTAGTCATTATTGCTGCTATTATCCTGCTATCAAAGCCACAACACTTCTCTATGTAAGTGAAAGGTGTAAGTTTGTCATTTGCCCTTTGCCTCATTCCTCACTGGTCTATTTTTGATGACTCAAGGTCGTAGCTGACACTCAACAAACTCTTTTCCGCTGCCATTGTTCTGGCCCACGTTTGGGTTCAAAATAAATTGTGTCTGTTGTTTAATGCTTTGTTTGTATAGTTAATGGTCAACAGAGATACACAGTACAGGGCACAGAACTGATTGAATAAGCTGAGGTATTGAGCCTGGTTTGCTGGTTAATTGTCAGTAATCCTCATGAGCGGTCAGCTGTAATGTGAAAATCAAGCAGCTGCAGTGAGGCATGCCTTACAGCTTGCCGACAGCAGCATGGCATTGGGTAGCGAAGAACAGTTTGTTTTTTATACTGGGAAACAAGGTCAGGGTGAGGGGTTTTAAATATAGAGCTCAGTGCCACACAACTTAGCTCCTGTCCAACAATCTCAAGCAGCAGGTATGATTTAAAGTAAACAGCTCGTCTGGTAGAGCAGCACAGTCTCAAGGACACAGACTGTTGTCCTAAACTCTCCCACAGGACTAATTACAATAAACCTTGCTTCATGTAGTAGTATGGGTACGCAGACAGGTATTTGAAGCAGTTTAATGCCACGCTGCACTAAGAAGCTTTACCTTCTCACCATCGCTTGCCTCCAACTCCCAACTGTAACAAGAAAGGAATAAGGAAACAGGAATACAAGTTAAAAAAATTAGTAAAGTTCTATTCCTGAATAAAACATGACTGTTTGTCATTAGCAGGGCTTAATCTGTGGGAAATATTCTCTCTGTGTTCCCCCACCTCCAGCTTTACAAATTAAGCACTGGTCATTAGTGGATATGAAGTTTGAGAGTTCAGTGCTTTTATATCTTTTTATATGATGAAAACATCTAGTCAGATAACTGCATTGGATGTGTTTTTTTGCACAGGATTCAATCAGAACCAAGTATTAAGATGTCATTGTAAGAATCAATGACAGGAATCAATGGCTTGAAGCTCTATATATTTCAGAAGATTTACATAATGACACTGATTTATTCTAACTTGACTAGAGGAAAAATGTGTGGCTCAGGTTACACATATTGATCATTTATACATTTTTTCAGCCTATTTCCATATGTTGTGGGGGCTGGACCCTTCCCAGTTGCTTTGGGCCCTGGACAATGGCCAGGAAGTTGTAGGATTAACAATTGGACACTGATAATATAAAAATATCTGACATCTGTGGTTTACCTTGCCAGGTGTTGAGGTCTTTTTGTTTTCCCACATGCCACGTTTGTTTCCGCTGTCAGTCGGCTTGACATCCTCCAAAAGAAAAAACATCAGTCTTTATTTTTTGTCTCATCTATGACCTAATACGTTTACATGGCATCATGCATAGTTTGTGGCAGTGTATGAAAAGCTGTACCTGTTCAGTTGAAGAGTAGTTCAAGCACAGCAGGAAGAACTTAGAAAAGAAGGCTGACACAAAAAAGGGTACAGTTGCAAAGATGAAAGAAAAGAAGGAAAAGGGAAAAGGAAAAAGTATAGCTACAATATATGAGAGTATTGCTGTGCCGCATGTGTCCTTTAGGGGGAAGTGTTGCAGCATTTCAGTAGACAAGGTTACCACTATTCCTCTGACCTAAACCTTACACCAAAGATACCTCGGCCATAACTTGCAAGTAAGAACAATGTCATTTGTCACATAGCAAAAGGTCTCCAGAAGGCGCAGTGGGATTTACAAGTGGAGTTCTACTTTAAGAAAAGAACACAATGTCAACTATGTGCCAAGTTACAAGGAATCTTTCTTATTAAATATGATGACTTCTGCTTGGTTTGGCTCAGTTAAATTTGTAGTTATGCCCCAGTAATGTTTGTAAGAAAAAAAAAAGTTATCCTTTTGGATAACCTACAGATGTGATTAGTAAAGCGGTACAGAATCCAAAACATACATTACTATTGAATAAAATTACTCTTAAATCTATAAGAAACTTTAGATATTTAGACATTGGGTGCTAAACAATATCAGTATTAAGAGGAGCACACATGAAGGAAAGGTTTGCTATCAGATGCTGTAACATGATGTCTCCAGGTGGTGGCCCTGCACACCCGAAAGCCTCACAAGTTTTCTAAGTCAGACATATTGGCTGCAGCCAACAAAAGACTGGCATGTTGATGCGTAAATGCTCATTTAGCGTGTGAGGAATATCAAGGGATTAGACTATTGAGCCAACTGCATTGTCTCATTTACAATAGCAGCATGTGTGTAGCAGACAAGGATTTAAGGGGCTTACTGTGGGCTTTGCTGCTGGTGCTGCTGGTTGTTGTGGAGAGGCTGCCACTTCTGGTGCAGCTGCTGGTGTTTTCTCTGGCTCTGGAGGCTTTGCCATCCAACTGTTCACACGTCCTCCCACTCCTGCTTTGACACTAGCAGTTTCCTAAAGACAAGGGAAATAGTCCTATATTAATACACGTACTGTGGCATTCTCACTTTCTTTTCTGTACCTTATTAGCAGGGACTGGACTTTCAGAGGAGCTGCCAACATTGCCCTTTTCCCACATGTTCTTGATGCTCCGAGCTCCTCCTGTAGGAATATCTGCCACAGTGGATTTGGGAGACTTGACTTCTTTCTGACCCTGTACAAAAGTAGGATCGAGTTACACCTTATGTTCTTATATAAAAATGAGAGTGGAATATAAATTTACCTGTATGGCAGAGTTGTATTGTTCCATTCTGTTGCCAATCTTGGAGACAATGGGTGTAAGAGAGACCCTAGCTGGTGTGCTGCATTAAAATTGTAAAAACATAACATATTAATCATGGTACAACTTGGAATAACTTCTTAAATTCTCACATCTGTTTACAGCTTTTTAATCAATTAACTGTACCTTTTCTGGGATGATTTATTCAGAAATTCTGCTTTTTCCCCAATCTGCACAAAGATAAATTTAAAGATTATTTAAAAGTGTTTTTAAAACCAGTCATCTGAATTACAGTTTAGTTTGGTGTTTACAGTAGTTACAGTGAATATGTGTTTACCTTTGAGGAGCCTTTGGGGCTGATGGCAAAGGTGGGTTTACTAGATTCCTCTACTTTCTGTTTCTTCTTCTCTGCAGCCTCTGCTCTTCTTTTCTCAATCTCCTCCTTCATCCTCATCCTCTCCTCCTGTTACAAAACCATAAGCTTTTTATCAAACTAAATTCATTTTTCTTGGGCGATGGATACAGATTCAGAGGAAATAAAAGATGCAAATAAGTGTTAAAATGTTCAATAAAAAATAATAATATCAAACACAAAATATTTAACATATTAATATAACATTTTAATCCACATAAATCATTTTTATTGTGTTGTGTAAAACTTACAAATAAATTATTTAGCCTTACCTGTTCTTTGGCCTTTTTGTCCTCCAGCTCCTGTTTCCTCTGCTTCTCCTCCTCCTCCAGGATCTTCCTCCTCTCTTCCCTCTTCTTCTTCAGCTCCTCCAGCTCCACCTCTGCCCCCTGCTGCTTCTGCTTCATTTTCTCAATCTCTTCACTTTCGGCATCCTTTCGTCTGCGTTTCAGCTCCTGCAACTTCCGCTCGGCTTCCTGCTGTTCCATGTCTGCGGCCTTTGAGGATGGAGCGTTTTCTCTGAAACACCATTGTACATTCATCAAGTCCACTGGCCTGTAGTTCGTTTCATATTTTAGTGTATTAGAGCAGGATGCTAGGTGTTTTACCTTGGCTTCTCTGGTTTCTTCAGTTTATTCTCAAAGGGTGATCCAATCTTTCTAGTTGGTTCATTCTTATATAAATTGGGAGAATTACATGTCAGAACTCTGTTAATAATGAGTACTATTATTTATATCATAATAAATAATAAAATAAGAACAGGTTAACTTTTTACCTTTTCCTTGAAACCAAATCTCTTCAGCTTTTCTTCCTTAAAGAAACAAAATAAATAAAACCAAATAATAATAATAATAATAATAATAATTGGACTGGACACTTTAACTTTAAGCCTTTAATTGTATAACAACAAAAATAGTGTTGATGGCCAAACGTACCTCCTCCTTTTTCTTCTTTTCTTCCAATTCTCTCTTTTTCCGTTTGTCATCTTCCTCCTTCTTCCTTTTTTCCTCAGTGTCCTTTTTCTTCTTCTCTTCCTCCTCTTTTTTATTCTTTTCCTCCATCTCTTTTTTCTGACGCTCCTCTTCCTCCTTTTTCTTCTTCTCCTCCATCTCTCTCTTCTTCTTCTCCGCCATTTCTCTCTTTTTTTTCTCCTCTTCCTGCCCTTTAAGTTTCTCTTCCTCTTTTTTCCTTTTGTCCTCTACTTCTCTCTTTCGTTTCTCTTCCTCTTCTTTCTTCTTCTTCTCCTCCCTTTCCCTTTTCAGTTTATCCTCTTCTTCCTTTTTCCATCGCTCTTCTTCTTTCTTTTTCTGCCTCTCCTCTTCCTCCTTCCTCATCCTCTCCTCCTCTTCCTGTTTTTTCTGCTGTTCTTCCTCCTGTCTATGTCTCTCCTCTTCCTCCTTCTTTTGCCTTTCCTCTTCTTCCTTTTGCTGTTGTTCTTCCTCTTTTCTCTTCTTACACTTCTCTTCTACTCGCCTTTTTTCCTCCTCTTCTTCCTGTTTTCTCCTCTCCTCTTCCTCCTGCTCTATCCTCAACTTCTCTTCCATTTCCTGCTGCAGTCTTTTCTCCTCCTGTTTCCTCTCTTCTTCTTCTTTGTCAACATCATGAACCACTTCCTCCACCACATCTTTGGTCTTTGTCTGAGGCCAGTCTTCTTCTACTGCACATATTGCTGACATTTCTTCCTCAGCATCCTCCTGAAATATACACCAAGTTTGAATATTACTTCCCCATTTTCTCCAGATTTAAATGACTAACATCACAACCATACCTTGTTTGCCGTGGTTGCACACGAGTCTTCAGTGTAATGCTGTTGAGAAAGAAATTATAATTTACCCATTTTTATATTTTCTTTTAAGGTAGCACTCTTAAACAATTGTCCTAACTGTGCTTTGCTGTTTTTCAAAATGGCATACTCGCCATTGCAAATTCCATATAGTGCTGACTACATGGGCAAGTAAATGCATTTTTGTACAGGATACTGCAACGCCACTTGACTAAATGGGTCTACCTTATTCATTCCTTTCTGAATAACAATGTGGGAGCGAGTATACGGCACAGATAACTCCAACAGTAAACTTTGTAAACTGATCAGACACATGGTTAGCATCATTCACTTACTATGCAACAAGCATACCAAGGTAGCCTGACTTGTCAGAAGGTCTGTTAAATCTGGAAGGGCTTAAACAGAAAGTGTTTGCAAAGGTCAGGTACTGGGTAAACCAACTGCAAGTGACATGGTTTTGTGCCCAAAATCGAATGTGTGTTGGGGCCCACAGACAGAAGAAATGTCTCTGCACACCGGCAGTGTTGTACAAAATATTACACACAGTTTATTTACTGTATTGTACTTAAGCACGTATGTTGTGACAAAGCAGGGCATGTGAATGTGTAAGTTCTACCTAGTACGCTGCCTCATTGTGTCCCATTACACCATCTTCTAAATCCTTTGCCCATTTTAATCTACCTCCTCCTCGTTCTTCTCTTCCTCCTTCCTACATGAGTTAGTGTCTGCTTCCTCTTCCTCCTGAACAGGTTTCTCGTGTGTCTTTTCCTCCTCTTCCTCTGCACGTTGCTCTGTGCCGCTGCTGCTGCTGCTGATGGAGGCCTGCTCTTCCTCCTGTTTACTGTCTGTCCCGTTGGTGGCACTTGAGCCCTGATCTAGCTCTAGAGACTTCTGTCTCTCCATGGCCTCTTTCATCCTCTTCTGCCTCCTCTCCTCCCTGCGGGCCAGGCGCTCCAGCAAAGCCTGGTCATCATCCAATCCTGTTGTGGTGCTGTTAGTGTTAGGGGTGGTGGAGTCTGTCTCTGCCACACTGTAAGCACAGGGGACCGACATTTTTAATGGCTGCAGTTCAATTCATAAAACATCCTTGACTAATGCATAAGTCGTGAGTTTATTTATTTAAAATTGACTTTGCAGGTTGAGTGTAGAAGCAAAAACAATATTTTGTCATGCCTCAAATACAAAGGAAGCTTTAAGGCAGCTCAGAGCTACATTTTATACCTATTGGTGTCTATCACTTGGTCATTGGTAGTAGACTCCTCCATCTCTCTCATTTTCTTCCTCTCCTCTCTTGCACGTTTTCTTAGCTCCCGAGCTTCTTCATCATCGTCATCATCATTTGTGCAACTTGTCCTGAAACATTACACTGTTGTTATTTGATCTACACCTTTTTCACATCCTGCCAGTGACCTTAGACAAACTGTCTGAAACTCTACAGTACAGTATACTACATTTATAAACCCTGGATATTTATTCCTTTGCTCTTCCTGAAACCACTATACAATAATTTACAGATGTTGTTAGTGGAAGATGAGGTGGACAAGAACCACAAAAGCCCTTTTGGTCTTTAAAACCAAATTAAAGACCCAAACCACATGGAAATCTACAAAATCTTGAGGCAAACCCCAATAAAACAACATAGGTCACCAGGAAATCTCATTGATGTTTGTTACTCCACCCTGAGCTATGATCCAAAAAACTACATTTTTAGTAAACCAAGGTATTTTTTTATGTACAAAAAGGAAGGAATGTGTTAAAGGGATACATAAAATGAATGAACTTTAAATAAAGGAAGATATAAACTAATAAAAAAAAAAAAAAAAGTGAGTCAAAACATTCCAGTGTCTGCATTATTTTGTTCAAAAGGAGCAGAGTCAGTGGAGGGTATGTAAAGGGAGAGGGTCAGAGGTCACGGCTGGCAACGTTGTCAAAGTGTGGGAAAAAAAAGACCAGGGATTTTATTTTCCCCTTAATGCTTATATAAAATGGTACATTAGATCACAGGCACAGACATAATTAAAAGGCAAGAAATGTGCACAAGTAATAATATTTAGAGCAGATTCCCTATGTGTAAGTGTATTATGTTACGTTCACTTTCATGCATGTCTTGTTCTCCTCAACACTGCCGTAAATTTACTACGTTATTTCTACATGTAGTGTTTATGTTCATTGGATTGCAATTGTCAAGGTTATCAAAGCAATAAGTCTTTACCAGGCAATATTCAGTACAAAAAATGAGACAAACACATTTCATAAGATACATTAGTATAAACATCCAAACTTCATTTTATATACAATATGTTCTGAATCTAACATGTGCATATATTTGAGTAGAGTGTATTATTGTGGAAAGACTACTGACTTTTCAGCCTCGAGGCGCATCTGTTCTCTCCTCTGCCTCCTCAGCTCCATGCGGCGGTCAAAGTCGTCATCCATGATGCCGGAAAGATTTTCTCACTTCTTATTATAAAACACAGAAACATACAGAGATTGAACAACATTATTTTTACACTATCCATTGACCAATACCAATGCAAGTGTGTATTTACCCATGCTCTATCAGTAATTACTCAAACATCAATGTGAAAACTTGATTAAGCTCTCATGAACTCAAAGCAGGGGGCCACCGTGCCATATTAGTGATGCAGAACAACACAAAGCTGTGTGAGTGTTAGTTTAAAATACCTGAGCAGAATCCAAAGATCACTCCATGGACAGTAGCAGCAGCCTGACGGTACAGTCTGGTTTATATCTCGCCCTTGTGCTCCACTAAGAATTCCTGCTGGTTCTTACAGTAACTTGGACTATACCAGAAAAGGCAAAGGCTGCCTGTGAGCTGCCAATGTCAGTTCCTCAGCTTCCCTCCTCCTCCCTAGTCTGACTTCTGCTCTGTCTCACTTATCCCCCTCATCCTTTACACTATACAGTATAGTCTATTATTGTGGGTCTTCACATGATCTGCCATTACTTTCAGTAATTTATCATATCTCCACACTATTTATTTTGTAGGGAATGACTGTGGACATCTGTGTGTGTAGTGTTAAGCCAAAAGTGATGACTTGGTAAATAGTAACTATTTATAAAATGATAATTGTCTCTGCACAATAAGCTTCTTTTCAAGGTGTTGATCAAAATGTATTGAGCTAATCTTTGACAGTTACTTCTGTTAAATAAGCTGTAGGTTAAAACTCATAATTTTAGACTGTTTTAAGACAGGAACTCAGCTAAAAGTACATTCAATAAATATAATTAGAGACGAAGCTGCAGAAATAGAACAAGAGTTGAGAGACCCAATTTGTTTATAAAATAAGACAAATCCTAATTTGCAAAGACAAAATATTATGCCTATAACATCACACTTTACTATTCATATTGCTCAATTATTTCTATTGCTGCAATGTGTGGTGGTCCAATGATGTTGGTTTATGTAAGACTGAGTACTGTTATAAGAGACCCACATGGGCATTATCTCATTTTGCTCTTGGTCTTTACATCTGCTGTGGAGCCGACCAACAATGACAAGCGACGTGCAACAGTTTAGTTTGTGCAGTGGCCATCACCATATACAGTCACAAACTGATGGCAAACATAATGGCCCAGTGGAGCCTGTTTTTAAACATCCACCAGGCAAGATTTCCTCTGAAATGAAGAAAGGATAAAAGCTTTTTTAATCTTTCTGTTATATTCTTTTGCTATCTGTGCAAATGGGTTCTACTGTACATTGACATCATAATAACCATTTTATTTAAATTGTAATAGTGCTTATATATGATTATTAGTGTCCTTAAATTTTGTTATTTAGGATTAGTATTTGGTATTTAGTCATTTAACTGTCACGTTACAGCTCTTTTTTGTTATCTGTGGCTCATTGTCAGCTGAACTGTATGAAAAATGCTTAAATGACAGAGCTAACATATTAATGGTAATGGTTAGATTAATAGTACAATGACAGATTGTTGACGGAGTTGTCAAAAGTGTGAGCTAAAAAACAATTGGGAAAACTAAATAGTGAATATTTAAGAGCATTCTGAATAGTAGAGAAAATTTATATTTAATTTCACAATACAGAAACTACTGACATTGGCACTGACATGTCCTCAAGTGCTTGAATAACAACAAAAAAGAGAAATGGGGAGAGAGGTAAAGGCCCGTGTCCATCATGTGAGATTTATTAAATGGATAAAGTCAGTTTTATGAATACTGTGCTTATGTTATCATTGTGCTGTGATCAATCAGCAAGTGATAACACAATTACTGCCTCTGCATGAAAACAGCAGACTTACTAAAATAACAGGATATTTATTTAATGGATAAAATTTATATGTTGTTCTTTGTTGCATTGCCCTGTACAAAAGCACACAAATAAATATGCTTTGAGTGAGGTCTAGGCTGTAAGTTAAAGATTATTTTTGAAAGATAAGGAAAGTGCTTGGAGACACTAATAGATAAACAGTGGCCAGAGAGGCAATTGCAATCAGTCAAGAAGCCATGTCTGCTTACTCCACATGACCAAACATGGTCACATGTAAAAATCCTGAACGGGATATAAATTCCACACAGTTTACAAGCCAGGACATAGCGCTGCCTTTTTAACGGCTCATTAAAAAATGTTTGTGTACAGTTTGGGTTGAGATGCAGCCCAATACAGTTTAGTTACAGGCTATAGAGGCTTTCACAGGACATGAGGTCTAGTTGCTCCAAACCAAACCTCAGTGCTCTGTTAGTTTGAACAGCCTTAATTTGAATAGCAGAAAGTCAGGTAATTTATAATTAACCTCTCAGGGGAACAAAAAAAGTTTTGGGTGCCAACTGGATTACAAATAGGTTGTGTTTTTTCGTTCTATTAAACTGAATGCACTTTAACTGAATTGACTGGACAGTATGCTAAACTTACACACATCAAAGCTGAGTTACAGTTTCCTTTTCAGTTTGTTTAGTGGAAAAAGATGCAGCAAACGTTCACTCCCCATTTCACATCCCATCAGCTGAGATGCTGTGGAGTCCTCCTTTTAAGGAAGTGAGCAGGCACTGTTAGTCCTAGTGTCACAGCTTGGCAAGGTGCAAGGCCATAGACACACAACTTGGTTTATATAATAAATAAATACCTGCTGCTGTGGAGTGGCAGCCCAAGAATAACTTATTTCCACTGGGATGGACATATATACATAAATACTTAATGTGGAAAATGCAACCGGAAGATGATGCTTATTATCAGTTAAGAAGAAATCCCTAAGCATGTCTTTATGTCTTTTGTCTCTAAATTTGGAGAATAGGGTTGTATTTGTAGGCTTTGCAGAAATAATACTTTTCTGTCTAACATTAGAAGTGATGAAGTCACTGGGTCCAGAGCTGTTACATATTATGCAATCCAAACACATTTACTCTCCCCAATGAGATAATTCAATGGTCATAAACTTACACACTGCAGCCCCTTCTGGTCGGAGTTTTATCTTCAATACCATCTAAGGAATAGGAGCCTGACTTGGCATGTGCACCACAGCAAACAGCTTTTCCACAGTCGCACGTCTGCTTTATGTACAGGTATCAAAAACTAAAGGCAGATTTTTTTTCCCTCGCTTTTGGGAAAGGAAGTGTTAAGCGAGAGTGAGAAATATGGGAAATACTCTAACAACAATTGAAGTTACAATTTTTTTATGATTTGACAGTTTTTGTAGTGGTAAATCATTTTGCTGTAAGCAAGAAGAGCAAGTAGCAAGAATTCTTCTATAGCATTAGAAAGTATTTTGAAGACGGCTTAACAACACAGCGACAGACAAGAGACTAGCCGTTTTTTGTTCTTGTTCGTTTTTGCAGATTTTCCCTTCATCATTTAGCCCTTAACATTTTGAACGCCTAAAAAGAAAACTCCTACTTTGTCTTACTCAAGATGATCGATTAAAAACTATTTTGACATTTGCAAAGATGTAAAATAGGCATCACACACACACATCATAATGATAAACTCACCAGGCCAGCAGAGTAAAAGGGTTGGCTTCTTGGACAGATCAGTTAAGTGAGAGCCACCAGACGTTTATAAGAGAGCATCCACAGCCCCGCCTGCCAAAGCTGCAAATGAGAAAGGTTTACACTAATGTTCACACCACTTTTGAGTCTGCTCAAGGCTTGCCATCTGTGAATATGCCGTTTTTGGATTTGGATGTTAATGACCATAATATAGAATTTAAATAGTATTTATGTGCCTCCAATAAACAACACATAAATTAGACCAGGGCCTTTATTTGCTTTTTGTCATGAATGTTTGTGTTCAAGATACTTTTCTGTTTTGTTGAGTTTCTACTCTCTGCAATGGTTTTGACTAATTACAAACAGGAAAACAGCGAGCCTCTTCCTTGTGGTAACCAAACCAAAGACTACTGTTTTTTCTTTATTCGTTAAAACAAATTTTACAGCTAATTGCATGGCTCTGATCCTCCTACTACTACTGATGTGGCATTTGATACTCTTTCCTGTTGCAAAATCAAAAGGAGCGACAAATACTATTACACAGTAATTAAAAAAAGGAAAATAAGATTACATTTGATCACATGCGCACAAGCTGCAGGGAAGACACTCCATCAGCATATAACATCTAATAATGTATCCAGCATATTCTGTTTTAACTTGTGCTTGTACATTGTCAACCAAACATGTAACTGTGGCAGCGAATAACACCTTAACAGTAAAAGAGGAGTGGACTTTGTGCTCATCCTAACACAATTTGTATGTTTAATGGAATCAGCGGTACCTCATTTGGGGGAAAAAAGGAAATAGATGTTTGCTTAGTCAATTCAATTAATACAGCGAAAGGCCAATTTTTGTGGTAAAGAACACGAGCTCTTCATGTCAATAACTTCCCACATAGGATTTAAATCTTAATCTTAACTAAGTCTGGTCTAAATCTAAAAAAAATCAAAGTTAGTGTTAACCCTGAATTTATAACAGTGACAAATACTAAACAAATATTTTAAATGAGATTTATTTGAAGCCAGGATTTTTTGAGCCAACATCTTGGACATGGACATTGTCACTTGTCCACTACTTTTTTACTGTCAATGAAACAGCATTGGTCTGAGAAAGACAGAAAACACAAAGGATGCAGTCTAAAAACGAAATAAACCAATACAGTGGTCAATGTGACATAGGCTAAAAACAATATACAGTATAGTACCATCAAGTCAAGAAGCTGCAAAACAGTTTGTACCTTTTTCCCTTATAAATGTAACAGCAAATTGTCAAGATATTCAAAGCAAACATTATATTTTAAATACATTAAAATAGAATAATCCAAGTATAAGCTGACTTACAGTATCTTTATCCTTAATTAAGTTTTGAGAGTTGTTGCTCAGAAGCATTAAAGTGCAAACTAAAAGCCAGTTATCAGACTATATTTGCAAGCCATACTTAAAGCCTGGCTGTTAACTTTATATGAGGTAAGAATGAAGGACTAAAGTGGTTCAAAATGTATGAGTCTACTCTTATGAACATAATTAGGTTTATAAAAGGCATATATCAAAATGATTGGGGATATTTGTAAAACATAAACGTAACAGATTTCTTTTCAAGAATAAAAGGGTGGGTATTCTTTCTCAACAGGGCAAATTTCAGTGCAAACTATATTTTGTCAGTAGGGTGAACATACATACAGTTTTAAATAAACTATACAACAAATATAACTGCAGTTTCAATACAAAACACATCTAAACACAGTGCTAAGACATTTCCTCTGTACTTTCCCTTTTCCCTGCCAGATCAGCGCATACTAACACACAGCAAACTCAATGTAACGTATCCTCTGAAATTAACAAAACCCATTTGTTCTCTTGTCACCTATTTCCTTTCTACAATCACTCTACCTTATTAAATCTTAAGTCTTACAGTAATTAGAGAATGCATATTTCAAGTTGATGGTTTAGCTTTTCCCTGGTCTTCCACCTTTTTAATAGCGGCCTGAATCTTTGCTTGATCTCCAAGAAGCTGACGTGGTTTGATAGGCCTGAGGTTTTCGTCAAGCTCAAGCAGCACTGGGATCCCAGTTGGTAAAGTCACATTGACGATCTCCTCATCCGATATACCTGTACAAATATAAAAAGAGTTAATGCATGTTATAAAAGCATATGTATTACTTGCAATGTATTTTTCTAAATCTTATGTAACAGTGTACGGCACGTACAGCCAGTCATAAATGTCAAAGTTGAATGTGAGTAGATGTAATTTTAACACAGTGGCCTTTTAGTGCAACCTTCCACATGCGTCCACTGGAAATTAAATACTCATCTAGACCTACTTCAACAAACTGATTCAACACTGTAAACAAATATCAGAAGCATTCATAACAGACCAATGTCATATAACAGCATAATAATACCTTCCAGATGTTTCAATAGAGCTCTGCAACTATTCCCATGAGCAGAAATCAGGACAGTATGGTCACTCTTTATCTCTGGCACAATAGTACTGTCCCAATATGGCAGTAGTCTGTCCAACACTTCTTTCAGACTCTCAGCTCGAGGGAGGTTTTCTTTGGGCACATCACAGGTGGTGTATCTGCGGTCATTGTAGATTTCCTGATAGTACGGATGGGATTCATCAATGGAAGGTGGAGTAATATTATAGCTCCTTCTCCATAGCTTGACTTTGTCCTCACCGTGTTGCAAAGCCATCTCTGCTCGGTTCAGACCAATCAGGGAGCCGTAGTGCCGTTCATTGAGCCTCCATGACTTGACCACAGGGATCCACTCCAGGCCCATAGCCTCCAACACGACCCAGGCTGTTTGGATGGAGCGGCTTAGTATGGACGTGAACACAATGTCAAACTTGTAGCCCTGTTCTTTTAGGAGTCTGCCACAGTCTTGGGCTTCTTTTACCCCATTCTCGCTCAGTTTCTGGTCAACCCAGCTGCAGAAACGGTTCTCTTTGTTCCAGGCACCCTCTCCATGCCTCAACAAGAAGAGCTTGTACTTGGACATCAGAAGAACCAGTTCAAAAATCCTGCATCCAGGAAAAAAACATTTTAACATTGTTATTTTAAAATAATAACAATGTTGCTAGAAAAGCAAGTGTGTACTGTAGTTTCTAGAGTGGAGGACAAAAATATAAGACGTTAAAAAAAACATGGAAAAGAATATGATCTATTCTGTACTTTGCAAATCAGCTCTCATAGAACTGTGGGAGCAACAGTTGAAAGGAATCAGGTGCTTAGAGGGCCGGCAAAAGGTTAGAGGTTATCTTAAATGGCAAGCTAAAGGCACAACGCTTAAGTAACCTTAATCCTTATTTTTAAGGAGACTAAATTATAAATTGCAGTTTTCCACTAATGATAAACCCTGCTTTACTTGGGAGTTGCGTATAATAGGATGTTAGCTAAAAACGTTAGCTGGAAGGGTGGGCGGATATGTTGTATGAATGACCGCTGTACTGTGGCTATTACTTAACTTACATCCTATATTAGATACAATTGACTTACAGAACTGAGCGACTGGCATTGTAGAAAATGTGATCTTACCCGTGGTGGGTTTTAAAACCGGGAGCCGCGGGTACAGTCCTCAATGTTGTTAATTCAGACCATGTACGGAACAGGTTCCCGTGAACGTTAATGATTGACATACTGCTCACCCAATCACATTTGAGAACGCGAGGTAGGCGCGATATCATTGGTTAATCTATGTGCCCATATGAAGAGCGGTTGTAACGGCGCTGAACTGAGGCAAAGGACCAGAGCCGTCTCCTAATATGGCACATGGTAAACTAATGAGAGCAACTTCTGCTAACAGTTGTGTACGTTTTGTTTTTAGGTTTTTAGGATTACTCGCTGTTGACATGATATAGGTTTTCTATACTATTGATGATGTTCTAATTGTGTAGTTTTCCTGGAGAATGGTTTGGGTCCTAATTTTACTATTATGTGAATCGAAAGTGTGGAGTTGTGTTTACCTGGTAAGTGTTACTGTAATTAGTGGGGTATGGTTCTCTGGTGAGGGGTTACAATTTTTATTGGATTTTCGGAAACCATAAAATGGGGTTTGTGTCAGTTTATGATTTTAAAAAAATGGTATGTAGTATAGCTTTAAATACTGACTAATGTAATGATAAATTAACTTTCAAGAGTATAGGCCTTTCTGTTCTTAGTAGCTACGTCAAAGCTCCTACACCGAATTTAATTTTAGACACATACCTACATTTTAACAAAAAAAAAAGAATAATTACTGTATAGTTCTTCTTACTTAGATTTTTTCTTTTCACAAGAGCTGCTAAGCATTGGAAAGTAATTTGAAGGAGATAAGCTTTGAAAATAGATAAAAAAACAATGTAATAGCCACATCAAAAACAACACAAAAAATGCCAGAGACATACAAAACATTTAAGATATTTGGATATTATACACTGTGTACAGTATAAATAATATTTAATTCAGAAATTAAACAAAATGTCCAAAGATTCACTGTCCAGCATCAAACAGCTTCTTCCTTCCTTCCATACCAGACATGGCATCCACATTCTTACGCCAGTCAGTTACTTCCTCTTTCTGTGCAAAAAAACATAAAAATATGCAATTTGGTGATTAAATCTATTTAATCCTCAAAGGCAGAACATAGATAGTTACACTATGATCTGCCAAAGTTTAGCTAAACACCCTTACCTTCTCTTCTTCCTTCTTCACAGTCTTTAGATTGGCTTTAAAGTCCACAGACTCCTTGACCTTTGAGCCCAGCAGAGCACCGAGCATGGCATCAGCAGAAACACGCACTCTTTTCAGGTTTGGTCTCTTCATTTTGCCTTTCAACTCAAAAATCTTTTGAGACAGGTCTTGTACCTACAGTATGTTCAGAAAGAGGACAAACATATTAATATCTATTTGCTGAAAAAGATTTGTTATACCACTTCACCCATACCTTCTTTTCATTTATGATTACTTTGGCAGCAATGTCATATCTTTCTTCATCAGCAACATCAATTTTCTGATGTAACTCTTTGCACAAATTCTGTTAAGACAAATTATCTTAATACTTTAGACTCCTTCAACACATTGCTAACATTTTGCTCAACAGTTATACCTGTAGATCTTGTAAAGAGAGGCCAGACATTTGGAGCACTGGCACCTTTTCACCAAGACTTCTCTCTCGTTCATCTTTTCTGAACTGCTTTTCATTTTCATACAAGGCCATGGCCTTCTTCAGCATTTTAGTCTGTGCACAAGAAATTAAGATAAGTCAAATAAGAGGAAACCTGCAGGAATTTAATATACACTGTAAAGTGTCACACCTTCAAGAAGAGTCGACGAGATGCAGAAATTTTAGGCTTTGTTTTCTGCAAATACAGATACAGTACATTTAAATTTGAGTTTGATTCATATAAAAATAATATTTAATTTTCAGGTACGTATTAATTTTTTGTTGTAAAAGCAGCTTACCCTATTCAGTTCACATGAATTTCCGCACATGAAAAAGGTGGTGTTATAACATTTTTAATGTAAAGCATTATACAGTTGTTAGAACTAAATAAAAAATACTTACACATTAGACATTATTGTAGTTCTTTATTCTCCCTAAACAAACATAAATCATTTGTAAAGGCACAAAAAAGTATTTTTTATTTAAAATATATATGGTGTCGACACAGCTGAAGGGGCAACTGCGTTTATGATCCCTTATCTTTGTTTTAAAAATCAATGTGTGATAGATTATCAACAGGGCACTTTTATAACAAACGTCAAAAAAATTCTAATGAAAATGTTTGACCTTCAAAGTTTAATCAGGCTAAACCTGTTAGCGTTGTCATTAGCATTATATGCAATACCTTTAACAGGACCAAGCAATTACCATTAAATACACCAGAACTATATATCACGGTAAAGGAAACCCACTTTGTAAGTAGATTAAGGCATGTTACGTCACTGTTAATCTGTTAATGCACATAACATTATCCCTACTGATGTCACTGTTAATTAGTGCCTATTATTATAATGGTTTACCTTATATCTTGTGGTGTATGTGACACTTAGCTTCTGTCTTCTTTACTGAGATGAAGCAAGTTGAAAGTAGGTAAATATATAGATTGCAGTCCTGTTGTGAGTGGCTCACTAAAATAGACCATCTGTTCTCACCATTCTTGAGCTGTATGTTCCACATTACTTATGTCTGAAGTGTGAAAGTTTTCCTGGGACTCTCCCCCTCTGATGACTTTTTTCTCCTTGAAGAAAGTCACATTTGGTCATCTTACCAAAGATGACAATGGATTAATAAATTATATAAAACATTGATATCACAAGAATTAGATCCACCTATTATTGTTCTTAGTTTTAAAGATACACAATCATGTGTTTAACAACGCATGAATTTATTGTCTGCCTAAAAGGATTATTAAATGTACAATCAGGGAACTATTGGCTTGCTAAGAGGATTTAAGAGCAGTAGAGACTCATTGTGGTTGCTCGAAAGAACGTTGCTGCCATCAAAAGGCAGCAGCATAGTAAGTGTGAGTAAAACAAAAAAAGATTCTTCTGTATTTATAAAATATAAATATAAACATATAAACATATTTTAAATAAATGTAACAAATTATATAAGAAGACAGATTTACCTTCAATAGTAATTTTGGCAATTTTCAGATTGGCACTAAATGCACCAAATCTTGTGTTAGGATTAGTGTTGTAGTCAAGACTGCACTAACCAAGTCATGTCTGAAACCAGAGAATTGTGAGAACATGACAAGATCAAAACTATGTCAGGCTGAGACCGGGTCAAGACCAAGTCAAGACCAGAACCAGAATGCCACAATATAAAAAAAAAAAAAAAAAGATAAATTTTTTTTTTGCCTGTTTTGTTTTTTTGATGATCAGCAGATAGACAGGAAACAGAGTGAGAGAGAGGGGAATGTCATTGGGCAAATGACCCAAGCCGGAATCAAACCCGGGTTGCCCGAGTATGTGGTATGCGCTCCACTAGGTGAACCTCTTGGACAGGATTTTTGATTAAATATAAATTGATTGAGATTTTTATCCAATCCCAAAAACAGAAAAATATGCCATTTGTGGTCTTGGTCTCGCAACATCTGGGACCAATTAAAAATGTATTGGTAAATGGCGTGCATTTATATAGCACTTTAAGGCACCCTTTTCAGGCCCCCAAAGCGCTTTACATCGTGCTTCCACTCACCCCATTCACACACATCCACTCCTGGGGCAGACAGAGAGGGGGGCTGTCACACAAACGGTGCTCAACCTTCTCCTACCACCAACAAACACACCTCCACAGTCACACACATTCATACACCAGTGCTATGGACACTGGAGGCAAGGTGGGTTAAGTGTATTGCCCAAAGACACAAACACAGAATGAACAGGGCAGAGCGGGGTTCTAACTGCCAACCTTTCGGTTAGAGGACGACTGCTCTACCACTGAGCCACTGCACCCCCTAGTATTCAAGATCATGACGAGACCAAGACCCTTATAACATAGTCTTAGTACCACTCTTGAGTACTATAGTTTGGTGCCAGAAAAATACTCCCTTTTGTGTTTTATTTTATATTAAATTACACAGTTAATATTTATAGGACAATTCTGACACAGCTGCCAGGGGAACTTATACTGTCCAGCTCACTATGATGTGTGTAGTATTAGGGCATGTATTTTGAACGTGCCTTTACTGTTGTTTTCATTGCAGCCACTTGGTGTCAGTGTTTGCCTTCTATTAGTTGTCCTTTTTGCATGAACTAATGAATGGTGCAAAAGGGGGAATTGACAAGTTTCACTAATTTTTGCTTATGCAGCTCTTTAGACTTCAGAGGTTCCGGTTTTTTTTTCACCTTATCGGCAGCATTATAGCCACTGTCTGATCCATAATTCCCCTTTTCTTGTCAGAGAAACATAGTTTATTTTAACTTTCAGTGACACCCAATAGAATAAATTGTATATGTTCTAGCAGGAATTACATTTTTTTTCTTTAGCCCCATTAGCATGTCAAACAGTGCAAACAAAATAGCTTATTTTTAATCTACATTCAATTATATTTTTTAACAATGACCATCTCAAATGCAATCCATTTTGTCACTATGTAGTTATAACTTATTTAATTTAAACAAATATAGAAACGTGCACAGACAGCCACACAAGCATTCACAGTTTAATTAGTAGGCTTATATCACGCATTCAATAAACTTCCCCATGTACATGCAATTGCTGCATTTTGAACTACATTAATAGATTTCTAAAAAAAAGAAAACTCTATCTGCTTATTGTCCAGCATCAAACAGCTTCTTCCTGCCCTCCATACCCGACATGGCCTCCACGTTCTTACGCCAATCAGTCACTTCTTCTCTCTAAAAAATACACACCTCCTCAGCATGTTTTTTTTAAATTCTTCTGTGTGTTCTCTACAAAAAGTAATGCTTACCTTTTCATCCTCTTTTTTTACTGTCTTTAAGTTGACTTTAAAATCAGCCTTCATCAGTTTAGAGGGATCGTTGTATGCGCCCAACATATCGTCTGCAGTTTTCTTAACCCTCTTTAAGTTTGGTCTTTTTAGAGCTTTCAGCTCAGTGACCCTCTGACTCAGTGACTGAATCTGTCCAATATCAATTAACAATTGAAAACGTACACAGCTCAGGTAATATTTGGAATTCATCTCAGATTTACCTCGTTATCAGTCTTGGCTACTTTAACCTCTATGTCATAACGAGCTTCATCTACAACATCAATTTTGCGATGTAGATCTCTGCAAAGCTCCTGCCACAAAAGCACGCCATCATAAAAATAGAATACTTTGATTGTAATCGCACTTGTATGAAGTCTGGTCATACCTGGAGTTCTTGGACGGACAGACCTGACAACTGCAGTGGAGGGAAGCTCTCGTTCACAGCTCGCTCTTTAGCATGATTCTTCTCTTCACTTTCAGCCTTCAGCAAAGACCTGGCCTTCTTTAACAATTTGGACTGTAGGATTATATGAACACTGATAAAAATAGTCTGCATTTTTTTTCATGACAGTGTAGATAGGCAGAAAACAGTGAGAGAGAGAGAGGGGAATGACATTGTACAAATGACCTGTGCCGGAATTTAATCCGGGTCACTCTGGAGTGGTATGTGCTCTACCAGGTGAGACATTGCGGCCCCCATGGTCTGCACATTTTGATCAAGTTTGTGAAATGGCAGCTCAATATTATCACGATAATAGTGAGTTAATAAAACAATTTGGTAATACTATAATATTAATGTAAAGTGATTAAGTGTGAGGTTTTCATGAAATTAGTGCATTAACCAGCCCTTACCCCCAATATCTATTTGTTATGCCTTTGATTTCAGGTAACAAGGTTTTATAGTGGTTATTTAATAATCATCATGACACTTATTATTAGTAAATCCTACTTTATAGCTTAGTTGTTTTTTAAATATCTTTATTCTGTGTTTTTGTATTTTGTAAACTTTTTACTTTACCTGCCAATAAACCCGATTCTGATACCAGTCAAACTTACTTTCAGATGCAGTCTCCGAGTAGCTGAATATTTTGTTTTTTTCTAGGGAAAAGAAATACATTATTAAATACAGATTTTTATACAGTAATTTGAATAGAAAGAATATGTTATTTTTAACGTACCGCTCTTTATCACCAAGTTGTGCAAAATAAAATAAAAAAAGAGAGAACACATTAAATATCTACGCATTGGAGCAATGGGAGATGTGTGATTATTGTAATATTACTCACCCCTCAGACATGACAACAGCTCACAGCAGACCTTCACGGCAAATATATAATGGATTATAATTTTAGTAGCACATATTAAACTTTGGTGAAAACTAATTATGTGTCTATCAGTGTCAGTTAAAGTGTTTACGATTTATTTTATTTTTATTTGCTATTGTTAGGGAAGCCTGTGTGCAGCTATATTTGGCCACTTTGTCCCTGTGCTTCTCTGTGTCCCTGCCGCTGGTGTGGCCTTGTTGAGGCCATACAACGGTTTGCCAGTGATATTACAAAAGTGTGAGGGGTGTAGTTGTGTTAAGATTGATTATAACCCATTAATTATAGTTTTAATTGATACAGTACACCTATTTAAATAAAATCAATGCTTGTAGAGCTCAAGGGGAATAACCAGGAGCAGATGACACTCCATTTAAAAGTCACCATCACACCAGATTTTCAGCTGATCTGTTGGGTCAAATGCTTTATTATCACAGGATCCAATACTTTACACAGTGTAAGCCTCAAAGTACATTGCTTGCTTGGAGTTTAAAGAGAGCAGCACAAGTCATACAAGTCAAAACTGGAGATTCCCATTTGAAAAGTTGCTTTAAGACCCTGACGTAGTAATGACATAGCTGAGATGTATAGCAGCTGTTTCTATGTCAGATATGTTTTTAAAACTGACGGACTGAGGAGATGCTTACCTTTAAGGAGAGGAAAACCAGCAAAGGGCAGTAGGAGCGTGAATGAAAAGGCGTTTAATGTTGATTAGTAAAATGTATCTGGTGCCTTGTCCGGATGGCTGGCTAAAATAGAGTCCCATCCACCTGTCGAATGCTGCATCACATTGTGATCTTTTTTGATTTGTCCCCTACCCATGACACACTTGAATTCACGTGATTACCTTGCACAAAGGCAGCAGTGACAGCCGTAACGTCAGTCTCCTAAGTGACAGCTGTCTGTGTGCGTGTGCTGCTTTTTTAAATTCATTGCGAGAGGCAGCTACATCACCTGTTATAAATGTGATCAAGGCTTAGGGCCAATTTATTTACTACATATATTTATAGTGCTTTAGTACAATCCCAAATTTATATGCAGTAAAGTTTTACTTTTACAATGTGGATTAAAATTCCACTACTGAATCACAGCATCGACACCTGTTCCCTTTATATTTCAGCTTCATATACTGTTCTGCCATATGTCTGTCTTAGTGTTATGTAACATGAACTTCGTGACCGGCAGGAGACAGTAACACCAGTTCAAAGTGACAGGTATTATCACATAGCCATAACTGATGTTGGGGTCACAAACACAAAGCTCGTGGAACCAAGCAGTGGATATAGTTGAATGTTTAGTGCTTATTGCATTTGAAGCCCCAGGAGGCCTGTTGACATTTAGGAATGATCCCCTGACATCTTTAAACAATGCAATGCAAACAATGCAAAATAAAGAAGTTACATCTGCTCATTAGATATACTGTCTAAACAGTACATAACAGCTTTATATATAACTAAGACTGGCATCAAGGCAAAAACAGCTTTCAGTTTTCATGTGTTTGTTAAGAGTGAAATGTGTAGCTATTGGTGAGATGTGTAAAGCTGATTTCTTCAGTTTGTCAGCACAGGAAGCAATGCCTGATGTAACTGCTTGATAAACACAAACGAATATTTTGATTGAAGCCAGTTAGCAGTAAACGGTTCAGAAAGAGCCACATCATGTTTGCCTTAATCATTCAAATGTATTTTTTCAGTTCTTGCTTTACTGGTTCTTCTTCTCTCAGGACTCTCAGCCCACGTGTGGACTGCACTCAACAGGTACGTTTTAATGTGTTGCATAAATGCATTAATGAGAAACTGTGATTCAATCTAACATTGTGAGTTTATCACAGGGTCTTGGTAACTGCAGAATAAGTAAGTGTTTTAGTGCCACACTTTACATACATTCATTAAGACATATGTTTAATTTGAATTAAAATATTAAAACAACTCTTTGACTATTTTAGATAACTGTTCTGAGTCAACGAAGGTACAGAGACAAAATGCTCCCACTGGCCCTGAGTGGGGTTCTGAGATGCTGGGTGTTGCCATAGACCAACAGGAGTTGATGCCCATTTTAAATGTGTCCTGGATAATACAAGCCACTGGTATGGTATGCTTTTTAAATACAGCTTACTTCATCAGAAGTCAAGTCAGTCAGTGTCACACTGTAATCTGTCTACAGCTGGAATACTCGCCCTCTGTGGATCCCAAATAAGGATTCAAGATAAAAGTACAAACCAAAGTATATGTGTGCAGTATTCTTACAGAATGCAGAACAGGTCCCTGAATCCAAACTATTCCAAAGTAAAACTTCCAACTTCTAACTTTTTTTTTTTATCTTTGAATCCACTTATGTATGCAAGGTGTAATTTTTTTGCAGTGGAAATTTTCTTTAGATGGAGTCATGGTGCAGCCTGAGCACACTTATGAGGTGGTGATCTTTAATCTTCCTGAACCTGACATTGGTGACTATAGGATTCATAAGAAAATTACTATACCAGGTGGGTTTATGTATACAAGCATTTTAGGATGACAAAATGGGCAAAATGGTTATAATTTTCTGTAACCAGTGTATTATTTACCGTCATGTCTAGGATGCAATGACAAGGAAATTCAGCAAGCACAAGAGTGTCGTGAAAATGGTAAACTCTGCCTCTTGTGAGTTTTGATAATGAACTGTAAATAATTCAGGTTCAACAGAATGTAATCATTATTATTTTGATATTTGAGGGAGTCTCTGGGAGCCACACATAAAGACTAATTCATCTCTTGATTGGAACCTCAGAGTGTTGTTTATTGTTGTTAGTTTTTATGCATCTGACTATTCAGAGAAATATCAGGTGTCCTTAAGAAGCCCCGGTGTATATTCCTCAATCAGTGTCCTGAATCAGGTAATGACTGCTTATCTTGTTTAAAAATGATAAATGAGACTACATTAATGATTGAAACATGTTGTCCTGATAGGAAAACAGATTGCTCAATGTGAAATTTGATCTGAGCTTGTCACAGCTTCAACAGTGTGAAATTGTGATAAAGGTATGTTTTATTTTATAATGCTATTTTGTGTATATAATGTAAATGCTTAATGAAAAAGTGAACTTTTTTTACTTATTTCAAAGATTCAGCCATTTTTTAAACAATGTTATGGTGGCTGTTGGTCCCCTGAGAAAATGTTTGATTACTGTTTGTGTAAGTAAGATTTAAAAAAAAAAATGTGGTAAACTAAGTAGTTTTAATCATTAATGTTCATGATAATTTTGTTTGATTAGATTATTCAACGCGGACATTAATTATCAAAGCAGCTCTTGGACTGGTCATTGCGGCTAGTTGTCTGGCTTATTTCATGCATAGAACGTTTCATCCAGGTTTCCTTTCATCCTAACTTGCTTGTTTATTAAAATACTATAATAATAATAATAATAATCATAATCATAATAATAAGTGTAGCTAAACTATTTGCCATATTTCTCTTCCAGCACCTGTGAACACATTACAGTCTGCTGTCGAGAACATACCTCTATGTATCCAAACACAAAAGAGAAAAAAACTTATGATTATCTATTCCCTTGACCATCCCTTGTACAAAAACATTGTCCTGAAGCTTTGTGCTTTTTTGATGGCCAAATGCGGCACAGAGGTTGTCCTAGACTTGTTGGACTCCACCAGATTGGGCATAATGGGAGGCATCCAGTGGCTGGACTGGCACCGAGAACAAATCGAAAGCTCTTCAGACAAGATCCTCATCCTATGTTCGCGAGGGGTACAAGCCAAATGGAAATCCATGTGCAGCGGCAAACAGGTTCAGCTGAAAGAGGATGCTCATTCGACGGTGGGTGACATGCTTGTCCCAGCCCTCTGCCTCATGGTCCCACATTTTGTCCAATCTGCTTCCTTTGAAAAATACATAGTGGCCTACTTTGATGATGTTTCTTCTGAAGATGATGTCCCTTTACCCTTTAACATTACGGTGCGATACAAGCTGATGAAGCAGTTTGAGGAACTGTTTTTTAGGATCCTGGACAGTGAAAAACATGAACTGGGCAGAGTGAATCACATTGAGGGGCTTTCAGAGGATGAGTACCATCACTGCCCCACTGGAAGAGCCCTGCGAGACGCTATAGAGGCTTTCCAGGCATATCAGCTGGAACATCCGCGCTGGTTTGAGGAGGAGCTGCTTGAAAATGCAGAGCTAGGATACGACAGTGACTTTGTTCCTCACTTTGAATGCTATGCAAATCCAGTTGAAAATGATTTCACAGCAGAAGAGACAATCGTCCAAATAAGTGAACAGTCCTGTTAGCCAAGTATAAACCTGTGATTTTTAATCAAGAAGCAGTTCCCCACTAGGTTAGATCACTACATCTGTGCTTGATGCTTTTGGGCTGTGTAAACATTGTTTGGGTCAAAGTTCAACTTTCTTGGCAAAGATTTGTGCATTTTTGTTTCAGTGGAGAAGGTAAGGAGATATAGCTTATGCCGATAGGTGTTAGATATGCATGCTTTGTTTCTTAATATTAGCGTATTGGATGTTAGTTTACTTTATTTTGCTATGATCATTTTGAAATGGAATTTGGTCATCATTGTTTTGGATAAAGGGGCGGGTAATGGGATTGTTTGTGTCCCACCTAAAAGCACCAAAGAAAATGCTCACAATGGCTGAACTGGTGAGAGTAGTTTATTTTGTTTATTATAAACCACAAAAGTATGTCTTTAACTATTTAAATTATGACATTATGACATTTATTTTTAGTCCTCATTTTAGAGCCATCTGAACAGAAATAAGAGGAGTTAGTATAGTGAGTTTTAACCTACTGGGGTGTCTGCTCAAACAAAACTAATTGTACGTAGGCCTACTAGTTCCTTTTTGTATATTATGTGTTTATTTCGTAAAGTCATTTATGTGTAAAAGGCTCTAAAGACTTTAACCAAAAATGTTTTTTTTGTTTTTTGGTCAGTCTATGGGGCAAATTGACACATTTTCCCAAACTTATTGAGAAAAGGAACAGCTGACACAGTTTGAATGTAAACTCTTAAAGTTTTGCATGCTTCCAGTTTTATTAGAGCCAAAGATGATGACAAGAGTCTGTATGTTTACCCTGAGAAAAGGTCCCACATTTTGTCCAATCTGCATCCTTGTCCCTTTACCCTTTAACATTACGGTGCGATACAAGCTGATGAAGCAGTTTGAGGAACTGTTTTTTTAGGATCCTGGACAGTGAAAAACATGAACTGGGCAGAGTGAATCACATTGAGGGGCTTTCAGAGGATGAGTACCATCACTGCCCCACTGGAAGAGCCCTGCGAGACGCTATAGAGGCTTTCCAGGCATATCAGCTGGAACATCCGACTGGTCAAGCCATCATCGTTTCGCAAAACACCAGTCAAGCCAGCCCCGTCTTTATTTCGGAGTGTTCCCGTATTAGATGTTTTACGGTAATGCAAGGAAACAGCGCCTAGACGTCCTCCCGAACTGATCAATGTTCGTTTTTTACATTTTCAACTCTCGGTAGCTGCGTCTCTTTTGACATTTAATATTCAGTTTTTATCATAAATATATATAATTCACAAACTCAATAATCAATTCAGTTTTGAAACGTTAACTTTGATGTTGCAATAATACAACAATGTTTTTGTTCAATTTCAATGATAAGTCTTAATTTTTTACACCAAATGTATTTAATTGATTTAAAGTAAACTTGCAGAGTCATTCCACATCTGGTGAGTAGCAGAGGACCCCTTGATGCTCTCCAGAAAATTTCAGAAGAATCTGATGTAGCATTTCAAAATAAAAGCTCCCTGAAAATTCATAATTTTCTTAATAAATTGATCAACTTTAGATTTGATTTCTTAGAAAACTACTAATTGCCAGAGGATCATTCCACTTCTGGTGTGTAGCAGAGGACCTCCTGGTGCTCTCCAGGAAATTTCAGAAGAATCTGATGTAGCATATTTAAAAAAATTGTAAGTTCTTATCACACTAAAGTACAATGATATTTTTTTTTATTACAAACAATATTAACTTAAAAAATAAAAAATAAAAAATGTATTAACATTGCCACAGTCAAAAATAACCCTAATTTATCATAACTTTTAGATAATAAAAAAACACAACTAAGTTAAGACTGTATACGTCAAAACAATTCAACACACCAAATCAGAAACCTTCTTATTTACGTAGTATAAGGGTACTATATAAGAGTATAAGGAACTCATATTTATAAACAAAAAGAGCAATTCCATTTGCTAGTTCTCATATTTTTAAGGTCCTCTTCTGTCTATAAAAGGCATTTCTCATGGTACCACCGTATGCACGTGTCACATTGACTCTGTAGTGCAATATATATAGTTTATTAGTAATATATAGGTGCAATATACAATGACAACTCTTAATTCAATTTATAAATTATTTTAAATAATTTTTTGACCTTTATTTTGAAATGCTACATCAGATTCTTCTGAAATTTCCTAGAGAGCACCAGGAGGTCCTCTGCTACACACCAGAAGTGGAATGATCCTTTGGCAATTAGTAGTTTTCTTTCAAATCAAATGTAAAATTTTGTGAGAAATTCCTACAAGTTATGAATTTTTGTTGTACTTTTATTTTAAAATGCTACATCAGATTCTTCCGAAATTTTCTGGAGAGCACCAGGAGGTCCTCTGCTACTCACCAGACGTGGAATTACTCTTTGGCAGCTGCAAGTTTACTTTTAAGCAATTAAATAAATTTGGTGTAAAAAATTCAGAATTATCAAAGGGCTTTTATTTTGTAATTCTGCATTCGACTGTTCCTAAATTACATGCTTTAATATAATTTTGGCATTTATTTGACATTTAACAAAAACATTGTTGTATCATTGCAACATCAAAGTTAACGTTTCAAAACTGAATTGATTATTGAGTTTGTGAATTATATATATTTATGATAAAAACTGAATATTAAATGTCAAAAGAGACGCAGCTACCGAGAGTTGAAAATGTAAAAAACGAACATTGATCAGTTCGGGAGGACGTCTAGGCGCTGTTTCCTTGCATTACCGTAAAACGTCTAATACGGGAGCACTCCGAAATAAAGACGGGGCTGGCTTGACTGGTGTTTTGCGAAACGGGGATGGCTTGACCGCAGTAGCATACGCGCTGGTTTGAGGAGGAGCTGCTTGAAATTGCAGAGCTAGGATACGACAGTGACTTTGTTCCTCACTTTGAATGCAAGGCAAATCCGGTTGAAAATGATTTCACAGCAGAAGAGACAATAGTCCAAATAAGTGAACAGTCTTGTTAGCCAAGTATAAACCTGTGATTTTCAGTCAGTGGAAATGGACACTTACTGTTTGTATTTGTGTTCACTTTAATGAACACTCTAGCTTTTCAAGTCATAAAACACTGTGAGCCGTTGTCCCAAGAAGCAGTTCCCCACTAGGTTAGATCACTACATCTGTGCTTGATGCTTTTGGGCTGTGTAAACATTGTTTTGGTCAAAGTTCAACTTTCTTGGCAAAGAGTTGTGCATTTTTGTTTCAGTGGAGAAGGTAAGGAGATAAGCTTATGGTATAGGTGTTAGATATGCATGCTTTGTTTCTTAATATTAGCGTATTGGATGTTAGTTTACTTTTTTTACTACAATTATTTTGAAATGGAATTTGGTCATCATTGTTTTGGATAAAGGGGCGGGTAATGGGATTGTTTGTGTCCCACCTAAAAGCACCAAAGAAAATGCTCACAATGGCTGAACTGGTGAGAGTAGTTTATTTTGTTTATTATAAACCACAAAAGTATGTCTTTAACTATTTAAATTATGATTTATTTTAGTCCTCATCTTTAGAGCCATCTGAACAGAAATAAGATGAGTTTTTATAGTGAGGTTTAACCTTCTCAAACAAAACTGAAATAACTTTTTTTGGTCAGTCTAAAGGGCAAACTGACACATTTTCCCAAACTTATTATACTTTTTAACTTATATTGGAAGAAAAGGAACAGCTCACACAGTCTGAATGTAAACGCCTAAAGGTTTGAATGTTTCCAGTTAATTGGAGCCAAAGATGATGACAAGAGCCTGTACGGTTATCCTGAGAAGAGGAATTTCGACCTATCACAGCAGCCTTTGTAAAAATGGTAAAACATATCCTTTTAATTCAAATTGTGCAGAGGTCATGATTGGATTGAGTTTCTTTGCTTTTAGACAGTCTCTTTAAGGTTCACCCATCTGTGTCACGGGCATTGGCAGAAAACAGACCAGTGGTTGCACTTGAGAGCACAATCATCACTCACGGCATGCCCTATCCACACAACTTGAGGTAGATATTAATTCACTGAAAATTGTGCTTTTGTTCACATGCAATCACAGATTTTCAATAATGTATTTATGCAGTACAGCCATAGAGGTAGAAGCCATTGTGCGGGCTGAAGGAGCCACCCCTGCCACTGTTGGGGTGATTGAAGGCAAAGTTCATGTTGGTCTGTCTTCAGAAGAGCTGGACGTCCTTGCACAAAGCAAGACATCCCTGAAGGTGTCCCGGAGAGATTTGCCCTATGTTATCAGCAAAGTGAGATTCTAGTGCATACATCATCTACATTTTCTGTCTATCCTTTGTGTTGAATATTAATTTGGAGGTAGACTGCTTTTTTCTTCGTTGTGTGTGTTATTTAGAGGCTGTCTGGGGGGACAACAGTGTCAGCCACTATGATAGCAGCACATCGAGCTGGTATCCCTGTATTCGTCACCGGAGGCATAGGTGGAGTCCACAGAGATGGAGAGAACAGTAAGTAGATCTGCCACTAACTTAAAAGAAAACTTGTTTGGACATAAACATTTTCTAAATTACTTTAAAAATATGGGACTGTTTTAGGTTTAGATATTAGTGCAGATTTGACAGAGCTGGGCAGGACCCCTATTGCTGTGGTCTCCGCTGGTGTCAAGTCCATCCTGGACATTGGCCGAACCCTGGAGTTCCTTGTAAGGACACTGAAAGAGTACAGTACAGTAGAAAATAATAAACTTAAACGCTATGTGTTTGTATCCAGTCATAACATTAACTGTTTTTATTGTATTATTTAGGAGACTCAGGGTGTCTGTGTTGCCACCTATGGAGCGTCCAAAAACTTTCCCGCTTTCTTTTCTTCACAAAGTGTTTTCAGTTCACCACATCAAGTCTGCAACCCCGAAGAGGCGGCAGAACTCATTGGTAAACCACTTTTTTTATCCTGGGGATTTTTATGTAGCAAGTAATTCATAAAATAAATATTGTTGTTGTAATATTTAGCCAGCACCCTGTCTCTGGATCTCCAGTGTGGTGTTCTGATAGCTGTGCCCATCCCTGTGGAGCATGCAGAAGCAGGACAGGAGTTAGAAGAAGCAATACAGGCTGCTGTTGTAGAAGCAAGGTAACCAACATCATGTTTCGTTTTTGTCATATTCTTTTTTTTTTACTTTTTATTTCATATTCTTAGTGAAAATCAAAAGACAGTGATACTGACTCTGAAAATTTCTGCTTGATTTGCTCAGTGATAAAGGCATCACAGGAAGAGATGTGACGCCATTTATTCTACAGAAGATCAATGAACTGACAAAAGGAAAGTCCCTTCAAGCCAGTATCCTTCTGAGATCTGCACACTCAATTCAATGCCAAACTCTATATTAAAACTCAAAGTTTTATTACTCTACCCTTAACCTGTTATGTCGACATTGCTCTCATTCATAACAATGCAAAGGTTGGCAGTCAGATAGCCTGTGCCCTGTCAAAATGGAACCATAAGAAGAAGTCAACAACAAAATGGAATGAAAAATCAGACATAGTTAGTAGAATATACTGTACATACTAGAACACATATCTGGAAAAAATCGTATTTTACACAAAATGATAATATTTTGTTATTGTGCAGGTTGTAATAGGAGGAATAAATCTGGATTTTATAGCAAAAACAAAAACAAAAACACTTCACGTAAGTGTAATTTTGATTGGACATTATCTGCAATACTGTAAATAAACACTGTAATAATGGTTACTGATGTCTTCACAGTTTGGACAAACTAGCCCAGGAAGTGTCTCTCAGTCATTTGGAGGTGTAGGTCGAAACATTGCTGGTATGAGATTCTTTCTTTTTCTTTTTTTATTTATATAGTGCTTTTCCACCTAGTAGGCACTCAAAGCATTTTACCAGTGTTACAGCTGACCACTGGAGGCAAGGTGGGTGTCTTGCTCAAGAACACAACAGTATGAACTGTTGGGGAGAGCGGGATGTTATAATGTTTTTGGTCAGAGGATGGCCGCTCTACCACTGAGCTACTGACGCCCTTTTTATATTTTTATCTAATTCACATGCTTATTATTTTATCAGTGATTTATACTTAGTGTATTGTCTTTTCCTTGTAAAGACGCTCTAAGTCGATTAGGCCACAGACCCCTCTTCATCTCAGCTACAGGAACCGATTCCAACAGTGAGGCTGTGTTACAAAACTCTCAACATATGGTATGTTGATATTAAAGGAGTTAGTCAAATTATGAATGAGAAGAAATATAGAATATACATAATTTTGTGACTTTTTTATTTTTATTCCAGAATACAAGTGGTGTGATCAGGCTAAAGAATCAGAGCACAGCCACTTACTGGGCTGTTATTACTGAAAGTGGAGAATTCGGTCTTGAACTGATGGACATGGACATTCATCAGAAAATTTCAGAAGACTATGTCTGTGCCACTATCTTTATTAACATAAACATTATAATCTCTGATATGACTTTAAGCTATTATGTTTGTATGTATATTTATAATTTAGGTGTCCCAGTTTGAAAAGCACCTTTTATCTTCCACTCTTGTGTGTCTTGATGGAAACATCCCAGTTTCAACTATTAACTATGTTTGTTCTTTAGTGGAAAAACACAGGCTCAACGGTAAGCAAACAGAAAGTGGTAGTGTGTGATAACATCTTTATAAGCAACTTGATTTTTTATTTTATTTTCTGTACATATATATCTCACAGTGTGGTATGAGCCAACAAATTCAGAAAAAGCTTGTAAACCTTTTCTATCAGAGGCCTGGAAATCTCTGTCCTATGCCTCCCCGAACCTGGCGGAGTTATGCACCATGAACAAAACTCTGGGCATCCCAATACCTGAAGGTAATCTGAAAAAGAATCTTGATAAATTACAGATTTGTTTGTGACTTTTTTACACAGAGAAATTGCTCTTCACCATTTATGTGAAAATGCTAACTGTAAATTGAGGATGTGGTTTTGTTTTCTGGTGTGACAGCACTTCCTGACTCCCTTGATGAGGTGTTGACTGTTGCAATGGCTCTCTCACGCCCCCTCCTGGAGCATCTTCACTGTCTGATTGTTACCCTGGGAGCTCATGGGGTGCTAATTTGTGGAGAGCATGAAGCAGGCTCAGTTAACCTGCAGCCAAGAAAACAGAAAAATGTAATAACTCATTAACTGATGTTGTCATTTTGGTTGCATTAAAATTAATCATAAATTTGTGTTTACAGAAAATCAGAAAACAGCTTGGTGCACTATACTACCCTGCACTGAATTTGACTGCTGAACAGATTATTAATGTCTCAGGAGCAGGAGATAGGTGCTGAAAATTTACTTGACCAGTTTTCAATTTTTGTTTATTATTTCAGTTTTTATGTTTTCTGCTCTGTTTCTAACTCCATACTACAGTCTTGCAGGTGCAATGATAACAGGGATTCTTCAGGGCAGAGACACAAACAGCTGTGTCCGGATGGGGCTCCTGGCTGCACGCCTATCCTTAGCATCGCCACACACCATTGCCCCTTCACTCACTTTAGGGTCTATAGATCCCAACAAACAGAGCTGGACCAACCCGATTTTTATGTTGATAGATTAAAATATTTTTATGCTATGAATTGGTATTTGTCATTGAATCAATTTGAAAATAAAATTTATGGTAACATTTAAACTTGTGCCTGTTTTATATAATTGTACACAATATGAAATTACTTAGTCAAATAAACTGCTTTTTAATTTCTCTATGGATTTAGCATGTCCACTGAATAATAATGCACATGTTCTCTTCAATCGATCGCTTAAATTGAGCGTTTCTTTATGTGGTTGGACTTCATTACCCACATTGCATTTGTTCAACTGCGCAAACTCAATGAACGTGAATACTTGCCCTACTCCCTCCTCCCTACTTTAATGCTAGCTAAGATGGTGGTTTGAGCGTAAATTGTCTCTACAATACCAAGACAAGAAAGGGGCAAAACATCTTTATAGCCTTTTAATCATAACAGAACAACACGTCTGCGGTTATCTTTAGTGACCGTTTATAGAGAATTTGACATTTTAGACATATTGGCTCACAGTCCCCGCCCAATTTGGTGTGACTCCCTTGGAGAGGAATCTAAGCTAAATACGGACAGGGTAAGTAAAACTAATGTTAGCCAGGTAGCTAACAGGGCTAGCTTGATTCAAGGCTTGCCTAATAAATAAAGTATAGATGTGACAGTAACATTTTTACAGTCTGATACTGAAGTGATCCAAAGATATTAAGAGCGGTGTCTGTTGAATTTATATGTCGTGAGAACAATGTCAGTAACTTAATGAAGGTTCAACGTTAGCTTGTGCAGGCCGCGTCAAAAGCTTGGCTCCAAAAGCTCCGTACATTTTGATGAAAATGTAGCATGTTAGCTTTGACAAATGCTACCCTTTAGCATAAAACAAGCTGTCAGTTATTGGGCATTAGAAAGCGCTACTTTATGACACCGTTTTAATCAGTTTTAATGTTGATGTCAAATAAATACAATAGCTATTTGTGATATGTTTTATCCATTGTGATGTTACCAAATTCGAAAACGACTGAAACCGGCTTCTGTCACCAATCCTTGGCCACTGTTGGCCAACCTAGCGTTGGTCAAATAACATCTGTCATAATGTACAATCCAGAGACAGCAGCTAAAGTTACTGTCTGTTAAGTAGACACAAGCTATCACGACTTTACACATCAGCTGATAACCGTGAACCAAACACTAACGCTTTTTGAACATTTAACGTTAACTGCTACGTGGGACTCGTGTGAAGTATTTGAACTGTTGGCGTTTCCCTTTTACTGTTAAATGTAGCTTTTCGTTTTCGGGTCTTATCAATCTGGGCTTGTCACTGAATTCCTCTTCGTGTAATTGTGTTGTCACATTGAAACCACGCAGTTGTGGTGCTATCAACAACGGCACCAAGAAGTGTAAACGTATTGTTTTTCCTGTTTTCTTGTTTATTTCAAGTCATGTTTTGTAATGACAACCCACAAGCACAAATATAAAGCCTTGCATTGTTATTAGACAGCCTGCCTTATGGCAATACAATAATCTGTTGTTGCTAATAAAATTCAGGTTATTACTACTTCATCAACAACTACCTCAGGACAAGCTGATTTGTCTTTATGCATTTTGAGGTGAGATGTTTAATAACCGTGACTTTTAATGCTGTAGTCTTATGTTTGAACTTGAGGTGAGAATAGTCATTTTAAAGTTAATTAAAAAAATTAAGTGGTTTTGCACAGTATTTAAATAAATAAAAATGGTTTTACTCCTACAGTGTTTCTAAAACGGTGTAGTGTTGTATCACAGTCGTGTACTAATGCTTGGTTATTGTCTGGTATTTAGCCCCGTGCTCTGTGACCAGCTTCCACACTTACATTTCCGGCGCCATAGGATGTCCCACAGCCCTGAAATGAAGGACGACCCCATGGAGTGCCCTCTGTGCATGGAGCCACTGGAGATTGATGATGTCAACTTCTTCCCTTGCACTTGCGGCTACCAGATCTGCCGCTTCTGTTGGCATCGCATCCGCACAGATGAGAATGGCCTCTGTCCTGCCTGCCGAAAGGTTAGAAAAGTGTGATATTTTTAAGCCAAATGCAAACTGAAGGATGTGTTGTCCTCTCTTTTTGGAGGTTTTGTGTTAAAACTTAAAGTTAATACACAGTACTTGGTTTTGTTTTAAATATCTTATACTTCAAAAAAATTGTTTTGTTGTAGCCATATCCAGAGGACCCCGCTGTCTATAAGCCTCTGTCACAGGAGGAGATTCAAAGGATAAAGAATGAAAAGAAGCAAAAACAGAATGAGAAGAAGCAAAAGGTGACAGAAAACCGCAAACATCTGGCCAGTGTCCGAGTGGTTCAGAGAAACCTGGTGTTTGTGGTCGGACTTTCACAGCGACTCGCCGACCCAGAGGTGAGTACAGTGTTAACACTTACAAGCTTGGTTCATACTGTTGCTGCTGAGTGTTGACACGGTAGTGTTAAAACTGCTGGTATTTTGTTTTGACAGAAATTAGATAATGAGGCTCTGGAAGGAGGCCTGTACATTAAATGAACTATAATTTTTTTTACCCACAGGTCCTAAAAAGACCAGAGTATTTTGGGAAGTTTGGAAAAATCCATAAAGTGGTCATTAACAACAGTACATCTTATGCAGGTTCACAGGTGAGACATAAACGGTTATTAAAATTTCAAAACATGGTAAAAAATGGAATTGTATTTCTTTTTATATTAGGGTATGGGCTGTATGCTCCTAATATTACATCTAAAATATTAACATACACGTTATATATTTGCTTTGTATGATGTCTGTCCAAGCACCATCAATGTTTACCCAAATGTTCTTGTTCAAAAGGGCCCTAGTGCCAGCGCTTATGTCACCTACATCCGCCCTGAGGATGCTCTCAGAGCAATACAGTGTGTAAACAATGTTGTGGTTGATGGCAGAACACTCAAGGTAAGTTAACAGTTTTTATTTACAGTTTTTATATTGCACAGAATAATTATTGTGTTAATATTTGTATCAACTGGTGGTTACATTTTATGTGCAATTACTGTGTCTTGTTGTACTTATTTTTTCAACAGGCTTCTTTGGGGACAACAAAATACTGCAGTTACTTTCTCAAAAGTATGCAGTGTCCCAAACCTGACTGTATGTATCTACATGAGCTGGGGGATGAAGCAGCTAGCTTTACGAAAGAGGAGATGCAGGTACAAATCTAAATATAAACTGTGTTGTCTCCTAATGTTTTGATTAATTTTGACTTATATAAAGCTAATTTTGATTAGGCTGGAAAACATCAAGAATATGAGCAGAAACTTCTAGACCTTTGTAAAATTAGCCCTAGTTTTCAACAACCTCCGGCATGTGCAACAGAAAAATCAAAGAGTAAAACCAACTCCACACAGAGGTTTGTTTTGTTTAATATTCTTCAGTATTGTTATTTTATCAGCTTCATGACTCATATCTCTTTCCTGCACATCTACTACTACAGAACCAACAATAGCAATGGTAAAGATGGGTGGCCAACGCTGTCAGGGCACAGTAAATTGTCCAATGGACTTTCAGAAGACCGCAAGTCCCCTCCACTGTTAGACTATCTAGACCAAGAAGGTCTCACTGCAGATGGGTTAGAAACAGAGCTTGGTCCTGGCCAACATACAGCTCTGTCTCCCTTTTCTTCTAACTGTGACAGTAACAGGTAAATGCAAGTGACCGATTGGTAACCAGGAAGAAATCCCATAAGGGGATTTTGGTCATTTATTTCTAAATATTATTTTCAATAATTATCAAATTATTATTATTTTTTTTTAGCCCCAGTGACAAACCTCCAGAGTCTATCAGTTTGGTAAATGGAGAGACTTTACCACAGGTAAAAAGATCTATCATCTTTAAATCAGTTCTGCTGTTGAAGGAGAGATAAAAACATTGTTTTTCTTTTGTTGTAGATACCAACTAGTGACTCCCCTTCTCCTCCTCCTGGTTTAACAAAGCCCAGTTTGGTGGTGCCCATCAGCATCTCGGACCTCACAGCCCGGTCACCCTTTGAAGGGGCAGCAGCTGAGTCCCAGTCACTTTTTTCAGACAACAGTAACTTCAGACATCCAAACCCTCTTCCCGCTGGACTTCCTCCCTTCCCCAGCTCCCCTCGCGGTAGTTCTGATTGGCCTATGACCCCTGAACCACAGAGCCTCTTCACATCAGGTACCTGCTGCTTTAATAAAAGTCATAATTTAATTTTATCTTCATGACTGCGATCAATAAAAAACAATTGTTTGAAACTGTTAACATGTAAAAGCTTTATTGTACATGATCATAGCCAACCTTTATTTTCTGTTATTTTTATGTGAAAGTAGTAATAAAACCAAAAAAAAAACATAATGCATATTTGTCATTAATAAATTATTAATAAACAGCTGATGCTTTAGCAGATTATAATCATCTCTATTGTTAAACTAGAGACTAATTATGAATTTTTTTTTTTTTTTTTTTAGACACAATACCAGTGTCTTCTTCCACAGACTGGCAGGCTGCCTTTGGCTTTGGCTCGTCCAGCAAACAGCAGGACGATGACCTAGGCTTCGATCCCTTTGACGTCACACGCAAGGCCTTGGCGGATCTAATCGAGAAGGAGCTGTCTGTGCAGGATCAGAGCCCTACATCCCCAGGACCCTTTTCTCAGGGGAGTAACCATGGTCTGGCCCCTCCTAACCCCAGCACCTCCCACCACTTTCCCAGCGGCCTGCCACGACATCCCCAACTCCACCACAGAGCCATCTACAGCTCCTTCAGTTTTCCCGGGAACCAGGCCAGTCAACAACAGCCCACCAACAGACACCCGTGGATGGGCATGGCTACACGGAATAACCTCACACACTTGAACCACTCAGCCAGTGCTGCCTCACACAGTAAATTTCTGGACCTGAATCTGCCCCCTCAGCACAACACAGGCCTGGGAGGGATCCCCATTTCAGGTACCCAACACCTAGGGCACTGATACCCCCTTTGTGTCCTGTATATATTGTACAGGCAGATGTGCTGCAATGTCAATGTCTTAGCATGTGTTTACAGCCATATTGGAAGCAGGTAGACTAAACAGGGTTTTTTTTCCCAATAGAAAACAGTGGCTCTATCGACGGCTTAAATGTGAAAGAGTGGCAGGACGGTCTGAGAGCCCTCCTACCAAACATCAATATCAACTTTGGGGGTCTCCCAAATTCCTCTTCCTCTTCATCATCATCATCATCCAATAGTGTTAACCATGTTGGTGGGCCAGCAGGTATCTCACACAGCCTGAGCTGGGACGGTACAGCCAGTTGGATGGATCCCGCAATCATCACAGGTAGTATCTCTGATCACACCTCACAATAACTCATTGCCAAATTTTATGTACTGTAAGAAAAATTATATAAAACTTTGAAATAAAATTTTACAACTAAATGTTAATGTGAAGTAGTTTACAACCAGGGCATGATGCAATTGTGGTCCACATCACACTACAACAAAAAAAAAAGATACATTTTTTTATCACTATTTTTTTATTTTATAAAATTTTACACAGTGCCACAAAAATTATAGTTTTGCTTTGTGGCTTTAAATAATTCAAGGCTTTGTCACATGTGGTGTGTTTTGACATTTTTATTGCAGGAACTTGTATTGCAGTGTTTCTAATGACTCTCCCACAAGTATATTTATCATCACTAATCTGTTGTTACTTTTTTCTGCCAACTTAACCCTCTCTCCTAAAGGCATCCCAGCCTCAGGCAGCAGTTTAGACTGTCTCCAGGACGATAACCCACCACACTGGCTCAAGTCGCTGCAGGCTCTCACAGAAATGGACGGCCCAGCCAGCTCAGCAGTGCCCACTTCCCAGCCCCTCCACAGTGGCCTCCTCGACGCTCACCTCCCAATCCCACACAGAGCCGCCGGCGGCTGGGCTCCCTACCTGCCCCAACCCCCTACCAACCCTGCCAGTCAGTTCCACTCCCCACCCCCAGGCTTCCAGACCGCCTTCAGACCCCCCGGACAGCCCACCACAGAGCTGCTACAGAGTGCCGCCGTGGACCGCCACTGAACAGAGACTACAGAAGACACCCATTCGTTCCCCACTACCACTTTATACCCACTCATCCTGTACCTGCTTCCCTCTCCCTGATGCAATACACACCAATCTGCAGAATATAAAAGATTATTAACAAAGTAACAGACATGCTTTCCTCTTTTTCTCCTTCCTTTTGTCTACTCCAAAGGCCTGTTTGTTTTTGTTTGTGGCACAGAGTACTCTTTGTTTGCTACGATCACCACTCCTTAGAGCTACTTCTGGTCAAAATGTTTGGGATTCATTGTGTAACTTACTGTTAATGGAGAGCACAATAAACAGTACATCCAGAACACTTGAGGTAACACAAGATTATAACTCCACAAACAGCAGTGAAACAAATTACCTGAAGTAAGGTCTTTTAAAAATAATAAAAATACTAATGATTAAGCATAAACAAAATTGAAGTTATCACAATTAGTTTGCGGAAAGATGCAAGCTGTGAATCTGCTCTAGAAGCTTTACCCCAAAGTCCCTCATCCTCCCCGGTCATACAGGGGAAACGGTTAACCCTTACAGCAAAGTTTCTCAAGGGTGTCAGGCTGGTTAGACAACAATGATAAGGAAGGCTGTTGCAAGCTTTTTGAAGAAGTTTAAAGTGAATGCAGATGACACAGGGAAGTTTAGGGTGTAGGCTATGCATGGGCTCCCTGTTAGGTAGGGACACAAATGGCCTGCTAAAAGGCTACTTGGCCCATATTCCCTTCTGTAGAAGGCCCCCAGTGGCCCCATCTTGCTGAAAGGAAGAATTTGCTGAACCTCTGTATCAGAGGATAGAGCACTGCCTAAAGCGGGGAGCCAGGGCTTTGGGAGATTGTGGCACATCCTGATCACTAGGGTTAGAATGATACTCACAGTGCCACTGTGTGGTACCTGCAGTAGCTAGCCCTATCAAGGACAGCCACCCAAATGACAGAACAATGACGACTGAGCGTATATCTAATAATGAGAGGGTAGCGTAGGGTTATCGGGTCCCTTTGTTTCACCCAAGAGGGCTTAAACGAGGCCTTAAAATGGACAGATGAGAGAAAGGAGCTTGAGTGATTGGAGGTAAGAGTCTAGTGTCAGTGACTGCTGAAAAATATGCAATATTGTATGTGACTTCAGCAGCTGTTTGTGAGTGTGTGTCACAAAGGAAGGTGCTATAAGACAACCATAGCAGTGATTCATGCAGCTCTCAGCCTTTTAGGATTTGAGATCAATATCTCCAACCACCGCCTTTTTCTTTTTGAAGTCTTAATTTTAATCTGTGTTTGCGCTGTCCTCTCTTTCTCTCTCCCCATCCCTTTTGCTGTTCCCTGTTAAACAGTATTCACATTAATGAACAAACTCATCCTGGAGAAATCAACACAGAGTCAAACAGTGCGTTTTAACAATGATGTTACGAGAAAAAAATACATTGAGGCGATTAAAGGAAGTGAACTGTCCTCTGCAGGTCTGGAAAAATGAACCTTAAATAAAACTGAAAACTCTGACATAAAACTTTGTCTGCTGTTCTCTTTTTACCCATTTATTCTCTCCATGGACACTGGATAAAAGCACCATGACACTTTACTATGCTAATGCTTTATTAGGAAGGTATAGTTGTGTGCTTGTAAATGATTAGCCTAATGTACAAAACAACTAAAGTATGCGATTTGCAAAATAGGACTTGTACACTACTGCCATCAGTTTGTAGTACATCTGTGTTTCACTAGGGGGCAGATAACTTTCCTGTCACTGATGAAGCTCTGCAGTCAAACTTTACTGTAACACCCAACACACAAGGGTATAATTTACTCTTAGTGTGCAGAATTCATTTTTCCTTTATTTTACTGTATTGACAAACAGTTAATGCATTATGTATAGTCATGGCATTGTCTTGAGCTTGTACTTGCCATGCTTGGGACACAGTGTTCATACAGCAGCTCTCATTTTGCAGCTCTGCACACTCCCCTCTCAATGCAGCAGAAGCAGCAAAGAAACCTGCAGTTTTTGTCTGTCCTGATGAAGACTTCTGACAGCCGGCCCCGGGAGAAGGAGAGTCAATATTTATACAGTGGTGCACTGTACAGCTGCATCTGACACAAGAGGTGTTTTCTTTTTTAGTTCAGTGCCTACAGTGATTTACCACTGTGGAGCTGGGTCTAAAGTTAGTGGTGGTGTGAGTAAACATGCAATGAACAGACGGCTCTGGTCTTGGGGCCCTAGGTGATGCTGCTGAGGAGGCACCAGCAGCAAGGTAAGTGTGTGAATATTGCAGGCGGGCAGCAGATTGTAGGGGCTGTGACAATGAGTCAGCAGCAGCTCAGAGGGGGGAGATCTGCTCAGTGTTCACGGGAAAACTGACTGTATTCACTGTACTCACTACAGAAGTACCACACAGGTATGATACCTTTCTAAACTGTAAAATAATAAAGAATGTCTTCATTTTCAACAGTAAATCATTGTTTTAGGCTAAATCTGTCATCACAAGAGTTCAGTAATTTGAAAAATACTGCCAGTCGCCTTCAGGCTACACTGTTTAGGGCCATACCCTATTGTAATGACCCCGCTGGCATATTTTGCTTAAAAGCACATCAACTAAATTATTAAGAGCTTTGTGACAGTGTTTCCATAAACAAATAATTAGTGTATTGATTTGCTAAAAATGTATAGTCATGGCCATTATAAAAAGATAAGCTAGAACATGCCAAAATTATTAAGCAAAATGTTTAATTTCTGCTTTATTGTCAGAATTTTTACATGTTTCAAATAGTCCTAGTACAATGCAGTTAAAATACATCAGTTGACTAGATTTCCTTAAAAGATCTTTACACTCACACTTAATAAAAGCACACGGTTGGCATTTAGTAACATGAGTATTGGCAAATAAGCATCTCCAAAGCTCTTGCCAACACTCAGATGCTCTGCTTGTCCACAGAGTCATCCACTGCAGGGGTTCACTCTGTTAAATTGCTGAATTCTTGCTTTCCTTGAAGACTGCAGCTACGAGGGCATATGGAGAGGGCACAGTAGCTGCAGTAGCTGCTGCCAGAAAGAACTGCGGACTTAGTAAAAGAGGTGCTTTATCAAATATGACAACATTTCTCTATGTAGATATACCTAAAGCAGGATTTGTTTTTCTTGGAGAGACTGTACTTCAATCTTATTTTGGGCCAGATGTATGCAAGTATCTTTACAAATCAAGTCCTGTTGATTATGAAAACATAATAGTTGTAATAATAATGTAAAGCCTTTTGAAGCTGGTCATGCTGCATGCATGGGAAACCTGTAAGGAACGCTCTCAGCAGAAAAGCTCTCTCTCCGTTTGTCAGCCTCTGACAGCTTCCCACCAGTGGAGGGAGAGGCTGCCTGCACTGCAAAAAATACCATTTAAATTAGACCTTAGGCTTAAGATTTTATAAACATCTTGGACTGTTGGGACTCTGGGAAATGATCTGGGCACTATTCTGGGATATATTCTATATATATATATAAAAAAGTATATTTAGAAAACTTGGTTTACACACTTAAATGATTTTTGCAGTGATCTACTCCATGCTGACCCACACAAGCCTTTAAAGTCAATTTTAGCTGGAAGTAGTTAATGTGTTCAAGACAGAGCAAGAAAAATGACATGGAGCTTATCCAAACTGTAATGACACTGCTACATGGATTTCAACATGGGATAAACTGAATGTTTACAGTCACCATTACCTCTTTTTGTACCAATATTCAAACTGAAGTCAATATATTAAAGCACTTTCCTTTCTCTCATTAACCCCGGGTAACCCTGAAGACACCAGCTGCAGTGACCTTCGCAGATGCTTCTAAACATGCTGCATGTGCACCTGGTGCTGAAGTTATGAGCACCTCAGCACAATAAGTGGCAATATATCCGTTTTGTGGTTTTGTATTTGCTAACCTCCTTGAGCGTTCTATTGTGATGTAACTGAAGCAGTAAGGTCACAGCCACATTCTCGTTGATGTTAAGTTTTGAATTTTCTCCCCAGACAAGCCCGCTGACACTGCACACTGCACACTGGGCAGGAAAAGCATGTAAAATGAGACCACTTGATTTGAGTCCACAAGGACATTCATAACAGAATGACATAACAAAACATCTATAACGCACATTTAGATGCTTTTATTTGATATGTAACATTTTTCACGTTACGTCAGCAATAAAAAATTGTTCACAGTAGATATTTGAAGATCAAGTTCAAAGGAGTCTTCACTTTTTATCCTTTAAGCAACAGGTGGATGATGTTGAAACACAAATGCACTTTATATATATGAATTGTGCATGACCTTTTGGGTTTAATCATTGTGTCCTGTAAAAAAAATTGGTATAACAATAATAACTTATGTCCTTAATTATAGTACACCTGCACTATCGAGAGCATGTGTGTGTGGGAGCATCACCACCTGGATGGGAAACTGCACCAGGCAGGACTTCTTGGCCCTAAAAAGGGTGGACCATTCAGATGAGCAGACCATCAAAAGCACCCTCCCCAACCTGAAGGACAATTACACACAGCGTCGCAGGTTAAGGGCCAAGAAGATCCTCAAACAGCCCACCCACACCAGACACACTCTCTTCTTCCTGTTTCCATCAGGCCGGGTGTTTCCGCTGCCTGAGGACTAGAACAGAGAGGCTGGAGAAGAGTTTGTATCCACGTGCCAACCGTCTGCTCAACTCTGAGCCTTAAACTGGACTTCAAAAAACAATTTACTGTACTGTTTAAGCACCTTATATCTATAGACCTATATGTTATATTTTATATTTTGAGTGCTGTGTTTTTACATTTATATATAGCTTTATTTTATTTTTTCCTTGGGTGCTGTGTTTTTCTGCCACTGGGTGTAGGTACAAAAATTTGATAGAATAGTGAAAGTCTGTATCTTTACCAAATACTTTTATCTTCTGTGATGGAAGTGAATTATTTGATGTGATATCCTGCTTACATGTTTTTTCACTGACAATAAAGTATGTATCATAATCACTATTGTTGGTCTTAAATAGTTGTCCCCACTGTCTGCTTTAGCTGCAGCTGCTGCTGCTGGGTTTTTGACCTGGTCTCACTTACTGTCTTTAATTGTGATGAGAAGATGTCAGTGGCCAAGGTAGAGAAATACATTTATTTAGCCTGAGTTTCACAAAGACCATTTGTGGACTTTCATAAGGATAAGGAAAATGTGGACATGTCCTTAATTATTAAACAAGTGTGTCAGCAGCCGGCCTGATGGAGGTAATGCAAAGGAAGTGGGCCAGAGAGAGGGCCTTGGGGATGGGGGATAAGAGGGGCTGCTGGGCCTGGACTTGGGGGTGGAGTGTTTTTAGGTCCAAGGGCTGAAGCTTGAAATATCCAATAATGCTGCTAAAGCTATTTTTCCCATTGTTAACAGTCAGAGCCAATATGAGGCAGCTATTAGCAGTAGACGATGCCTAAAGAATTGACAACATTGGGAAACTTGTAATTTGATATCTAGTCTTCATATGATACTGTGCATGGCCAGCTGATCGGACCACAGGAAAAGGCCCTTGAGAAACTTTTCAGATGAGGTCAACAGGAATGGCAAAGCGTTTTTCTACAGAGAATACAGGATGAGTGTATGTCCTCACATAAATCGATCATGGAATATCAAGTGAGGCAGTGGCCTAACTCAACTCAACTTGTTTGTGTGTGTGTACATACAACACATATTTAAACACAAGCATGACTGCAGTCCGCCACACCTTAATGTGAGCACAATGACTTAACAACAGCTACATAAAGACCATTAATCGTGGGAAATGTTCAAATGGCAGCTACAGCTAAGACTGAGGTGCTGAGTTTGACAGCGCATCAACTAGTCCAACATGCTGATCAGAATCACGACAGCAGCTTAAACCAAAGTTTCAATCACGTGATTCTCTTTGAGAGGTGACAGACACCTGCCAGTACATCACAGGATTTCAGGAAACAAAAACAAAAACTGTTGTGTTTTAAAAGGTGTTAGAAGAGACAAAAAGGCCAATAAGTTGTATATTTTTATCAGCTGTTTTCAGATTACCACTTTACTTTAGTACTACTGTAATTAAAATGTTGCATACCCTAATGACATCATATTACTGCATCTTTTTAGATGTTTTTGATAACCTCCTAACTCCTAAAACCATGTTCGCAAATGTGATGTGATATGCCTTTGAAAGAGGTTCAGGGATTTACTGACAGAAGAACAAGTTGGATTAAAATGTCTGTTGAAAAGACACCTTGGTCCATGGTTCAAAATCTTGTTATACTGTAAACTAGTATAAAATGATGAGTGAACTTGGGTGACTGTTTAATTTCTCAAAGCATGCACTCACTGGATCTAACCTCAACACACTTCCTATAAATGGACATATACTTAAAAGAAGACACAATAAAACTAATAAACAGAGGTGTGATGTCGTTTGGTCGGTCTGTGAAACAACTGAGCACCTCTTGTGAGCTTTTACTGTCCAGTGGAGCTTCACGGCCCCTGGGAGAGTGAGGAAGTGAGTGAGAGGGATGTGAAGGGAGGGAGAGGAATCAGGAGTGGGACCGGCGCCAGGCCACCCCACCCAACCCTTACTGCTGCCTGCAGAGCCAGAAGTACTGCATTTCCTGAGGGCAATGCAGAGGACAAGGAAGATAAGGTTCACTCCTGCTAAGGTCATTGTGGAGCTATCACAGCACAATATAGGACTACGGACAGATAAACGTTCGGACTCGGATTCACTATGATGTCTGAGTGCTTTCTAATGTTCTCCACAGATTTTCAGCACCATACCATCAGAAAAGTGACAAGAAACTATTTTCACTAAGACAAAACTACACTGATTTGAGACATTTTTCTTTTTTTAAATGCTGTCATTATTTCTCCACAGCCACACACATATAATCTTATGTTTGTCAATATATGCCCTTAGCTAAAGTGTGTTGCTAACCTCGGCACCTGGAGGGAGTTTATGGGACGAGGCCTGTGAGGTGTATAAAAACATGCATGACAGAGGTAAGCAGGCATCTCCTGGGACAGAGGGATTAGTGTGGAACCATTACAGTAGCCCTGTGAATCACTGCTAATGGCCTCAGTGAAAGGGTAGTACAGAGGTAGGACACATTAGGATTGAGACCTTGAGTTGGGTAACACGGCACACTGCAGCACTTTTCTGCTGTCAGCGCAGTACAGAAAAGGCTTCTTCTGCACAAGCTGCTTTGATTAATGCCACTCTGTGAAAGGGATTCACTGAGCTGATACAAACTCACACCCTTGTCCCGAGCACAAATGAGCACACATCAGCCAATCCTTAAAAATTTATTGGAGTTAATGTTAGATGAAATCCAGTGATTTAACAAAAATAATACGTTTTACCCTTGCATAGATCACAGATCATGCCATGTCATCATCTGACAAACTGAAAACATTACTGTTTAAACTAAACATGACAATGACAGCAGGGTTAAATAACATTGGAGTTTGGTTTGCACGTTCAACAGTCCTTTTACTAAAACAGCCCATCCTTGCTAACAATTATACATTATTTAAATAAATCATAACCTTGAACACAAACAGGTTGTTCTCATAGAGTCATGTTTTACTGGAGGGAGGCTTGTGGTGAGTGAGGCACACAATATCCCATCATTCAGCTGTAATCCATGCCTTCTCAGCAGACACACACACATCTGCGATCAACACTTCTCTGGCTAATAAAAACCGATGCAGTACAGTAAGAGGAAGGTGTGTGGCACTGGCCCTGTTTAGGCGTGACGGGCATGTTTCCCACTGTAGCACTACAGTCAAGACTTGTACCAACGGTCACTGGAGAGTGTCAGTGAGAGAGCATCAGTCCCAGAATAGAGATATCACTGAGGAACTAGCCCTTTTTGTCCTTGCTCAGATTCAAGAGCCCAATGCAAGCAGAACGGAGGTGTCTCACACAGTGCTGTCTCAACGTGGAGGTCAGCACTGATGCTTGTTAGCAATCCAGTTCTGAACAGGGCCTTATGGTGCAGATGAAAGCAAGGGTTTCCTCTAATAACAAAGCAACTGTGTAATAGTTGATCCATAGTTTGAAAGGCAAAGCTCATGCAGTCGTTCAGTGACCATGCAGGTTTTGCAATAGATTTTGATAGAGAAATATTATAGTAGATGTAAACATGTCATTTTTTTAAACCAAAAAGACAAACATTGCTTTATCACATTACTTATTGTCCATGTTTCTGTAAACAGCAGGGAAATATACCGTAGCTTGCGAGAGAAGCATCATCTTTGATAATCCTATTATATGGCATGGACTTCCTAAATTTGTAATGTTACAGTTTCACAAAAGAAAACTACAATTAAATGTGTTTATTATATTTCTTATTTAGTTGCAGTATATTGTGGTTACTTGTCTCTATCTTATAAAAGCAAAATGGCATTGTGTCCTCATTTTATTTGTTTCTGTCTCCGTCTCTGACAGTCCTCCACAGCTAATAAGTTCTGTGAACTGATGATATTCTCTAAGTGCATTAGGGGTTTTGATTAACTTTGGATCCATACATGTTTCCTTCAGTAGTTTAGTTTAAAACTAAAGACCATCAGTACATGTTTGAAACGTCACTGTTGGCACTTCTACACTACACTTTCAGTGATCAGAGGTGAGAAGGTTTGTTCTAGACAGCCCTGTTGCGATAATCTGTCCAGTGCTTTCAGTTTCTACATTTACAAAAAGCATCTGAAACAGTGGTACATGTGTTTTTTTCTATTGCTGTTAAGAATGCATGTTGTGTTGGGTATTTTGATGTATAGCACCAGCCATACATGCCCTAACAGCGGGAGCAGCAAAGGCAATATGGGGTGTCATTTTCACCTCACACTGTGCTGCTTCTTCGACATTACAGTTGAGCATCAGAGCATCAACGGGAAGCTTATGACCAAAGCCCATTTCCTTATAGCTGCATTTTAGAGACCCCTAAAAAGTCTTATATTTAGTACAATACTACTGGCATGGTACCGTGTGGTACTGTTGTCTGCAGATGTCCGTCTGTACCAGGTATTCCTGATACAAGGGTTATTCTTTTTTGCTCCTGAGTTACTGACTTAGATCAAGGCTCTTTAAGAGTAACCTTGCCTAAGGCAGACACTCTTCAAAAATACAGTACAAAGATCAGCTCCAAAGAGTACTTCAGACAAATAACCCAGCTAACAAGGCAAAACACACAAGAGACACAGTAAAAGACAACCTCAAGGCTTGACAATGTGTCAGTATAACAATACAACAATCATAGTCCTGTGTCAGCACCACAAAGGGCAGCCATAAAAGAAACAGAAAGATGACATTCAAGTAGCACTGCAGAAGACCTTGTCTGGAAAGACCTAAATGCGAGGAGCATACAGTACAGTGAAGTACAAAATCTGTTTATCCTAGAGATGTACAGTAGGTGTAAATATTCAAGTACTCATCCAGTTTTTCTTTTCTATTCTGCAGTTTGCTTGTCTACAATGCTGCATTGAGCAAGCAAACTATAAAATTATAAAAACTACAATGATTCAAACATAATAAAAGTCTATACAAGCAAAAATGTCAAATGTGCTAAAAGAGGGGCCACATCACGGTTGACATGAAGAAGAAAAAGTAGAAGAAGAAGTTTTATTTATATTGCGCCTTTCCGTAGCTCAAGGTCGCTTTACATGAACTATAAAGCCCAATGATCATAGGGCAAATGTAAAAGTATATTACACACACAGAGGTGTGTTTAAACACATGAAGTGTTTTTGAAAACATTCCTCTCCTCCAGTCAGAAGAGTGAATGGATCTCTACTCACTGCCAGTGAACACGCTGATTGTGCGTAGCTTTTAGTGAAAAGAGGGATGAGATTGTTGTACACTATTTCTAATAAGAGCTTGTGTAAAGGCTAAGCTTTGGGACTAACACATTCAACACTGCACAACTGCAGTTTAGACTTAAGGTTCCATTTTGCATCATGGGAGAGGAAGCCCTGCATTGAAGCTTGCAGCTTGCAATGACCGCACTGAGGTAGAGACCCTGAAAAGATGTGTGGTGCACAAAAACTACATAAAAAAAAAACAGATAACGTGTGCTAAAATGTAATGATATTCCCTTTTGTCTTGAATTGGTAAACATGCAAAGAACAGTACTTTGCTGCTTTAGGACCTAATTAGGTGCATGGCAGCATAGAAACTGTGTTGTGCATGACAGTCACGGATCAATTTTTGTCTGACCATAATCACCTGCTCTTCAACCTTTGTGTCTGTCTTGTCTTCATTGTTTACCTCTAACTAATATTATCAAGTCAGTCCACTAAAACAGATAGTAAATCAGTTCGACTCAACCTCATAAATCCAAATGTACACTGAGGCACTTCCACTGGGCCTGTTGGCGAAAGGGATAAAGGCACTAGCAACCTATGTAAAAAAACTTATGATGAAGTACACAATATGTCCTTCTCAATGGGATCAAAAAAGAAAAGTATTATGAGAAATTAAAGCATGACTAATATATGTATGGTTCCTTGTTCAAAGCAAGTCCATGCACTGCACTACTGACATAATATTGTATTTGTTGCCTATGATTATATGCATTTTCAATACCTATCAGTTTCTTGACTCATTTTAAACTAGAAACAGTGCATCTTCAAGATTTGTTTGGATATATTGGATCACAATTCAGAAACAGCTAGAGTTTAATTTCCTTAGTATCCCTGACGATAGGGCACTGCATTGCAAGTGCCTGAATTGCAACAAGCTGAATACTCATGTCATGCATTAAATATACCAGGATACAAAAGTACCTTAGTGGATTGACCATAATGCAGATTACTTTTTCATGCTATGATCTCATCTATGTACTGATCCCTTAAGATTTAACATTCAATTTCTATATGTATAAATGATTGGAACTTCAAATTAAAAAAGTCATCCAGTGCACTCAACATGAAAAGACATGAGGGAAGAGGTGGAGGCAGGTATCCAAAAGAATGCCCTTTCCATTGTGTGAAATATGTTTCATGCATGCCAATATCAAAATGGAAAGTCTCTGATCATGCTTGTGTGAAGCTCACTCTTATCATTGTGCTGTGATGCATCTAAAGGGCATGGCATTGAATCACTTGGTGATATCACAATTACAGCATCTGCTTGAAAACAGCAGCATTGCAGATGTCCGAGAAGCAAGTAAAACAGTCCATTTACTTCACCAATGGGACCAGTCTTCCTCCTATAAGGTGCTTGCTGTGTAGTTGATCTTTGAAGGGCAGAGAAGGTGAGGGAAGGGCTGCTAAGGGGTCATCTTATTGTCTTGGAGCTTACAACATGGCTGCAGATGCTCGCATGTCTCTGCTGACATGTCTGGTGCAATGTGCAGCTTGCTGAAATATTATCTGTATTCCATGCATAAGATTCTGCTTGTCACGCTGTTTTCTGATGAGACAGTGTAGGCTCTGAATCCTCTATGATGCTGTGGATGGATACACATTTTCTTTTTAATATATTTATATAAATGATCAGTAGAATTAATTATTCTATCTAGCTTTACTCTAACAGCTCTGTTTTTCGGTTTCCTTTCTATAGAGTTGAGCATAGCTAAGGCCTAATGCCACAAAGCGCCTTGGGCATATATATTAAGCAATCACTTGTTCCCTTATTTCCAAACTGATGTCTAAACGTCTGTAAGCAGCTTGCTTTTATTTACACAGTTTTGGTTGGCTATAGTGCAATTGCCAGTTCTGAGATTTGCCTCCCTAAAGTTGTCAATGCTATTGTTCATGTCTCTGTCGATCTCCATGTATTCTGACTTGCTGACACTGGATGAACTTCGGCGACTGGAGTTGGTTTCAGAGGGGATGTTGGGATTGCTGACTTTGAGCAGCTGGGCCTGCTCTTCTCCCTCTGTCTCCCTGTGGTAGAAGTAATTGAAGTTGGACACAATGACAGGAACTGGGAGTGCAATTGTCAACACTCCAGCTATGGCGCACAAAGAACCCACAATCTTGCCTCCTATAGTGACTGGGACCATGTCCCCATAGCCCACAGTTGTCATAGACACAACAGCCCACCAAAAAGCATCTGGTATGCTGCCAAACATGGACCCTTCTTCCTCTGCTTCAGCAAAGTAGACGGCGCTAGAGAATAAGATGACTCCAATGAACAGAAAGAAGATCAACAATCCAAGCTCTCGCATGCTGGCCTTGAGAGTCTGACCCAAAATCTGCAAACCTTTTGAGTGTCGGGACAGCTTGAAGATCCTAAAAACCCTGACCAGACGGATGACCCTGAGAATGGCCAGAGACGTTGCCTGTTCCCCCACTCCTTCTTTGTTTGGGTCTTCAGCAAGCTCAGTGCCAAGTGTAATAAAGTACGGAATGATAGCCACTATGTCAATCATATTCATCATGTTCTTGAAGAAGGCTGGCTTGCTTGGACATGCCAAAAAGCGCACTATTAACTCAAATGAGAACCAGATAATACAGAGTGTCTCAACAACAAAGAAGGGATCTTTGAGGATATTTGGTTTGTAATAAACAGTAGTGTTCCCCACAGACAACATTCGACCCCTTGGATCCTCTTTGAGCTGTGGTAAAGTCTCTAAACAAAATATGACTATTGAAATCAGAATGACCATCACGGACACAATAGCAATCCCTCTAGCGGGGCCTGAGCTTTCTGGATGCTCAAATAGGAGCCAAATCTGACGCTGAAACTCCTTCTCAGGTAAAGGCCGCTCTTCCTCCTTGATAAAACCTTCATCTTCTCGAAACTTTTCCATCGCTTCTACCCCCAGCTCATAAAACTTGATTTCTTCTGAGAACATATCTAAAGGGACATTCACTGGTCTTCTAAGGCGACCCCCAGACTGATAGTAGTAGAGAATGGCATCAAAGCTCGGGCGGTTTCTGTCAAAGAAGTACTCATTTCTTAAGGGGTCAAAGTATCGCATTCGTTTTTTGGGATTACCAAGCAACGTCTCTGGGAACTGGGAGAGAGTTTTCAATTGGGTTTCAAACCGGAGACCAGCTATGTTGATGACTACCCTCTCGCAGCATTCATGGTCATTGTGGTCTGGGGGGTAGGTGTCCTGAGGGTGACCAGGGACGGCCGAGGTCTCATCCATGTTGTCTCCTGCTACTACGGTCATTTTGGGAAGAGGAGGAGGAGCTGTGCTAGGATGCCGGTTAGTCTTAGTGAGCAGGCATTGAGGTTCGAGGCAGATTTTCCACTCCTCAGCTTCCCATACCACTTAAATAGTTGGAGACGTCCCCAGATGCGAGTGGCTGGTTGGCTGCTCTGCCTCAGTGCGGCTCCACTGCAGTTCTTGCTGACTTGACCATTGCTGCTCCCCAGTGCATCTGCTGCCTCTGTTTGCCCGTCACACAGTGAGGGAGGGAGAGAGGGAGGGGAGAGTGAGAAATAATGGGATCAAACAGCCAAGATTTCTGCTGCCTCAGCAATATCTGCAGTTTATTTATTAAATAACAGGCTCTTCTCAGCTACGTTTAGTGCCTTTCACCACAAGAAAATGCATAATATCCATTATATTCCTCTGATACAATGATACTAGCATTAATACTCTCTTTGTGGTACTTTGTAAACTATGTTTTACAGTGAAGATATTTCACATTACTTAAACTCATTGTAAGTAATTTAAACGTGACATATCTATGTTAGTTTCTTTGTTAATAACATTATTTAAAAAAAAAAAAACTAATAAAAACTATGTCTGTGTGTCTTAAAGGAGCATGACAGTGATTTACACTACGCCTCAAAAGTAATATGACGCATAATATTTGATATTTGTACAACACATATTATACATAAAGTCTTCTATTTTGTAACACAATCATAAAAAATAAATACATGTATTAAATATGTTTCTCACTGTTTAAAGAGATATAAGCTGCCAGCATTTAAAAACATGCAGATTGTACAAGTCAGCAGTTCTGGCGCTTACCGGTGGCTGATGTTGGAAGCTCTTGAATGCGTCTTATTCTCGAGTAAAACCATCCAACCGCAGGGCACCGGCTGCTGTCATGTGGCAACTTTACATCGCACTCAGTAGAAAAAATGTGGTTATGACAGTCATCGTGATCCTGCCAGCGTCCGTCACAAAGTGAAGCATAAATAAAGTGACTCTAAAAAAGAAAGCCTGGGACAAACAAAAGAGCGAAGCCGCAGCGTCCGAGCACAGCGCCGTGAGCTGTACCGCAGGAGGAACTCTGGCTCTGCAATTCAGGGGGGGAGATACATTAAGGGGTAATAAGCAAGCCCTTGACATTTCCAGACATCACTGCATCAGCAGAAATCTGCTGCCTTTGCGAGTAGCCATAAGAGAGAGGAGCGCGGTGTGTTTCCGCGGTGGGCATAAGACATATGGGAGTTATAGGAGACTGTCGAGCGCAGCTGCAGCGGCGTCCAAATGTTTTCTCAGCAAAGTCAAACATGTTTTGCTGTGTACTGAACATGCGAGTGCAGGGAAAGTGAATAAAGATAGAATTGGGGAGGAGATGCGAACAGGAGTGGGTAGGAGGAGGAGGAGGAGTTGGATGCTTTCGACGCAATGCAGACCGGCTCTACTACAGCACGCCGCCACAAGTTCTCCATACGCCACACAAACAGCTCCGGTGTGCCAGCTCTGGCCCAAGCACTGCAACGGACAGAACCGCTTCGTTGGTTTGTCGTTTCGTCATCAGATAATTACCTTTGACTTTTAATCTGACTGTTCGTCCAGGCATTAACAAGAACAGCCATTACGGGTCTTGTTAAGTAGCCAACTAATTCAGTGGTAAACCATCAAGACAACGCTACTAGCATTGGGTTAGCATTTTATGAGTCTGACATCCTAATTGTTATATAATTAAAAGTGCTATTTTCTGCTTGTGCGTTCTGTGTCACAAAGAACTAACAAATCCATGGCTTGGTTTCAGCACCAGGGACAGCTCAGTGGACAGACGCGTCTAACAAGTTGGATTGGGACATTTGTGGGACATAATACCCGACAAGGCTGAAACACATTCAATTTTACTACAACGTTTGCCACAAGTCAATTTTGTCTTATATGCCTCCGACATACAGTAAAACCGTTTCGTAACATATTTTTGGGCCCAAGCTACTCAAGCCAAACCTCACTAATATTTCATATTTTCAATTTACATTTTCAAGCCACAGCTTTCAATAATAGGGAGGTTATGTTTAACTTAAGGGGGGGGTTTCTATATCCTACTGCCCATATACTGTACAGTAGAAGTCATCTCACTCGGCCACTTTTGACAACACACAGAACACCAAGCAGGCTAATTACTAAAAGTATGTTCAGAGCTAAATACAAATGCAGATAAAAAAAACGGTCAAATAGCCGTCTTTTTGTGAAAGGTCCGGCTCAAAAAGGGAGACTTGTGCTTGCTTTGGGAGAATCAGGTGCTGTAGAAAGCTAAGTACATCCTGAGCCTCTCCACGTTTTGTCCTCAGAGTTTTACTGATCCCTCCAGGGCGACGTTTTTGTTATTTCACAGAACAACACGTTTCTCCAATTCTTTTATTCCTTCGGGTATGAGAGTGTTAAACTCTAATGCTGGATTTTTTTTCTTTAATTGAGTAAACGTGGTTGTGGTTGGTGCTGCTTAGCAAACTACATATATATGTGTGGGTTATTTGTTTGATGTCTTTATGCTCTGTCTGGACTGACTTGATCAGCATACAGTATGTTTGTGTTTGATATGTTGAGATAAAGCTGCAATTAATTCCCCTTAAAGGGATCAGTAAAGTAATCTGAATCTGAAACTGAATCACCTTCCGGTCTTTGTCTAGTTAGCACAATCAACACCCAACATTTATCAAAGTCACATTTTAATAGGTTTTATAAGGTTTTAGGGAATAAGCCAAAGTGTTATTTTTAAACTTCAGTCGAGCCTATATAATTATCAACAAAAAAAGAAAAAAGTATATGTTTAGATTTGTTTTATTTATAAAAATATTAAGTTAAGTTTACATGTTTAAATTAGAAAAATAAATTTGACATTTGAACTCACAATGCCTTCAAATCATGCAGTCAGGACTTTGCTGCGATGCAAACTTGACGCAAGTCAACAATATTCCGTTTACAGCTGCATACAATACACGCAATTAAAAAAATGGCAATATGTACATATAGTTCTTTCATACACGAATGCATATTAAGGTCAAAATGATGTAGAAACCCTATAACAGGAGAATGTTATTCTCAGGCTTTGCACTAGTTTCACAGAAGAGTCTTAGACCCTGACTATGGTGTCAGATCATGATTCTGATTTGAATTGTAGGCCTACATCTCAAACGCCCTACTGAAATTTTCTGTTGAAAATATCATTCTGTTATAATTGATCAAACTATATTGACGATTACCATGACAACAAAGGACTTAGGTCAGTGCCAATTTAGCCTACATATTAACATAGGCTTCAATTTAGATTTACCATTAACAGTTTTTCTTGTAAAATCAATATAAAATGGAAAGTTGTGGTATGTTCATTTTAAAAAATCATAAGACTTGTAACTTTACAGACCCGAGTAGCCTATTTTCGTGAAACTTGTCCGAGGTCTTTTCGCCTTAAAGGCAATGAGCAATCATTATGATTATTATATGTTGACCCTGCAAGTGACAGTTCTCTGTGTCAATGTTATGGAGGACAGCTTCTGCTGAACACACACTTATCATCAAAAGCAACTGAAGTCAAAGAGCGTGATCCCGTGGCATAAAGCAGTCCGGGCAGCTGCAAATGCTAATGTTGCCTTCTTCCTGAGCAGAAGTGTTGTGTGCAGGAACATTTACGGCCACAGAGAGGCGCTCAAAGCTTGTTGAATCCTGATCAGCTTCACAGAAGCACAACACACTACAAATAATAATAATGACAAACACGTTTCTTCGCAGTCTGTCATCACAATCATTAGCATGAGAGAGTCACGTGGTTTCCAGGAGACGCCAGGCGATAGTAAATACTTCACCAGGCTTAAGGCTGAAATTAACCCCACAGTTCACCGCGTGGCCCTCCCACGTGCACACGCTACACTTTGAGTTTGTCATTTCAAAACACTGACCTAATAATGTGGAAAAATAGTTTCTGTGACAATGTGTCCCGTGCGCTCTGCCGGGTGCGTCATGGGCGCTTTGACGCACGACAGAGCTCTGCTCTCCAACCTGCAGGCTTTGTGGGATTTCAAAGATATTAAGTGTCCGTTTCGTTTGAGCACACAGCAGGGTCGCTGTCACTTGAAGATGATTTCTAAATTATTATTATTAAATATGAAATATACATTTTATTCGATATTAAAAGCATAAACCCCACTATAAATGCTCATATTTTATGTGGGGTCTCCAACATTAGCTTCGGGTATTCACTAACAGTAATAATAATAATAATAATAATAATAAGATGCTATTCCTTTAGTGATTGAGTGTCACAATGCTATTAAACTCCCATCACGTCTGACTGGACAACTGCGTCCGAGACACACGTCTCACATAAAGGTGCTTCTTAGACAACTGTAAGTTTCCCGGTGTAGTCCTCTTGTGGGTTCAGGGCTGGGTATGTCAATGCCTCCAAGTCTTCGACGTTATGATAGGACTCTGACTTGGAAAGGGACTGAGTGCTTTTATTTGAGTCGCTATCAGCAAAGGAAGGCTGCTCCTGTTGCCCGCACGTCACATGCACGTACGTGCCATTTTCCTCTTCTTCGTTTTCTCGGTGGTAGAAATAATTAAAGTTGGACACTATCACAGGGACAGGTAGAGCTATTGTCAGCACTCCAGCTATAGCACACAAAGAGCCCACGAATTTACCTCCGATGGTGGAGGGGCACATGTCCCCATAGCCCACTGTGGTCATCGTCACTACAGCCCACCAAAACGCATCAGGTATACTGGAAAAACCCGAGTCCGGGTCCTCCACCTCTGCAAAGTAAACTGAGCTGGAGAATAAGACCACTCCAATGAGCAGGAAGAAGATCAGCAGGCCCAATTCGCGGAGGCTTGCGTGAAGAGTCTGCCCAAGGATCTGGAGACCCTTTGAGTGTCTAGAGAGTTTAAAAATCCTAAAAACACGCACCAGCCGGATGACCCTCAGAATGGCCAGCGACGCAGCTTGTTGACTGCTGCCCTGGTGTTCCGCGAGGTCGAGGCCCAGCGTAATGAAGTAAGGCGCTATGGCTACCACATCGATCAGGTTCATAATGTTTTTGAAAAAGGCGGCTTTGCTGGGACATGAGAGAAACCTCATGGTGAACTCAAAGGAGAACCACACAATGCAAAGTGTCTCCACCATGAAAAATGGGTCAGTAAAGGGGTTCTGCGCTTTACCGTGCGCGCTGCCATTGGCGTTGTTGCTTTGCGTTACTGGGACTTCTCTGAACTCTGGTAGAGTTTCCAGACAAAATATAACAATAGATATTAGTATAACCATAACAGATACTATGGCTATCATCCGTGCAGGTCCTGAACTCTCTGGATATTCAAAGAGAAGCCATAGGTGCTTCTGAATCTCGTTGGTGGGAAGTGGCCGCTCTTCCTCTCTCGCCAAGCCTTCATCATCACGAAACATCTCTATGGCCCCTTCATCAAGTCCATAAAACCTTATTTCTTCTAAGAAAATATCCACGGGAACACTGACTGGCCGCCGCAGTCTCCCTCCGGACTGGTAATAATAGAGGATGGCGTCAAAGCTGGGCCTGTTCCTATCAAAAAAGTACTCGTTTCTAAGCGGATCAAAGAAGCGGGTCCTTTTACGTGGGTCTCCCAAAAGCGTGGAGGGAAACCGAGAGAGGGTCTTTAGCTGCGTCTCAAAACGTAGGCCTGAGATGTTGATGACCACCCTCTCACTGCACTCCTGGTCCGCCGCCTCCAAATCCGCTGCATCTTGCAATAGTGGAGTCACGACCACAGTGTCGTCGTGATTCTCCTGGGACACCACAGTCATTTTTTACCCCTCTGAGGGTAACTCCGTCACTCACCTCCTCGGTGCCCTTTGCCCAAGTGTCCTTCCTACCGTTCTTCTCATGCACCCATCCACTATACAAGTAAAATCATTTTATTTCCCAAAAATTCAGCGTAATAAATGTAGAAAATCCAGTGGTGGTTGTTGATTTAAACAGCCCTTTTGTCAGATTAGTGCCTCTCAACTGTCAACTTTCAATAGAGCACACAGAGCTCTACTTGCATAAGCTACACCAATGACCAGGGATGGCTATCATATTCACACCATTTTAAACTCCAAAGCCCTCCCCAAGTTGGAAGACCAGATGACACTTGTTGCTGCTGTCCCTCTCGCGTAGCTCCAGCACTGCACTGATTTCCTTGTAAACTGGGATGAAGTTAAAAAGTATACTAGGCATAAATGAACATCCCATAATAAAGTTCAAATAAAGAGAAGGGCTGTTAAGCTTTTTGTAATCAGAGTCCACTGAGAAGTGTAGCCTGTCACCCAGCAGGTCCCCCATTCATGAAATCACAGGGCTATTCTTGTCAGGGGGAACCTCCAGGACCCAGCCCACAGCTACTTTGGGTCACAGCCCACCTTTTTAGAAACCAGGATGAAGGCGACAAATAAATCAAGCTTGTAGAGCTCAGTGAATGATTTCTGCTGCTTCATATTCACAATGAAAAATAAATCCATTCAATGATTAGAGATTCCAGTCAGCAGAGGTCCTACTGAACCAAGCTGGAGAAACTATTGGCTGGACTGACACCAGAGCAGTCTCAGAAAATAAAGTTGCCAGTGAACCACAGCCAAAGGAGTATAATGTTGTTAAAGATCTCACATGAAAAGATATAAGACGCTGTAGACCTGCGGGCCACTGAGATACAAGGTGTAAAGAAACAAGTATATTTGATCTAAGTTTTAAAGAGGTGGCAGTGGCCGTGGTGTGAGAGGTTATATGTGCAGCAACACCATAACCTATTATTAGTTTTTCCAGTTCAATGCAGTCATAATGCTGTATCAGTTATGCCAGTCAACAACAATAATAGCCCTGAGGTGATAATCAGTGTTACTAAAACCAACCTGGATGCTTTGCATTATTACATACATGAAGGCAATCTTTCACAGGCATAACATTCCTTCACAACCTTTTTCAGAGAATTTAATTTCTAAGAGATTTAATTTAATTTTTTTCAGCCTGGTTAACAAGCAGAAGATCCCTGAGTTTGGCCTGGCCTTTGCTGAACAAAGGCTTAGATTTCAGAGTCAAATGTCAGTCAGGACACGCTGCTGCCTGCTGCTAATGTGTTAGTATATAACGTTCACCATAGGCTGGGTTAAGCCAAGGTGCCCCTTGTACGTATCCATGGAAAAAGCAATAACAAACAAGCTATGGAATTGATACCCGAGGCCAGAGAAGACATAAAATGTACAAATTCTTATAAGATCTAGTGTCCTTGTGTTGTGCAGTGAGCAGTAGTGTGGGTCCTGTGTTTTGCCTTCTATAAAAATCTGTACAGTTCTGTCCATACAGGCATATTTATTTATATCATTATTTATATGACTGCACGTAATGAGACATAGTCTGGGAGACACATACCATGAAGTGTGTGGGGTGCATGACTGTGAGAGACTCCTATTCATCTTATTAATGGTCCAACCTGTAAATCCAGGAGACCCCCGTGTAACTTGATAACATGGATTCACCCTGAGCAGGACATCTGTTTTCTGATCATTTATCAAGAATACTTACTCATCTTTTGAACAGAGTAAGAGTGACAATTTATTTTTTAGAGAAAAAATTTGATGAAGCGTAAAGTTGCTTTAGGAAATATATGAGTACAAAGTGCAAGGAGGCTTTATTAAAATGTATCAAAGCTTGCGTTTGTAATCTAAATCATATAATCTAATTAAATGCAATTGTGTTCAAACTGTATATAAAAATGTGTATTTTAGACTTACACTAAGTTTTCAAGAGGTAGCGATATAAAAGCATTTTGATGGTTGCTCTTCATTCATTACAGCTCTTCTTTGTCTAAATATAGACACTTGAGGTTCCTTCATAGCTCTTTACAGACGTGAGGTAATCACACCAGCAACTTATGTCAGTGACTCCCTTGGCTTACACTTCCTCCAAACCCAGCTAGGCCAAGTATTTACAAAGGGTGTGCTTTTGCCATTAGGACGTTTAGTGAATGAATGCATGTGCATATGTCCATTTGCGCTTGCAATATAAATTGAAAGAGTTGTTTTTAGAAGGTCAGCTGTGCTAGTCAACAGTTATCATTTTAGTGCTAACTATGCAGCTCAAAATGAAACGGGCCATTTGAGTCTGCAAGCTCTGTAGGACCGGTGGTGACAGCATCTCTGACAAAGGAATGAGTATTAACTATAACAGCCTCTAACAAGTCTCTCCTCAGTCTACATTTTATGAACAGTGCAAATAAAAAGAAAGATATGGTCTGTCTTTGTTTTTTTATTTTTTTTTATTATTTTGTTTTTTTAATAAAATACAGAAATAAATACACATATTGGTCAAGTTTCAAAACGCTAAGCAAAATGAATTAAAAGTGATTCAGGTTGAAGTCTAAAAAGCACATAATATAACTTTTTACCTAGGTTGTAATTTAGCCAGAGAAGAAAACATGGACTGTTTAATGACCTTAACTACCAAAGGTCATCTGAGTAACATCAGTGATGTACAGTAGGCAATATATTCGATATATAACTGATATGTGAGGAGCAACTGCAGCTGCATCTATAGTGTGAAAGTTTTTACCTGATAAAGTGTAAGCTGTGTTTACGCTGGACCCATTACCCACTCCACCAGTGAGCCCAGCTCACGGATCCCTGAGGTCTCCGTACCAGGGCTTCCACTCCAGAAAGAGGATACCCCATCTCGCTGCCAGTTCAAGATGTTTGATAGTCACCAATTTTAGCCTCTGTCATCTGATGTTGATGTGCATGTTTTTGCTGGTAGGTAGCATGGCATGCAGCTAGCGGTGATACTTCAGATCCGGAGGGAAGGGTTCCTTGGAATTACCTCAGCTTGTCCCGTCCTATAGATTATCATTTCACTCCTTGATCAAGACTTTTCCTTTTTCAGTAGACAGTGGTGTTGTCCTAAAGCTGCATGAAGCAGCTGCAGGGAGATGAGTTCAGAAGACCATTCTTAACTCTTCACAGTGTTGACAGTACACCAAAAACATGATCCATTTGAAGACATTCACCTCAGACACTTCCTCGGTTCAGTATAACAGTTATATATTACTTATAACATATTCACATAAAATATCTCACTCACAACTCAAGCAGGAGACATGTTAAGTTTCTCTTTGGTTATGCTCTTCTTTATTATAAACAGCCTGCCTTAGAGATATTAGGTCAATCTGTGGCTGGTGCTGACCATTTTAACTCAGTTCACATACATTCCTTGATTACATTGTAGACTACTCAATAACAGGGCCAATCAAACCTTTCAAGTCTTTCGATTGCTATTATTATATTTGTCATATATTTCTAATTATAGATCATCTAATATTGTTTCAGGCGTCAGTAGGCTAAAAGGTCAAATGTAGTCTGTATTATTTTTTATTTGTACCTGATCAAAGTTTCTATTGTGTTTTGTACATTCTGTGGGCCTACATGTACACATATGTATATACAACTATAACCGTACATCCATATGAAAAAATTTATGTGTCCATATATCAAGACATTTGGACATTTATAAGCGACTCATATTAGCATGTTTATGACTGTATAGGCTGTATTTTCTCCTTTCACCAGAGCTGTAATTGAAACCAGCTGAAAGAGCAAGCCTCTGCTGTGGAACCTTAGAGACTCCTATAAATAAACAGGCTGCACTCCTTCACCACTTGCCTATATGGCACATGGAATGATTAGCTCATGGCAAGAGCCCTCTGATCTTACAGTGTGTAGCCACAACTATTTTTTGTTAGCTATGTGCACAGCTTAACTCACACACTGTGTCAGGAATGCGGTCTCTGAGGAATTTACAAAATCTGGTCAGACTATAGCTCTCTGTACTGTACATGCACTGACCTTACACAAATATGTAGGGCTGCTATTAGTATTTGAACCATAGACCTGAACTTGAGTCAAGTTAAACCCACCCATCATTGTAGTGTTAGGCTACTGTTTATGAACAAAGGTGCTGAATAGAAAAGCTAGTAAAAAGTAAAAATATTGAAGTAGAGTGAAACTTAGCAACCTAATACTGAAGTATATTAAAAAAAAAAAAAAAAACAAATATTTACTTTTTAAGCCCCAAAAGTGCTATCTAGGTCACAATATATGTAAACAATTGAGTGGCTAGGCTAAGCTAGGCTAATCCACAGGACTAACTAATCATGTCTGCACCTGCTGCAAATCCGGTGAAGGGGCAACAGGTGGACACCATGATGTAGCTTAGTGACTACATAATTGTACATTTATTGATTTTTGATAAAGCAAATAAATTGCTTTATTTTATGAAATTAATTATTAGGTTTAAAGACATTTTGAGTGGTTACTTGTGAGAATGCAGAGGCCGTTTCCTCTTGTTTTGCTGTGATTAAGACCTGACTTACTGTTTATGTGTTTGTAATTATAGACATATCTCATTTAATTTACTGCGATTAATTTGCACTGTGGTTGTAAATTATACATTTTAAAGCTAGCAGTGAAAGGTATTTTTTCAAGGCTGTTGAATTTAGCCGTTTTAATTTATGTAAGTGTCAGGGAGGACAAATGAAAAGGCTCAATCTCACCTTACAGACTATTTAAAACTTTTACGTGCAATATTTTGTCAGTGTTACTTTTATTTGATCAGGATTTAAAACATAAACCCCAATTAACCTAGTTCCAATATTTTCCCTAAAGACATGGCGTTAACCTGTTCACAATAAGACTAATTCTGTCTGAAAATATGTTGGTGATTAAAGATAATCATTCATTGTGGCAAATTTGATTTACTTGCATATTTCAAAAAGAGGAAGAAGAATTTAGTATTTTTTATATATATATATATACATTTTCCTGCAGATTTTCTTCTGTGAACACACAGATGTAGTCTGCTGTAGATTTACATGAAGAGGCACGTGTTTTTTATTGCTTCACCACCAAATGACCAGTCTGTACGAGTCAGGCCAGTTGCCTCGGCTGTACGCTAAAGAGAAGGTCGAAAGTCATGGGGTAAGCTAACTGGAGGAAAAGGGGGGCATGCATGGCTGTCTCCTATTACTGCCAGGATTCAACCAGCCTTATTCTTATTTTTTCTTTTAATTATTTTTTTTTTTGCTTTCTGTAAAACAACAAATGCCTACTGTTGATTCCTCACTCGTTCAACTTAGGTTTGAGAGCTTTGAGAACTTCTGGGAACACAGCTGTGTGGTTGTACCTGTCATGCGCGCAGTTGACTTTGGGCAAACAATAGCATCAAGCTGCTGGTGTTATTGTCTATTCCCCTAAGAGACAGGCAACAGCTTCTGGGGATCAAAGTAATTTTTAAAGTAACACTTGACATTAAAATGTACTGCTGGTATTGTCACTGTAATAACATAGGCACACTGTTAGTTGATGATGTAATCTTACTTTCATAGCCATCTTAGCATTTGATGACCTAATTTAGACTGAACCAAATATAGCTTTAGAATAAATCAGAATAAGGCACATTTAAAAGACTGACTTCGAATACTTTCACAACTTTAAATACAAAGTACTTGAATCTTTTAAAAATAGTTTCTAGTCAACTGTAATGTTGTATTATCAAGATGGAAGACTGCAACTTACACTGCGGTCTTTTATTATTGGTTATGTTTTGCAACTTGCAGATAATCTAGCTTACTTTTAATAGCTCTCCTTTGCTTAGGTGGCTATAAGGCTGCTGTGAAGAATAAGCACACTGCTGCAAAATACAGGGATTTATATTTTTATATATAGCCTAAAATTCATTAGAATACGTTGTTTTAAAGTCTGTTTTTTTAATCACAGTGCACCCAACTATCCACGCTCACCTAAGTAACTCTGTTAAATCTAGATGTAAATCATATTTCTTACTGATAAGGATTTATTGTTTTAAGAGCAGGGGTAGGACCTAAAGGCTGTCTGTGGCACTGATGACCTGAGGATGTACTCTGTTCCATTTGCAGTTGAAGACCCAGGCCGCCCCCCGGTGGCGATAGCGCTTGGACAGAAGCACATACAGCACTGGGTTGATGCAGGGGTGAAGGTACTGCAGCACTGTGCAGAGGAAGTAGAACATCTCCCAGGCCTGTCCATGCCGATACAGTCCCAGGTAAACACACAGCTCCAGCACATAGCCAGGCAGCCAGCACACTGAGAAGGTAGCAGCAGCCAGGAACACCATGAGAGAGGCACGCCGGGTGTTCTTGGCACTAGACACCGACATTACAGGGCTCTTGTGAAGAAAAACAGCCAGGCGGACATAGTTGAAAGCAATGACCAGCATTGGAACAAAGTAGTAAAGTACAAACTGGCTGAGGACCACTTGGTAGTGATGCTCATGAATCGTTGGAAGGCAGAAGGTGAAGTTGGCCAGGCTCGGACTCAGGCTTTCTTTGGTGGCAAACATTCGCAGCGGCAGGCTAATGAAGAAGCTCAAGGCCCAGACTAGAACAAACATGAAGATGACCAGGTCCATTGTGGGCGGCTGGTATGGGTTGGTGATGATCATGGCGCGTGTCATGGACACAGCACACAGTGAGTATGTGCTGGCAGCCAGGCTAAATGCCAAAAGAAACTGGTAAACCTTGCAGGAGATGTCACCCAGAGGCCAGGTGTTACTGATGGCAGAGTGTAGGGTGAAGGGGATCAGTAGGAGAGTGAGGAAGTCGGCCAGAGTCATGCTCAGGAGCAGGATGTCCAGCCGGTTCTTACGCAGTGAGTTGTGTTTTGCAAACAGAGTGAAGACCAGCAGGTTGGCACAGAGTCCAATGCCCAGGATGACACCACAGGTACAGGCAAAGATGAGCCCATAGGTGTTGGGAAAAACCATTTTAAAGTCTCACCTTATAAAAATCAAATATGTTTATTACTAGTATACACAGAAATCAGTACAAATAAATACAATAAGTACAAACAATAAGTACAAACATGCATTAAATAAAACTGCCTCAAAATTGGGCACTCTGCCCAATATTGGGGCAGTTTAACTTTATGCACTGTGCGTGTGTCATTAATATTTAAACTATTATATTTAAGTGTATATATATTGTTCTGTTGTTCTATTGTTATTTTGTTGTGGTTGTACTTACCATTGTCATTTTTCATAGCAGGATACTGAAAGACGTTTGTGGGAAAGATGTGGCCTCATATTTGAAAATTAAATATTCCTTTTTAATGTTTCCCATTCTGTTAAATTTAGTAGGACGGCTGCCTCTCGGGACTCATTACAAAAGATGAATGTGACCAGAAGAAAGGCAAACATTGCTTGGGTCCACGTTGGTTATGGTTGACTGCGTTTAAAGAGAAATCGGACCAGTGGAGCTGCTGAGAGAACACAGTGAAGTGTTGTTTGTTTCTATTTAGCTATTATTCATGTAAAATATATACTTCAGTAAGTGTCCTTCAGTTATGGCAAAGACCTTATCTTATCTTTTTAATTTTTGTGTAAAAAAATACTTATAAGGAGTGGAGTTGAATCATTGGTTATAAAATTTACACATCCTTGTTTCCTTTTCTCATGTTGTTTTAATCTTAATAGTATAATATATAAAAAGAAATCGCACAGTACCTCATACTAAATTAGAAAAATACTTCATGGGTTTTGTCCTGTGTTTCCCTCCTTTCCTTGAGATATTAATGTCTCTCTTCATTGTTTGATTGATTTCTTTGGTGCGAGCTCCAGGCTCCTGACGACAGCTTTATCAGGCTTTCCACAGTGTTTATGACTCTGTGTCAGCTAATGGCACTTGGTGTACACTGCAGCTCTTAGCACAGGATATAGCTGACGCTGATGCATTTGTTTTCTCCTCCATTAGCAGTGATCCGTCAGGGTTGTTAAAAAAAAAGCCAAAGCCACATTTTCTCAAGTGGGACATTAACTCTCTATTTTGTGCTAAAATGTCACACAAATAGATTTCTCTTTAAATTTGGTTGCTTTTTAAAATGTTTGCATTTGATTAATAACTGGTTTGTTGAAATCCAAAAAGTAACATAACTCAAACCAAACAACTAACTGGTTTACCCTTATTGACACAACACAAATCATCATACAAATCTCCTACATTTTACTGTTTTAATATGTACAGAATACCTCAGTGCAGTAAATGTAATTGAGTGACGGCCCATGTCCGACTGACAAGATACAATTGTTAGGTGTAATTCAATGGAGTGACTAATGAGTACCCAGTCCAAAAAGGATGGAAGATAGAAAAAGAAAGTAAGACAATCAAACTGGTAAAATTAACCACAAAGGAACATTTACAGGATACAATTAAAGTGCATTAATTAGGTTCAGTCAGCAGTACCATAATACATTCACAAAATAAATATACATTTTAAAATGATATAAATTATGGCTGAACAGTCAGAACAGTTGAATTCAGTAAACGGTTTGTCCAAAAATGAAAGGGCATTCATACTGGACATTCATCTGCACAATAAATATGTAATTATGCACCGGCTGTACACAGTTGGTTGTAGATTAAACCATATTGCTGTTATTCAGAATTACAACGTGTATGTTCCAAATAAATATGGATCTAAGACAATGTTGGATGTTAGTTTGTGAAATCTATGAAGAAAGTTGTCCTAGAACAGAAATACATTGAAGGCACATCTGTTCATGGGCTTTCTTATGAAGTGACTTGTCCATCAAATGTCTTTGACCTCAGTCTTTGACCTCAGTCCAGCTGAAATTGTTTCACTGTCAATGCAAAATGTTTTCAGGCGGTCTTATCTGGGACTCTCTGTTCTCACTGACCGTGTCTTCCTTCGTTTCTTGTCACTCTCTCTGCGTCGGCCCAGCCGTATTTTTCTTTTCCGCTTCAGTGATTGGTCCTTATAGGCTACAGCCTTGTTGGTCTCTTGAGGCAGAATAGGTCCGTCTCTGTCCAGTCCGTACCTGTCTTGAAGGTCTTTGGTGGCCCCCTGGGGCTTCTGGGGAACAGCACTCCCACTGAAAGTTTGGCTTGAAGTCCTTCTCAGAGGTGGGTCACTCTCATCGGCCGTATGCACATTCTCCAGCAGGTCTTGTAACCACAAGTGACGCTTCAACTCCTTTATTGAGCGGCCCTTGTCATGCATTAGCTGGACATGGCTCACTGACCTCCGCCTACAACACAGTAAGAGAAGTTGGCTCAGACCCGTGAAACCCAATAGATAAAACTCAGTACGTGTCTGATTCCATTGCATCAGACAATAGTCATAACACTTTTCTCTTTATGTATCTAAAATAAATGTAATGCTTTCCCTTCGTATTTCCTATATTGAAACCCTCAGGTTTTGTCTGTCTTTGTTAGTCAGTGCACACATAAGTGTCACATTTGCGCCTGACAGTGTTAATAGTTGTAAAGCCAAGTGTTTTCAGTACAGTAGGTGGCAGTATAAACAAGTTTCCAAAGCTCTTTAAGTCTGAACTTGAGTGAGTAGCAACTGAGAAACTGATGTATTTGTAAATTTAATACTCTAGTAAGTTGGCATTATCAAAGTTATTATTAGTTATTAAAATTTAGAAAAAATTTTAAAAGACTCACGTTCTGCTACTAACTGCATCATAAGGCCTCCCATAAAGAGTCACTGGGGCGAAAAGCAAAAAGAGAGCCAAACTCCATTGATGCAGAGTGGCCACAGTACACATCTTGGAGCCAAACATCTAAAGAGCACAGAATATATTCTTCAGTTAATCATTCCCTTAATATTTTCATATTTAAACAATAAAATGTTATCAACTATGTTCTATCAAAGTGTTTTATTTACTGTAGAAGTATAGAGTCTAATTTTGGTAGCAGACGACATGCACTTACATGTTGCAGAAATGAAAATCCCAAAACGTCAGTCTACAAAAATGTAGATGATTTTTGCAAAGTAAAAAAAAAAAACTCAGTTTGACTGGTTTAAAAACTTCAATTGAAATCCATTGGTTTGATGACAACCCAGGGAAATTCCCTGTGAGGGTCCATTCATTTGCCTTCCAACAATGAGTGTTGAGCTATTTATTTCCGTCCTCTATTTAAATAAGAGATAAAGATAGAATAAGCGGCCCATCAGTTGCAGAGCTGCCACACTGCTCCAATCCGCAGTGGTCTTATGAAGAGTAGCACTGAAGCATCATCTCTGCTGCCAGAGTCAGAGTCAGAGCTGAGAGCGAGGCTTTCTCAGTCCAGCACTGTGAGCGAGGTTGTCTGTCTGACTGCAGCACACACAGAAAGTTAAACTGCTCTGTGGGTGCTCCTGCCCATTAGGCCTAGCACTAACACCTCCCCAATGTCCCAGCCCTCAAATCCCCTTCATTTTGTTTTCCCTACCTTTCATTCACACCTGCTGTGACAAGAAGGCGGTGCTCAAGCAACATCGAAACCAAATCAGTGGACTCATCACGGGGTGAGTGATAGATTTTAAGATTGACTTTCTTAGAAATAATTTGATCGAGGTCAGACATGACAGGTGTGCGTTAATGGAGGTAGTCATGGGTTACCACATTAGGAGGGTTTAAGGGGAGGGGCAGGGTTACTCCAAAGTAAACAGCAGCCTAACCACTTTCCCAGGGGAGAATGACCATAACCTCAGAGAAACTCAACCCTCAGCCGCTCACTGCAGACCATTCAATTCCCTCCACTTTGCCTCAGCAAACCAGCTCACCACCAAATGGTTACAGTGGGCTCTGAGGTATCGCTCACACTCCTCCAATAAGGAAAATGAGGAGCTACGCCTTGCTTTGACGCTTAGGACAACAAACCACTAACTGGACTAAAAGTCACCCATTACTTAAACTTATTGTTTTATTTTAAAAATGTACACTATTAGCCATTACACGAAGTGACTGAAGTTACTGAAAGTGAATAAAATAGATTATACTGCAGTTTGTTCAATACTCTTTTCTGATTGGCTGGCAAGTGCACAACACACACAAAACCAAAATAATTAAAGCATATGGATAAGATAATGAATGTGTCGGTGACACATGGCAGTTAAATAAGCACATTAATTAACTTTTAATTAACTATCTTCATCAAATATACTTTATTCATTAATTTTCTACAGCCAGCTGATATCCTGGGAAAGCCTGGGAACCAAACACACAACCTTCTTGCTGTGAGGGAGGCTTATCCCTCTGCCATTATGCATCCCTATTATATTTTATTGTTAATGTTAAAAGATTCTATAAAAAGTAGTTTGGAAACAGACTGTCTTTGTTTTACAATATTAGTTCTTAAACTGCTTGTATGCAGTTTCTTGGCAAGCTCAATAAAACATTTTGCGTGGAATATTTTATGAACCTAGTCATGTTTTACTGCATGAAGTAACTTTCTTGCATTTTTTCTTTTAATTAAAACCCATAAATTCTCTCTGTTTTCAGTGATGATTTGTTGATTCGACCAGAACAGTTGGTGGCAAATTACTTAATAGAGGGCTCAGTATTTTACTGGCAGTCAAGACTCAACAGAGCAACACAGTTCAGGAGGGGCTGGGATAAATATGCCAGGCCCCCTTGCAGTCTCCAAAATTTTGCTTTTTTTTTTTATATTTCTAATGAGTCTGCCCTAAACATCCAGCACTTCAACATTGGGCTGGGGAAAAAATAACTCATTTGATTCCATTCTGCAAGGACCTCACCTGCAAAAAATCCTATTTCCTGGCAGACCACGGCATACAGGCCAGGAGCCAGGAATGCTGCTTCTGATTCATGCTAAATTGCATATTAAATGCTGCACATTATTTCATTTAATTTTTCTATTATTTTCACACTGCACTACACTGTGCCAAATATCTAAATTCCTACACCTCATTTTAACAATTTTACTTTCGTGATCTAAATATAAAAGCAAACAAACGTGTCACAGTGACATTTGTGCCGAAATATTTCTGATTGGCCCCTCCTGTGTGGCTTCTTGCCTTTGCAGCACTGTTTTGGCTAAACCCTTGCTTGTCTGTCTGCAACAATTTTATTGTTAAATAAACATTTAAACACAATTTGTCTGATAGTAAACTAAGAGCATACTAATGTAAGGTGGCTCACCTGGTAGTTTTGAAAATAATCAAACAAACGTCATTTTCCTCGTTGATATGCTCCTTGAGCCGTCACAGCTCTGTTAAAACTAAAAAAGCACACATTATTATCATATAGTGATTTAAGAATAATTTTACTGCATAACTGATAATGGCCCTTTCTAAACAAAGTCTGGGCTCCAGTTCACATGAGAACTTTTAGTTTGTTATCCTGAAAAATCTCACTAGAAAAATGACTTTTGCAGAGTTAACCATCCCCTTAATGATTTTTTAAGTTACGGGCCATTTCATTCAAGTTCAGTTTAGACATGTTTTATAACTTTGTATTGTGGGCTAATCATTCACACCTACTAATCATAAATGTCATCTCAGGAATGCTCTGTGAACCTTCTTCTGACTCGGTTATTTTCAACACCTTCTCTACTGAGGAAGAAAAGTGCATGAGATGATATTTTAAATGGATGTATTTGCTTTTAGGTTGGTGGTTTATTTGTGCTTCTTTATTAAGGACAGTTTGGCTTCTGCAAAGCATAACTTGGGTAACTTGGTTAGAGTTAGGAAAATAGACTGTGTACTATATGATAGACTGTTTATACTGCAGTTTAGGAAGGGTCCTTTCTTTGTTATCCAATTTCAAGCAGAAAAACTTTTAGCATCATTTTGGTTTCCATTTTTCAATTTTTATTATATATTATTATTATATTGTACTGTATATGCCATTGTGTATTCCCTCTAGGTAGAGCTCACAAAGGACAGTTTAGTGAGAAGTCAGAGAAAGGTCACTGCTCCCACTTGTTAAGAGACGTACGTCCAGAACATTACCTCAGCCTGCTCAAGGTTACAAAAACATGGCCTCCACTGTCACGCATTTATTTGCTTTGAAGCTAGCTCGAAAGGTTTGTCTGTTTCTGCTTCTCCAGTTTGATATATGATAATCCTCCTCAGGTAGGGCTTTGGGGCTTATTTCTTATTTACAACTAGATTTTTTAATGTTAACCATAAATGTCAAGCTCCTGGAGACAGTGAGTCTGGGAGGTCCCAACAGGACAAAAGCATGTTGTCCAGACTTGGTCTCAGGCATAGGTATATTAAATCATTATTTTTCAGACAGGAAATATCTGCCATTGGACATTTTGCCTGTAAAATGTATTTCTAAGATGAAATGATTCCTGCCTGGCATAGCTCTGCTCTCATCTGAGCTGAGTGCTTTAACACTGATGTATTCAATGGCAGTGAGTTTGTCTCATATGAAAACCCACACTTTATGTTCAAACCATGTGTTTCATTTTGTGATTTGACTCACAAACAAAAAAAACATACCTAAGAACTTGTCCTCGCTCTACAGAAGACTCATCACACAAGAGTCTCTGACTTTGTGAGTGAAACTTGCCCTGCCAAACCACAAGTTGCCCTATATCTGGCAAACACTTTTCTGAGTAGCCAAAAGGTTTTCTCAAGAAAAGTAGTTTTTTTTTCAAGAACAGTAAGAAAGATGATTCAAGAGGAAGTAAAAGTTGAAAAAAAGAATGGAATGGAAATTGTGTAAGAGAAACTTTCCATTTTATCCATAAATAAACAGATCAAACCTAACTTGAATAAGACTGGCAATGAAAGGTAGTGTTAATGTGAAAGCTTAAGGACCAAGTTGGAAATGCAGTCATAAATCTTGGTGCCATGTCAGCCATATTTGATGCATCATTGTAGCATGGCCTTAGTTCTTAAGTAGAGATTCTTAGTTGTAATTGATTAAACCACTGGAGCCAGTACAAAAAGAACTCACGCTCTCAAATACTGAAAAATAAATATTATATATAAAAAATATCTAGTAAAATGTTTCAGGAGAAACACTGGTGAATGTTACACATTAAATATAACTAGTTACTGCCCACTTGTGTATTTAGCTTACTTCAGATGCAAACCCTGAGCCTATTGATGCAGCGTGAAACCCCACAAAGTCCCCACACGCTCCTGCCCCTGACCTATCACCCAAAATATTACCATAAACTTGTGCGTGCCTGCCAAGCATCACACACAGCGCAGCTTACATTTGGACTCTGCTCCTCTCTTCCTTGCAAAGACAGTCCTGTCTGAGAGGAGAGTGAGGCTAATAGTGAGGAGTTGGTTATGATGGCATTTTACACGCGGCGTAAAACCAACTGTGGTGTTTTATGTTTTGTGGCTTGTGGTGGCATTGGCTGGGAACACACTTGAGCCCACTGCAAATACTACTACTGAGCAGTGTTTGAGGCTGATGAAAAATGTGTTTTGAAATCTGCCACAAGTCTGCGTGCTGCACGTCTTTCTGCCTGGCAGATTGTGCCATTTTGCTTTGCACCAGTCTCTGTGAAAATTAAAGAATCAATAGAGGTCTAATTGAGAAGACCACACACACTTGGTGTTACGGTAATGACGAGCTCAGTCTGTTTGTTTACACAAGTGAAGAGCAGGCTCAAATCGTTAATGAGTGCTTTGCGTCCAGCGTGTAGCCACAGCTAAGCCAGTGGGTCAACAGGGTTGGCCAGACAAACCACTATGTGTGTGTGGTTGTGTGTATTGAGTGAGTGAAAGATGGCATGTGTTTCTGCATACACTTTATAAAAAAGTGAAATATAATTATCAGACTTCAGTAGTTTTCCTCTGCTGCTATTAATTGCTCTTACACTATCTATGTGCACTCTGTGTATGTTTCTATATTTAGCTTCTCTAAAACATACAGTTTTGTTTTCTCACTAAGAAAATAAATCATGGCATTTCAGAGAATATTTAAACCCTTGAGAAAAAATGGCTTCATTTGAAATTTCCAAATCGCTCTAATGCCCACTGTGAGCCAAGTGCACTTCACCAACTCAAAGCTGATCCATTTACTGTAAATGAGCTTGTCTCTGCTGGTTTCCTGACCAATTACTGTACAGTGAACCTAGGTCCTGTATTTATTTATCCATAGGCTATTTTAAATGGACTGCACTCAATGCAGAGGCCTTGTTGAGCACTCTTGTCCTCCCTGCCTGCACTGGGACATGCTAGCAGCGCTTGGCAGCCATACACGGACGCTGAAGACTGCCTCTGGACAGCTTTATCCTGTGTTGAGAAAGGCCACCCGCTTCGTGCTCACCAGGGCACAGTGACTGGCACAGCTCTCCTCAGCCTCACTTTTCACCTCTCAATTTTCTGCTTCTCTAAGAAAAAAGACTGTTTTTAAAAGACCCTGACTATTAAGCAGACATCAGGGCCATCCAGAGATTATACAGGCTTCTGCAGCCTTCTCTACTCAACTGCTCAAAAGCAAAAACATCACACAAGATATAAAATTTCACTTTAAATGAGTGGTAACAAGTGGAGATTTTAGAGTAGTCAAAGTATAATTAGTTGCTATTAAATCACATATTTTTTATAGATGACATTTCTATTCTTCGTCTTTCTAGCTTCTTGTTTATTGAGGAAAGCTATGATAATGAATGTATTTTTGAAGCACACTAAAACACCATCACTGTATGTATCTTCTCCTATTGGCTGGTCTGTGATATTTATCTGATAGATATATTCACATACTCACATACTTATTAGTCTTGTGTATAAAAATCATAGACTTGAAACTGGTGATGTAGCTTGCCAAACGTGTTAACTCACTAATGTACATTGAGTCCATTAGACTGGGCAGAAGATTAATGAACAGTGAGTGTAATTCAAACATGGGCCTTTGCCAGACACCTTGTTTTCTGTCCGACTGTGGCTTCCCAACAGTCTAAATTCATGAAGCGGATTTGCTCACAACGGCCCACATATTTCTCTAATATTCATCCCCTTGTAAAGCAAAGGAAGGAAGGTAGTGCTCACAGCTGTTTGTTTTGTGCTGGCCCGAGCTCTCACAACCTTGTCATATAAGGCTGGGCTTTCATTTCCCCGGTATGAGCAAAGAGGAATTAACTTTAAAAGTTTGTTTTGTACGAGTTGCAAATAAAGTGGCACTATTTCAGACTTAGATCCCCTTTCTCTCAGATGGCTTGTGTGGGTGGCTTTGGAAACACTGAGGCAGGTCTAATATGTTTATATTAGACTGTCCCTGAGGAGAGCAGCGTTAGATGTGAACCTGGACCATGGGCGAACAGGCTGCAGTAGACCCTTAAAGTCCAGTGTTAATGATGGGCGTAAAGTGGCTGCTTAGGTGTGATATGTTTATTTCACAGGTCACTAGTTCATCTGTCTGCAGTGGTAAAGCAATTATAACCACTAAGAACCTATAGAGCTCATCCAACTATAGAGCTCATAGACTATATGACACCTACATAAAATGGTTATCAAGGTAGCCACTTTAATTGTACAGTGATACACACAGGTTATGACCAAGGTCCAGCTAGTCATGACTTGGACTTTTAGAGCTGGAGCCTGAGTAAAGTACAAGACCATGGCAGGGCAAGCCCATTTCCAGACCGTGGCCAGTGTAGGAAACCCTGGAAGAGACACCAAAGAAACTGATGAGGACCAATAAACCAGTTGCAGCCAATCAGTGATCTTTCTGCTGTCATCTTGGGTTCAAACTGTCCTCAGAGCCAGTTAAAATTATTCTCATGAAATAAAAAACAGGAGTAAAAACTGGTCAAACTGAAAGATGTTGATAGATTGTTTTAACACCTTTGCAGCTGTATATATCTGTTCCCAATCAGGGCTTGTCGTGTTCTTACACACCAGCCCTCTTTTACAGTAATGAACCACAGTGAGTGCAGGCCTGTGCTATTTGGACGCGGTGAGTATGTATGTGTGTGTGGGCGAGCATGCCTGAGGTTGCTGAGCCATGGCCTTCTCTTCAACATTAATAAGGACTTCCTTCCTACCAGACAGAGTCAAACACCTGATCACTTACCAAAGAGGACATGCCCACGCATCCCTCCGAGCTGGCAGCCTGCAGCCTCTAATAAGTATTCGCCTGTGTTCTTTAGACGCCCATCCATCAAACTGTTCGCATGCCGGACATCCATACACAAATCATGTTTTCTCTCCTTCTATAAACCCTGCTCCACCCGTCATGTGTGAGTCTGTGTTTGCGTGTACGTTTAGACCTAGATATCACGGGTGGTAGCTATATCCAGGGCAACTTTGTAAGAAATAATTCCACTTAAGCACTCACACTTAAAAGCTTACGGCTCATTCTCCATTGGCAATAAGGTTTGGCTTCTTATTAAAATATTAAGCCAAGCTACACAAACTGAAATGTGCATTTTATGATGTGCATAACCTCGTATTCTCCCTTGTTAAACATCAAGTTTTCAAGTGTTTTTCCATTATTTAGTTGGAGTGGCTAAACACTGCTGAATGAAAGAGAGCAACAGAGTTTTTAGCCCAGATACTGTCAAAAAATGTCAAAAAACGTGAAATAAGCATATAACAATGTGACCGTTTACAGATTGGCATTACATTGTCTACAATTTATTTCTACATGCTTCAGTTACTCTTTCTTCTTTTATTTCTCCTATTCTTCTTTGGGTTTTATTTTTCCTATGCAGTGTCGAGACCAAATACGTTTTTGATAAATTTTTTACGGTCATTCTTTTGGCACAGCAAACCAGTCCTTACAACCAGACCATAGACTCACAACTTGAATAAGGTGTTACACTTCATTGATATTTCCAGGAGTTCTGGAGAAGAAAGAGACACAGAGCTTGACCCTGCGAGTCAATTTTAAATCTTTATTTAAAAAAAAAAATTGTATAAATAATAGTGTGTTGCAGTCCCACATTTACCAAATTTGGCTAAAAATCCGTTTAGGTCAATTGTTGGGGTGCTTTTTAATTTGTACACTTAAGTCCGTTTTTTTTACTGTACATTTTTATTTTCTTTTTTCTTTCAAACTATCTCACATCATTAATCCCTTTGCAAGATGTCGAAAGAAACTTAAACCACACATTCATTGAAGACAAACAAAAACTCCCTTTTAAGCCTCTTTTTATAGTGTCATTATGTTTTTATATCCCACGGTGGGTTTCCACGGTACAAGTCTTCTAATTGAAGCCGTGCAGTTGTGCAGCGTGAAGGTTCTCAGCTCTGTTTGATTAGGGCAACATTCAGGAGGTCCACTCCGCTGTGTTTTCTTTACCTGGGCCCATAACTCTTAAAAACACACAAACACTTGGGTTGTAAATGACCTGTTCATCACGCAGCGACAGGAGAGGGGAGTCTGGACTCTTGGTGGGCCAGGTGTACAGATCAGGACAGGCATGTGTTGCCAAGTCCTGTTGGCATGGCGACGCGGGACTATGGAAAGTCCTGGAATCTGTCGCTTTCGGCTGGGTGCCGCTGACCGGGTTCGGTGTTGGCTCTGCCTCCAGCTGTTTCTTTACAGACACACTGAACGCCAGCAGCAGTCAGAGGCCAAGACCAGCTCTGTGTGTCTGACCACACACAGGCCACTTACACACACCCCTTTGGACCAGTGCACAAACAAACACGCACATTACCTGCAGCTGTCACGTCAACAACATGCCAATACTAATGTATCTGCAGCAGGCTATAAGCACTCATTTGTTTTTTATCTTAGATTTCTGTGTTAGAAATATTTTTGATTCATTTTTTTCTGTCTTTTATGTAAAATAATATTTTGGACACGTGTCAAACTCAAAGAACCAAGTACAATATTCCTTTGATTTTGTTTTGCTGGCTTGCATAAACAGTAAATAGTATATTATATGTGGCTATTACATGGCTTATGAAAGTATTAATAGATGATGGGTTAAAAAAAAAACTGAAAAAAATAAATAAAAAACAAAACTAAGCTTAAAAGGAAAAATGGCCGGCAACAGATTGAGTGTGTTCTGGATAACTATAGGGTTTTTAAACTGGAACATTTTTCTCTGAAAAGCTTTTTCAGTCCTTTTAAACTTTTTAAATACAGTCTTTACAATGTATTATTTAAAAGATACTATTTTACACTGTGTCTTTATATGAACTGTGAAAATGTAATATTTAGTAAAGACAAAGGCATTCATTTTTTTCCACCAAGCTATCTGCTGCTAGTAAGAAAAGCTTATGGCAAAATACAGTGTTCTAGTAATACTTGCATATTGAACCAGTAGACACCAGATTTAAAATGTTGTCTGTTTGAAGCTGACTTTGACCCATGCTTCTTCTTGTGTGCAGTCACTAGTGGTGGTGTTCACAGCACATATTGAACACATATTGAACAATTCATAATAATAGTTCATGAACATGATGATGTAGCTTGCCAAACGCGTTAACTCACTAGATAATCACTTACGTATGTGTCGAATCTCTGGTATTAAATACTTGTGTGGCTCTTCATTATTAAAAGAATAGAGATTTGAATTCAACCAGTGTATTCAATCTGTAATTTAATCATGAAGCATAGCCCTTAAGAATAGAAATATGTTTTAAAACAACATAAATAAAGCACAGAAGTAGATAGATACTGTTAACATGTCAGTGTGCCTGCCAGGTTTGCAGCACGAAAGCTTGTTCCTTTCTGCCTCTAGCTAAATATACAAAATATGCCATTTCATTTTTTTTTTCCTAATCGTGATGTGAATGTGCATTACACAGTCCAGTAATGTTCCTTAAGCTCTATCAGTGGGGCCTGAAAGCCTTGATTGAGGCCACTTTGAAGACGGTGTCAGTTAATAATGGCTCTACTGAAAAGACCTCACCACAGAAAAATAAACTTGCCATCTTTTGTTTTCTTTGTGGTTGGAGTAATTCATTGTATAAAGTAGAATTGGACTGGCACTTCTGAGGCTTTGTTTGCTAATTCATTATGCCCCTAAAACTGGGGAAAGTAGCCACGGAAATGAAAATTTATAGAAGTGTATTTTAGTGGTAAAGCGAGTGTATTTCTTGGAGAGTTAAACCCTTTAAACTTAGAGCTTTGGTCATTGAGGTGAACTGCTTTTGCGGGTGGACTCATGACAAAAATGTGTAGGTATGTGTCCGGTAATAACAGCTGTAGCTAGACGAATGGCTGGGAACATGATATAGACTTTGGCTACATTTCACAAAGAAAGTAGCCAAATAAAACCTACTAGACCATCACATTAAATGCCAACAAGACAATGGAGTAAGACAGTTTCAAATCTGCCAAAAGCATTAGTAATATATAAATAGACTGAAGTATACTGTCCATGTTTGATAATTTTTTCACTATTGGCTTATAACAAACCTCTTCTAGAAACAAATGAGGGACAGTAAGGGAGATGGTGGTTGGTAACTAGCAAGAATAACTTTTAAAGACTATGCGTCTTCGCCATATTGTAAATGGATCCAGCTAAACTGAGGAGCATGTTTTTTAAATGACACTCGTGAGCATATGCAGATTTGATATACCCAAACCAATCTGAAGCTAGGAAAATTCATATAGAATCTGATTGTAGGATAGTTGGTGTTGCTTTGCTGGTACTGGGTGTTGAGAACTGTCTTCAGCTTATAGCTTTAGCAAGGCATTTTAAAAGCCACTCTTATAGCAATATAGGCAACACATTTTTAGATAAGATATTGACAAGTAAATAGCTTTTTTTAAACTAGATAAAATGTTACCATACAGTGTTTAGACCCTATCACACCATAGGCTTTGAGTGTAACATGCAATGTTCATTCATTCATTCACTTATTGGGTTTGAGGCAGCGTACACCCTAGACCAGGAGTATCATACGACCCGTGGGCCAAAACCAGCCTGCCAGATTGTACCATCCGGCCAGTGGGATGAATTTGTAAAGTGAAAGTAAAATTTTCTAAATTAAAGTAAACGCTATTTCAAATTTGTTCATTTAGAAAGACAAGTGGACATAACAGAACACTAAGATCCAGACCTGAACAGCAGATGACAGCAATGAAATTACTCTTTTGCTGTTGAAATTACTCACTATGACTAAAGTGGCAAAAACGCAAAAAGGAAACACAAGATGTAGTGTACCAAATCCTATTTCTTTACAGACGTGACTGATAAATCTGTGTATGCAGCAAGTTTCAGTGCTAAAGGAATATAATATTTTGGGCCACTATGACACTCATCATGGAGAAAAATACAACTGCTTGCAAGGACTACTGAGCAGAGAGAGAAGATAAATGAATTGTGGTCTGTTTTTACCTGTGAAAGCTAACACTTTGAGACAAACACTAACAGACAATACTTCCACACTTACACTCATTCAGTACGGGCATGTCTTTAAACGGTAGGGGGAAGAGGAGAAGAACCCACAGTAGCACAATGAGGACATGCTCACACAAGAAGACATTTGGTTTAAAAATGTATGTAAAATGTTCTGTATTATTGTGTTCACAGTGCCCGCGTTGCTGTCGTGTCAACACAAAGGTTTTTGTTGTATCCTCATTCACATAAAGCCCTGTCCATCATGCAGCAGCTGCAAAGCCTGCTGAGTTGAAGTATGGCCTGGCCGACTGAAAGACTTCCTCTTCCCTGTCGCTCTCACTGTGCACAGAGTGGGTGGATATGCTCAGGAGAAGTCATAACAAGCATTTTTCAAAACGAGTGTAATCTGACGACAAGCACAGACATATTGAATGTCCAGCAGTGTTTCCAAGTCTTAGATTTCATAATGCGTGGTGAGAAGAAATGCACATAGGTTTGTGTATAGATCCTTTCCTACAAGCTAAAAATATACAATGTCATCGTCATTCTGCCACAACAATGCACACTGAATTTACTCCAAGTTGTCATGCTGCCATTTCTATTATAGGTTTATTTTTATATCGCATTTACGGCATAATGAATCTGGTTACTGTACTGCACATATTACTTACCACAGTGTGTCCAATGTTTTACTAAACAATTAATTTCATTTATTGTCTGCTGTTGATGTAAGTCATAGCCTCGATGTCTGAGGTTCATGCAAACACATATCCAACCCACCCATCTAGTCTCACTGACACTTAAGGTTGCAGTTTGTCAGTCAAAAGAGCAAGCGCTATTTGAAGGTGACAACAGTTTTTCCTCCTAGTTTACCCCCCTGAACCACACAGAGTCTGACAAGCTGCTGAAAAATAGGACTGCGTCAGATTTCAGCCTCATAAGAATGTGCATGGGCTGTGAGTAACCCTGTGGTCTGCTTCGGCATGTTTGGTCTGGCTCCTCTCAATATCATGTAGTGTGCCACTGAGAAGCAAGGGCATGGAGACCAAAGAGAGGTGTTGAGGGTGTTTCTACTTTGGACTCAGAACCATAGCCAAAACCTAATAGTGCTGTAATCAGTCTTCCTCTAATATTAGCACTATGCCTTTTTTCTCCAAGGTGGCACATGGTGTGTTTGGCTCAGAGCATTCTCTTTGACCTGAAATTCCATTCAGTCAACAAATTAATAAAAGTATCTCATATGCCCTGTAACAACATGATACTTGTGATTAGGGCCATGCAATATTCAGGAAAATTGCAGTATGCTAATAAGAGTAAGTTCATCTTGAGGATAATGGTCTTCTGTATTCTGATGGTTAAATACAATGACATGCAAAGTGTGAGAAATGATTTGCATACAAGATTGATAATAATAGTATTTAAACAAGATTTCTGAATTGATTCATCGTGTTTCTGCTGTGTCATGTATTTACTTCTTGGGATATGGGGTTTTTATCACACAAGTCTCTCCTTTATCAAAACCAGAGGTGCTAGAGGCAGCGTGCTGAAGCAGGCACTGTTAAAGTGTTCAGTTACTGAGAGAAATAAACTATATATACCTAAAGATAACTTACTGAATGTACTTCAAATGGTACTTGATATTCAACACCACCCCTACAGGCCATTGTTGCCCCTCTGCACTGCGGGTCGCGCTCTACTATTGCGCTTGTGCTGAATTTGCAGTAAAGCTCATATCCTCACCCTACAGAGAAGAGCATGTCAATTAAACTGGAAGCCGATCTCCGGTCAATCAAGCCACCCAGTATGCGCTCTCACTGTGAATTAAAATTAAAATTGATATCCACAGCAATGCCAATATTTTCTGTTCTGCCATTAAATGTCGTCGATTTATCATTCAAATATCCTAGGGTTTTGTGTAGGTACTTTTGGACCTAAGGTTCAGTGGGTTTGATGCTCAGCCAGGGACAATATCAAACCATTGCCAGGAGTCCAAGCTGTGAACGGTTGTCTGAGAGTTACTGTAAATCCTTCTGCTCGAAGCACTAAGAAGCTCAGAAAGCCACAGCCATGCTATTTGCCACCCCTGTGGTCCACGCAGGTAGCCGCCGGGACTCCCCATATTGTGATCTCTCTGTATAGGGGAGCAGCGCAGGAACAGAGCTCAATGGATAAAGGCATACCCGGTGCCCCTTATTTCTCCTCTGTGGATAAGGTCTGTCAGCTGTCTCTCTGTGTTGATTAATCTGGCACTTTATTGGATATGATCCTGATGATTAATGCCATATTGTTATAACGATTCCCCCATTGATAAAATATACAGATTTCTAACATTTCCCAACTGCAACCAGGGTTCCTGGCACATTCGATGTTTGCATGTCATGAAAAAGCTAAATATCAAATATATTTTATTATGGGTGTATGTGATAGCTGTAGATTGTGTATTCGCACTAAATGACAATTAGTGCAGCTCTTGTAATGAGGCTGATATTGGTTTAAGGAAAAGAGAGTAAACATTTTAAACATGAATACATAAATATCAATTGTACCACTACATTTAAGAATTGTGGGAACTACAGTACTATACGAGCTGAGAATGAAAGGGACATCCTTGCCTATCCGTTTGTCCTACACTGCCCCCAGCAGGACCTCCCAGACTTCTGGGTTCTCACACCAATATCTCTAGGTAGTCTTCGACCCCTTCTCAGGGCCCTGGGACGGGAAGGGCTGAAGATTGAGTGAGCCAGAGGAGACAACACTCAGTAGCTGTGTATAACTACACAGTAAAGTCTTTCGCACTTTGCCATGCTGTTGCTGGCTGCAGGATTGTTTTGTTGACTTAAGAGCCGGTGCATAAGAGAAAGGTGGACCACCGGCAAGCACCACTCACAGGGTCCTGGGCAGCTCATCTTTGTTGGAAATGGCTCTAAAACCTGCCACCTCCCACTGGGTTGGCCTAAATTTAGCAACAAACTCAAAAGGCTCTTGATTTTTAAAAGACTGTTATTTTCCATTGGGGGGGCTGCTCTCCTGTGGTCTGAGAGGTGCTTCACTCTGCGCTGGGCTCACCTGCACTTGACGTCTATGTTTCAGCTGCTTACCTAAAATGGTAATAGCCTGTCTCTGAAGGACAGCCAAGAGATCTGGTATAATTAGAAATATGGTCCTGGGAAATCTAATGGGAGACTTACCTGGAGCACAGTGCTGCTACAGTGCTGCAGTGATGTGGAATTTTGTAAAGCCTCCAAGCTTGTATAATAACAAATTCTGCTCCAGATTGAATTCATCTAGGTCTCGTTTACCTAAACAAAGTCTTACACAGCAGTTTGCAGCTAATTAACCAAATGTGGTGTTGGTTTAAGGAAAAATCATTGTTTGATCTAGTTAAATTAATATTTTTGTGAAAATATAAGGGAGTTATTCAACCATTTTAGCTCATTTTATCAGTTTTTTGCAATCAGCACTGGATTTCTCTCTTAATCAAAGACTAGGCTACTTATTTGCTTTAATTTTGTACAATATTATCAAACACTGACGCTAACCCACTAAGCTAACAAACATCTATATGGCTACTGCAGAGCCAATTACACCTGCAACTACTTTCGGTCTGGTCTGGCTTTCTTTACGTCTGAACATGCATAAAGTCTATTTGATGCGTGGGATGCAGTAGCTCAGTGGTAGAGTGGTCAACCTTCAATTGGAAGGTAGGTGGTTTGATTCTCACTCTCCCAACAGTTCATACTATTGTGTCCTTGGGCAAGACACTTAACCCACCTTGCCTCCAGTGGCTTAACACTGGCAATTAAAAAAAGTCTTAGTGTTAGATAAAAGCGACAGCTAAATTAATAAATGTAATAATTGCTTATTTCTTTTTAAATAAAAGGGAAACCTATTTTCTATGTATTCCAGAAAGAAAATTATTGGGACATACATGTTACTGAATGAGTACATTTTGGCTCCTTTTTCTGATGTTAGTGGTAACTCTCCAACCAACATCAGCATAACTCTACTGTATCCTTCACTTCCTGTTTGTCATCTCTGTGTCCCATTATGTTAAGTGGGTGAGTCACTAATAATGCTGTTTTATAATTTGTCCTGTCATTCCATAAAAGAGGGAAACTAATCGAGACGTAAGAAGTATGTAAACCGCATAAAAAGGGCTAAAAGAGCTTACGACACCCCAGATAAGATAGATCAAGCTTAATCATGTATGACAAAAAATTACAGAAACTACATAGGTAGCAAGTTTGGTGTAAACTTATTTAAATATATTTTAATCAAGAAGATAAAATCCATGCATTGAACAAAACCATCTAATAATATTATGAGAGGGCTGTATTATACTTGACCCCAATCTTTTTAATTGAACTGCATATAAATTTGGGGCCTGGTTCAGTCTTAATTGACATGGTCCATTGATAAAACTTGCTGAGGTTGCTTTTTTTCTATTTGTGCGCTGTACCTCTCTTCCCATTTCTCAACGTCTCATTGAACTTGGGAGTTGGGTAAATCCAGCACAGGACATAGCCTACGTCTTACATGTTTTCATTTGCCCTTTCTATGTGCCTGAATAGTGAAACAATCCCTCTTTTCATGCCCAGGGTTTCATACAGTGGGTGGTGAGAGGACCACTCTGATTGGGGATGAGGGAGCTGGGTGATTTTTCCAAGGTGAGCACCTCATGGGAGATGACTGTTCACTGCCATTAGTTTAAGTGCAGGAGTGTCAGTTAACTCGACACTGGCACCGGGAATACTTAATGCCAGATGGAGAGAGCTGTCCTTGAAGTCTTAACAAGCAGGCGCAGAGAAACAAGCCTTTATTCAGTGAGAGCGAACGTAGAAAAAACTGATAACTTAGCAAGGTTACCACAAAGTGTATGTTAAATCCCACATAGGAAAGAGATGGATAAAGGAGATGGGAGGGGGTATGGAGGGGCAAAAGTCCAAAATGGATAAAAACTGACTGCTGACTGTAATTTTTTATTGCGTTCAAAATATAAAACAAAGCAGCGGTTGTCACGCTAAAGGGTCCAGCTGCTTAAGAGGTGTCATATTATTGTACCTCAGCTGGATACAGATGGTGTTGGAATCCAAGGGGTGAGAAAAGAGCCAAACCCTCCAGACTTTGGCACATTTGTCCGTCACCGCTGGCACGGATGAGCCACTCTGGGAGGCTTCAGAGCTTCGATAGGCCCCCGGTGTTTTACCAGCCAAAACTATGAAGCGGCTACAAGAACACAAGCATCAAGACTACCTCCTGGAAGGTTGGTAAACACAACGACAAGTGCTTTTTCTACATGGTCGACTGACAAAACAAAGTCAAGCCAAAAGCAGTTGAGTCAAGCATAAAAAAAGTATAAAGTCAGAGAGAGTCAGTTTTCAGAGTTGGCTAGAAATGTTGAATCAGATCAGCTAAGAGACCAAGAGTGGACTATTAGAGAGAGCCCAGTAAACATTACAAACACATCATGTCAGTTCATCGCTGTGCCACACACTAAGGTCCCCAAAGAAGTATCTTGTTGTCAGCTTTGATAAAGTCCACTCCCTCTTCTTTTTTGGTCCTTAATTGAAAATTGAGCCTGAGTTGTGCCAACAATCGCAATAAACTGCTGAATGCACTATGCTGCTGGCATGTCTCTTGTTCTGGCTCTTTTAGGTATGAGAGCTGCAAGTCTCTGTTGATTCTCTACTTCTCATTCATTAGGTACGTTTACTGCTGACACTCCCAAACGGTGACTCGCTTGAGTGAAGGGCCGGTGAGCTCAGGGCCCAGGCATCCGGCAAAGACAGGAAACAGTTGAGGTGCACGGCGGTGTCACTGCCGACACATCACAGGAGGCTTTGAGAAGGCTTGGCTCTTCTCATACTGGTCCGGCACCAGTGTTCAGCCATGCGGACAGAAAAACTAAGCAGAGGCAGGTCTGCTGAGTGTGTTCGCCAAGTTAAGCACGGAAATATTTCTTTCCTGTTAACTCAAGAGTCTGGCAGTCACCTGTGTAAGGTTGCCGCTGTAGTTCACCATGAGCCACCGGCCATTTGGTTAAACCGTGTGCGGGCTAAGTGGTGATGGATCATGCACAAATCCAAAAGACTTCTGAAAGTGTACAGATTTGATGGAACTGCTTTATCTACTGAATTGGGAAGTATTGCATGACAGATTTCTGAAGGTCATGGGATGGGGCAGCTAGAAGCATTGAATTTATCCGTTATTTTGGCTGGGCTTGTGTTTGGCACTAAGTTGTAGACAGGATTTACAAATATAAAATGCATTATTTTATGCAGTTGTCAGTGGCACAACAATTTTTGTGTATTATATTTTCACAAGATGGTTACATGCCCTGTCACTCAGAAGAGTTGTTTATTTTGAACCAAAGATCTTCAAATTCCACCATTATTAAAGGCTTTTCTTCATAACAAGTACAATAACTGTGCCAATCCAACCGGCATTATGTTGACCTCAGACAACTATTATATTTTTTAATACTTTACAACTAATAAAAGTGCAGTTAACATGCTGTTTGAGCATTACAATATGTTCAAACTCCCCATCCGCCACTTCTCACTGGCAATGCTTGGGAGATATAAAATGTATGAGTGCAGTGGGCGCCAAAAGCTACTCCAAAGGGTACATTAAGACTAAGTGGTTCCAACAGATAGATTTTATGTTGATCCCTTTATGTCATTGCCTTACACGCTGAAGAGATGAATGGACAGCATAGCATAAAAATTTCCTACAACAGATCCAATATGGCATCCGCCGTGTGCCTCAGCAGAGACTCAATAGAAATTCTTCATTGACAACATAGACGTTAAAACACAATAATCTTTGCCCTCGGTTCAGCAAGGGCATGAGCAAGTGTGGCTTTGTATTTGATGGCCAAATAAAACGGGAAAAGCCCAAATCATAATAGTCACACAAATACATGGAGGAGGACTGTGATACAAACAGGCTGGTGGCCAAATAGGCATCAGCAAGGGCCAAAGAGGGAGTCTCATTTTTCCCTTTTGACAGAAATGTCTACAACCAACTCCGTGTCCTTTTAGTGGAGTTTGGATTGTCAACAGATGAAAATATACTGTGAGTACTACTAAATGGTTGTTCGTTCGCCAGGACACACAACATGAGTTAACAAACCGCTCTTACTGCCCGAAACCTTTTCTACACTTTGGAGAGGAAAGTATATCAAGCATGGTTTTAATTAATCATCCTAGCCAGTAATACACTTGGACACTGGTTTAGGGAAAACACCTAACAAGTTGAAGTTCAGTCACTAAATCTAGACCATGTGAGATGTGACACATGTATAGCCATTAAAGTAGGCTTTGGTCACTCTTTTTGCAATTTGTTCATAACTTGCATTCATTTCACAAATACCTATTTTGTTGTGTCAGTGCAATTGGATAAGACATTCTCTGGGTGGTGAAGGTTGACTTTTCCTAACTTACTTCTGCGGTTGGCTCAAGTGGGATTTAGAAACTCCTAAAATCCAAGACAAACTCAACCAAGTAGACCATGTTTAACATTTTCACCGTCCAATCCACTTTCAGACCATTACTGTATGGGTGTGTGTTAACATCCATTTTTCTCTAAACACTACCTTTTGATTTGATAATTGATTTATTTCTCAGAGTTATTCATTCCTGTCATTTCTCCTTAATATAACTGCAGTAAAGACATTTTCACACAGGCTTTATGTTCCCGTAAATTGTTTTCAGCCATGTTCCTGCCAGATGTTTCATTTGTTCTCTGGATTTATTTTACAATCATCTGTCAAAACCTGTTGTCAATTATACCACCTGGTCGACATCAGGTGTAGCAATTGCCTGTTAAACAAAGTCATTCTGAAAATGTGAATGTTGACGATTAAAGAGTGGGCTTTGATCATTTTTCAGAGGCCATGACTGTTATTCTTAAAGAGGCACTCTCTATGATTCTTGGCCCATGCCTTATTTTCTGTATAAATTACATACAAAGAAAGCTTAAGAGGTGTTTCTCAAGGGCTAAACTTTTTATGCTTACACTCCATTGGCAAATACACTATGGAAAAGTTGAACTATGCCTCAAGTGCAGTGTTTGGAGCTAAAGTAGGGATCAATTGCCTTTTTTTTGCAGCAGCACCCCAGAAGCCCCCAGAGAGGCTGGTCTAAAAGACAGGTGGGCAGTCACACGTCACCACACTGCCCCTTCAAACAACACAAGTATGTTAATTCACAAACCAATAAACTGTCCTATACCTTGCTGTTGGGAGCTTCTGGTCATTCTTAAATATTGATCAATCAATCTTTGTATTTTGAGCACGTAAAGGCAGTCAGTGGTTTGGCATAGCCCAAAAATAAATTAAATTCTGGGCTGTGGCTGTACAATGAATGTATTACTAGAACTTATAATACCTCAATGGCCTAGAGTAGGCTAAAGACTAAAGAACGGGTGGGCGATGCTGCCATCTTCTGTTAAAAAATATTAATAAATAAATAAATAAACTCATCTAAATGAACGTCTTTCATGTCGAATTATGTAATAGCCTCTCGAACAAGCGGAGATGTGCTATTATTTAGTAATAGTCCGTTCAAATATTGTAAAATCCTAAAATATCTACATAAGTAAACTGCCACAGAAAAATGGTGCCATGCGTTTGCCTGAAATAACGTTTCCTTTTCCAGTAGTACGACTCAATTTAATCACTTAAGTCATATTAGAAAAGACATTTAAAATAATAATACTGATAAGCATCACAAACTGATCAAATTGTGCAAATAAACGCGTTTTTTTTATTTATTTATTTAAAACAGCCTGTGGTTGGTTTCTTTTGTGGCGGTGGTTGCCTGCTAGGCTTCCATTCATAGCAGCCAATCAGAGGGCAGAATACTAAGCTCTTTCGTCCAATAGTGTGGCTGCTTGTTTCTCGGCCCTGTTTCAACCGCGGATAGACAGAGACAAGTGGACCGGTTAAATGCTAAGCTAATTCCAGTCAATTTACTCTTGGTATTTCTAAAATTTCGCTTAGTTTTTCTTTTTGCCGATACACGCATGTGTTTTCGAAAATTTAAAGCTCATTGTATATTATTTAACGGATTGGCTATTAATCGGAAGCGGACGTTAATTTTGTAAAATTGCTTCTGTGCTGCTAGCTAACTCGGCAGCGGCTAGGCGCCAGTCTTGTTTGACAACAGCGCTATTCGTCACGTTTGTAGTGTTGTTGTTTGTAGCTGCAGGGAGGACGAGTTCATTCCCGTAAGCTTTTGGCGGCAAAAAAGTAACATCTGAAAGCAAATAAAGAAAGTTTACTATGGCAGAATTTCTTGAAGATCCGTCGGTTTTAACTAAAGAAAAGCTGAAGACTGAGCTCTCAGCGAACAATGTGCCACTTCCCAGCGGTGAACACAAGAAAGAAGTATATGTTCAGCTGTATTTGAAAAACCTAACTATTTTGAACAAGAAAAGTCCTCCCACAGACACTTTCTCCAGCGACGAAGAGCTACCTGCGCCTGTAATCTCCAATAAAATTCGCTCTGGGAGAGTAAGTCATTTTTATTAAACTAGTTTTGTTTGTGATGCATGAGTCGGGACCAGAAGTAAATATTTATATTGCTTTAAATGACTTAATGGCTTAAATATGTGACGTTGTTTTTCTTCAGAAAGCCACAAGAAAAACAGACAAGCCTCGCACAGAAGAAGTGGAGGTGACAGAGCTCACTGACGAAGATTTAAAACAACAGCTGGCCAAGCATGGGGTGGACTCTGGACCCATTGTGGGTAAGGTCCCGTTGGCATCTCGAAGAACTTGCTAACAAAATTTAACTGTTGTTTTTGAAAAGTAATTTTAAAATCTACTGTTTTGCATTCAATGTTATTTAAGGGAAAATTGAAGCATTATAGTTCACTTATGTCATTTTTGTGTGCAATTCAAGATTATTCTTCCTTTTCACTTCCTGTACTATTTTGTAGCCTCTACCCGGAAGGTGTATGAGAAGAAACTGCAGAAGCTTTTGGACCAGCCTCCACCTGAGCTTGAGGCCACTGCAGAGGTCACAACTCTCCCAAAAGCAGATAGTAACCAGAACGGCAACACCAATTCTGACCAGTACAGTGACAAGGAAGATGGTTAGTCCTACTTTGTTATGCAGCCTCACATTTACAGTGTCTAACAAATATCCTTTTGGACTCATACCATTGTTTAGAACAGCAATCAACCATTGAGTTAGTTCCACAGTGAGGCTTCAGATATAGCATGATACAAGTATAATTAAACATACATAAAAATCTGTTGTATTGTAAGTGGTTCAACACATGCTGTATACACAGTACTATAGGAATTATTTTTCATAAAAAATGGCCTGTCAGAATACTACACTTTAGCTTATTGCCACTAACAAAGTATGTATTTCAGCCAAAATGGCTAATTCTTGAATAAATCTTGAATTATCAGAGGCGATTGCAGCCCCCGAACCAGAGGCAGTTCCAGTTGTAGAGAAGCCTGTGCGCAGCAGAGGGAAGACTCCTGTCACAGTCAGGACCAGCAGCAGACGACAAGTTAAAGTAAGATACGTAGTGGCCAACTTTTTATTTATTAACTTGATATAAGAATAATACATTTTATGTTGATGTCAATTGTTTTTTTATTTTTTGTCTTGGTAGGTAGTGGAAGAATTTGTCACTGAGACGCCAAAGAAAAAAACTGGAGAAAGTGTTGTTGAAGACATTCTTGCAAATGAAATAAGCACACCGACAGGATTGAAGTAATTCTAATGCCTGGTCTAATATTAATTAAATGTTTCTTAATCTTGGAAACATATTGATTACAAGGTATAGTACGCAGAATTCTCAGGTGACTGCTTTAAAACAAACCTGGCTTCAAGCCTTGTCCCCTGTTAGTTAAATCCAAGTTTTTCTGGCTTTTGGAGTGAACACTAGTCACCTGTCATAGTTCTTGAGAGTTGATGGGGCGACGACTACATTAATCAAAATTGTTCTTCCAATGTAAACAAAGGAGGAAAGTAAAATAACGTATTTATACAGCACATCTAAAAACAACAAAAGTTGCATGAAAGTGCTTACAACCAATGAATATGACAACACAAACATTAACTTGACAAAAGATAACAGCAATAAATGAAATTGGTTGAAAGGATAAAATGTGCAAAGTTAAAGGGGAGTTGTTTTTTTATGAGATTTTCATTGAGTGAGGATTTATTTCACAAAAATCTTATTTATTAGAACTTTAAAATCTTTTCTGCTTTATTTTATTAATTTTTTTTCTCCTCAGTGCAACCTGTAGGCGCCCAATTCGCGGTGCAGCCGGTCGGCCTGTAAAACCAAGTGAATACTGGCTGGATGAGTCCCGTGTTCAGCACAGCATTCTCACCGAAAGCCACACCGAGTGTTACTCCAAAGGAGGCAGCTCTTCAAGCAAAGCACCAGCCAGACGAGGCTTCCTATCTGCCATTCTCAAGCTCCTGCTGCTCATTGTGGTCATCGGCGGGCTCTACTACGCCTACCAGAATCTTGATGCCAGTCAGGTTGAGGCCCTTGGAGGTCTGCTAGACAGCGTCTTGGTGCCGGTTCAGGGGGTTGTGGATAACGCCAAGACCTTCCTGGGCATTAGCAGTGGTGAGGCCCAGAGTCCCGGCAATTAAAGAGCCCCCTGTTGTCTTGTCGCCATGCCCACTCCACCTCTGCTCATCAATAACAGCGCATCACAACCCAAATTCCAAACTTGGCTCACCTTTTCTTACTTTCTCTTTCCTGCAATGGACGCAGACCAGTGAACTTTCTCCAGCCTGAATTTGTTCTCTCATCCCAACACTTGGAGGGGAACACTTGACATGGATTCAAACAGTAGCTTCTGGGTAACACTGTCAGAAGTGACTCATTTAATGTTTTTAACTTGTGAAATTGTGTCTTTGTGCGCGTTTAACCTGTGTATGTAGAAAAGGGTGCTGAATTGGAAAGGCCAGTTTATCCATGCATGGTTGTAGTTTCTGAAGGTCATGCTTTAGTTTCTAATGATCTGTGCCAGATGTGTTTTCTGATGGCAAAGTGCCTAGGTTAAGCTAGCACTGAGCCATTTCAAACACAAAACTGCACTTCTATTAACAAGTATTTTCATGTGTTTCTGTAGGTAGTATTTCATCATTTCTATGGTGCTCAGGTAAAATCTGCTTAAACCTTCCTAATGTGGTCTTTGCTGTGAGGTGGTGTGCAGCCAGGTCACACCGCCACATGAGGAAATTCACCCTATAATTGAGTTGAAGTAAAATACATTTTTAGACACTGCTTGAATCATGGTATACTACGCTTTTATGATTTGTATCTGACTTTGTATTGCAGGCAACGCTTTCATTGTGTTGTAATCATTACTTTGGCAAACAATGATTTATGGTAGAAAATTGACTGTATGTTTTTAAACACTTGAGTTTCTTTTCTCGAATTTACAAGCAGGGAAGATATACAAAACTTCTTTCTAGACTGAATAAACATTTGACAATTCCTCAACAAGGAAACTTCAGCATTTGATCATAAATAGTTTTTTTTTTCTCTCTCTCTACCTTTCCTGCCATTGTATCATTTGAGTTTACATGCTTTTGGTTGTAGTGTTTTTTTTTCTGATATTTTTTTTATTTTTATCCTTCGGTCCAGCATGTCTGTGCAGGACCGGCTGATGCAGTGCACCCACATAGCCCATCTCACTGACTGGTTGTCCAAACATGGCAGACCTGCATTGGACATAGTAGTCCAATAGTTTAAGGAAATTGCATGTGAAAAAGTTTAAATCAGATTTACTCAAGGTGATTTTGGGGGTGGGGGGCAATTTAAATGTGTCCTTTATTTGTATTTTGATATTTTTCTAAAAGTGAGTGTTAAGCTTTTATAGCCAATTTAAGGTGTTTTGTGAAAGCAATATGTAATGCGCGCAAAAGCCAGATTTAACAAAACTTATCAGGCAGCTCTTCCACAATGGACTGAAGGACATGGGTTATGTGGGTAAGGATATGTGATCTGTTTATTTATGATAATGTAGGTTGTGTATCATAAAATAAACCTGATTGTCACCATTATGCATTATTGTTTTGTCTTATGTGTCTTCATTAAATGTGTGTATTAAAACAATTGTTACAATATTTACTGTATTTTACTGCTTCATACAAAGATCTACTGTATTTCCCTGCGGCACAGTGCTCTCTACATCTTTGTCTCCCTCTGCTGATCCAATGGTGTTTTTCAGATGCTTTCTCACAAAATACTCACTACTGAAGTGCTGCCAGACTAGTTTGCTTCAATTAACATTTAAACAAACAGAAAAGCTCAAGGATCCATACACATGCTTCAAATATTAAATTTAACCCTTACAATTCTTCAGAAGAGTTAGACTATTAGTCCAAAAGGTTAATACAGCAGCATGCTAGTGTCATGTAATGTTGGTAACTGACTGAGTATTTTGTTTTCCTTTTTACTACACCAATGACCTCTGTTGCATGTTATAGTTTGATATTGTCCCTTCATGAGGTGGCTATTAGAGCTTCAGAGTGGGACATTGTAGACTGAAGGATGGAGAGGCTTAATCAATTAAATCCAGTAGGCTACAGTCTGACAGCACAGCTTGAAGAAGCACAGGCATACAGCAGTGCGTCCCAAGCTCAAATCTGACTGGATCTTTGGATTGGTCAACAGGACGTCCCATTACTAAACCTGCCAGACCCTCACTGAACAGGTGAGAAGCTTTATTTACATACACAACTACTGTCTGGTTAATGACATGTTCATTCAATTGTGACAGTATAGTATATTGCTAACAGCACTTTCCAGTTCTCTAACAAATATTCATGGTCCACAAACATTGTTGCTCAAAAATGTCTTCCTTGTTTCCAAAAGTGACAATAGCGTTTGTGTCTTTGTGATGAAGGGGTCTGTGAATTGTACATTGCTTTAAATTTTGAAATTGTTCAGGATGATTCGTTAACTACACTTATATGTGTCAATCCAGAATCATTTAGACTAATAAATTGTCTGAAGTGTAAGCTGGTATGATTGAAATGTAAAATACTAACTGTCTAATTAGATACCAGGTTGATGTTGAGGTGTAATGAAGCTACAGCAGATGGAGACAGCGTTAGGGGATTACAGTAACTCCTTTATCAGTCTGTGGTCACTTAGTCGAGTTTGGCATTGGATTATGTACATCTTCGACTTGGGGAAAGAGGAGGGGAGGGGTGCCATTCTGAGCAGCACAGACTCCCCAATCTGTGCCAGAGTCACATGTTCTGAGAGCCAGGAGCTGAGTGGATACTTTCTCAAACCGGATCTCGCAGACAGCCACTGTTTGGTGCTGATGCACAGGAGGTGTTTGAGCTGTGTGGAAACTCACTGTTAGATCTCTTTACAGTGTGCCATGCTGATTACATGGTGGTACATTTATTTCACAGCTCGAAGCATCGCTAGGCAATGCAAGTATTCCTGCTATTTTTGTATCACTGCTTGTTTCATGGTGATCGCTGCAGAAGGAGGACACGGAGACATCTGTTTATTAATCTTGTCTTCATTATTGCTGCTAAGATAATGTCTGTCTTTGAATTGTTTGATCTATTTGCTCTCTTATGGCAGTTTCTTCTGTGTCTATGTCTCTCCAGTGAAAATGTCTGCGACGCTTCAGAAGCTCATAACCCCAATATTTAAGGGCCTTCCTGAGCCCCCCAGAAATAAGGTCACAGTGGTGGGTGTGGGGCAGGTGGGCATGGCCTGCGCCGTTAGCATCCTGCTCAGGGTAAGTTTTGGGCTTTCTACTTTAGATCAGCCCTTCCTGTGCTTGAACCTGGACATGAGCAGCAAACGTAAACACTAATCTTAATGAAAGCCAGGATTTATCTCAATGCAATGTGTCACTGTGAAATGACAAGGAAATCTGGTTTCTTTTGATCATTGTCATACTCTCAATGTGCTTTTGCAAATATAATTGAAGTAGTATTAGGTGGGAGTATTCAGTAATAATAGCAGTAGTAATAACTAAATACTACTGCTGTTGATCCACTGATGGGAAGATTATTTTAATGTTTATAATATATTGTGTAATTTAAAAGATCCAACTAATGGAAATACTAACCGGTCTTGTTTGTATGCAGGAGCTGGCTGACGAGCTGGCCTTGGTGGATGTCATTGAGGACAAACTGAAAGGAGAAATGATGGACCTGCAGCATGGCAGTCTTTTCCTCAAAACCCCCACAATAGTCGCAGACAAAGGCAAGTGCCTATGCAAGAATGACAGCTCTTATTTATATTAGCAGTGATCAAGTGGGTCAGTTATTTGTGTCAGACATTTTTAGCTCTGTTTTTATATTGGATGTGGGTGAGCCCACAGCATGAAGCTTCTTGGTTTTCTTTGAGTCTGAAAGTAGCTTTATGGTTCCACAGCCACTGCATGAAAAAAACACAATGTAAAGTTGACCTACAAACACCCTAAGGACGTTTTGTTTTCTTCTTCAACAGACTACTCTGTGACGGCGAACTCCCGTATCGTGGTGGTGACGGCTGGTGTCCGGCAGCAGGAGGGAGAAAGCCGTCTGAATCTGGTCCAGAGAAATGTCAACATCTTCAAACACATCATCCCACAGATTGTCAGATACAGCCCAGACTGCATCATCTTAGTGGTTTCTAACCCAGGTATTGTATTGTTTATTGCATAAAGGGGCACACCCTCAGTTTACCTTGATGTCCTTGTAATACCTCACCAGTTGACGTGTTGACCTATGTGACTTGGAAACTGAGTGGGCTGCCCATGCATCGAGTTATTGGCAGTGGCACCAATTTAGACTCAGCTCGATTTCGTTATTTGATGGCCGACAAACTGGGGATTCATCCCATCAGCTTCAATGGCTGGATTCTGGGTGAACATGGAGACACCAGTGGTGAGCGTTTTATTTTATTTTTTTGTATCAGAGATTGTGACACATTACGTTTGCAATCTATAATGTAATAATGTGTTTTTAGTGCCAGTTTGGAGTGGAACAAATGTGGCTGGCGTCAATCTGCAGACATTAAACCCAAACATTGGCACCGATGAGGACGAGGAGAACTGGAAAGAGACTCATAAGATGGTGGTGGACAGGTAAGTGGAGTCACAATGACCAAACAGTTTTTTGTAAATAATGTAATTTGCAGCTAATGCAGCCAATACAACAGTCTTTTGTCCCTGATGCAATACCATCTTCCTTAACCTACTTAACCTCCATTTAGGCGTCACACATTTACTGTTTCAATCGAAAATTCCACAATGGAATGAATAAAAATGGAATAGGCTTATCTTTGCTTTTCACTAAAACAAGTCAGTCTTTTCAGCTGTGTCCTTGTTTTTCAGTGCATATGAGGTGATCAAACTGAAGGGTTACACGAACTGGGCCATCGGTCTGAGCGTCGCTGACCTCACAGAGAGCCTCATGAGGAACATGAACCGCATTCATCCCGTCTCTACGATGGTCCAGGTAAACGCAGCTCTAAGTCTAAGTTTTCTCTTCTAATGTCAACAGGAAGTAAAGATAGATGGATGAGGACGTAAATATAGAGGCTCAAGACTATAGACAGGACTCCCCACTGGTGCCTAAAAATCTTTAAAAATTCTGATCAAGCCTGAATTTTAATATTTTATTTGTTGCCTCCTACTAAGATATTATTATTTCTTGCAGAATACTTATTTGTGCTGACCTTTTTGTCTGTCTTCTTGTTGCTCAGGGCATGTATGGCATCAGTGAGGAGGTCTATCTGAGCCTGCCCTGTGTGCTGAACAGCGGAGGCGTGGCCAGTGTGATCAACATGAGCCTGACAGAGGACGAGGTGGCTCAGCTACAGGACAGCGCCAGCACACTGTGGGACATCCAGAAAGACCTGAAGGACCTTTAAATGGACAATAGGGGGAGACACCTTCAACACTTTTAACTCCTGTATTCAGACAGCTCTCTCCCACTTTGCCTCCAACCAATGCCCCCCCATGGAGTCACAGCTTAGTGTAATTTGTACTCATCACTCACTGGACAGGACGATATGAGTCACTGCTCTAACCTGTCATCACCTCTTACACACCACCTTCCACAAAAACGCCTGTCATAACCAAACTGTCTAAGAAGTCATAAACAAATGTGAAACAAATGTTGATAAGCCATTGACCCAAAGCTGGAGTCCAAATGTTAAACCAGTTGTTTATTACCCATGAGGCTTTAATGTGAAAAGAAACATTTAGTGGTGACTGAAAAGGATATATAATGTTCATTTGTAACCAAAATATACTGTATTTACTGCCAGCATTGGTCTTTCTGTGTGGAGTCTCTTATGACCTCTGAGCTACTGTGGCATCTGTCTGTGCACTCAGCTTCCTCTCACTGTTCCAGACATGCATGTGTAGGTAAAGTGGCAACTCTGAATGACCAATAGTGACAAATATTCAAGTGTTAGCCCAGTATTTAACTGAGAATTGTCCAGCGTGTTCCCCATCTTAATCTCAAAGAAGCAACAGGACAAGAGGTAGAAAAGAAATCAACACATAATAATATAAAAGTAATATAAGACTAGCTTATTTATAGCCATGTAAATAAATAAATATACCATGTACAAAAATGTAAAGACATTCATTTTGGCTGCAGGACCAGCAACTTTTCATTTCATTCTTGTGTTTTTCAGCTGTCGACCTTAGTTTGACCCGACATCTTCAGGAGACAGTGTGATGATGTTTGAGTGACGGTTAACACTCTGTTAATCACTACAACGTGTGAACAAGTTAATTGTTGCCTCAAGGGAATACAGTCCATTTCATTGACTGCACACAACTGTATTTAAATTTTCATATCCTTCTGATAATCATTCAGTGACAAAATTCAGTGTCATTGGCCTCATGTGGTAAAATTTATTACAACAAAATGCACCTACAATTTACACAGAAGAACATCAAAATGAAATGTAAAGTAGACCTCGACTGCACACATTTACAATAAATAGTTGAGCTCTTTGTAAAGATCATCTCCTTCTGAAAGAAAACATAAACATTTGCTTTGAAAAAAAGTTTTTAGATGATTGTTGATGATGTTTTCAGGTTTTACCTTCCTCCATAAGTCTCTGCAGAAACATGGATGCAGGGGAAGATATTTTTAATTCATCACTGTTTTTGTTGCAAGTCACTGCAGAGAAGCAGTAGAAGAACGTACCAATAACTTTTATATCAAAGTCAAATAAATGTTTAGTTTTAAATTATAATGCTAAATTTAAAAGAATAATATACAGGATTTCATATTAGATTTAGATTTCAAGAGTTATCATTAATCCACACCCATGGTGCACTTTCAGCATGAAACACAGGACAACTGGACCTCTATATACCTGTAAAGAACTACAATACCAGTATAAGCAGGGTTCTCACCCAAAAAATAAAGACAATAAGTGATTAAGCTGTCCTCTCTATGGTATAGGCCATTACATTTGTTCTTTGGATATTATGTTTGTTCCCACTTACTTTCCCTACAATTCTGGAGAAAAATCAAACTTTAGTTAACATAAATTACTGCATACAGCTGTGCCTATAAGTCACTGTCTCTTTAAACTTGTTTCAATTATAATGCGTTGCTCCCAGACAAGAGCTCACAAAATTTTGAGAAACTAAACCTGTATTTCTGTTTAACTCACTAATGACTTAGTAAGAAAGAAATCCAAGTTTGTCATGTAGACACTCACCTTCAGATAAAGCGCCTGAATCGTCTCTGCTGCTACGCTCTAAAACTGAACGGTGTCCTTTTGCAGGATAAAATGAAAAAAATCCTCTTTAACCTGGTATTTTAAAAGTGATTTGACTTTTACAAATCCTCTGTTAATTCTTACGTGCTCCTTTCAGGTAGAGGATCGCTTGAGGAGTCCAGTTCCTTCGCTGGAAAAACAAAAGTTGCATTTTATTTAAAGTTTTTTATTAGATGAATACAGAAAATTCAGGAATTTTTTTCTGTCCACTCACATGCGGTGCACTCCAGCACTGGGAAACCAATGTCAACAGGAGCACCACAACAAGAGCCATCGTTAAAACTCTTTATTAAGTATTATTGCACAAATGAAAATCAAATCTTGCAATCCAAACCTGTACCAACAATTAAAATAAACATTGCATTAGGTTACTATACATAGGTAATGTTTAAATGGTACATTAAAAACAGTATTATCATCTTACCTGTTAAGTCCTGTGTGTGTTCTATACACTCGTGTCCTTCTGTAAATATGCTGCTGCTCAATACAATGTCACTCTTATAACGTGTTGATGACGGGGGGTGACAGGTAATTTACGTCATACATTCACATTTTTATTTCAAGGGTGTTAACCTGTCGTCTTTAATCTGTCACGAGAGAGACACACACATCAGATTCAAATTTTATTAAAGCCGGTCATTAGAAAATATACAGCATCATTTTGTATGTAAGTGCATTAATGTCAGGGTAACTTTTCTAATTTATTCAAATGTGATGTTTAATTTAAGAAACTGCTTATTGTGTGTAAAAAAGGAAAATATTTATGGCTTTAAATCCATTTTCTTTTCTTTTTTTTTGTCATTATGGCTGTTAGTATTAAATTTTATGTTATTAAAAGGGTGATTGAAAATTCTTGAAATTCACCTGGAAACCCCTGAGATGATGTGACGTTGACTTAAAATACTGGCAAAGTCTTTTTCACCAATCTTGTTTCTAAAATGGGGGTCCAAATTAGGAATGTCCGGTTTTGAAGGAGTTAAAAGAGCAATGTTATGGCTGTAAAAAAGTGCAAGAGGCTCCTAAACCTGCAACTCTACTGAAAACATTCAAGCATTGATCACAGTGTTTGAAATTTCTTTCAAAAAGATAACACACTTTATTCCAAGTATGTATTTACAAAAGTTACAGTAAAACGTTCGACTTGACCTGTTATTTGCTCAAGCATTTAACTCAACCTAGTTTATTTTACATGATTATATTAACAATTGACAGAGGACTCCTCATTGTCTGTTCCTTTAAAAGGAGTGTGTGCTGTAACAGACGGCAGGCAGTTCATCCAGTGGTCCACTGCCGGCAGTCCTTAAATATCAGGCGGGAATGATAATAATAAAATAAAAAAAAAAAAACATTTGTTCAGTCTTCATGTTTTCCAGTGGCAATCTGTAGAACTCGCTCCTTTTTTGCAGAAGACTCGATACACTCATCAAAATGTCTGCAGTTTCTCTTCTGTGCCATGTTTCTTGAGCAGCAATGACCGCAGTGCAAGGTCCCACTTTAAATAATCCTTCTCAGACACAGAGCTGGTGTTATACCATAGTGTTGCTCTCGCCGATCTTGTCCACCAGCTGAAGAAAAGAACAGTACAGTACATTTATTAACAGTAAGCTCTGACCAAACCAGACAATGAGAGACCTTATAGAGTCAAAAAAAGCATCCCAGGAAAAAACACTAAAAATAGACTTGGTGCTTTAGCAAGACGAAAGCTGTGGAAGGGAATCTAGAGTCAATGACATGGTACTAGACAACCATAAGCCACTTTACAGTTGACTTAAATAAAAAAACAGCACATTTGTGGTAAAACTAAAAGTACAAATGCACCCATGTGAAAACAATGAGCAGCAACACCTACACTGTGAAAAAAGCCAGGGAAATGTGCATTTTTGGAAGTCTATTATTCTACAACAGACCCAGGATTATTCTTGAGAGTTCACATGTGGCCATCACCAGAAATTATTCTTACGGTCAAAACTCGTATAATTTTTTAATTCTTATTGGATGGGGGGGACTCTGTGCCTTGCCTGGTATAATGCATACTATACACCCCAGTGACCCAGGTTTGATTGCGGCTTGGGTTATTTGCCCAATTGTCATTCCCCTCTATCTCACCCTGTTTCCTCTACTTACTATCAAAGAAAGGCCCAAAAGATTATAGTGGATTTACACAACAAATCTTTATGTAAAGACAATTGAGTTTCAGGAGAAATTTGGATATTTGAATCAATTTCCAATGAATTGCTCCTTTGTCTCCTTCAAAACCGGACATTTGAGAAACAAGGAGGAAAACAGGATTTGCTAGAAAAAATTTAATATCAGGTTACATAAATAGTTAAAATTTTATAACTAAATTTTTTTTTATAATATCAGCTGTGTTTTCAACTTTTTACAAAAGCAAACTTGAGGTGCTGAAAAAAAAAACCACCAAAGTCCTCCAAACAATCATTACTTGTGTTATATTTATTACCTAAAGCCAACACCCAAGAAGCAGACATTGATTGTAAACGTGATACTTACACCGCGGATTCCCGGTAAACTGAGTAGAGACCCGAGCACAGGAATTCGTCTGATAAATCCTACTGCCACCGGAAAAAAACCCCTGTAAGAAACACAAGAGAGGTTGAGAAAAAAAAAAAAAAGTCTTGCGTTTTTCAAGTGGAGTTAGCTCCTCTGTCTGTCTGAGCTGACCTGAACAAGAGGAAGAAACCGTAAATCTCCAGAACAACTCCTACAATGGGCCAGCCGATCAGGACCACAAACACTCCTCCCAAGAAGAAGCTGGTGGCTTTAGCTTTGTGTTTCTGAAAGAAAAATCTGAATGTCCGCTCGAGGCCGATGACAAAGGACAGGCCTGACACAAACAGGATCTGCAAAAAGAGCAAAGAAAACCGTTTGAGATGATTCAGAATATAGACCATGGCTTAGTATCAAGTTTAAATGATCAACTCACATTTCCAATGGCAAGAAGAGCTTTATCAAAAAAGAGCATCATCCCAAAGAAGAGAAAGAACACACCAAATCCTGTCAGGCCCATCCCAATTTCTGTAGACAGTAAAATAGAAACGTTGATAATTGGGGTTAAGTCATGCAGTAACATGACATTTCAGAAAACAATAAATGGCAACAATAACAGAAATGCTTTTGTGTACATTACCTTTTAGATACTAGTAATGACATACATCTATACACCTTGAGCAGTGGCAACATACAGTATTTTATGCAAAGTAAAATATTATCCTAATTAACATGTCAAATGTCCAAGCACAAAAGCAAAGACTATAGCCCACAGATCATATATCAGATCCATCTTACTATAATTTCATGATTCAAAAGGGCTTACAGTGTTGATAGTAAACAAATAATAAAAAGCAAAAGCTATACATTTGATAACACGCTTTAATTTATAGTGACGTTGAACTACGTGACGTTGAAGTGTTTCAGCCAATTGTGTTTGAGCTAAAAACCCATACATTCGATTTTAGAGAGAAGCTAAAGACAAAGAATAGCGACACAACAGAAATGCTCTTACTCTGCGAGTCCGTGAGTGAAATCATTTTGGCGGCAGCTGGACAATTTGTCTGAATCAAATAAGGTCCCTAAAACTCAAAAAACACAGCTTTAGTGGCTAAACTGTTGATGATGTAGCGGCGGCGAAAGTAGAGCTAGCGGTTTACGTGAGCTACGTTCGCCACGTCTTTCGCAGCCACGTCCTTCACCAAAGATCGTTGAAGCAAAGATGTCTTTCTCCCGTGGTATTGCTGTCAAGTGCTCTTTTTGATACACCTCTTTTCCTGTTGCTGGTGTAGGTGATGTTGAATTGGGGATTTACCGACATCTCAATGTCACTAAAACGTCGGTTCTTACTGTACTTGGAAGAATAAATTTCTCAAAACACACTTTTATTTTATTTGAGTATATGTTTAATGATAAAATACAAATTTTAATGACGTATTTTTGGCCTTAATTTGATGGAGACAAGAGATTGACAGAAGACAGTTGGTAGAATCAAAACCGAGTCTCTTGAGAATGTGGGGTGTTCACTTCTTCACTTATTTAACTTAACCATCTACACATCTGTTTTTGCTCAAATCACATTGGCCCCAATGCTTCAGCCGCCCAAAAGTGTAGGTTTATGTGGTATATTCTACGTTTTAAAATTATTTATGTAGGACCTTTACACCTTTCTGGGAATATATCACTGGTGAATAGAAGCTTAATGTAAAGCACTTTGAGTGCCTTCTAGATAGAAAAGCGCTATTTAAAATCAGTGAAATAAAAAAGTTATTGTTATTTCTAAGACTAGATTTTACAAAAGCAGTCCGCGTGAGGCTTCTTGCTTTGTTCACTTTCCTTTCGTAATGATCTTTGAAAGGACCTCTTTGAGCGTCACAACTGCGCAACCTCAGCCAAACCAAGCGCATTTGTGTGTAGTATAAATATTTCACAAATATGCCTATGTTTGTAGGATTACATAATATTTTGTGATATTTACTGATAAGTTTGAGCCATTTACTCAACCTCCAGAATGGACTACAACTTCCATGACCAGTCTATGCGGAAGTAAGAGTTTCGTTAACGTGTTCAACTGGACCAAGAGTTTGTATGAAATACTGACCACAAACTGCTGCAGATGTGCAAAAATGCGAAAAGAACTCTCCTTCATAAACTGAAACATTCACCATCGGGATATCGCAGCAGCAAATCAACATGGGGACGTATTTTGCGATTGCTTTAGTTTTTCTCGGATGTTGTAGCAATGTGGTGTCTCTGGAGCTGCTTGTAAGGTCAGTGACAAACTTAGACACTTAATGGGCCTTTTGCTTATGGCACTTAAACTTATCAGCTGTAGCCTACTTTTACTTCGTTCTGCCGCTGCATTGTTACTAATACCAAATATTGTATTCACAGAGTACGCTTAAAACAAGTCTAGTTTTTTAATTTTGAAATAGTTGACTTGACTTTAAAATGGTAATCTGAATTAGGGCATGTTGTTTTACATTGTAGTCTTTAAAGGATTGTATATCAGTTGATCCAAAATAGGATATAGACACGTAAAGTCTGTATCTGTTATCTGAATATGTGGTATCAATTTGTGCTGTGTACTGAAGCAGTGGTTAAAATGTTTTATAAAAACTTATTTCCTCCACTATTGCAAAATGGTACGGATGCTTAATCCAGTGGCTGCAGCTGGTATATGATGAATGAATGTGTTGCAGTCAACAGGGTTTGAAATCACACTATGTTCAGATGTCTACCTCTAAACTACTTGAGTATATTATGACTAGAATATATGGGAATCTCCACAGTTAAATGAAGTCTAATTTTCTTTAATCTCATTTTACCTGTTTTATCTTGTTTCTGTGTTGCATGTGGCTTCTTCAGAGATTTTCCAGGATGCGGCAACATCGTCACCTTTGCACAGTTTCTCTTCATCGCAATTGAAGGTTTTTTCTTTGAAGCAAAATGTGGAAAAAAGAAACCTGCTATCCCTATTAGGTATTCTAAAAATTAAACCAAAAAACAGACTTGCTTTTGTGGAGCAGGGAAATAAATAATCTCAACTTTTTTTCTTCTTTTAGTAACTATGTCATTATGGTGACTATGTTCTTCACCGTCAGTGTAATTAACAACTATGCTCTCAACTTCAACATTGCCATGCCGCTACACATGATCTTCAGATCTGTGCGTAATACCACTTTTATATCTCTTTTTAAATATTCACTTCATGCCTGACCTAAATTTCCTGTCTCTGATGTTGCCTCAGGTTCAGGGTTGACCCACGTTCTCTTTCTTTGCAGGGATCACTTATTGCAAACATGATCATGGGTATAGTCATCCTGAAGAAGAGGTACCTTTGATATCTCATAGTTAATTAAAATTAGTTGGCTCAAGAGTATTAGAGTGAGTCACTTTGATCTTCTTTCTTATATTTCTGCAGGTATTCCCCCAGCAAATATCTGTCTATAGTATTTGTCTCCATTGGCATCTTTATCTGCACCATAATGTCTGCCAAGCAAGTGGTGAGTCCTGTGCTAATGTCCCATTCTCTGAGCAAACATTTATAGCATTAAAATATAATCAACAGTGTGCTGTCAATTAATCTGCTCATTATTACTTCAATTTTAGCATAACACGGCCAATGAGGGATCAGACGACCAAGGATTGTATGCATTTATTTACTGGCTTATAGGTGAGTGTGGGATGTTCATATTTAGCATATTCTGACTTTCAGGAGCATTATAAGAACATTTATTATTATGCTAGGCGTTGAAAGGGAATATTTGAGCACCCCTTAGAGCTGAAAGGAGTCACATGAGAATGACTGGATGTCTTATGCAGGAAACGTTTAGCCAGGACACTCAACACAGTGTAGTATTGAATAACAAGTCCGGCCATACTTCTATGAACTAAGATTAAAAAACCTAGGTCAATGTGCATGTAATGCCATATGAAGGAATGGCGTTTACCCAAGCTTAGACTTGGAGCGGAGGTATCAGCGTTGGCCTTGACATTGAGGGAAGAAGCTGTCCTCTTTAGTCTGTGACAAAAAATAGAGAAAACTTAAATTTTAAATCAGATTTGATTATCAGCATTTGATTACAATTTACTAATTGTTCACTATGACATCAAAGTCAAAAGGCTTGTTTTTTTGTTTTGTTTTGTTTTTTCAGGTATTGCCATGTTGACATTAGCTCTGCTGATGTCTGCAAGGATGGGAATATTTCAAGAGACTCTATACAAACAGTATGGGAAACACTCCAAAGAGGCACTGTTTTATAATGTGAGCTCCAAAAGTTGAAGATGGGCATTTAAGTTAATGTCCTCTAAGCTTAGTTGAGTCTCTTTCCTCTCTCTCCTCAGCACTGCCTGCCTCTTCCTGGCTTCCTGCTGCTCTCCACGGACATCTACAAACACTGTGTCTATTTCAGTCAAAGCAGTATGTTTCATTCGATCAGAAAAGTGTAGATTTGCACATTATTTCTTAAAATATATTAATGTTTTTTATGTCTTTGCAGATCCTGTTGCCATCCCAGTGATTGGACACACAATGCCCATCATGTGGCTCTACCTTTTGATCAATGTCATCACACAGTATCCTTTGTCTTGAAACCACTCACAACATATTTAATATTTAAGTTTATTTTAATGGCCCTCTAACATAGGAAATGTACGGTATACTGCATCATGTAAGTCTGGGGCATGTTACGATCTCAGAAGAACATATCACCAGATTAATTTTACTTGTTTTAAATGACATGCATATTGATTCACGTAAATCCCAAGTGAATTTGTGCCAGCATAGTTACATTTAAGGTCTGTTATGAAAAGTTAGTCTTAAGCTGTATTCAGGATCTACAGTTGCCATAAAGATGCTTGTTTGATTTGTTTCCACTGTTTGAACGTAACTAACTTCTCCTATGATCTGGTCAAAAACCTTAACTGCGCTTATTAGATATGTGTGCATCCGCAGTGTCTTTATTCTGACCACAGAGTGCACCTCTCTGACCGTGACTTTGGTTGTGACGCTAAGAAAGTTCCTGAGCCTCATCTTCTCCATTATGTACTTCCAAAACCCCTTCACCGTGTGGCACTGGGTGGGCACAGCTGTGGTCTTCCTGGGCACGCTGTTGTACACCGAGGTTCTGAGCAGTTTGCAGACGGTGCTACTAGGACCAACAGTCAAAGAGAAGAAGGAAGAGTGAAAGAGGAAGTGGTGATCACAAAAAAGGACCACTGTACAGACTTGGAAATAGATCATGCCAGTTTAATATCAGAAATGCTCACATATTGGACACTGTTTTTTTGTCCATATTGTTGGCAGATGTGTTATTTATTTCACTGAGCATTACTTGTATGCAGCAGATCTTTTAGCCATTTTTATTGATTTTAAAAAGTGATAAAAAATCGTCGTATTTGGCATTGCTACATTTTAATTTACTTTTACACGGTTGGTATCTATGCTTTCTTTTTTTAGTTCTGTATATCATGACAAACACAACCCTGATAAAGCTATTTCTTTTTGCATGTTCTGTTACCAATATTTTAGTTGAGATGCACTGAACACCGTTAATAGACAATAAGAAACTTGATCATGACAAATATTATGGTATTTTGTATTATTCAATGTGTCTCAGGAATTAGGACTAATTTGTGAAAGTCCTTTTAGTCTTACTCAACGTGTTGTAAATAAAATGACAACATTGTAATATGTATCGAGATTTGATGTTCATTTTAATTATATGTTTTGTGGGGTTTTTAAACTTCACTTGGAACTGGACTTACTCTGGAACGCAATGTTCTCTCACGCTTTATTAGTTTTAACGGTATTGTCCAATCAGGAAGCGCCTAACTGAGCGTCGTCCAATGGCAGCAGCTGTTGTTGACACTCTAGTGGGCCGGGCAGATTGTTGCAGTTGGTGGGACACTGGCTTACACAGAGTTGTTGTAGAATAAATAATTTGGAGTAATTTGGTATTTGTAATTTGTGACGCTGCGGGCTCATGGGGGGAAACAGCCCGAGTCACTTCTCCCCGGGAGAAGGTGAAGGAGGAGTTACTTTTGTGAAGGGCATTCGGGTGAGTGAGACCACAGCCTGCAAATTTGAAGGCAACACTGGATATCATAAGTTATATGAGCAATAGCAGTGCCTGTCTTTCTCTGCACATGTGTAATACACTACATGCACACTTTATACTGTAGATAGATGCATTATCTTCAAAATCATTACAGACATGGAAGGAATCCGACCTAGTTTTAAGCATACATTGCTAACTAAATACAATAACATAATTACAAGTAAAAAAGAAAAAACTTGTAAATTTCAACATAACATTTTTCCGAATGAAATGTGCAACAAGATAATGTGTTTTTATTTACAATATATGATTTTACTACATATGATCTTGCAATATGTGGACTTAAAGAAAAAAAACTCAAAAGCATTGTAAACACAGAAAAGCTGCTACAAAACAGATTTAAATTATATAATCGCAACATTAGCAGTACCTTAGCTCAACATTACGTGCTGTACACCTGTATAGCAGTAGTAGGAGCTCTTGTGAGCTACAATGGACTGATTAAAAGCCACTGTTTTTATCCTTTATAGCCTGTAGAGGGCAGTTCATGTTTGTTTGCCTTTCTGTCAACTTTCAAGACATCTACTTTTCATTTCATCACCATTTGTTTTTATGTCAGCTTTCAGACAGAGTCATAACCCGGATGCGTCAGTCTTCAAAGATCATCGCTGCTCCACCTTCACAGAGCGGACAATCACCTGCTAAATCTGAAGCACCTTCACTTACTGACCTCTCCCCTCCCTCTGTCCAAGACCTGCTCCCTCTACTGACACCTCTTCAAACCCAGGACGCCCCACTGGCTGCTCCACTGGTGGATGCCACTCTAGCATCTCCACCTGTAAAGCTGGTGCCTCCTCCTCCTGTAAAGTTTCATTCCCTTCCTCCTCCTGCTGTAGAGCCTCCGCCTACTGAGTTCAAAGCCATGACGATAACTGAATCAGCACCACCTCCTCAAATAGAAACAATTGTAGAGCTACCTTCGCCTGCTGTTGACCCCAATCCACCACCCCTTGTTGCTGAATTAGTATCTCCTCCACTTCCCGTAATAGAACCAGTTTCTCCACCTCCTATTATAGAGCAAGCACCACCTCCTTCTCTAACTGTAGAACCAATATCTCCACTTTCTGTTTTAGAGTCAGCATCAAGTCCTCCACCTTCTGTTGAACCACTTGCTCCCATTCCTCCCGTTGTAGAGCTGGTACCTTCTCCAGTTGTTGAACCTGAAATGCCATCTATGTCACTTTTAGCAGATCCAAGTGCTGAACCTACTGTGCTTCCTCCCACGGAATTAAAGTTAGAAGTTACAACTCCACCTGAGACAATATCTTTGATTGAATCACCGGCACCCATCGAACCAGTTTTATTAGCTCCACCCATCAAACCTACACCCATTGAACCACCCACTGAGTCCATTGTCCTTGTTACTCCTCCAGTGGAAATGTTTCAGTCTTTGTCCGAAATCCAGCCAGCTCCTGTTGAGGCGTTTGAAGGTGCAGAGCCTACTCCTGAGCCCACATCCATCACTGTCGAAGAAGTGCCTCCAATATTGTCTCCAGCTCTCGAATCCCCACCTCCATGTGAACTGGCTTCCCATGAACCTCCCACTCTACCCTCCACCACTGAGTTAGCATTGGTACCAGCTGAGGCTCCTGTACCCCACGTGGAAGCACAAGCGCTCCCCTCAACAGAGCCAGTTCCACCCTCTGAGCAGCCGACTCTGCCTGCTGTAGAAGATGAAGTCCCTGCCGTCACCGCAGAACCACCCCCTGCAGCAGGTTCACATTCACTCGCCTCAGTCTTTAATAGAGCATAAAACTACAGCAGATATTTTATTGTAGTGAATCTTTGAATTCCTCTATTTCAGAGTTTGATGCAGATAATGAAGGATTATATAATTTATTTTATATGTAATCTCAGTGTACATACATATAAAGAATAACATTATTCGGCCCTTTTTTTGTTGGTCTGTGTTTCCATACAGCCGCACCTGTCTCTCCTGAAGTGGTCGAGGAGGAGCTGAGGCAGAAGATCAAAGCAGAGATGCAATTGAGGTTGGAGGAGGAGATCATCCAGAGGAGGCAGGAGCTGCAGCAACAGTGAGTACTGTGAAATATATATATATACATTAGATATATTAAAGCTTTTCCCAGCTTACTCTTTCCAGATATTGTCTCCTTTATCCAACATCCGTGTCTAATGTTCTCTTTCCTGAGAACCATGGCTTTATTTTTAACTAATGTTATTAACCTAACTCAAATTAAAGTCATAGCATCTCTTCTGAGGAAAAATGCAAAAAGATAGCTTTCATAAAATATTAAGGTACATTCAATAGCCCTCATGAAGCTTTGAAAAAAATGTAACATAACACAACTGAGGAAACCCTTGTGGCCCGGGAACTGAGAAATGTGTATCTAGAATGTATGTATTTCTGATTCTAAACTGTAAAGGTTGGAGGAGATGCGGGTTATGGCCATAGCCAAAGCCGAGGCAGCAGCCCAGGCTCAGATAGAGGAGCAGGTGAAGCAGACCCTGGAGGCGGAGAAGGAGGCCTACATGGAGAACCTGACACAGTCTATCATGAAAGAGCGAATGAAGACGGATGAAGAGAAGCTGTTGGTGCAGCTTTATGTGAGTATTTGAACACATGGTTGCATGTTTATTTGTGTGGATCACTCTAATACATGACAATAGTCTTCCCTCTCTTACTGTGCCTCTTTCTCTCTCTTCCTCTCCTTTGCCTTCCTTCAGTGGATGGAGCTAAAGGTAAGATGAGTGATAATTACTGCATCAGTTTCAGTCTCTGTATTTTCATTGGTCAAGGTCATATTTCACAGTGTGACAGAATTTTTGAGGTTTTCTGATGCCAATTTAAGCCTTTTTGGATTCACACAGGCTCATAAACTGGAGATGAGAGAGGAAGAGATGAAGAAACGGGACGCTCTCTATAAAGAATATATTGAAAAACTTGAAACAAAAGTAGGTAATGTTTATGTAAAACTCTTTTTCTCACCTAGTATATGCAAATAATTTCATTACTTTATCCTTCTGACAGTGTGCTCAATTTTACAAAGTGACAGCTGACAGTTTCCAGAAGAGCAAAGAGGAGACACACAATCGTTTTGCGTGAGTTGAACTAAATGGTCATATAAACACAAAAAAACCAAGAGCTTTTCTCATTATTGTTTCACGCACTCTCTTTCAGCCGATTTAATATTCAGCCGGTTTGTGGTGATCTGCAGAGTCAGATCTTTAAATGTTATCAGGAGAACCCAGGGAAGTCTCTGTCCTGCTCTGGGATTGCTTCTGCCTACATGCAGTGTGTGAACCAGGCCAAGGTGGTGCGTCTAAGTATCCTTTTGTTTGATACATTCAAAAAGACTTTAAAAAGATTGGTTTACACTCAGTTCCTCTCATTTACAGGATAAAATGAGCACCAGAGGTTAACCCATATGGATTTACCGGGGACTGCAGATTTATTGTGAAGGGAAGAAGAGATTATTAACAGTCACTACAGCACAGAGAATGGTCACTACTCATCTTAGACGGACATGGGGTCACTGCGATGATGACACAAACACAAGTAGAGGAGAAACACTTCCCAAAACCGACTGTGCCAGAACCACAGTATGTGCATATCTTTGGATCACATCCGTGGCATGAGAAGTGGAGTTTTTATTTAGTCTAAGAAATTAATTTGATCATTTGTTTTACATTTACATTTATTCATTTATCTGATGCTTTTATCCAAAGCGACTTACATTGTTCTACAGTAATTACCAGTGTTACAGCCACTGGAGGCAAGGTGGGTTAAGTGTCTTTCCCAAGGACACAACAACAGTATGAACCGCCTACCTTCCGGTTGAAAGATGACTGCTCTACCCACTGAGCTACTGCCGCCCTCTGTGTGCCGTAGAGTTTTGAAAATCAGGACACATTGGGAAATAGTGAACAACATAATATGGAAAATAAATTGCTGCAATAAATTTTTTTTGTGCAACCACACAACGCTATTTGTTTTTACATTTATTTTTTCCAGTTGTATGTACCTTTAATAATATGGTTGACGAAGGAGGAATCTGGACATTTATTCCTCAAAGCCCAAAGACTTTCAAAACAATATTCAGATGATTTTTTTCTTTAACCATTTTATTAGATACTGGATGACCTGGATGACCAACACACATACCTACAAAATATAAGAAATCCATTGCACTTCACACTTTGAAGACAAGAGGTAAAAAAAAACAAAAAAAAACATGAAAACCTTATAAATTCCAGGATGTATCAATTAATATTGCATTGCTGCCCTCTGCTGGATTTAAAGACTAAATGCAAATTAATGAAACAAATCAGAATGTTACAGCATCTTGTGAAATTTAAGAGATAAATACATAAATATGTAAAGATATAATTCAACATTTAAAAATGGACTTTATCAGCAGAGAAGTAAATGATGGGAATACATTAATATAAAGATACATAGAATATATAAATGAGAAAGTGAAGGAGGATTGTCTAAAGCCCTCTAAGTGGCTAGCTCCAAAAATTGTTAATAAATAAACCACTTTATGCAATAGCATTTATTTTATTTTTTTTTTACATAAAAATAAAATACTGTTATCCATCCCATCAAGTGTCCTATTGCTGTGTGGCAACAAGCCTAAAACAGATCCAGGCCACAGAAGAAGTCCATGTTAATTCAGAAGTGACTACGATTCCTGCAACACAACATCAGAAGTATACATCAAAGTAGACCCTTCGCTGGAGAAATGTGGCTTCGTTTACGCTCCTTCAACTCCAATATTAGTTTGACATCATCTAACAAAACCGTGCACGCTTTGATGTGTTAAGAGCAGCGACAGTTCTGGTGAGAGTAACTGAGGTCAAATATCAAAGACCCTGGCTTTGCTGCAGGGGCAGACACAGGACATCGAACTTGTCTGCAGTCTTTCAAAAGAACTGCTCATATTGCTTTGTGGTCATTTATCAACCTGTGAGCGACCAGTGACTCTATATCACTGTCACATTCTCACTTTTTCAATGAGTGACCAAACTCAAATTAAATGTCTAGAGGATTAACTTTACACCATTGAATAGTATCCATATCTTTTTATGTACCTTTGTTAAGATGACTCACTCCTAATGACGTAAGAAAAATGATAAAAACTCTAGTAATACCCTGATTCAAAGTGTGAATCCTAATAACAGACTAATAATGTCACCATATGATTCAAAATAATTTGCTAAGTTTGAGGCAGGAAGGCTCCTAAGTCTCCTTAATGCACTCTGTAGTCCTACATGGCACTGAGACTGCTGCTGAAGCAAAGCTGTGGTCGGCTGACCAGACTTGACGTAACGTCCTCATTTTATTTCCAGAGGAAGCAGTGGCTGCTCACAACTGTTTAACTGTGGTTCTTTGGTGTTTATGGATGAAAGTATTGTGTGTTGTAGTGTGTTATGTAACCTCATTTAAGTAAAATACTGGGCTCTGGTTGAAACCACTGGCTTTCTCCTAGTTGTCCTTCATTCTGTGTAAAGTAAAAGCCCTTCATTTTTAGCATTTTCATCATCAAACAAAGTCCAATTGTTCTTATACAGCTTCTACCTATATCCAAGCACATAATTGTAAGTTAAGTCATATTCTTTTATCAAAATAATGCCAGAATATGCTCCTTCTTTATCTTTCTTATTTCTACTGACTCATTTCCTCTAAAACCACTAAGGATTTTTGCAGTGGTTGGACTTTATCGTAATGACCCACTGATGCCCCTTTTCCCATTGTGTTGTTAGAATTATGTTCAGCTGGCACATCCCATACTGTAACCCACTCCACACAACAGTATTCAAATCCATCCTAGGTAGGACTTTATCACGGCAAGAGTGAGGTCAGACAGATTTTTGGTCGTTCATGGAAACTATCTTTGCATTTTTCCAAAGCAGAGAGAAATTATTTGCCTAGATACTTATGTGCTGGGAGCAGATGTGGAGAGTAAACAATATTAAGAGTAAGCACAAGCTGAACGGGGCAGGATGGTATATGCAACTGAGTCTGACAGTTTCTATAGCAACTGCGTTATTGTAGATCTACACATTTGGTTTTATAAGATGGCAAAATCATGCTAGTTTTTATTAGAATAGATAAAGAAGGTAAAGCGTAGCTCATGGAAGTAACCACTGTTTCGATAAAGCTGCTCAAATGACAAAATACACAAGAGTTTTACCTGTGTTTGTCTCTCTCTCTCCCATAATGTTTGTTGTTATGTAACACTGTCCTTTCTTTGGTGCTGCTGTAGTGATAGTTACCAAGGACGCGTCTCGCTAGTCTTCCATTGAATTGTTACATAACGCCACTTGTGTGTGTGTGTGTGTGTGTGTGTGTCTGTGTCTGTTTTCTCTGTTGCCTTGCCCGCTGACTCCGGGGGATCTAGTGACACCCGATGTGATAACAGTTTCTCAGTCCTACACGGCACAGCTCTGTCGGTGCAGATCCAATATTTATAGCCCCGGGTAGCCTCCACCTGGAAGAAAAATGTTATTGTTACAAAAGCATTCCAGGGGCTTAACTAAAGGTGCGACTCAAATTTGTGGCTCACTTGTTAAAACACACCTTTAAAAAAAAAAAAAAAAACACAACAGAGAAAGTGAAAATATGTTGTTTTTTTGGTCTTTTAAGCAGAGTAGTTCCTGGCATCTGTAGAAGATTAGGGATTGTAGGAGCCACCGCTGGGCAGGATGTTGGTCAGAAGGCGAGGCTATTTATTTGTTGGACTGCTCAAAAGAATACTATGCAACGCTGTGAAGACAAGTAAAGGATGGGCATGTGCACCGGCCAAAGAGGCCGAGAGGTCAAAGGTGGGCAGTAATTACTTAGATTGCATGTGGAGGTACTATATCATCCTGCATCTAACCAGGCTGATTGTAAATAAATGGTTCAGAGCTCAGGCAGTCCCATAAACACCAGATCAGCTACTTTAGTTTAACGCTGTCCAAGTTAAATATTTTGCTCTTCTTATTTCAATAAATCAAAGTAAATGACTTGAGTAGTTTTTGATTAATACTTCTAACTCTTGAGGTGTTTTTTTACTCTCAATGTATGGAAATGTTTAAATTCAATAACGGGGACAAGTACTTTTACTATTCATTTTGCCAACTCCAACCTCTGGAAGATGTTCAAATACTGTTGTTGTTGTCAATGTTAAGTAGGGAGCCATTATCTAGGTGAAAGGCGACAAACAGTGACTCAGTTCTCCTGACCGCTTCCTATGACTTCCTTTGATTGACAGATAAAAGGAGGACTCATCGTGTGGTCAGCTGATTCACTACGCAGCTATGAATACTGGGAAGGAAGCACGTGCCCGGCCCTGTGTGTGTGTGTGTGTGTGTGTGTGTGTGCGTCTTCACCGTTTGACACAATCCCTACGTTTCCTGTCACAGCTGAGGAATGCAGGCTAGGATTCTTCCTCCATGAGCCGTGGCCTCTCACCTGCCGTCACCATTGGATACTATTTCATTCTTTCCCCAGTGCACTATGGGAATTTCCCAGTTCATGTGGCAGCACAGGAAGTTTGTATAAGCTGTTTGGTTCTGACTTGATTTGGACAGAGCACTTGACAGCTTTTTTGAATCATGATTAACTTGCTGCTTGAGTGGGTGGGATTCAAGACCATAAAAAACACCTGAGGTTTATGATTTCAACTTTTACATTCCTCTTTATGCTGGCAGGAAAGGAACCGGAAGAACAGGAAAGTTGGGCACATATAATGTGTGCTGCAGGCAAGACACTGTTTGACATGTTTGACTATATCTACCAATAATAATCTATTAAAGTAGACTCCTGCACTTTGACAATCACTGGTTAATAGCAAAAAGCCTTGTCAAGACACCATAAAAATACCACAATCTGGTAAGTGTTACTCCTCTGTTAATATTAATGTGTTCACAATTCTTAACAAAGAGTAGACCTTCAAAATCTCCTATTTTTCTAATTATTTTTACATCAGAGAGGGGGATCGAAGACTGTTTAATATTGCTTAAGGAAGAAAAATGTTGTGTTATGTGAAAGTCAAAAGATGCTTTGTCATGCTGGGTGTGTACCTGCGCAGCTGCCACTTTAAATATTATAATTTGTATCAGTGCCTCTGAAGCTTTACAACTTACAGTAAAGACGTAGATCCACTGTAGACGCACTCCTCTTGGCGTGTGTGGGAGCGTGTTGACTCACAGTTACAATAATGACTGTGGCAGAGCTGTGGATGAACAGCTCATGCTGACTGTAAAGAGCAGAGAGAGAGAGAGAAAGCGAGAGAGGCGAGGAGGGGTCTGTGGCATCTCCATCTCATAACTCCTCTGCCGCTCCAAGCACTCAAACACAAACAGATACCGCGGAGACAACCTTGGGGACATCAGCACAACGCAGTACAGGACACAATAGTATACAGCGCAGCAGTTTTCAGTCGGAGCAGCAAATCTGAAATCGTCTCCAGGGAGGAAATAAAGCATAGTGCGGTGAGTGACGAACTATTTGCAACAGGTTAGTGTGACTGTTTATTTTTCATTAACTGTTCTGAAAAGATTGAGGGCAATAGACATGTTACAGCAGCTATTTTGACTTTGTGAGTCTAATTTAAGACCTGAAGCCTTTTAGAGTGACCACATTAAGATCACTTCTTGTTGACACACACACACACACACACACACATATTATTATATTTAGTGGTAATGTGTTAGTGAGAAAAGATAACAAGTGTTGTGGGAGGACATTTCCAAGTGGACATCCAGCAGAGGGGGTCTTCTCCTAATGTTCCTGTTTCTGTTTTTAAACTCTATTTTAAAACAATTTCTGCTAATACATGTATGCCATACAATGCATGTAAATAACCCTTAGCTCATACCACAGGAGCTCCCTCCCATGTTCGTGCAGGATACGTGTTTGCCAGGTGACCACACCTGGATTCTGGCCTACATTGCCGCGAGTATATATAGCTACAGCACTTGTTGACTGCAAACCTCATTCTGTCATTTAAATTTGGCTCTGATGAAGTCTTCTTTTGTCTGCACAGTCACTGATCTAAGGTAAGGTGATAAAAGTGCGGAAAAATTAACGACTGGTATACCTCGATATTGCCCGGGCTACTCATCCTCTCGCATCAAATACACTGATAGTGTGTCTGCATTTCAACATTATTAAAGATAGGGTGTCTCTCTGCTCTTGTCCACGTGTAACCATCTTTAGGGCATGTTTTCATTGTCTTTCATTAATTTAATGATTCATTTAATGTCACAAGGTTATTAGTAGGAACAGGGCTGACACATGATGTACATCCAGTTTTCATATTTATATTATCTGCATATAAACATACATATTATTTAAACATTACTTGATTGAGACAGTTGAGTGTATCCTTGATTACGTGTATGTCTAAAACTGTGGCGCGTGTATGTCTAAAACTGTCTTCTGAACCAAACAAGATGCCAAAGATTCCTTCAACATACTCCAACTTACTTTCCCTGACCACAACAAAACATGAGTAAGTAATTAAAGGTCAATCACAGGAGGCTTGTCACAACATGATTAGTTAATTTGCTGCTTTGAAATGAAGGAAATTGATCCTGTAATTAGAAGTGCTTAAAATAGCTAGTTTAAAGGAGAAGGAACTTAATTATTTTGTATTACAGGATTTTTACATCACATTTGTACATTGAAAATATACATACATACATACATTGTATTTCATAAATTCAAGCTGTAATGGACACAGTAACTAAATTTTAAACGTATTGAGCAGACAAATATCTACAGTGCCTATAGTCTAATAGTCAAGATAGTCTAATCTATAGTCAAGTTTTCACCTTTTCTGCCATTGCTGAAAATATTGTGAAAGTACACAAATTCTGTTTTTTGAGTTCTCACTTTTAATCTAATACAAAAGAGCAAGGAAAAAAAATCGTTTTGGCCTTTTGCCTTTATTTGATAGACAGTAGTCTAACAGGAAAAAGGGTGAGAAAAAGGGTAATAAGATTGAGCAAATCACCCGAGCGAGATTCAAACCCAGGTTTGCAGTACACAAGCCTAAATGTCACTTCGGATTTGAAGGGTCAACCAGTCTTCGTCATTGACATATAAAACGTTCTTACTGAAATAAAGCTTTATCACTTGATCTTCTCCGCCCTGCCTCTCTTGGCTGCCTCTAGAGCACATGATTGCACATATTCATGGCATTATACTGTACCATTAAGGATAATTGCTCTGCCTGCCCTATATGTGAACTCACCTAAGCATGAGTTAAAGGGCAGTCATACTCCAATATGAAAACGAAGCTGCATCTAGTCCTGTAGAAGCATGCTGCTGTAAAGAGCTCAGTCTAATTTCATTCATCGTATGTACCTTTTTGCTGAGTATCCACTGGTTTGATTATAAACTGACTCACTTCTGCTCAGGTTTCCAGACAGCTGATGACACTACGTGGAGAAATATTGGAGCAATGAAGATAAACTGATGACTTCCGTTCATTTACAGTAAATCCCTCCTGGGGGTTGTCTATGTCGGGAAATCGGTCATGCAGCCTGGATAATAATTTGGACTTGGATTGTTTCCCTCCAAAGCAAGAGCAAGGATTTGAAATCAAGAACATAACTAGTTTTATTTGTTCACACTGTCTTAATCTTGTTAAGTATGGTTCCAACTATTACACTATTAGAAATTAACTCTATTGTGTCCAGAATTTACAGTATATATCTTAAACTGTAAGTGCAAGAATTAACTTAGATGGAAGATTATATTTGCCAGGAATTGAGAGATGCAGCATAATTCAGTAACACTTACTTATTTCTTCAATCACACACTTGGCAAGGATAAAACAACAATTCCTACCTTGAGCAACCGCTTGGCAACTGTGGAGAAGGAAACTCCTCCAAGTGGAGTCCAAAACCAACCAACCCATTCAGGTTCAAGGAGAGTGGTCATTCTGTCAGGAGCATCTGTGGTTAGGTGAGAGACAAAAGGACAGTAAGTTATGTAGCATAAGAAAGATAAGAGCATTATTATCACGTTATTATGTATGTATGTGGAGGAAACTGGAGAACCTGGAGGAAATCCACCCAAGCACGGGGAAAACAGCACTAACCATTGCACCACCTTTGAGTCAGGTTAAAGTCCAAAAGTTCAACTTCAGTCTTGACAAAATTCTCTTGAGTAATGCTCTGTAATGTAAATAGGAAGTTATTATTTTGTTTGTGTTTTCTCAATCATTAGTTTAATTTTGTTGATTGAATCTTCACTGTATATTTATCTTAATAGGATTTAGCCTCTCACCTTGGTAAAAATTGGTGGGGAAGAGGATTTGTGATTAACAGTGTGTCATATAATAAACCCCATACGACACTTGTTAAAATTAATCCATCTGGGAACACACATGAGTCAGAGCTCCTGTGGCAGAGGGATTATTTGGACCAGCTGCATTTGATACTTAGATGTGGACATTTCTTACTTACTTTATGCTTTTACTTTTGCACTGTGACGACTAGCTATCACTACAACTTTATGTGTTGCTGTAAATAATGTCTAGCTGTTGTTTGCAGAGGACTGAGAGTTGACTCAGGTAAGTAGATCGCCTGCACACACCAAGGAGTTTCCTGCTAGTTTTGCTGACGGCCTCATTTCCAAAATATCTCCCTGAACTGTGGCTCACTGTAGGATTTCCTTCAGCACTGGGTCACTGGTTTGGCTCTGACTTATACTGTAACCACACCCTCTGCTGTTCATTTGCAGAATAAAGAAAAGACATAGGAGACAGCAGTAACTTTAAACTTGCATCTAATAAGCTACTTTAAAAATACCAGTACTGACAAATTACTTTTTACATGTTACCTTACAGTTATACAAATGTTATTTTAATATTGTCTAAAATTATCCGAAGACTTGAGGTGTAAAAGACTGCACCCAGAAACTGATTTCAATTGGTGACATAGATGTTTCTATCTAGTCTCTAGCACCATATGAAATCAGTGTTTTGGGAGGTGGACACTCACTGTGTAGGCTCTTTACTTGAATGTAGTAAAACATGATATGTTTGAAAAACAAAACAAAACAAACAAAAAAACTAGGTCATGTTTGGGCAAATGACAGCGCTCTTCTGTTCATATCTAAACTGGTCACAGCTGCTGTCCTGCTTTTCATTACTTCTTTGGGATTTTCAGTATTCCTTATGTCAACACTCAGCTAAATCAATCTATAGCACTTCCTGTCTTCTGTCACACACAACACTGTTTGTGGGCATGCAATATAATAAAATAATGTACAAATAAATGATACCTATATGATTGGTGTTATGTCTGTTTAAATGTTAATGACAACATCTGGTGGCAAAAGTGCAATTCCACACCAACATTCCTCTTTAGAGCATGTGAACAGCTATGGCAATTGGCAGGAACATGCAAATATTGTCAGGCAGAGGCAACATTTTACACAATGCACCTTCAGGGATGTTAGTATGTGCATTATAACATATTTTCATATTTTTGCTTATATAAAGATGCTACAACTTCTGCTCATAAAATGTAGGTCATTAATATGATGACACAGAACATGTCTCGGCCATTGATCTTTATAAAGACATAGCAGCAGTGATGTAAGGCACTGTGTTTCATGTGAATGACAGGCATCGTGATTAAACTGGAACAAATGGCCCCCTGGCGCATATTATGTCTTTTTGAAGGACAAAGCTGAAATGCTCAAGTTCATTGTGTCCTTTATAGTACTTTCTGTCATCTTTAGGCTACATTAAAGAAAAATGGTTTAATCTTTATGATTAAAATCATTGAGGCAAATAAAACACATACAAGATAATAAAAAATATAAAATATCCTCTTATTTTCTCTGCTGTGTGTAGCCTGCTTAGTCCTTTAAGGTAACAAAGGTTTAATTAATTTCATCTGTTTTTTAAAGCAACAGTTGCTCTTATGTGTCAATGTCTGTCATTATCACACATCTGCAAAAAACTATTTTCTTTAAACACCTAGTTTACTGTATTGTGGCAATATTGTAAAAAATTAATGTGAACGAATGTAATATTAAAATCTGTAAAATTAGTCAAGTAAAAAGTATTTTATACATTAGGCTTTTTCGGTCTAAGTCAATTAAGTAAAATTTCTACATTTCTTAATGCAACATCACTTCAGTTGTCAGTAATAAAAGTGTTGTAGGCGCTGTAGCAGCTCACATTTAGTGTGTTATGTCTCAATACGAAGATAACGACACATAACAGTCTCGTGCACACACAGCCGTAAATCTGAATTGTTGTACTGCGCCAGGTGCACTGGTTCTGCGACAGATTATCCTATTCTTATATCAGGGAACCAACCAACCTAAGTTAGTGTTTAAGTAGCCCTGTAATTTAACCAGTGTTATTTCATTAGCAACATTTTTTTATCCTTAAATGAAAGAAAGTGATTTGCATATTTATATAGTACACTTCTGTATAAAAGTACCTCCTGAAATAATACAATGTAGGCTACTCACCGCTGGTGTTCATTATGCTACGTACATTCAAGGTCTTGTTCCCTATTCACTCGCTGGCCCCTCCCAACTTACGGTCTCCTAGCAGCAAAGCTCACAGACGTCTCCTGATTGGTCCATTTCCAATAATCCGCCATATTCAAACTTCCGCCGTAGTGTGTGTTCTGTTGTCGTCGATCTTCTGCCCTCTTTTTACACAACGGGTTGGTTTTAATACATTTAAACTCCTGCCTTTTTTGTTATACTACTATATTTCCTCCGTGCAACTAATTTCAAATCGAAGCCTCCAACAAAATGGAAGAAAATGAGGATATTTGTGGAATACTGGAAAATAAGAAAATACTTCGCAGAGTGTCATCGAGGACTTCCACCACCAGCGTCATCAGCGTTGTTGAAACATCACCGAAAATTCTGAGGAGAAACAGCTCCAAGAAGTATGTATACCCTTGTGTACGCGTATTTCTTAACATAATAAATGAAAGTGCATTTGTAAATCCATTTTTAAAAACACAAAAATACTTATGCTGCAAGCTTTGACAATTGTGGCGATCAAAACTGGTAACTGGCAAATGATGCATTCAAGTGCATCTCGTAAGGAAAACAGACTAGCAATGAAAGTTAGTATCGAATATATAGGATAAACTTAAAATTTCGCAAGTTATGTTATCTCGTTCTTTAAGTTAATGTTAAGGTTTTAGATTAATGTTTTAAAAAAATTTAAATGTTTAAATACAAAGTATACAACCATTGCATTTAAACGTGTTATAACAGTGACTAAAATTATACAGTGGCATACAAAACTACAGTCCAATCCTGTGGTTATTTCTGTTAATAATAAGTGTAGGTTGGTAGTGTAGTGTAGTGTAGACAGTTACAAGCACTGTAAACAGTCCTGTACTGAAATCTGTAGACGCAGCCAAAACAAATGTTTTTAATATTAAACGGACACTAGAGCTTAAAAGGGTAATATGGTTGTAAATGCTTTTCTGTCAACCTGCAGGTTTTTTTTTGTATTTTATCAAAATGTGGCTGGTTGGTCTAAATTCATAAAAAAAAAAAAAAAAAATTGACTGCTTTTTCCGTTAGTTTTTTTTTTTCTTATCTGCCCGTTTTGTGTAGCTTTGTCTTTAGCTGACCTGGCCTTGAAAGAAGCCTGGAGGAGTCACACACTAAGACATGACTCAGTTGCTTATTGTGTCAATTTAAGAATAATAATAATTTAAGAATAATGATGGCCTGCTTTTAGTTTTAAAGATTAAATTAATAAAATCAAATATTTAAATAATTGTTTTTTGAATAGATTACAGAAGTACATGTATAAACTTGTATTAAATACTTATTTTGTTTTCTTTTAAATAGACATGTGCTGCAGAGAGGAAGCTCTTTCACCTTTCTGACCCCAGGAACACCTTGGGACTTCAGTCTAGTAAGTCTCAAATGTCTCCACATAATAATAATAATATTTGACCTTTATTTGCATTTTAATACTCATTTACTTATTACATTTTTATTTAATTTGTTTCTTAAATCAGTTCTCAATACTTATTAACTTACTGAATTGTATACCATTTTTCCCACAGAAGAGAAAACGCAAAGAAAAAGATGATGACACAGTCAGTTTGTCCAGTTTCGACCTGAAGGTGAGAGTAAAGTCTGTTCTTGAACTGTTAAGCGCGTTCTCGCTTAATCCCCCGGTTTGACTAAACTACTGAAGTAGTGTTTTAAACATCAGGATTAAGGAATCAAACCCAGTTAATGTTTGGCGCACATAACTTGGCAAAAAACATCTAACCCTAAGCCAATTTTAAGAAGACAATATCTTTATCTTAATTTAGGAACCTAACAACAAACGTGTGCGAACATTGACTAAAGTGTCATCCCTGGTCAACTTGATGTCTCCTTCAAAGAATGGAGCAGTTCGACGCTTTGGACAGACCATCCAGGTACATGCAAAATTTATATATTTCCCCTGAATACCTTTAATTACCATAACATTATATGCAAAATGACCTGGTGAATTGTGTTTTCTAGTCCATGTCCCTACGTAGTGACACCAAGTCTCCAGGCATGTCCCTAAAAGCCAGCAGCAAAGCAGCAGGTCCCACACCAACCAAACGCAGAAACAGCACACTATGGTCAGAGACACTGGACATGCATCAGAAGAGCACATTTTCCACCAAAGAGATTAAAAGACAAGAGGTGGTTCTTAGAAAAATAAATTAGGAAATCTTGCAAACATTGCCATTACTCATGTATGTGTTGATTTTCAGGCAATTTATGAGCTTTACAGGGGAGAACAGGATCTCATTGAGGATTTACAACTTGCAAGAAAGGTTATTTAAACTCTCTATTTCAACTATAAACATTCATAGTTTTTTAAAAAAAAAACATTTCTAGACCTTCTATAGCTTGCTGTGTTTTTGTTCAGGCATACCATGATCCCATGCTGAAGCTCTCAATCATGACAGAAGAGGAATTAACTCACATATTTGGGGACCTAGATGCTTATATTCCTTTACATCAGGGTAACTCGCTTGTTAATCTTAAGTCTGAAATTGAGATATTGGCATTAAAAAATTTTGTTTGAAGCCTATCTGTACATTTGTTTTACAGACCTTATGATGAAACTGACTGAAGGGACAGGGCCCGATGGAACAGTGGCTCAAATTGGACAGATAGTAATAGATTGGGTAAGTACAACAAGAGGAGATTACTTTAACATATTACACACAATTTCTGAACATTTCTTGACTTTTGAATATGGCTGTTCTTAGCTGCCTGGTCTCAATGCTTACAAAAGCTACTGTAGCAATCAGCTTGCAGCCAAAGCCCTGCTGGACATGAAAAAGCAAGACGGACGAGTCCAGGACTTTTTGCAGCGCTGCCTTGAGTCACCATTCAGCAGGAAACTGGACCTCTGGAGCTTTCTGGACATACCACGATCACGTCTAGTAAAATACCCTCTACTGCTGCGAGAGATCCTCAGACACACTCCTCCCGAGCACTCAGATGTAGCCGTCCTCGAGAAAGCTGTAGGTTCACAAATTACATTGTCATACTTCCCTTTTATGCTTGGGATATTCTGGCAGAATAGTTCATAAGTTTAGTGAATCATTTGATAAAATGTGTTACTGTTATGTACAAATGTACTTTGTGCATATCCTTTAAATTTTTACTTTGATTAAGGCAAGAATAATAACCAGGATACAGTGGGGACTTGCACTTGCTGGACAACAATGTATATTTGTCTAATATATAAATTACTATAGCCACTATACTGACAAAAAAAAAAAAAAAACTTAAAATTTACTTTTTAAGAGCGCTTGAATGAAACTTCATGAACCTTGCTGAATGTTTGATAGACAACATAACCACAGGTATTTCTTTTCTATAAACAGATCACTATAATCCAGAACATTCTCTCTGACATAAATGTGAGAAAGGGGGAATCCGAGTGCCAATACTACAAGGACAAGCTGGAATATCTGGATGAGAAGCAGCGTGACCCTCTTATAGACAATTGTAAGACCCTTCTCTGTCATGGTGAACTGCGCAACAAGAGTGGCTCGGTAAGCATTCACTTTAAATATCTTTTTTTATTAGTTTAAAATACTATAAATTTATCACAGTGAAGTTCTGTCAGTAAATATGCCTGATTATGCCACTTCACAGAGACTGCATGTCTTCCTCTTCTCTGAGCTGCTGGTTCTGACCCGGCCAGTTACTCGAAATGAGAGAAGCTGCTTCCAAGTTTATCGTCAGCCCATCCCAGTTTGTGACATGTCTCTTGAAGACCTGCAGGATGGGGAGATAAGAATGGGAGGCTCCTTTAGAGGTGCCTTTACTGCAGGAGAAAAAGGTAGGGATTCCTACTATGAGGGTACTGAATATGGACAGATTTCTATAAAATTTATTCTGCATAACCTTGCATAAGCCCCTGCAAAAACTGGAATCTGTTATGTATACGTCTGCATAAAAAAAAATAATGTTAAACTTTGCTTTTTTTGTTGTTCTTCAAGCTAAGAATGTTTTTCGTGTGAGTTCTGTGGATCCAGCCCACGGCCAGGCACACACACTGCATGTCAATGACGTCTACCACAAGCAGCAGTGGCTCAACTGTCTTCGCACTGCAATAACGCAACAACAGAGGGCTCCACCTAAAGCTCAAGGGGAAGCTGTTGCTGCTAAATGCTGCTCCTCAACTTATTCAGCCATAATTAACAATGATAAAAAGGATGAAAACTGTCCACCTGCCTCAGGCCCGAAACTCAGGCCGCAGACACTCTCCAAAACCAGACTAGATCAGAAATCAAAAGGCTCACTAAAGAGAAAAGAAACTGGAGTGTAGACTTTTAACCCTAAGTGCATGCTCCTACACACAGACAAATATACTGTACATATGTGGGTCTGTGTGTGATTTGTCAGGCCACTATTGGTTTTAGTTATTTTTCTTTTATCTGTAGGTGCACTGAAAAAAAAAAAAAAAAAAAAAAAAAAGGAAAAACCTTCTGCAATCATTTCCGTCCACAAATTTTAATTTCATTCAAATTGTTGAATGTAGTTTACAAAAACACGTGCTTTTGTAATGTCATCTTATGTTTATATTATGTCAATTAGGGATTTATACGTCAGCCCAAGTTATGTTTTCTACTACTTGTTTATAATGTTGATCCATCTTTTAATTTTTGTAATTGAATAACCATGCTTCTATTTTAATGTTTTATTTTAAAACTTTTTGTGTCTGTGGGATCCAAAAAAAGGGAAACGGTGGAAGTCTAAATGATTTCAAAACAAAATTAAGTAACATTTGATGAAATGTAAATTCAAATCTAAATCTAGATGTATTCAACAAAAAGATGTCAAGCAGAAAAAAAATAAACCCATTTGTTTGTACTTTTGAAGTTGTGAGTCTAATTTAAACCAACATTTTTTTTCTGATGTACTTTAGTTCGTCACTTCCTCTTACGACTGATATCATTGTTCAGCAGTGTGTTGTGCAATATTTGTCGGAAAAACAAGTCATGCAGGCACCTACCTCTTTTGAGAGAGCACTTTTTTCTTAGTACACATTTGTGAGTCTAGCAGCCCTCAAATTCAGTGAATGACAGTATCTTTATGTTATACTAACTTCAGTCTCATTCACTATGGGCATTTGGAAAAATGGATTTGTTTGGAGTTGTTTTAGATTGACGCCCTTTTATAAAAGCATCTGTCATTTGACTGGTTGTGACTGCAACACAGGAAATTTAATCCACAGTATTTAAACACCATTTAATAATATAGATGGCTTTCTTATTTGCTTAACAGAAAAAATAACTTTTTTTCAAATGAAAGTGCTAAATACATTTTCAGTTTATTTCAACGCTTCTGCTACCAAATTGGCAATCCATTAATCTTAATATGCCAATAGTCATTTTCCTAGTAGTGTCTTGCTTAATTCTCTGTCTCGGGAAGCTTTGTTGGGTTTTATCTTTCAAAGTATTTCTTTGTTAGAGAGTTCCTGGTATCTGTGCTGGGTGTGGTCCTAAGAAGGACAGTAATACTCTTGCTTTAATGTTTTACCTTTTTGAGTACTTCAGTGTTGCTTTACTGTTTACTCTTTTGGTTGCATGTGAACAAGAGGTCAATTCGCAGAATAAAAGTGGTTTCCGCAAAACACGCCGTTGTGTAAACAGCCTCTGCTTTCAAAAACCTGGCAACCAGGTCAATGAACAAACAAAATAATGTTAATGTTATATAGCGCTTTAATGCTCTAAATATATCATAAAACAACATTTACAATAAGCCGATTACAAATTATTTATAAAAATACGTAAATACTCACAAAAATGTACAAGCATTAATTTAACCAACTTAAAAATTATATATTAAAAATAAATAAAAAATAAATAAAAAATAAAATAAAAAAGGTGCAATTGGCTCATGAATGTTTTCGGGGTGGCGTTTCCTCACTACGGCGTTCTCCTACATTATTACAACAGAAGTAGTGTTGTTCATTTATGTTAACATCTCTTCTCCATGTTAATTTTTTGATATCCAAAAATAAACGCCAAGGTCAAAGTGTTAGCATGTGAGGCTAAACATAGCACTCAGAAAGCGATACTTTGAAAATACATTCACGTAAATTTGAAAAGAGTTGTCAACTCATTTATCACATCTCAAGAGTCAGAATCACAATGAAGCCGTGGGATTTACAATACCGTTTGAAATGTTCTTTAGGCCGGCTATGATCTAGCAATTACATTTGGTTTGCACGCCGCTAATGTGATATTCGCATCTACTAGCTTCCACAATTTGTTATAGCTTTAGAGTTATTTAGCATTGTACAACTAACACACATGAAAAAGTCTTCAACTCTGTCTTACCTCTTCAGTAGAAGCCAAGGAGGGGTTATTTTTATACCTAACCCAGATCTGAGCTGACTTTATGGCTCAAATACAAGACCCAAATTGACTTTTGACTTTGTCCATCATCGATCAGATTCCGACTTTGCTCTTTTGGTCACTTAATAATACTTGCTGCGTTTAATATGTTTGCGAGAAGTGTCCATGGGAGTTTGCTTTGTGCCAGAGCCTGGTCGCTTCTCTTCAACCAAAATCCATCTCAACTATCACTTCACAGGTGATTGAAAGTTAAAAAAAAAAAAAAAGTTTAAGTAAAAGCATCTGGACTCAGTTTTCAAAGTCTAATGGAATTAGAGCTGGAAACGCCTTCACCTTGAAAACTGAGTCCAGATGCTTTTACTTAAAAACCTTTTTTTCCCAAGATGTCCTGGATGACTGAGAACCTTCACAGACATGTTCACAGGTGATTGTAGTTGGGCTGTTTACATCCATCAAGTTGTACGCGCGCATTACGTCACATCCGCTCCGCACCGAACCCAATGACTGTATACCGTCAATGTTCGAACCCCATTGCCCAAATCATATTGAGCATACCGTCTACTTCAGGTAACCACGGTTAACAGTGTCAATTTACTCATCCCATTGAAGTGGGTTCATGAAAATGTCAAAAATAAACACGTAGCAAGCTTCTTTTTTTTGCTTAAAAGCTTCACATAGTAATTTTAATATTGCCTTAAATTAATAAAAGTGTGTGAAATTCTATTAACAATAGCTCAACATTTACAAATTTATTGTATGTAGTGACATGAATGGATTTGTAGTTTGACAACATTTAGCAGAATAATTAACATGTACAACTGTACCTTTGGGTCAAGTCAGGGCATCTAAACAATTGAGATGCAACTTACATTTCAATAACTTGAGGTGGTGTATAACATAGATAACGTATAATGCGATTGGGCAAGTCAAGCTTTGAAACAATGTTACGTGCCCTTGTGCCAAGAGTTCTTCGTAGAGCGACTCTGGAGAGCTGCTGCAAACTCAATGGTGTATCTAGGTAGGATAAGAAAAAAAGTGATAACATGGTGACATGGTAAGTGATTATATGTTTTTTATCGTGCTGAATGTGTACATTTACAAACTTACTCTCATAAAACTTGAGGCAGCAATATGATGGAGATCCTAGCCTGGTGTGGTCAATGGGCTTTTTGTTCATATTGTCTCTAGCATAGACATTTCCTCCAAACTCCACAATTAACTCTATCAAGCTGATGTTCTTTACTTTGGCTGCATGGTGAAGGGCAGTCTCATGTAGTTTAGCAGCATTAACATTTGCACCTGAAAAAGGAGTGACAAATTTGAGTAATTAAGAAGGCCTTTTCAAAGAACATAGCAAGATATATATTTAATTCTGAAGATACAAATATAGTAAACAAGCTTGCCTGCATTGAGAAGAATTTTGGCACAGTTGTAATGCTGCCTGGCACAAGCAACATGAAGTGGTGTCCCATAGTGACAATCGTGGGCCTCCATAAAAGCCCCCTGATCAATCATAATCTGGACACAATCAGAATTACCTAAAATACATAAATACAAAATCCTTTAAGCCGGAATATTTTCAACACAAAATACTGAAGTAGATTTGTCAAATCATTTGTAAGGATCACTCATTGAAAGAAACCTGCAGTTTGTTGCAGTTTGTATAAGTTGTATTATAGAGGAATTTTCTATTATTGCTTTGTTTTGTTGACTGCTTCTCTGAGTTTCACAGTAAAATAAATAAAGAAGAGGATGTCTGATGCACTTTGAGGCAGTCTACTGCTCTGATGAATACTAACGCAGAGTCTTTATCAGAAGATAAAAGCAAAGAGTGCCTCCGACATCCTCGTTATTTGCATTTTCTGTCTTTGAAGAGCACCTGTAACTTTACTTCTTTGACTTGACCTGATCCAGTTCAGTGTTCCTCACATCGGTTAGTAGTGATAGTGCTGCTATTGAGATCTTTGAGTTTTTTTTGGGAAACATTGACGCTACTGTGTTAACAGCATTGACATTTATACATAAAAATAAACCCTGATAGACACAAAGGTTCAAAACACATTCTTGAGTGATGTCACATGTAACAAGACACACCTCCCATGCAAGCCTCGTGAAGCGGTGAGAAGGTAAACAGTGGAGGATTAACTGTTGCCCCATACTCCAACAGCAGTTTGACACACTCTAGGCTCCCCGCAGCACAGGCATCACACAGTGGTGTACTGCCATCTATGTTACGAGCATCTACCTGAAGGCCAGAGCAGTGTTAATCTCCAAATCATGACACTTCAAAAATGTAGGCCTTGTTACAGAACAATCTCACATTTGCGCCGGCATCCAACAGCAGTTTGACACACTGGGTCTGCCCTTTTACACATGCCTCATGTAGTGGGGTGATGGAGTCCACTGACACAATGTTAACTGCTGCTCCTCCTTTAATCAGCTGCTGCAGTTGAAGAGCTCTGCCCTGAGCGGCAGCTTCATGCACAGCTGACCGCTCTGTCCAGAATCCAAGTCCATGAGCTGTAAAAATGTAAAAGCAAACAACGCTGAACCCTTTTTGGTCTGCTCTGCTGATTTATGATTAACTACATTCTCAAAAATGTTTCATTTGACATCAAATTATTATGCAAAAAAAGCTGAGGCAAATGGTGAGGCAAAGGTCACTGTGAAAAGATGTGTTACTAGTACATTTATTTAACACATACCTACATGTATTAAAACTAGAATAAACAACAAAATAAGGACCCCTTAAATTATATTATGGTATAGACATCAGTGTGAACTTTAAGTGCTTGTAGACTACCTTTAAAATGTCAAGACAAGATGATACATTTATTTTTGTATAGCCCAATATCACAACAACAGCCGCCTCAAAGGGCTTAACAGCCTGCACTACAAAACATCCCTTGTCCTCCATCAGGGTGAGCAAAAACTCCAAAAAACCCAGCCGGGAAAAAAGAAAAACCTCAGGGAGAAACACAGAAGGAGGGATCCAGTCCCAGGATGGACAGGTCGTGCAGGAATGTGTCCAGGACATAACTATGCATAACTATACAACATTTAGAGCTATGTGTTAACATTGTAATAAGTTCAGATTGTGCACTTTGATGAAAATTGGATGTATTGTTAAGGACAATAATAACATTGTATTCAGCGTCATAATGAGGGGTGTATACACCCAAACAGAAACCAAACTGATAACGGCTTTGGTAGTTCTTAGTGTTGCAGTGCACAATGCACCCATGGATGTATGGAAATATTTATTCTGATATTGTTGATATTAATTTTTTTTTTTTTTACTTGTAAGCCTTTTTTGGGTTACTAGTGTCACTAGTGGTGTGTCATTTTGTCAACTAGTGAACTAGTAAGGACAAAAATGCTAGTGACCATTTTGGACCTCACTAACAGTTAGTTGAATCTGTTGACAAACTTTGTCTTACTAGTAGTACTAGTAGCACTAGTGAAGTCAAAATGTGTACACTAGTTTTACTAGTAAACAATTTGGCATCCACTAGTAGCCTCCTACGTATGCATTTTTGTCCTTACTAGTTCACTAGTTGACAAAATGACACACTACCAGTGGCACTAGTAACTCAAAAAGGCTTACAAGTAAAGAAAAATCCAGGCTGATATTAACGATGTCAGAATACTCAAACGGCTCTTCATATGGATGGACTGTTTTCGACTTCAGGACTAGCAAGCTTACATCTCGTTTAGCCACGCGGTGCTTAAAGCAAAAGCGAAAGCAAATAAAAATAGAAAGCTCTAACCAAAGTAATTTGTGCACCGTTGCAACCAGCGATGAAAGAGGCAAATACGCTGCTGTCATGTCATTGTTAAAAAAAACTAACGCTACAGTAAGTTAAGCTTCTTACCGATGTCGCCATATAAGGACGGCCTGGCTCGAGTCATGTCCATTTCATGTTACCGTCTTATGGTTTAGCCACGTAGACTTAGCCAAGGGTGACAATTACTTTGAAGCAAATGTTTACCGATTGATAAAGCTGCATTTCTAACAAAGTATTCTGGATGCCCTGTAGCATGCCTGTAGTTACAGCTACTCGCAATGAATGCTGGGATTAGTAGGCGTCTGCTTTTTAGAATGTTGCGCCAGGTAGTTTGCGTTAGTTAAAGTAGTAGCTAGCTATGAGGTTAGACCATAAATTACCTTGCTAGCTTTTGTTTTGTTTTTTTTCGTGGCCAAAAAACTAAACAGTTATTAGCCTACATACAATAAATAGTTAGTCCCTGATCATTTGCGATTTGCAAATTTAAGTTTACTTTGGTACAATCAGTGACCTGAAATATAGCCATTAAGTTTAAACTAACTAAGATTCTTCTAAACAAACTATGTGTTTAAGTGTTTATGCAACGTCTTGACCTCACTTTCCAGATGGTCTGTTAATGTCTTACACAGAACCATCTGAGAGGACTTCCACAGAAAGCATTTGCAAAGGCCAGGTAGCCTAATTTGGTTGAGCCTTCCTGGTATGTGACTGGATTAACCTCGGTGTTTACATTTGATAAAAAAAATGGTTCATTGTCAAACCTAAAGCACACTTATACCTGTCAATGCTGCCACATCATTGGTCCAAACCGGCAGTGGGTGGCTGTAATGTGTTTATTGTATATATTTTTTAAACTCTATAGACTTTTTTTTATAAAAAATCCTTGTGTTTTTATTGTCCTGCCTACACAAGACCAAATAGGGCTATGTGAGGGTCGTAGTTTGCCTGCTCTATGGGCTGCATAATGAAATAAACCCAGAAGCCAAAAATAGTTTTGAGCTCGCTTGCACCAAAAGAGCAACATCCATTGAAAATGTTGAAAATCAATGGGGGCTCATTCACCATCCTGGATGTTTTTTTAACAAGTTTCCAAGAACTACATGAATGCAGCATTGGATCACTGGTCTTCACTTTAAAAGGAGAACTGAGGAACTTCTAGTGGGCGCTTAATTTACAGACTCTGTTTATATGCAACAGCAACGCCCTATTCACAGACATTTGTGTAGAGATTTGGAAAAAAACTTCAAGGTAATTTTGCGTTTTTTTGTACAAATACAACTCTGGAATGAGCTATAGTGTATTGGCCTATTTCTGCAGCATCTATCACTCACGTCTTGTAATAAGTCCTTGTCCCGAGGAAAGGAAAGTTAATTTGGAGGTTTTTGGCCAGCTGAGTGTATTATGTCAGTGAGATAGGCACTGATCTCATGTCTAAGAACCATTAAATTATTATGAGATTATATATTTTTAGGCTTAATGTGGTTCCCCTTTAATCATCTGTGGGTACTTAACAATGTTTGAAATTATTTCGAAATAAAGAACAGGGAGTAAACCTTCTACCTGAAATGGCAGAGTGGTTATCACTCATGCTTTACATTCGATTCCCAACCATGGCAGTTCCTTTCTATGTAGAGTCTGCATGTTCGGTGAGAGCGTGTCTTTGTAGGTTTCCTTCGGGTACTCTGGTTTCCCCTACCACCAAAAACATGTATATAGTTGTATATAGTGTATGTATATAGTTCCCCTCTCTCTCTCGCTCTCTCACACACACACACACACACACACACACACACACACACACACACACACACACACACACACACACACACACACACAGGGCCAGGTCCCCCCTGCAAAAGAGATTTGTAATCTCAGTTGGACTTACCAGGATAAATAAAGGTTAAATAAAATAAATAAATCTTTAGTTGACACGTTTGTTTACACAAGGGCAGTGTTCTCACCACAAATGCAAAATTTCTGTAAAGTCTGCCATGTTCTTAGTAAAAACTATGACGTCCCAGTTGGTTTATACTATCTTTCACGACAGAACAATAAAAATTGACAGAGTTTCTGCTCATAATAAAATTAACCAATTTCCCATATGTTGTTAAAAAAACTGTAGCTTCCCTTTCACTTCTAGCTTTAAGTTAAGCATTTACCCAATGCATCAGTTATCACTTTGCTTTCCTTCCTTTTTCTCTAATTATAGGTTCTGACGGTTTCAAACCGGAACCTGACTGCAGTCTAGGTGATTGGTATTGGGACCCCTTTTGGAAATTGAAACACGCCAGAATCAACCCACAGCGAATCGTCCCAGTAGAAATGAGGCTACTGTGTGACCTTAATGTTTTAAATAAAGCTACAAAATATTATGAATGCATTAAACTGGGCACTGCTGTCTGCTGGGTAGTTATTGCCAAACAGGAATCTGCCTAGCCCAGCTTTAACACTGTGTAGCCTGTTTTCTGTTTCTTTTTTAACTAAAATTTTTACAACATACTCAACTTTAATATATTGCGGTGCCAAACGTAATAGTGAATACACAAGCGTCGCTTTTTACCTCAACAAACCAGTGATTTTGTGATTTTGAAAGAGGAGAAGCAGACAAACAGGAAAGCGAGCCATAGTCCTGTCCCTTTTCCACCAACAGCAGCACAGCAGTGCAGTCTTTCAAGATGGATGCTAGGTCTCGATAGGTTTCTGTTTCTTTTTCAGTAGTGCCTACGCATGTGACAGTCCTCGCGTTAAAGAATTACGCTGAAGACTGAACAATTGTATGCATTAGCATAACTGAACTGAAAATATCGAAGATAAAGCCGAAAAAGTGGATATTGATGAGACTATATGGTCTTACGCGATACACGTCGAGGATTTTATAACTTCCTGGTTGTGGCGTTAACATGTCTGTAGATAGTGCTTTAAAAGGTCAAGCGACTTTTAAAGTAAACTTCAACTCTGGATTCGTGAGGCTTTTCATCAATGTTGACATAGTTAAAACAAGAGAGAACTGTTATCCATTAATGGCTAAAGGAGAACGACCGATATCATAAGAGTTGAGCAATGGAAAGAGGCAATGGCGCTTCACCGAACACAGGTTTTTACCAGTTCCCTTGTGTTACTGTTTCCACAGATGTATACTAAGATAGAAGAGTTTTTAAAGCGTTTTAAAGTCTTTTTGTTTTAAAGTCTTTCTAACACAGAATAACTGGTAGATCAGGTGTCACCGCTGGCAGGACAAATAGTCCCTTCCTTGTAATAGCTCAAAGTTTCACCCACAAGCTGAAAGTGAAAACACTTTGGTTTTGTGAGTTTGTCGGTAGCTTGCGTGTGTGCTGTCTTTAATTACCTCCGTTTTTACTTTTAGGTCCTTTAATACCTGTTTCAGATTGCTCTGATGTTTTTCTGAACAACATTTTGGCCCCGCTTCAAAGTGCGTATTTGTTTGAGGAATCAAACCACTCTTTCAAATACACGTCTGCTTTTTTGATTAAGAATCCCGCACTGGAAGACAAGGTCAGTTCATTTCATTAAATCACTAAACAAAAAAGCACCATGTGATCGGTATGTGTATGTGACAGATGTGAGTCAGTTTTTAGAGAAAAGAAGATTGTGGAGATAGACACATTTTTGAGCACAACACAATTTAAACAAACTTTATTTCCTTATGTCAGTACAATGCTTTTCGAGATAAAAGAAGACAACAGGGATATTCAGAAGAAGAATTAAAGGAGACCTATGGGTTTTTATTGCTTGATGAACTCGGCAAGGTAAGCTAACTGGAAATCTGCCACACCTTTAAAACGCATGTTGCAACAAAACTCACCACTTACACAATTTTATATTTTAAGGCAAAGACTATTGGAGAAACAGGGGTTCTCACTGGAAATGGAGCATGCTCCACTCTTGGAGATCCCTCTAAGGGTAAAACAACATTTTCACTCTAACTGCACTCTGACTTTATTCAAGAGCAAAATGAAGGCTCAGAACAAGGACATTTAAGTACACATTACCTGCAGTTTTGCCTTGCTACTTATGTGAAATAATCACATATTTACCTCTATAGCCAGGTCCAAGCTCCCAAAACCTGCTGTAGATGAGAATTAATCCATGTTTGTTTCTGATCTTCTCCTCTGTTCTGAAAGTGAAACTCATTAAATGTCTAGGTTTAAGCTGGTACAAAAATGAAAGAGAAAGGGTTTCTAGTGTGAAACAGAAACTGCTTTAATTCATATATTCATAAATGCTATTATTTGTATAATAGTTACATCTCAATTATTTGACAAATTGACTTGATGCTTGTTTTTTTTCCTCCTTTTTTCTAGACCTAGCCTTTTTTGTGAATCACATATAAACATTGTTCAAAGTCCATTTATAGATTCTCATTGAAGTGGCACTAAAACTTCTTTCTACTCCACAATTTGCCTAAGATTTCTCATATTAGACTGGCGAAATACACTTAAAAACTTGAACACACTGCTGCCAAACCAGTTTTTGATGTGACTGAGTTCCTGCTACACCCATATGCTTTAGCATTTGTGTCAACAAATAGGAAAATGTCCCAAAGAATACAGTTTTTATTAGCTCACAGCCTGAGATATTTGGTGTTGTTTTTCCATATTGATCTGTGTTTTGTGTCTTTGACTGCAACTATTGTAGGCACCAGTTCTGGGAAAGGCTACTTCAATTCCATAAACATAGCTTTCTCAAAAAAAGCATAAGAATGTAATAATCAATCATAATATAGTGAATAAAGTTAGCACTTTCTCATTTAGGCGTTTATCTGTCAATGTACTCGGATTGTCTGGATCTAAACCGTTGGTATCATGGAAAATCTGGATACATTGCCATCATACAGCTGACACAGGTACAAATAAAGTGTTTCTTTTTCGCTGTTATTTATGTGATTTTATTGTAACAAAGTTTTTCCAACAGGGAAAGGTTAAAAGGGTTCCTGAAAACTACACTCAGAACTTGACTGAACCAACAGTGGGGTTTGATTGCCATGTGTCTGAGCAGTTACCATCAGTTTCTGCTAAAACCAGCTCATTTCTTGCTTTTGAGAGAACCCAGGTATGATGGCTCTAACCAGTTTGTTTCATTGATTATTTACCATGTTTACATGACACTAAGGAAAAATGATTAAAACCGACCTAAATGGCACATGAAAAATCTTAAGCCACCTGGAATGGCTCTCTTAGTTAGAGCTAACATAACTTGATAAACCAGTTCTTAGTAGAGTTTTCTGCTTGTTTATAGTGTAGTTGGCTGGATTTGGACTGGTGTTAACTCACTGAGCGTAGCAAAAGTGAAAAAAAATGAAAAATTGAATGTTTTTGATTTTTTTGTTCTGACCCATAGAAGGGCAGCAGTTGAGACTTATTACGCAGTAGGCTGTTCTTGTAAACATAGTTTGTCATTCATTGTCTTACTTATGTATTTCTGCTCAAACATTCTTTTTCATTTATTATTGTTGAATGTTGAATGTTAGAAGCTTATGGACCTCTTGTTTTGATCTTACAGTATTACGTCTATGAGCTGTTAGACGATGGAAACAATAGCACAGCACAATCTCCCAGCCTTGCTTGTCCTTATGCTGTTGTAGCATTTTCATATACAGACACCAAAGCAACACTGGAAACACAACAGGAGAAAAGGTACTTTGGCAGTGCCACATCTCCAACAAAAGCATATTTTAGTCGTCTAGTGACTAATAAGTTATTAATTTTCTCTTTACAGTGAGGAGAAAAAACTGTGTAAGTACAACACTGTCTTTTTTATGTTGTCTTGGCAACTACGACCATCACTTAGACTTTACTCCAAAACCATTATACTTTCATTTATCAAATTTGTTAATCCAGAGCGGTTGAGTAATCAAATTGATCTGTGTTCTTATTCATACATGTAAACCACACTGCTGCTAAAGTTACCATCATTGCACACAAACAAAATTAATGGCATCAACAACCATAATGCAACAAAATCTTTTTGTTTCCAGTGAAATGCATGAATGGATTCTTACACAACAATTAGCTAAATATTGTGTTTACTATACACCTAAAAAATATAAGCAAATAAAAAGATGGATCATGGCATTGTATTTAACATATTTTTTTCCAGCTTGCCCATACCTACCCTGGGTAGGGCAACTTCAAATAGGCTCTTGGATTTATAAAGTTGAACTTCGATCAACAGCAGGTGCTTTGATTCATGCAAAACTGTAAGTTAGTGGTGAAACTTTTCTTTAACATCTTATATTTAATTAATACAGTAATTTAAAGCATATTCATTCTTCTGTTTCAGGCCGCCAGCAGTTAAAGTTGAGCGGGCCATTTCTATGTTAAATCTGAGAAAGCTGCTGCCAAAAGCTGCCTTTGAAACCTCTTACACTGGAGAGGGTGCTGTCAAATTGTATATTGATTATTTGAATATGGTTAAATTATTAGATATTGTACTCAATTGGCCAATGCCTTGTTTAGTCCCTGTAGATGGCTTCTACTGCAGTCTGTGCATTATTGTTGCTTCCAGCTTGGAGGAAAAAGAGCAACTAACATTGCTTTTGCAAGAGATCAAACAAAAAGATATTGTGAGTTTTCATCTAGTGTAAATCGTTCAGATTATTTCATTCATGGTGTTAATAAGTGTTTTTTGCACAGGCACTTACTATTACATTGAATGAAGGGGGATTTCTTGTTCTAATCCATGGTTCCCATTTCTTCTCACCTGATAATGGTAAGTTTTAATATCGACTAGATATCTTCAGATAATTATAATTAAATCCAAATTCAGCAACCTACCCTTTTTTTTTTTTTACAGATAATGCCATTAACTCCAAAACCATACTGCAAGGCCTGTTTGTGTTCCCAGAGGTTATCCACAGAGGTGATTTTTGCTTCAAAAATTTCCTTTTATTTTAAACACAACCTTTTATTCATTGCTGTCCTTAACCAGTCATAAACGCCTAAGCAGAGTTTTATCATAATCCTTTTTCTTTTACAGCCACAAAAGTTGAACAAATGAAGCAGAATCGTCCATCTGATGTACTACGTGTTCTTCCACTGCTAACTTATGCTGAGGGGGAGGTTGAGAAAACATTTATCAATTCAAGTGAAGAACTCAATGAAACATTTGAGCGTCATATGCAGAGTTATGCGACACTGATAAGTCCTGGTGTTCCATTAAGCCCCTTCCGGGAAGTCAGTATCTTTCCAGATCAGTATGATGTGCCTGATGGCCATAAACACCTGTATTCAAGCCCTGAGTGGACTGACAGGCAGTTGCAGAGCCTTAATTTATACTTGAGCAAACCGGCCTCTTTTCAACTGCCCATTTGCACAGCTTCTGAAATCTTAGCAGCTGGACAAGAAGAGCGGAGGGAGGATCTTGATGATGACATTTACATCTGTTTGTCATCTCCCGAAGAGCCAACGACCAGCTCTACTGGCTCAGGATTAGAGGACCAGAAATGTCGAGCAAATGTTGAGACCTCACAGGACAACATACTGTGTGCTGAAGCACAGCCTGATTCAGCAGGTGTCCCTCAGAAGTTGGCACCAAATGTTTTGCAGCCTAATGAAGGAACAGCAAACTCTGAAAAATGTGATACGACTCTGCTCACTGAAGGGGACATTAAAGATGTAAACAGTGCATTGATGCCTCCCACAACTGATGAACCTTCAGAAGAGTTGATCCTCAGTATCACTTCAGCAGCTCAAACTGTCAATGATGAGGGTTTGGATGTGATAAAGCATAATGACGATCAACTTAGAATGACAGCAAAATTACAAGTGGCCACACTGAACTCTTTAAACAAGATTGTGAAAACCCAATTGAATTCCTCCGATGGTAATAACCCTGTTATAACACATGGTAAAAAGCTACACCAAGGACAGAACATGGGATCTAAAGCTTGTACTGAAACTACTGGTTTACAGTTAGTCCAAACCTTAGTAGAAAAAGACAAATCGGTCTTTAAGGGGCATGTTCCTGCAAAGGACACAGACGTACAAGAACTTGATAAACTATTAACAACCACAAAAAATTTAGAAAGAGCAGAAGACACGCATCATACTGAACGCACATTCTTAAAAGAATTGGAGACATGTTCTCAGAGGAAGAAGTCAGAACGATCAGACCTAAAGCCAGTAATTAGTGAATGTGGAAGAGTTTTAGTTCCTCATGGCTCTGTAGATATTGAACACATTAAGTCTTTACAAAAGAAATTACAGTCTACAAAAGATAATCTGCACTCCAAAGAAATGATTGTTGATGCTCCTGCTCATGCTTGTAACGAACTTAAGCAAGAATTAAGCAGCACAAAAAACGCTGCATATGATGTAAATATGCCAACAGACACTACTGATCAGAGGAATCCTGAAAAAAGTATTAGTCACTTGACCGTGAATTCGGAAAGAAGCGACCAGTCTTCAATGTCCGGTAGAGACCAACTTTCTATGGAAGAAGCAAAAGAAAACTATGTGAAGGATACCTCAACGTCCATCAAGTCTAAACCAAATGGGGACAGTGTTTTAAGAAAACTGAAATCTGTTATTCTAAGGAAAAAAAGGAAAAAGGATATCCTCAAAGATGATTTGAGTGTAAATGGTGCCCTTGAAGGTGAGCTGTCTCCAAAAATGGACAAGGATGACTTGTTTGTAATGTTGAAGAGCAGTGATACGTATGCCAAAGAGACCACTGTGGATGACCAGAAAGTGGCAAAGATGTTGTCAGTTGACCCTGTATTTGCACATGCCCTGGGCCTGACTCCTAAAGGGACTCCAGATAAGAAAACGCTGGATACATTGGATTTAAATTCCCTTCAAAGGAAAAACTTATCTGACGCACGAATGCAAGAACTGGCTGCAGCAAATGAACCTCCAAGCAAACAGCAACCCCCTCTATCTCCAAAAGGAGCAAGAATTAAAATGCTTAAAAAGCACCAAAACATTCCTGCCGAACAAGTTAAAAAGAAATGTAAGTAAGACTCTTGCTCTTATTTTGCTATTGCTGGGTGTCTACAACAGTGTTTTTGTGCTTGCTTAACAGGCCTTTGCTTTACATTCACTTCTTGGTGGCGTGGCATTGCATTTTTATTAATCTTGCCCTTGGCAGCAAGTTTGTTTTATGTATTATGTATTTCAGTTGCTTTCAATGTAGTACTTTATATTTTCATGCTTTTCTTTGTCTCCTTTGTTTTGTTTTCACAGGGTGGTTGCATTTTCAAACCCCAGCTTGTTATGCTGAAAAACAATACGAAGGGTGTTCTAGGGATATATCAGTCAGGAAGACCGTTAAGGAAAAAACACATACTTCATCTTCAGATGCTTTGAATTTACTTGCTGAATTGGCACTTAGCGCCAGTAATGAACACCAGGTTTCACCACATCTACCCCAAGAGCATTTGAGAGAACCTGAGTCAAGTTTGAAGAAGTTTGATCTTGCTGATGCTACCAGTGCTGAACAAGAGACAGTTCTTCATGCTTTGCTTAGACAGCCTGCTGCTAGAACCATTGGGCCACTTGAGCCTCCTTCACCACACCTTTTGGGAGAGAGTGGTTTGGTTGATGTGATATGTAGAGAACATGCTTACTCATTGCCCTCATCTTCCTCTTTACTGTTGGCTTTACCAGCACCTTTCCAGGTTTCACCTTTAAATGGTTCCAACAGACTGCCGCACCCTCCTCAGAAAATGTGGGATGGATTTCCAATACAGCAACCATTTTTCAATCCAGAGGTCAAAGTTGAACATGACAGAAGCACTCCTGGAGACCTGAAAAAACAAACTTGGTGTAGAAGAAAGATCCAGCACTCACGCACCATTGTTAACAAGGATATGTCTGTTAAAGTCACAAGGCACTGGAAAGAAAATTATGACTTCAGTTTGGACAGCAAGTTCACAGTTGATCCAAAGGATAAAGCCATTGTCCGAGCTTTACATGGGTATGTCTAGTGTTACTGAATTTTTTACTTTGGGGAGTAATGAGGTTTATTGAAAAAATAGCTTTTAGTTTGCATCCAGAATTATCTGTTAACTGAAGATCTAATTGTTGTTTGTTTCCATTTTAACAGCCCATGGGATTTTTCCATTCATGACACCAATGAAGAAGTACAGCTCATCGTTCACATGTGGATAGGTCTCTTTTACAGTCGGTCAACAGCCAGGTTTTTCCACCTTGAGCCAGACTTGACAGAGGACAATGCATTTTTGGAGGTAATGGATCTGTCAAATGAAAAAAGACTTGATCAGACACACTCAAAGACTGCTTCTAGCAGCCCTTTACTGACTGTAACAGACAATTGTGATTCACAAGCTTTGGATCTCAGAAAGCCCAAAACTTCCACTCTGGACCTGGGAACTGTTTTGGACTTGTCGGGAAAATTTTCCAGTGAACACGTTTTAACTTTGAACCCTGAAGTCTGTAGAAAAGAGCTTAAAGGGAAGAAACAAGTGGTGGATATCGTCAAACCATCAGGACTTCAAGAGGCAACAGTTACCAAGGTTTGGATGATTTTGTTATAGTTGGTCTTGGGGGATTTTAATGGATCACGATACATAAGTCAGTTCGTTACATGATGTTTTTCGAAACACCATATTGGTAATCTACGGGTAGGAGAATGTCACTGAACAAATTTTTTTTAAAAGCTGCACTTTTGTTTTTGCCCCCATTTTTCATGAGCTTAACTCAAAGATCTAAGACTTTTTCTATGTACACAATTATTGTTCCCAAATCGATGTTAGCGAGTACTTCTCCTTTGCCGAGATAATCCATCCAGCATGAATTTTGCACAGGTGTGCCTTAGGCTGGCCACAATTAAAGGCCACACTGCAGTTTTATCACACAGCACAATGCCACAGATGTCGCAAGTTTTGAGGGAGTGTGCAGTTGGCATGTTGACTGCAGGAATGTCCACCAGAGCTGTTGTCCGTCAATTGAATGTTCATTTCTCTACCATAAGCCGTTTCTAAAGGCATTTCAGAAAATTTAGCAGTACATCCAACTGGCCTCACAACTGAAGACCGCGTGTAACCACACCTACCCAGGAACTCCACGTCCAGCATCTTAACCTCCAAGATTTCCTGAGACCAGCCACCCGGACAGCTGCTGCAACAATCAGTTTACAAAACCAAAGAAATTCTGCACAAACTGTCAAAAACCGTCTCGAGGAAGCTCATCTGCGCGTTCTCATCGGGGGTTTTGACCTGATTGCAGTTTGTTGTTGTAACCGACTTGAGTGTGCAAATGCTCACATTCATTGGCATCTGGCACTTTGGAGGTGTTCTCTTCACGGATAAATCCTGGTTTTCACTGTACAGGGAAGATGGCAAACATGATTGTATGGGTGAGGAGTTTGCTGATGTCAACATTGTGGATCGAGTGCCCCATGGTGGCTGTGGGGTAATGGTATGGGCAGGTGTATATTATGGGCATCAAACATAGGTGCATTCTATTGATGGTATTTTGAATGCACAGAAATAGTGTGACAAGACCCTGAGGCCCATTTTTGTGCCATACATCCACAACCATAAACTCATGTTGTAGCATAATAATGCATTACCCGATGTTGCAAGGATCTGTACACAGTTCCTGCAAGCTGAAAACATCCCAGTTCTTGGATGGCTTACCTAACATGCCATTCATTGAGCTTGTTTGGGATGCTCTGGATCGGCGTATACAACAGCATGTTCCAGTTCCTGCCAATATCCAGGAGAAGTGCTCACAAACAATAAATTTGGGAGTTTAGCTCTTAAAAATGAGGGCAAAAACAAAAGTGTGTTTAAAATTTTTGTTCAGTATAGATCTCATTAAATAAATATTGTGGATACTGCTAGATCCACAGATTAAACCCAATTGGTCATGCCTATATGTTTCGAGCATTTGTGGCAGGGCTGTGTGGACAAGAAAGAGAGAAATATCTGTTTTAGCTCCTTTTTTTTCAGTTGTATGGGTTTAATTAAACTATTTGAGGATTTGGGTTCCTTGCATCGGTTTGGCACATCTTTGGTGCAGGGCCACAAAAATTTACACGGCAAATGCACAAGTTGCAATATAGATATCACTGGTAGGATTGCAATGGTTCCTGATGACGATGATGATGATGAATAATGGCACCAAACCAGAATCTGTACTTTGGTGTTGTACATAATGAGAGATGTACTGTGCCCTGTCGAGGTACATGGGTCAGTACAATTTGCAATGTTTACGTTTATGGCTTAGCAAGACAAGTATCTCCAGTCTTACCCTCATTTAATAACAATGACATCCCCTACCATTGATTATTGTTAAATATGTGTGTTGTTTTTACAGAGTTACTGGAATATGCTGCAGTCTACAAGAAGTAACAAGGATGTGAATATCAGCAGCTTTCATGCAAACCAAAGGACTTGTATTTCTTCTGAAATGAAGGAAGGCTTAATTCCCTTAGAAAATTCTCTCATTCAGACAGAGAATGTCCAGAAGCCCTTAAAGTCTGGGCTTACGTTAAGTGGATTCTACATACCTGAGAAGAGACTGATGGGGTTGTTGGAAGGACTTGAATTAGTGACTAACAAACCAAGTGATGGGTGTCTATTTGTTGGTCAAAATGAATTCATAGAAAGAAAAACCGTCCAAGAGAATTTATCCAACAAAAACACTAGCATTAATGAGAACCCTACAAAGAGAAAGATGGATCCATTGAGCAGTAAACCTGTTTTGGACATTAAGAGAAAATATATGGAGAAACTTAAAGCTGCTTCTTCATGCCAAGCTAACCCGCCAATGGGTTGTTCTACATCTCAGAAAGGTAAAGCAGTTCAAGCTAACAAGCACTTTGAGAAGCACTTGCAGGAGGACTCTGTAAAAGGGGGGACTTGTCAAGCACTCAAACCTGAACAACCATCAGAGAGCATGACAAACACCAGTCAAGAGTTGCAGTTAAACACACTTGGCTTTAATGGAATTGTGTTAACTAACGAGAATTCTCTTTTAGACAAACCTGTAACTTCTTTGGTAGATAAAAAGACAACTTGTGAAGAAACTACAACCAGACAGAAATCAGAAAGTGATATTTGTTTGGCACCATTAGTTATTGTGGAAAGCATAAATGGCTTAGAAAGCATTTCTGCTGGGGTGTTAAGCACTAAGTCAAAGGATGGAGCAGTAGGAAAATGTGATGCAATGGAAGGTCTTCCTGATCATGCAGTTCCCGATATCAAAACACAACAAGAACCAATGGTTGAAAACATTGTGCCCCAAGAACTAATGGATTGCTGTTCAGAAGAGGGTACAAAAATATTTGAAGGACAAAAGATTGATGAAATAAATGTGTCCAAAGAGGATGTTGAAAAGACCTACGGTGGCATAATTCCATTTATTGGAATGGACATGTCTATTGAGGATGGGTTACAACCTCAGACTTTAGACAAATGTGAGGATGATGGTGTTGGAGATGCAGAGGTAATTCCATTGATCACTGGTTCGACCAACCCTGAGGTAGTAACATCTAAAGAGGTAAACAACGCAATAAATAATAAGCACAGTGAAATCAGCCATTCATTGGGCTGCAAAGAAAAGGAACCTGATGGCCGATGTCCTACACCAACCATTGATGAAAAACCATATGTGTACGCAACAAATGCAGCACATCCTTCAAATAAAATTGATGACAAAGAGCCTAGCAGAAGCTCTACCCCTGTAATGGATGAGACTTCTGTTGAACCAGTATCAACAACACTAAACACAGATTCTGTGTCTGATTACAGCATTCAGTCTGACATTGATCTACGAACTCTCAGAACTTTGCAAAGCTTAGACGAGTTTCTGTCCACATTACAGTACAAATCCAGTCAAATTGATTCAGCAAACACTAATCCAACACTTTCCTTTCCATTCATTGACAAACCCCCAACCCAGATTTCACCTGATTTTAAAGATAAGAAAATAATTACCCCAAAGCCATCCAAGGCTCTAGTATCTACCCAACAAGTACTACAGTCTGAACCGTCCCAGTATTTATTCATATCACCTTTCAAAGATGTATTTGGAGTTATGCAGCAATCCAAGCAAATACATCCAGTGTCTGCCTATGCACCCACTGTCAGCCCATTGGCTAAAGTTCAGGACACTCCTTTGCAGCAACATTGTCATTCTAGCAAACCCATTCCTTCAACAAAGGGGCCTTTGAAAAGTAAAAATGACAAAGAGAGTTCTAAAACAAATACAGCAGCATGCTCCATTAGTCAGCGTCCTGTCATGGCTGTGAGACCTTCCAAAAATGATGATGGTCATGGAGATATTGTCCCTCAGGACAGCCCAATCCAAAACTTTGTTTGTGATCATTTACAACCTAAACTAACCATTAAGTTGTCTACAAAGAAAAGAAGACGTTTTGTGAGCAACAGGCCAATTGATGACAACCAAGAGCCCAGTGAGCCCTCTGCTTTAGATCAATTGGCCTCAAAAAAGTGTAGGTTTACATCTGATAAAGCTAAAACTGGTCAACAGAAATTGAACGAGCAACAATATGAAGATAATTTGAAGACTCCTCCTTCTTCCTCTTTCTCCATTCAATCATTCAAATCTGTAAAAAGCACCCACAAGCAAGTGAATGGGCATGATTTACTCACAGAGCCTTTAGATGACAACGTTGAGCTAATCACTCACTTTGGTGAAGATTTCTTAAGCAAGTCAACGTCATTTGTGGATTGCAAAAGTAACAAAATCACAGATAATAGTCTAGGATCGGAAGGCTCACTTATCTGTACAGTCTCCAATACCAAAAGAAAGAGATCGTCTACTTTTCTGGAAAAGGCTGCTAAGCGATGCTTGCAGGACGACCAGACTCAGTCATCAATGGATCAGGAGTGTCTCATCTTCTTAGATAAAATGAAACAGCTTTTAAAAAGGGGTAAACGGGAACAGCATGACCAACAAGCTCGTAGTAACCAATCTAACCTCCCTTTCTCTAGTCCTGTGATGGTGCAGTTTTCACATCTTGCGGAGCAAAACGATTCATTTGTTGACATTGAACCACCATCATCATTTGTCGGACAAATATTCAGTGTAGACATGTCTGACAGGGAAGTATTAAGAAATACTCCACAAAAAGGAAATACTTTAGTGCCTCAACCTCATGGACCATTGGAGCATGCTGGGGTTTCTGCTGTAAATGCAGAATGTGCAAGGCTGTACCAGAGCATTATGAATAAGATCTGTTCAGGAAAAAGGATTACTTCTCTTCCTAAGGATTTTCACATGACTGAGCCAGGTGGTTCAAAGGCTAATTCAAGTCACTACTTTGACTTCTGTAGTCAAATGAAGAGGGAGATGGATGATAGCTTTCGCAGTAATCTTAATTCAGTGGTGAAGAAATCCTGCAGAAAGAATAACAGATTTTTTCTGTTAGTCACATCAGACAATGTCTTCTTTGACAAAACCAAGGTAAGGCAGCGCATATTGCCCTGAATTGAATTATTTTAAACAATAATGTTGTTAATGTTTTAATACACATCCATAGATTCCTAGATATTTTATGTGGGTCCCTCCCTAAATTGATTTGAATCTTAATTATATTGTGGCAAGATATGTGACATTACAAAATCTCTTAAAGTCTGTCCACAGAATGTATAGATCTCTTGAAAATAACATATTCCAACCTAAATTTAGACCACAGCCAGAAAAGCACCACACTTGTAGACTGACAAACCTTTTAAAATACAACTCCTTTTGTTTGCTTCTTGTTATTGTATATACCTGTTAATGTCTGTGAGTTGTAGGTTAATGTAAATTGGTTTAAACTCTTCCCTGGTGCATGATAAGGCTTAGGGAAATTGATTTAAAGAAGTTTAGCTCAATGACATTGGCTCAATGACATTAAGACCTTATACCTTGTACTGCAATGTAGCCTAATTTACACCCCTAGCAATAACTTGAACTGATTTGACAGAATGGCCCTAGGAGGGGTGGGTATCTTTTTATTGTATGTACTTTTTACTTTCAGTCAAAGTTTACTTATTTACTAATCAGTTATTACTGTACAGTGAAAACATTTGAGTTAGATGAACTGTGTTGGTTCAGCCACTGAAAATGTAGTTTTCCAGTGTTTTTCATCAATAATCCAGTTTTGAACAGCATTATAAAACATAATGCTAAAACACCAGGCAAGTCATGGCAAGGCAAATTTATTTAAATGACACAATTCATGCACTGGGTAATACAAAGTCCTTTACATAAATAAAATACAAATTTGAACAGACAATTTAGAATAAGAAACAAAAGTAAAATGCAGAATTAAAAAAAAGAGGTAGAGTGCAGATTGAACACTCTGTTGTCTTTACTGAATATAGGCAGAGATAAAGAGGAAGGATTTTAACTTCCCCTTAAACATTGTTAAAGTTGAGGCTTGTTTCACTTCATCTGGAGGCTGGTCCAGATTTTTGCTGCATGAAACTTAAGCGTTTTTTGCCATGTTTAGTTCTAAATCTGGGCAAAGGGCTTGTCCAAGATGTACTCGGAGTCTGAGATAGTTCTGAAGTAGCCAGCATGTCAGAAATATATTCTGGTGCTAAACCATTAAGAGACTTGTAAACCAGCAGTGCTGTTTTATATTATATTCTCTGAGTATTGGTATTATTAACCGTTGCTATGTTTACATGCAGAACTTAGTCAGACTATACTTATAGCTCTATTAAGTCTAACTGGACTTAGACATGAGTATTCATGCTCGGGAGAGTCAAACTGTTGAATGCACAGTGCTCAGCTCGGACAAATGCACCATTAATTTGTTGTTTGTGTTTAATCGCAGCCTTTGTGAAAAAGAAAAGGTCAACTAACAGCTGGGTCTAAAGCTTGTTGGGTTTAAAGCTAAACTAGCAAATTAACTCTATAATAACCAATTATTTTATAAATGGCAACAGTACCACTTTGACTTAATGAGATCAAAGCAATGAAACAATGCAGTTCTTAGCCTGGTAACTTTGCTTTCCAAAGAGTAAATGAAAGCATTATAAGCTACAGTAGATGAGCTTGTTCATAATAAACCATTTTGTCATGTGAGACCAAAACAACCAATGACAAAGTGAGTAGCCAGTGGAATAGTGACCTTGCCTATGCATCTTTAAGGATCTAACAATGTGAGATTCCTCTGGTTTAGCTTTGTGTGTATGCAGTACTGTCTGCCATTGTGAATGCTTTATGTGCAACAATATTTTTTTTTTTTTTTTTTTTTTTGAAGGGTCAGTTAGAAGCAGAAGGCCATGTAGCTGTGTCTCATTCAGACTTTTTCCTTGGAGAGAGCAGTTCTTCACCTTTACTGATCATCATAAGAAATGAAGACATTGCAGAGCACATTTTTAAGGTTAACAAAATTACTGTAAAACAGAGTTTTAAATTTGGCAATAGATGAGAATATATAATGACTCTGCTGTCTACTATCCTAGGTGCCACAATTGCTTAAGCTAAGAATGTCGCCAGCTGTGCAGTTTGCAGGGATTGATGAACCAGATGATGTTGGTAATCTAACTTATCAGGAGATCTTCATCAAAGGTGGTTTTGTGATGTTTGACGGAGCATCAGTGGAGTCTCTAAGCCCTAGTGAGTTAAATTGTTGATAGACAATTAAGATGATGATTGCAATATTTTGTCTCAATTTATCACCAAAAACTTGCTTCACTGTTTGATGTTCAGATAATTTGAAAAAGGCCTCTGATATAATGCAAAAGCTCAGCCAAAAAGGGAAATGGAAATGGGTGTTACACTACAGAGACAGTCGTCGCCTAAAAGAAAATGCAAGGTATAGCTCGTCTTTCCAAAGTACAGTACTTATAAGCCTCTCACACTCTTTAAAAAAAATTTATAAAATCTGGTTCTTTTTATTCCAACTACTTCTAGGTTATGTGTTGATGCAAAGGAGAAAGGGCACTTGTTTAACAGATGCCAGGAAGATGGATTATTGGAGATTTTGCCTTACCATGAGTGTGACCTCATGTCAAGGGAGCAACCTGATTATCTACGATGTCTTTGCAACCTACAGGTCCAGAACATATCTGCCCGTTACCCTGTTTTTGTGACTGGTGAGACATAAATTTTTACTGTTTTTCTACCATTTGTCATATAGTCCTTTCAAAGGACAAAAACAGGGTACTTTTAAATCTACCAAATAGGCCCAGTTTTGAAATGCAAAAACAAAAATGCAGTTTGTTAATAAAGACTAAAAGGCAACCTTTCAAACCAATATCTTAAATTTTATTGCCGTTTCTATGTTATCCCACTGAAAATCATAACCAAACACTGCATTCCAAAACTTCCGTTTCTGTGTAAATTTGTATAAAATGTAAAATAAATGTTTTCTTTACTCTACAGATTCAGCAACAGACTGTGCATTTGAAAAGAATGGGATCCTGACAATGACTGTCAACTCTTTCTTGATGAATTCACTCAGTAAAATCATATACAGCCTTACCTGAAAGAAGGTTGAGCTGATGATGGGGAAGGACAATCAAACACACAATTATATAATATAAATATTATATTAGGTATGTCTTTTTCCTTTAGATGAGAAAACATATAACATTTATTTAGTAAATCTATTTTGGCTGAATGTAAAATGAAGAATAAATGGCAATTTAATATGCAGACAGGCGGCACAATGTGTTCTGTATGGAATATGGTTATTGCAGTTTTATTGCAAAGGTGATTTTTAACCTGATTATAGTTTTTGTTGTCCTAAAACCTTGACTTTATACATATTTAACTTTAAACTGTTTATAATGTTTGTCTAAAGTATGACTTTTGAATTTCATTGTTACTGTATTTTTGTACAGCCAAGCATCTGTGATTATCTTATATTTAATATTAAAACAACTCTTGAGTTTGCACAGTACCGTGGCTGAGAATAAATAAGTTTCCTAGTGATGTGTGTCATATTTCCTGACTACAGTTTAGAGCCATTACTTTTTTTTTGTCAGTTTGTCATTTACTGCCTCCACTGCTACAAACATTATACAGGCCCCCTCTACTGGGCATGACACTGCAATAGACATTCTCCTGAGACCACTTTCATCTGCAATATTTGTAAATGAAGAAGCTAAAAAAATAAGAATTGAACTTTGTTCACATCCTCATAAAACACAGCAATAGTACCACAAGAATAAAGACTAATCTACCAGAAGAGGGCCTCAATGAGATGCAATGTATTAAATGAGCAAGTCGCAGTGGCAGTCACCCGGGACCCCTAATGGGACTAAGCCGTTGCTCTCTTCAAATCATAGATTCCAAATAAAAATTTAAATGTGATAATTAAAAGTAGAGTTGTTGTTAATTTTGACCCAACTTTCTTGTTATGCATAATCAATTTATAACTTGAGTTAATATGTTTTAGGCCTACTTAGCTTATGTTAATGAGTAGATATAATTGGAGTTGTGCTAAGTGAGTAACTTATAAACAAACAATAAAACGACTGCCGTTAGAAAAGTATTTCGTAAGGGAAAGATGTTTTTCTTATCTATAATCTGAGTTGTAGGCTTCTAAAACCAAATAAATCAAGTCATTATCAGCATTTATATCACTCCAAAACAACCCCTGCCCTATTTTGAAAGCTACTAACGTTAACAGCCCTAGCTTCTCAGAAAATATTTATCTGGTTTTCTTAGATGAAGTCTTTCCAAATACCACAGTGATATTTTAAAGTGGAATTAGATTTTACTTTTTAAAAGTTTTTCAAGAAAAAGATTTAGTAAGTTTTTTTGTTTTGTTTTGTTTTGTTTTCAAAATAAGGCTGTAATCTTCCGGTCAAAGAGAAGAGCATTATTTTGATCATGCTTATTTGTCCGCATACACGTTTATGCTGGATTAAAACTATTATTTATACTATCTATGATTAAAACACGATTTGAAAGATCTCTGTGTTTGAAATAAAAGTTTGAAACGCACGATATACTGGCGGTAGCCCGTAGTGACTCAACAGCGCAACTAAGTAACCGACACTGAAACAATATTGTTAGTCTGTATTATTCATTAATTTATGTCCGTTTTAAAAATAGTTTTATAGAAAAGTAAAGTGGTGGCTCGCATTTCTGCGCGTTTTTACATACTAATGAAATGCGTGAACACTACCGAACGTTGTAGGCAGCGACCTTTGAGTTGCGCATGCGTGGTGTAGATTTTGGGGATGGGTCTATCGATGAAATCAAGATGGCGACTCTGGCAAAAGCGCCAATATATTTACTGAAGTAGATGTCTAAAATTAACCGCATTAGTCTGTTTTTACAAGCCCCTTTGGGGTTCTGTGAAACATGAAGACCCGAAGCATGTTTTGGAAGAGGAATTGACCGAATTCAGACCGTAATAAAGTCAGCGAGATGTGCGAGAGCTATGCCCGCTCGCTGCTGCGTGTTTCGGTGGCGCAGATCTGCCAGGCTCTGGGCTGGGATGCGGTTCAGCTCACTGCCTGCGATCTGCTGTCCGATGTGCTGCACAGATACATTCAGCAGTTAGCTAGAGTCTGTCACCGCTACTCTGAACTCTGTAAGTGACTCATTTACTACACCGATTACTTTTTTAACCCTAAGTATACGATCACGATCCTATTGACTGGCGCCCTCTAGCTCAGCTTCATGTGTCAAAAAGTTAAGTAGTCCCTAAGTAGTTCTTGTGTATTATTGTTGTTATTAGTAACCATTATTTTCACACACGATATATCTGTAAAAAAAATCTTAATAATTCTGGTCAATGTACATGATTAAAAAGTAGAAATGCACATGTAATATCAATATTTCTATACTTATACTGCCTACTTTTCTTAGTTTTAATCTTTCTCCCCGTTGTATCTTATTTTATTTGACGGCATTCATTTAATTGCAAAGAAATACATTTATTGTACATTAAAACCTTTTAAATTGTTATTTTTGAATTTTGTTTAGATACTCATTCCTATATAAACCCTCTTAGTCATAGGTTGTTAAAAACCCTGTTGAGCTTTATTATCTGTTCAGCTTATTTGGTCATTTGAATGACAAACATAAATGCGAAAAATGCATTCTATAGTAAAACCAATGTAGTCCACAAGAAGCATTACCTTAAGTTAATATTTGTTTTCATTCTGCATTTCAGATGGAAGAACAGACCCAGTTCTGGATGATCTCAACCAGGCCTTCAGGCTCATGGGAGTCAGTCTTAGTGAACTGGAGGACTATGTCCACAACATGGAGCCTGTGGCTTTCACCCATCAAATGCCACTCTTTCCTGTTAGCAAAAACAATGTGCTGCAGTTTCCCCAACCTGGAGCTCGAGACACAGAGGAAAGGAAGGATTACATTCCAGATTACATGCCACCCCTGGTTTCGCTGCAGGAAGGTGAGTTTTAGCATCCTTGCTGCTACACAGGTCTGTGTTTATACAAGTTCAGGTTTTATTTACATTTACTATACAAAAATATAGCCTATCCCTGCAGCATGGCAGCAGACAGAAATGTATTAATTAACTGGTAATACAGTTATTTTGTTGTATAAATTTTGGATTTTATTAATTTTCTATAGTACTAATAGTATTATTAGTTTTGGGATATTATTACTATAGTATGCCAGCCCTGGTGTGTCTAGCAGGCAATACGAGTAGTAAAGAGCAGTTTGTATTTTTTTTGCTAAAAATGGGGAATAAATCAACACAAACCCCATGTTGCTGTTTGAACATTCTGTTTTTTAAACCTACTCAAATAGTCCTGCACAGTGACCACTTAATGTGTTATCTATACTTAATTTAATTGATAATTTTCTGCAATTAGAAGAAATTGATTCTGTTATAACAAGTAACAACACACACTATTACACCCCTACCTATTTCCTCACTGATTTGATTTAAAAAAAATACACAAAGACAAACTAAACTAACTAACTAAAGACTAACTTTCTTTTCTTTCCCATTTAGAAGAAGAGGAGGAAGAGGACCTTGCTGACATGGGCACCTCTGCTGAAGCCATGCAGGTGCCAATAGAAGAGGAAGAGGAGGAGATGGATGAAGATGAGACCGTCAATGATGAGAACAACCCAATGAAACGGCATCTGGACAGTCCTCCTGATGCAACTTTGGGCATGATGCCTACCGCCAAGAGACCACGAATGCACCCTGGCCTCAGCCCAGAATGGGGTGAGCCCAGGGAGCCCCTTACCTCTCTGAATCCCCAACGTGTTCCGCCAGGGATACTGCCTTCTCATGATAGCCTTGACCCCTTGTCACCTGAAACACCATCAGGACCCTTGCCCACATTCAGGCCTTTGGTTCCAATGCTACCAAAGCATGATCAAAAGGTCCTTACCACTCCAGGAAGAAAGACAAAGGCGTCATCCCCAGGTAGACAAAGGACTAAATCCCCTAAAGGTTTGATTCCTGCTCCTGTGGGCAGTAGTCCCATTCGTTCTCCCAAGTCATTTAAAGAAAGGAAAAAATCCCCAGGCAGAACTAAAAGTCCTAAAAGTCCCAAGAGTCCAAAGATGGGGCCTGCAAAAGCTTCACAACCCCAAAGCAAACCTGACATTGTGCATAAATTACCTTTGTCCACACTGAGTGAAAGAATGGGCAAAGAAAATATCCATATGCGTCAAAATATAGATGACCAGGAGCTTGCTGAAGGCTCATTTATAAAACTAGAACCTGATAACACAGCCATAGACGCTTCCATAGATGCAGTAATCGCTCGAGCATGTGCTGAGCGGGAGCCTGATCCGTTTGCTTTCTCATCTGGCTCTGATTCGGATAGCAATGGATTCTCCAGCCCAAGAAGACTGACCATCATGGAGCCGTCTACACCCAAACACTTAATCGGGGCAGTCCATGGACTAAAAGACACATCTACACCACTTCATCTACAGCCTCATATAGGTGGCACAAACTGGAGTCTGGATGCTTCAATTGACGAGGTGATCAAAAAAGTAAACCAAGGAGGTCCCTCTGCTCCTCCTCTAAAACAAGAGGAATATGTCTCTTCAGGATCAGCCTCCCCACCTACACCCGAACCACTGCTCAAGGTATTTGAGGACAAGAATAAGGCTGTGTCATCACTGGATGTCAAAAAAAAGTTGAAGAAGGAGCTTAAATCTAAAATGAAAAAGAAGGATAAGGATAAACCGAAGGACAAAGACCGAGACAAGGACAAGAGCAAGCTGAAGGAGAAGAACAAGGATAAAAACAAGGATAAGAGCAAAGACTTTTCCAAGGATGGCAAGCTGCTGTGGAAGGAGTTTGGAGTGAAGGACGATGAGGACTTTGGTCAGCATGATTTTAGTCTGCCTGAGGGCTCCATCAAAATAAAGTGCAGAGATGGAGATGGCTCTAAAAAGGATAAGGAGAAACATAAAGACAAAAAGAAGGACAAGGAGAAAAGTAAGAAGGACAAAGATAAGAAAGACAAGGGCAAAGATCGGAGTAAAGATGACAGGCAGAAGCAGTCCGCCCTTGCCCCCTTTGCTCTGGTCGAGCTCCAGCCACTGTTCAGCCCTTCCACCTGCATTCGTATACCCCCAATGCTCCCTGCCCTGGCCCCCATTCTGCAGGACAAGGAGGTAAAGAGCAAGGAGAAGGACAAGAAAAAAGAAAAGAAAGAGAAAAAGAAAAAGAAGGACAAGGAGAAGGATAAAGAGCGAGAGAAGGCCAAAGAAAAAGAGCGGGAAAAAGAGGAGAAGAGGAAAGAGAAGGAGAGGGAGAAGGAAAAACGGGAGAAAGAGAAGGAGAAAGAAAAAGAGAGAATACGACTGGAGAAGGTGACTTATTTGTTTGTTTCTACTCCTGTTCAGCTCCTTTTTAGCTTCTTCTATATATGCAGAAGAGAGATACAGGAAAAACATTATGAGCTTTTATTGAGAGGAAAGGCATCTACACAAGGTTTACACAATGTTGCATAAGAAATAAAACAAATGGTTAATTAGCATAAACACAAAAATAGTATATTATATACAGATAAAGTATACAGATATTAGTCTTATGCCTGTACTGCTATACACACGTAAAGAAGAATAAATATTCTGCAATAAACAGGCACTACAACAACGATTTATGACTGCATTAAGTGACAATGGCACTAACTACACCCCTCTTTCTTTAACAGGTTAAAATTGATACTCCAGTTGTTCTCCCATCTCCAGTCATCCCCAGACTCACCCTCAGAGTGGGAGCTGGCCAGGACAAAATGTAAGACCACAAGCACAATGAGCCATGTCCATGCAATTACATTTTGATTTTGTTCCATGAAATTTGTGTTATTATTGGCTTGCTTTTTTCAGTGACATGTAAACACTTGATTCAATTGTTTTGGATTGAAGAAAAAATGGTGAATGTTTCTGGAGGCTTTGTTTAGTTACTAGTGCCATGTTATTACAGGGTAATACAGGGTTTTAGAGAATATGACCTCCAATTGAATGCATTAATTTTGTCTGAGACAGGATCAGACTCATACAATATAATGTTTTTTAGCTGCATATACTAAGTATAAAGTGTGGGTTTGGGCGTTTTGTCAACTTTATCTATTCTTTTTTTCTAACAGTGTTATCAGCAAGGTGGTACCAAATTCAGAGCCCAAAACGCCAGCACCCAAAACCCCTGCTGCCAAGTCAGGACCTGGGAACCGCCCCCGTACACCGCCACAGCCACCCATCCTCTCCCCAGTTGTTCCCATTTTGCCCCCTCCTCCTTCCCCACTCCCACCACCCCCTGCGCCTCCGTCACTTCTTATGCCTGCCCCGATGCACTCCCCAGCCGCTTCCCTCAAGACACCTGTTCGTAGTGTTGTCACCGAAACAGTCAGCACTTACGTGGTAAGTGCTCATAGTTTTGATAAGGCTGCTTATTTATGACAAGCCAAAAAGGTTATTGGCATTGTGATAAAATGTATGAAAGTCTTTAAATATTCCCACAATGGGTAAATTTGTCATAGCAACAGGCAGCAATTGAAGTATGAAAAATGGGATATTAAGTATAAACGTGTAAAGGCTATACAGAAGATACATTATTGCACCCTGAAATGAAAGTTCCACTAAAAGTATTGCACATAGTATATACTATGTACTTGCATTAACAACACAATGCCTTCTGATCTGTCTTTTTATTTTTTTATCGCAGATTCGAGATGAATGGGGAAACCAGATTTGGATTTGCCCTGGGTGTAACAAACCTGATGACGGAAGTCCTATGATTGGGTGTGATGACTGTGATGATTGGTACCATTGGTAAGACATTAATCACTGCCATTTGGCCAATTTCCTAACTAAAATTGCAGTTAGTTGGGGAAGATTGCACGAACCTTATAGTTGGTATACACACTTCCAAGACTTTTATGAGTAGATTTGCGTGGAAATGTAAAACCTGCCTCACCTTCTCTCTTTTTATTTCTGTCAGGCCTTGTGTTGGGATCCTTACTGCTCCTCCAGAGGACCAGTCTTGGTTTTGTGTTAAATGTTCCAGCAAAAAGAAAGACAAAAAACATAAGAAGAGGAAACACAAACCTCACTGAGACTATGCAAAAGGCACATTCTTGGACTTTCTTGGAGCCATCAATGAACACTCACAGCAAAAAATACACCACCTCAAGATTTTGTGTGATAATGACAGCCACGATGTAGTCCACGGTGGTGAGAAGGCATTTCACACAGCTCATATCAACTCTTGGTTCTTACTTGGGCTCCAAATGATTTGCTTGTTTTGGATGTCTGTTTGTAAAAAATCATGACAAATATGTTTTGAGCCGAACAGCAATTACAATTTATACGAATGTCATTGTCACGCAGCAGAACCAGAGGTTAAACATTGATGTCATTATTTCTGTTCAAATAGTCTTGTTCCAAAGGAAAAACCTCTGTAAAAGCTTCCTTTTTCTGCAGTGTAATTGAATTGTCATGTACATAAGGATGATTGCATTGGGTGTGTATAAATGTGTAAATACCAAGCCAAGTGCATTTTGTTCTTAGGATTTGACTTGTTAAATCCATTTTCAGAGATATTGGTTTTTAACTCAAATGATTTTCTTTATGTAATTTCTGTACATTTTCTAAAATTTAAAGTTTGTATTTTTTATTTTTCCGCGTATGGATTTGTCCTGGAGTATACTGTGGCTGTGCTGTAATGTAAGTCAATTTTGCTGATATTTCAATATTAAAAATTAACAGTCTGTGTACTTTAACACAGACTTTAACACCACTCTCATTAACCCTACCAAATAAATACATTACATACAATACATTAGCCTGGATTAGTAGCACGTATATAATATTAACAAACTGGTATCCGAAGTATTCAGTGTAATATATCCAAACACTGTCTGGATTGTTGGCGACACGAGTTGTTTGTGCTTTTCCCTCAATGACCACATGGTGTCATTCTTCAAACACAGACACTGCAGCGTGGCATCGATCACATGCTTCGATTCTCTGAGAAATGCTGCAGACTCCATTACACGCCCGTAAAAGACAAGTTTTGTCCCCAAAATAAACAAGACATGTGGTTTGAACTTATGCATTTGTAGTCCTCATTTTCAAGAGACTGGCAGCTATGTAAAAAAACAAAACAAAACAAAAAACAGTGGAAAGTAGTGCGCCATGACTGGGCGAAATGATAATTTGCGTATTTATTGGTGTAGCTTACTCATTTTTATGAAGCAGGCGTCTTGAGTAACTTTTTCCACTCTTTGAACTAAATGTAGCAAAGAATGTCTCGCAGATGGTCATTGTTTGTCTAAAGACTGTTTTTACTGCTCACTCAGCCGCTGTAAAGATCCTTATCTACTTTACATTATCTGGAATTCATCAAACCTGGTGTTGTGTTTTCACAGTAACATTTTAGGCCTTAATGTGTGGGTTTGAACAGTCTCTCATGTTACTCTATTTGTGTGACCTCTCAAATGGCAATCTATTCAGCCGTCTTCCACTATGTTTAAATCAATTGAGGAAGTGGAAAAAGTGATGTGTGACCAGAAAAGAAGGAAGTAAACGGACTCTTGCGCACACAAAATAAGATGAAATTTGAATGTGCTGCAGCTTTTTTATCATTTGAAATGCATTCATGCAAGACAACATAAATAGAATTATATATATTTAACCTACAATAGCTTGCAGTGAAATATTATTTGCAAAAGAGTGAATGCTTGAAGCAGAGGACAGTTATCAAAGGTTTGTCACATTATACAACACCATTTAGTAGATTTAGTTTATAATGCTAAAATGCTACTGTGCTAACAGCTGATCTCTGTCGCCCCACTTGAATCACACATGGTGTCAGGTCTCCTTCAGTCAAAGCTTGTTGCTAGCATCTGTTGGATCATAAATTGTGCTGCCAATTGCCAGTCTCGTATAAAAAGATTAAATCCAAATTACAGTGATAATTCAAAAATGTAATAACTTTCCAAATGGAGCACCATTGCCCAAGTTCATAAAAAAGGATATGCTGCTACTAAATGTACATTTGAAAAACAGATGAGTCTCAAACAAAATAAAGTGCCTGTTAAATGTTATCTAAACAGTACTTGTCATTAAATGAACACAAATGGAACACAACAATGTGCACAAACTCATTGCAGTTTCAGTTGGTAAGCCACAAAAACACAGAAATTATTTGTCTGTGAGATCTGTCCCACGGGAGCCTAAAAGTCATCAAAAGGAGATCTCATGGTTGCTTTAACTCATCACATGATCTCCTGCAATGCTGTAAACATGTGCTGTTATTGGCTTATTACACAGCAGGCGTGAGGCTGCACTGTGCTCTGAGAATGACTAATGTGCCCTTTTGTATAACACCGGATGCAGTTTTCAAAGACTCATTGAATTACAAATGTATTTCTTTCATTTTTAGTTGTTACGTTTCTCTAAAATCCTTGTTTCAGTGGTGAGCACATTCCTTCACAGATGATGATTAAACTATACATTTTAGTGGAGCTACAAGTTGTTGGATTAGAGCAAGAGGAAAGGCCTTCAGTGCTTTGTTCTGCATGGTGCCTGTAGCCATGACAGTCAAACTAAGCAGCAGCACGTCATAAAGAAAAGGATTCAGTGTCTGAAATATTCATGTCAGCAGAAGAGCAGTGCAGGAATGGTACATCAGAGGGAGCAGAGCCCTTATGTCGGTCTTCTCAACCACCATACAAGCTCATCCCAACATGACCTTGTTTCAGTTCCTCCTTACTCTAATGGGGAAGAACACCTCTGGAAAACTGAGACCCAGATTTATTTCTCATGGGTGTTGTGCCAAGACTGTGTTTAAAATTACTTGGAAATTAATAATAATTAATGTTCTTAATCTGATGGCATAATGACATCAAACATATTTGAGAATATATGTTCTTTGAAAATGTTTTGCCTGCATCATGTTTCCGAATACATGTTTATGGACACAGGCAAATAGGCTTTCCCAATGCAAATAAACCTGCAAGACAGCTTTTGTTAAAAAACAAGTTAAGCCTCTTCATTGTGCTCTGAATCCTGTCATCGTTGACGATTGTGGCTTTGGTTCTTATTCTGACTGCTGTCAAATCACATAAAAGCATGGCACTTGAATATACTGTTTGTTGAATTCACTAAGTAGGCCCACAGGGGACTGCTATCATAGTTGCAGACAGTTAAATATAACTTTTTAGCACTGCAGGTATATTTTTGTCTCAATCTAGATGGGCTTCTGGGCCCCTGAGGGGGACAGAATGTACTAATACAGCAACCAGTTACTTTAAAGTGCACACTGTAATGCATATACGGTAGACATATGTTTGAATTTTATTTGTATAACTGTCTGCTCCATAATAATGACGACATGACGATGACACTAGGCAGCCGACCTGTCCAGCAGCTGTCAAAATGAAATAGGTCAGGGGAATGTGGCAGGTCAGGGGAATAAGTGTTTATCTACTGCTCTAGTATTTACTGTTTAAACACTTCTGACTGGATATGAGTACACATGGCTTAATAACTCCATTTGTAGAAGCAGCCACTGTTTGGACCCAGGTACAAATGTAAATAAAGGACTTGAGGATGAGATCCTGTGGCAACTGTCAATGTTATCTCTTATATTCTCAATCTGACCGTGGAAATAAAGCTCCCATGTTCAATTTTCTGAAGTTTTCCTATTATGGATGTCAATTAGTGCAAGAGTGCTACTGCGGCCACAGTTTTACTGTCTGCAAACAGGGCTGCCGCAGGCAGCACAATGCATTAGCGCACGATGAGCTGTCAGAGAGGATTATTTCAGCCACGCCAGTCAGTGAAGGGGGTGGGCGCTGCTCTACTGCACTAAAGCGAGGAGAACGCGTGGGAGGGAGATAGAGAAAGGGACAGAAACACATAGAGGAAAGAGGGAAGCAGGAGAAAGTGTCTTTTTGAGCGGGTGGATTTTTTTAGAGCACCGATGTTGGAGCACTCTTCTGAGCTGGCCCTGGTGCAGAGTTTGTATGCCAACAGCATGCGTTGTCCCCCCTCTGCAGCTGGGATCTCTGTCAGGAATGAGGACCTGTCTTTGAGGTACGTTGGTGTTGGCCCCTCATTTAAATCTGGGTTAGCTTTTGTAGAGCAGTCTGTATTTGGACTGCCTCTTTGTCTGGGCTGGATATTGTCATAGGATGTATTATTTCCAGTTGAGGCATTCTTCCGTGCTAGGCTCACTGTTTATTTAATGTTTAATTTATCCCTGGGATGCCAGAGATTTTTAATTCAGACATTGTAAATTTGAGTTCATAAAGTCATTACCAATCACTGTGAGGCTCTAATTGGGGCAAGGGTTTCAGAATTAAATGGGCAACAAAAAGATAAATCTGAAACCTAACAAGGCCTCCCTGTTTAAACTAATAAGTTAAATAACAAAAGAACAACTCAAAATGTTTGAATTCATATTACAAATGCCTCAAATGGAAGAAAAGTGGGCACTGACAAGTCAGTGTAATCACATGTGTTTAGTACGTCTTGACAGAGTACATTTCCACTCTAAATCATGAGAAGATGAAGTTCCCTCTCTCCATTTTGAGAGCCATTTAGTTGGTCGCCATTCTGCAAATGCTTCAGAAAGCACAGAGCTAAGGAAAACATGTTTAGTTCAAAGTGATGTGTTCAAAAGAAATTGACACAGATTTTTAAAAATGGTGTCATTTCTTATATATTGGTTTAGGTTAGACTGAAGTTGAACTGTGTGAGCAAAAGCATTTGATGTAAACAACAAAAGCACGGTACATGTCAAGGATTATGTTGGGATTACAGTAGTAATAATCTCAGATTAGGAATAGAAGGCCAGTATTAGAAGGTGCCAGCATCTGTATCAACTACCAAATTCTGCCCAAATAAACATACTCAACATATCTCATAAACATACTTCATAACATACTGTCTAAATTGGTGAGCATTTGGGAAACAGGAGCGGCTCTTTAAAAGAAAATCTTCCCTTTATAACAAATCTATTCACTTTGATCCCTTGAGATCCAATTGAGTCAAAGGAAATGTGTGGATGCTGCAGATGGAATGACATTATTGTATTTTTCCTCCATTTTAATTAAACCTGATTCTCTAGAGAGGTTTAGGCTGCTTTTTACAGCAACCCCTCAAGCTTTAATGATAATGCATGCTACATAGTAGGCCCGTCTGCTTGTAGGAAAAATAGGTTGCATATCACATTAAGCATACAAACCATTTTCGACACTGTTTAATAGAGCATACAATGTGGTGGTGCCAGGTTGCCTTGAAACTGCTATGGATACAAGGATTATGTGGGATTTCATAAATGGGATTTTTCTTAACACTTGCTCTGAATAATATTTTAGGATTGTGCAGCTGCTGAAGCAATAATGAATGCTTTGATGATTAGGCTAGGTCCTCTCTGCCTCTCTGCCATGACAAACAGTAAGCTACTTGACAACAACAGCCCCCCTACCTATCCCAAGTGTTGAGGCCTCGCCCAGCAAGTCCGGCACAACAAAAGAGGATAGGCGCCCCCTCCCCCAGAGAAACAGAGGCCCAGCACAAAGGGGAGCATGACCTGTGACCCTGTGAAACAGCAAGGAGAAACTGCATGTTTAATAAACTACTTTGTTTGGAGGAGCTTTATAGACTGCTGTAAAGGAAAGTAAATTGGTTCAATTTATTTAGTAGTCAAAAAAAAAATTAATCGAGAATATCATACTTTATTTTAATTTTGACCATCTATAACCCATTTATTAGTTCATTATGGGCTCATCCAACTGTAAGTCTTGTCAACGCCTTGATGCTCTTGAAATTTTGTAGAAAATGTGCTGTTTAAAAGTATTTAAGGGAAATAAACGTGGGGTAATTACATTATACAAACAAAAGGGTCACTAAACTTCACAGAGCACCACGTGCCCGCCCTAAAGAGGTAATACAGTCAATTTACAACGCCTTGTAAGAGCCGTGCAGAGCAGCAGTAAGCTATTCAGACTTTTGTTGAAGAAACCACGCCTCTGCTTTACTGCAGCTCGGTGTGTGCAGTGTGACAGCGGCTTGCATGAAATTATTTCAGCCGGCGACGAGAGAGAATTTAGCAGGAAGAAATAAGGCGGATGCGCTCTCAGTTGTGAAGAAGACGCCCCCTCCCCGCACCTGCTCTGCCTCGTCTCCTCTGTGTCTCGCGGGAGTGGATTCTCTTGCGAGTGAGCGGACGTCGCTTCTCATTGTTAGATAGACGCTGTTTTGAGCATGACTTCGGCATACAACTTGGATTTTCACCCCCTGACCGAAAGTCGGTTAATGTCTACAGGCGAAACAATGTAAGTAATGCAATGTAGATGCATGTTGTACATAAATTGGCTTCCGCCAGTAAACCGTACCTCGTGGCGTGTTTTAGACGTGAAACAAACAAGATAGTTCAAAGCAAGGTGGGAGTTGGCTAACGCTAGCTTAACTGGGAACTGTAATGCTAACACAGCTAGCGTTTATCAACCTACAGGGACGGCTTACTTGAAGTTGGAGTACTTTGTTTAACTTGAATAATAGTGGTTCTGTTTGTAAAATAAGTGGAAAGAGATTCAAAAAAACCGTACAATTTACTGCATAAATGTATTTTGGACTGAAACGTTAAACAAGAGATGACAGAAAAGGAATGCTAACGACAGTAAACTAGGCGCGCTACAATTGTCAAGTGACATGTGCTTCCGGAGATAACACATTTAGATATTGTTGTAGAAAACCTTATCGATTACCATGAAAAAATGAAAGTTTTGGTTGTCTTATGCCTAAACAAGGAATGGCTTCTTGTTGCCCGTTTACTTGGCTAGTTTAAGTTAACAATTTGAACACAACGTTTACGTTTGGTCGAGGGAATTTTTAGACCTGAACACGTCTAACTATATCAAGTAAAAGTAAATATAATATGGAGTGGTCGGTTTTCCTGTGATTTTATAGAGTCGTTTTATTTAAAACGAATGTGGCAGAAATGCAACTGCACAACTGATCCTAGTTTATAGGCAGTACACGGTTCTCGCCCCTTCCCCCGTTAGCATGTAGGCTAACCGAGTTCGCTACAGTTCTCAGACACCGATGCCCGTCCATGTTGTGGGAAGAGTGCTTACTTCAGGGGCAGAAAACACGCGGTTTGCTAAATTATTGAACCATTAACGGAAACCATGTGACATGTGACCATGTAAACAAGGGAGAGACATCCATCAAGCTCAGAGCTCACTACGTAGTCTCTACAGCAGCTACAGCTTTTGAGTAGAACAGCACAGAAACTGCTGCCTGCCTTTTACAGGACCATTTAAACATTAAACATTTGCACTTTTAAGTAGCACAACACTTTCTGATCTAAACGTCAAACCTAGTCACAGTTACTTAAAATACTCTACATATGGTCTTGTCCCAGTTTTGTTAAATCAGATGATTATTGTAACACTACTGCATCGGTTAATGAAGTCAGATTGCAGTCTAACTAAAAGCCTGTAAATGTTTATTCTGTAAAATTTCTCAGTTTTTTTTTCTGTAGTAAAATAAAAACAAATATGGTGAATGCTTTAGTAGCTATAGATTTTGAAACACATGTCTTAAACAAACGCACAATTTGTTCCCATGTAAGATTGTGTATCACTTTCCTAGTTGCTATCCAGCCAATGTCTAACAAAAATGTTTATGCATTATTGATGCCTTGAAGAGTTGATTAGATCTAACAGTTTTATTGATTTATCATACACTTTTGACAGTAAGAATGACTATCTGGGCTTAGACAAATTTGGCATTCAGTTAAGTTGCTGTCGGAACAGCAGGAGAGTACCATACAACCAGATGCTGGACACCAAGAGTGACGGAACTCTGTTCCGGCTTGTCACCTGTTTTTTTTTTTTTTTTTTTTTTTTTTCTTGTTTTGCTCCTGCTGCTACCTTTGCAAGGCAATAATTAGGGTTGACTAGCCGTCCTGGATCTGCACACACAGTCCTGGAATGCTCATAATCCAGTCTCCTATCTCTGCTGCGGTGTGATCGAAGGTTGAACATATTCTTCTGCAAGAACTGCAAACAAAGATATTGTGGGGAGTATTACATAAGCCTAAAAATGAACATGCCATGTCTGTAAATGTCCTTTTGTTTTGTATTATGAGAATAACAATAATATAAGGGAGAGTTGATCATTATATGGAACACAAGTAACATTTAATATTTTTGGTGAATAGTTAATGGTCACCTTAACAATTATATATTGTCTGTAGATATTGTAAAAAAAATAATTTCTCTATACATTAAAGTTAAGGGGCCATATCTACGTTGTCCTGCTTGTGATTTCAGTGTAAGTATAAATGACTGCTTAGTTGTGTTACACATTTTGCCAGTCTTGTGTTTACTTCGCTTGTGGTAAGGAACATTTGAGCCGTTTACACAATGACGTGTTTTACCGAAACCACAATGGTTTTGCTGCTGATTGGTCTCATTTACACAAGGGCACCCCCCTTGTGTCTCACTCTTCGAAAACACAAACTTTTGATTCCTGCAAAGACAGTTTTTGTTTCGTTGCAGCTGCCGCTCCTCTCGTGTAAACAGTAAAGTCTTCTGAAAAAGTTAATGTTGAAGACGCAACACGCATGCACGAGGCACGTCTCTAAAGAAGAGCAGGAAGAAAACTTGGCAAAAAAGTGTGTTTTGGGTGGTTCTGTGTATACTCTCATCACGTCACAATGTTGTGTGAGCAGGAATCAGAAACGGCAAAACTTCTGTGTTTTCCTGACCAGCGTTCTTATGTAAATGGCCCCTCAGACACTGTGGCTGGGGAGCATCATTATTTAAGTACATTTGGATGGCACTGTTGCATGTATAATTGGAGCATATTTGATGAAATTTAAGTTGACTAATTGCTGGTTAGTAGGCCAGTGTGATCTTCTAATAATTGACCAGTGCGTCTCTCTTCATGAAGTAGAACTGTGTCATTTTGGTTGAAAATACACTTGTTTTGTAAAACCATTTATTGGCACTTTAATAGATTACACAGATATAAGATTTACAAAGTGTTTAGGTGCTTACACTTTTAATTGGACCTTTGTAGGGATATTATTACCTCAAAGACGGCACTGTTGGCTTTCTAGTGGATGGCTAGGTAAGTCTCCCCTATGCACATGCCCTGTCAGAGTAATCAAAAGAAATTGGTGCTTTTAGTCTTTGAGGTGCGTGTTCAGTGAGCTTCACCCTGAGATTAGAATTCCTACTTCATCTGAAAAAGACAGAGGTGTTAACAGCGTTGACTTAGCTGCATCTTAAACGCTCGTTCACACTTAACTTGAGCGACGTCATCTATAACCGCCAGGGGCACTTGGTGTGATTATGGAGCTAATGGGGCGGGCCTTGTCATCAGATGCTGGCCTTCTGTTAACATGCAGTTCATTCAAAGGCTGATTGAACATGTCTGTCTTCATCATGCAGAAAGCAACAATGAAATCAGGCCATATTGAGCTGAATTGAAGTTAATGCCAGGAGGAAATTATCATAACTCTATCATACCCACAATGGGCTGATTAAGTCCTACTTACCTGCGAAGCAAACCAAACGCACACTTCTTGTTTTCTGGCCTAAAGCCACATCCATTTGTCGTCATTATTATTTTTAAAACCTGTGTCGCAGTCCGTTAGCGTTGATTAGGAATCTGGCTCACAGGCATTTGTAGTAGACATGGTTGAAATGTGGTCCACTTGGTCACAACCGTAGCTGCATAATATTCCAGAAAAATGCCAACATAGCAATATCGTGCACAATTGCAAAAAGGGAAATAAATGTTATGGACATTACTCTTTTAATTTATCAAAAAGAGGCAGCAAAGCATAAAGATATTACCCCTAAATAAAATCCTATAGCATATCCTTTTGTTTCTAGTATTATTCAGTTCTACTCAGAATTATAGGCCTCTCAAAGATGCCTTGGTGCCCCAGTTCAGCGCTTTTGATACCTCGTTCTACCTTTTGATAAAATACTCACCTATTTTTAGCAACAGAAAATACAATGATGCGAGCATAGAAGAAGAGATGGATCAGTCTTCAATTTGACAGTTGTTAAAGCTCTTTAAGAAATGATATCCCTAAATGTGTTCATAAGACAACTCGATTGGTTGAAGTTGTAGACAGCTGTTTTATTTTTTGTTAACGTTGGAATCTTTGTCACGTTGGAATCTTTTGAACTTTGTCACCATTTTGTTTTTCTCCTGTAAAGCACCACAGTAAGTTTGTTTGTTGCCATAACCGCCCACGGCAAGGAACCGTTTTTGTTCTGTTGCCCAAAACGAGAAGTATTTGTCAGTGAAATGTTTTATTTTGTTATAAAAATTTACCCCATTGTGACTAATGACATAAGATAAATAATTCATATAAGACATTTAAATATTTGTAGAAGTATTTTACAATCATTCACATAAACATTTGCATTTTTTAGTTTTATTAGTCTGCCTGGTTTTCTATTATGGGCCCAGAAAAGGTGTCACTGGCATACTTGCACGGTCAGAGCTCCCTAACAGTACAACCACATGGTTCAGATAAATCACCTGCTTTTATGGGAGGTGCAGCAGGAAGTGTGCAACTGTCGCGGCGCTGGCTTGTCTGAACGACTCGTCAGCTGCTGCAGGGCGTCTTGCAGGGTGTGAGCTGCCACATCACATACCTTTTTTGTGGAGGCTCAGCAAAAGACTTTATCACTGCTTTCTGTGCGTACTCTGCTTCCCACCATGCCAACCAGTCTTAAGCAGCAATATTTTTCTTTTAAATAATGTTATAACTAGTGCTGCACAATATTAGATAAAATGTGCAATATGAATATTGTGATATTACTTGCAATATTTGAAAGTTACACAATGTTGGAAAGAATAAATTAAAGGCTCTTGACTAATTTCCACTGGTCAAATCAAGAGCTAAGTATCAAAGATTGGCAGTATTAAAGATTATACTAGGACTAAACCAGTATAAAACGGGTCTAAACTAGGAGTAAATGTAGCAATCCAGGACTTTTTTTATTTTATTTAATTTTTTATTTTTATTTATATATTTTTTTATTTTTATTTATACTTTTTTATTTATTTATTTGGAAGCACCACAGTTTGAGTTAAAGTTTTGTTTTGACAAGTTTGGATGCTTTGGAGAGAGAAAACAAAGTACAAGTCAAAGAGTTTTGCGATAAGTCATTCTTGGTGGTACAAATATTGCGATCAGTAATATCGCAATAATGATAAATTTGCATTTTTTTTTGTGCAGCCCGAGTTAGAACTTGCAATACTTAAATACTAAATGCCCCCTCAGACACACTACAAAATGGCGTAATCACTATATAGTGATTAATGTGTTGATTTAGACACATTTAATGATGATTTTTAGTGTTGTATATCCTTTTTCAAAAAAGACATTTCAAAGACACAAACATTACCAGTGTGGTGATGCTTATATTCTCTAAATTGTCTTTTCATCGTTCATTGCAGTGCTCTGCAGAGGTTAAAGTATGCTTGTTGTAGTACATTTATAGGATGTGTACTTTTTATTAAGCCACTGTGCATCAACGTGACTTCCCCTCATGTTTCTGCTGAGAAGTTAATGGAGTCGTATTGTGGAAACACCACTGAAGTTCCTTTTTATTAATAAGGAACCTCTGTCTTACTGTTGACCTCATGATGTAGCTCACAAAGGCTAAGGAATAATGAACAGGAAACAGAATTATTATTATTATTATATTTTGGTCACATTTTTTACATATCCACAATCAATAGTTTTCTTGTAACTAGGCCTATATTTTCAAGACATTAGATCATGTGTAAAATTATATGAATGACATATTTTTATTTAACCTTTTAAATCGCAGGACTGGACTTTATTTCTTAGGTCCACCAGCACGGAACCCCAAATTTTCGAACATTCACTCGGGGGCTAGTGGAAGTGTAAAATACAGTGTGTTTAGTTTTAGCCAAATAATATATATATTTTTTGTTATGTCATTACATGTCATTTTTTGTAATCCCCCTGGCATTATTGTATTTGGCAGATTTATTTTCATTTATGTACCTGCTTGTACTGCCCATGTTTTTTTTTTTAAACTAACTAAAAAGACTTTCAGACAAGTGGACCTGGGGTCTTCACCTGGCCCAGTTTATTTCTCTGATCTTCCCCACCTTTCCCAATCAGAGCCTGCCCGAACGCTCATTTTCAGTAAAAACAGCATCTTCCAGGATCATCACTACTGTCAGAATTGACAAATTTACCTGCTTTTGCTCATTTTTATTTGACCAGTAATCGACCTCCCCTGTCCTGTTGGGACACAGTGTCGAGTTAAAGTAAATTTTTCAAACTAGTGCGTTACAGAACAAGAACTTGACCACAATCATAAGCTAGACCTCTTTGGCTCAGAACTCTGTTATTGCCACAGTTTTCTCTACCTTGCAACGCACAACGTAGCATAGCGTCTCAGTTTAATCATGATCTTTTATTTCCTGCAACATGTGTAACACTTACATTTACAATCTATGGTGTAACATGATAAATAATGGCGGTCTCTGCGATTTTATTTTATTTTTTTATTTTTTTTTATTTTTTATTTGTATTTTAACTATTGCAATTAGATTGCCAATGCAATTAATTGCACAGCCCTATTAAAAAGCACAATTTTGAGATGCCAGAGATTAAAAAAAGTTCAATTGCAGTTACTTTTTATCTCTACTACTGAGAAGCCAATTTAGCACTTGAGTGCCTGGAGAAAACACTAAAATGAAGCTCATTTTAAACCACCGCTGTAACGTTTGGATCAAGTTAAACGCTGTGACAAAAATCCTGTTTCCCATAGCTTGCGCCGCTGTATCAAAAAGCAAGGTTTCATCAAAGGGCCCTCAGCAAAATGGCGGCATAGTGCCACAGGCAAAACTGGATAAATGGTGTCACACACCAGCGCAGAGGCCCCAGCAGACGAAGCCTCCGATGCGTTCCAAAGAATCCCTCTGAGTTGGCCCATTGTGTTGTGGAGGAACGGTGAATAGTGTTCTCCAGCATGGGGGAACAATATGTGATTGTTCCCCTGCTGTGGCGAAGAAGCTGTAGGTTACCGTCTGTACCATCGCACTCACCCCGAGGAGGAGATATACTGCGAAATCTGTGCGCGCTTACCAGGGATTTTTAGGAGGTTTAGAGCTCTGCAGTGCTGGTTTTGTGAAGCTGTCGGTGCCGGCAGGAGCAGAGCGTGCACCCCTTTTTTGGCAGTTTTTTTGTTTTTATAGAGCTTTTTTGTTTACATGCCGTCAGTAATATGTGCTGACAGCGAGCAAATAACGGCAAATACCGATTGCTGTGGGATTTTTGAAGAAGAGTAACTGGAGTGTAATTTCATAGCATGTCATTTAAGTCCTTAAAGGAGTTTGGTGTTTCTGCTGAACGACTGAGCTCAATTTGTAAAAGATGGATGACTCGCGTCCAAAGGTCTGTCTGCAAACTGGTTTTACAGTCCGTCAGTCCAACAATGCAACTTGATTTTTGACTGTGTGCTCTCTTATATTGTAACCCCAGCAATTTTCTCCTTATTTATTGTTCTTGTGGTCCTCAGTCTGCCATAATCTCCTTCTACATTGTATGTATTTGTGCTTCTGATTAGGCTACATGCATTCTCGCCAACAGTAAACGTATGTAAGCTCAGTTTAATGCGAGTGCGTTGGGGTGTTGTAGGCGGATGTATACTAGTGGATTTTGATTCTCTGTCCCTATGGCTCACCTGCAAGGAAATGACACAATTTAGTTTATCATTCACCCCAATTACCACCTTTTATGTTCTAGAAATCTTCAACTTTGAACAGCGTGTAACCACATTTAACGATTCTGCAACTGCAGTGAGAAATTATGACACTGCAAATGTCCTAAACCAAATATTTAGGTTTCAGAGCTTTCAGACTTTAAACTGAATGTGACACAGTATGTTGGTTGTTGAAGCTATTGACCAATCATTGTCCCAGCAAACACACTCTTCTAGTTAACAAGCAAAGCCTTATTTGGCCTTTTTTATCTTTCCTTTTTTAATTTCTAGTGCAATCTGTTGGACTAATATTGAGTGCAGTTTTATTTTTTTGGCCAAAGTTAAATGAAACACAGTTTTACTTTGGCTTCCAAAGTTCATAAATTACCCTTTCTGACCCACATAATGTACCAGCTCTGTTGGAATTGTAATGAAATGGGAGACTATAGGTTGTCAGTTTTTTGAGTTAAAAGAGCTCCATCTTTACAATTCTGTGAGGTTCAGATCTAGATATCAAAAGTATTATTGTGGGATGGGGTATAAGCAAAATTTTATTTTTTTTTAACCTGCAATATTGATGAATTAAAATGCCCAAAAGATCCTGTCACATTGATTAGCCTGTATATTGACTCCTGTCCTACACTGAGAAATAATTCTTAAGAATAATGTTTTGTCCACCAGTGGAAGAGCTTATCGTTCTTTTTATATTGTTTTTCTTCTTAGCAATGGCAACGGCAGCAAGATGAACGGGTCACTGGAGCACTTGGATCAGCCAGATCCTGATTCAATCAAGATGTTTGTGGGACAGATCCCCCGCACCTGGTCAGAAACAGAGCTGAGAGAGCTGTTCGAGCCCTTCGGACCAGTGCATCAGATTAACATCCTCCGAGATCGCACTCAGAATCCCCCGCAGAGCAAAGGTAAATGACAAGATTTAGGATTATGTTGCCATCAGCTTGAAACTGTTTGGGTGGAAACAGTTTTCATTACTTGACATGTTTAACATATTAAAATAATGCTTGTGATACACTCAAATTGAAATTAATTGGCCAGAATGAAGTTTCGGTCTTGCCTTTTTAAGGTTTAGTGGTCAAGCTCAATCCTCCAGAAACATGTTATGGTGGCATCATTCGTCAGCACATTTCACCATTGACATTGGGCAAAGCACAGCATTGCTTGTCTGCGCACGCACTGCACTGTTTCTGCTTGCAGTCTAGATGATTCAATAGCCCTTTGTTTCAGCTTTTCCAAGTAACATCTTCATTTGAACCTTAAAATGTCCACTTCCTCTTTACTTGGTTTTGTGTTGTAAAAGCAGCATTGTATGAAGAAAATCTCAGGAAATTGACTCGCTCACTTTTTTTTGAAACGGCGCTTGAGTCGAGTGATTCAGTTTACGTTGCAATTAGAGCAGATGTTGAAGTGGGAGCCTGCTGTCTGTAGAAAGCTACAAAGTGCCTCTGGAAGTGCTCACTCCTCTGTAACTAACTGCAGGTGAATAAAGTAAACGACATCCGCACTGATGTAACTGTCTGCGGTGTACCTCTGCACCCAGATTTTAATTCACTTGATGTTTTAAAGGCACTAAGCCCCTCTAGGATTTAACACGGAAGAGTGCGGTATCTTTGGGCTTTTTATGTGCTGATTTGCAGTTTGTGAGCTTAGTTTGCTTCAGAGACCATTGTGCTGATACGTTCAGGGAGGTGGTTTAGGCCTGACTCGACCTTCATTAAAATAGGTATTTAATGAAAACAAATGTAAAATCAATTTACCAGAACACTCAGCCAACACTCTGAACCTTTTTATAGAGAAATGGCTGTAGGGCTCCCTAGATCGAAAAGAGCCGTTACTCCTTTTTCCTTTCAAATGCCAAATTTGGATATTGAATGAGTTATCAAGCCTTTTAATAAAAATATTGTACCATAATGTTGTCCCCGGTGTGTACAGAGATAAACAAGGGAAGTCTCTGGGGTACTTATTATTTTGTGTGTTTAAATATACAGCCAACAGTGTGCAGTTCATTGGGAGGCTGAGGAGTTCAAAGCCCCCCTTATTTTTTTCTTTTTTTTTTTAGCGGGCCCTCCTCTGTTCTGTCAGCTGTGATGGCCTATTGACATGTTAATGAAATGTTAATGTATTCAAATAGATAATCTGGCCTGATCACAGCGGCCTTTGGCTAACGCCTACTGTGTGAGGTGAATTTGTTTGTGCTGCAGTCTCAGGGCCATCAATTTCACTGCCATACTTTTTTCTCAGTGTTAAAAGTTTAAAGAAAAGGAGACCGAGTTATCATAGCATAACATGTATTTGCAAATGTTTATCTTATATGGATGGGTTATCTTTCAGCGTGTATATGACTCTTGCTTTTGATTTTGTCAGCTGAGATGCTGTCACCAATTTCATTTTTAGTTTCCTGCCACAGATCTATTGAAAAGCGCTCACATCTGCAATTTTTTAGGTTGTGTCTTCTGCAGATCATGAAAAATTCATCTGATAACTATCACGCCTCTCTGGATGGTTTATTTAGCTCCAGTAAACCGTAGGCAGGGCTAAACAGCGCAGAAAGAGAGCTCAGCTGGTTGGGAGTGAAGAGAACTGCTCGATGCATTTTAGAGTTCAACAGCCCTCCCCTCGGCCTGAGAGCTCCAGTAACAGAATAATACACACTATGTAGGTCAGAGACGCTGCAGTGCTCCACTTCCTCAGCCCAGTGAAACTGACAGGCTGGAACGCCACTGGCGGTCTGCTGGGACGGAAGGATGAGAGGGTTATTTCCCTCCCCCTCCTTTTTTTTTTTTTTTTTTTTTTTTTTTTAAATAAATACCCCTTCCCCCACCACCGAGCTCTCACTCTGCCTCTCTCGTCTTTGTGCCATATTCATATTCAAGTATTTTTGCGTGTGCATGCACTGTATTCTTGCGTAATGTTCTGTGATGTGTTGATGGGTGGGGACGATGCCCTGGCTTGCCCAGACCCTGTCGACCGCGCTTCGCTGCCTCTTGACAGCTCACTAACCCTGTGGTCCTCTCTATGGCCATGTCACCATAGCCTTCAACTCTCAGATCACTCTCAGTGTCATACACAAGTAACTGTGTGCATCCTCTAAGAATATCCTGTCACATGTTGCTAACATGTGATATACTGAGAACTTACCTTCATCTTTTTAGCTTCATTCCTGTTCTGCAGCAGCCTCTGTGTAACATTTACTGTCTGAGTGCGCAGTGTTTTTAATGCTGTTTTGGTCCCTCTCCCACCCATTGTTTATTCCTGTGTTCTCTCTCTGCAGGATGCTGTTTTGTAACTTTTTATACAAGGAAAGCTGCACTGGATGCCCAGAATGCATTGCACAACATAAAGACCTTAAGTGGGGTGAGTAAGCACAGTATGGACTACCTTTAGCTACTTGAGCCGGTGCAGGTAGTGAGCTGTATGCAGCTCGATAATGAGCGCTCTGCTCACTGAATGCCAGTGTGGCCAAATAATATCTGCCCCCACAATGCACTAACATCACTCTAAGAACTGAGTACCTTGACTTGGTCAGCCTGATTATCAAGTCAAACACACAAAGGCTGCTTGACCAGGAGTGGGTTATACTGAGGCACATAGCCTGTTGGCCACATAGTAGCCATACATTTTTATTTGAACAATGAAGTTTGAGTATGAACACTGTCTCCTAATTCCTCATTTGATTTATTTAGAGATTAAAGCTCAGTCATCCACGATATTTGCAATTGCTTGTTAAACCTTTACCAATCCGCTCTGCCCATTTTAAATTACTCCCTTCCGATCAATTTAATCTTTACTAAACAACTCTAGCCTTCAATTAAATCAGTAGAGCAGTCCATTGGAGAGGGGCTGCTGTCACTAAAGTTACAGGTAAATATTGAACCAGTTTGATGAATGAGAGTAGTAGTCTGCACATACAAGCGGAGCTCTCTTCACTGGAGAACTATCAATCAGTTTGACATCTCAAATAAAGAGTGGTCTAAGCTCAGCTCGAGTCCCTGGCTGCACTGTTGTTGGCGTCGACTACAGGTGACGGAGTTTCCTGTCTGTGGCCTTTTTTTTAAGCTCCTGTCATTATTATTTTTTTTTTGGCAATTAGTGTAATTATTAGGTGTGTTTTGAAAAAATCAATTCATTAAACAATTTTGATTATTTATGTTAGTAATAATGCCTGAAAAGAGCAGTGTCTAGCATGACATGCATCACCTGATGCCTTTGGAATATGGTGCTAAAGCAGTAAACGGCACCAACAAGCTCCATGTGAAAATTGACACAATTACAGCAAATTATACTCAGATTTGTCACACATTTTTTTGCCCCTACTTCACCTCAAGTACATTATAGGTCATTAGTCATATTTTACATGTTACAATTGAGGTAAAGGATATATAAAAATATATAAATTTATTTCCAAACATAAAATGACTACCAAAATGCGCCAATGACAATGGCTTGTTTTCATTTTCCTGTTTTTGTTCATGTGCATTGCTCTCCATGGTCAGTGACGCTAGCCAGTACCCATACTGAGCAGGCCATCTGTCTGCATCTTTTTAGTGCTTGTCTAAAACAAACCCACCACTTTTCATGAACACAACCTGCTCAGGTATCTCATGGATAAATAATACTTTCACCTCACATGGCAAGTAAATATGCTAAAAATATTCAAGCCAGTCTTTTTTTTTTCTTTTTTTTTTCTACATCTTCTCAAAATTACTCCCCAACTGTACAAGTTCTACTCGTTGTCTTCCAAATTGCTCAAATTGATGATTGATGTTGACAGGAAGTCTATCATAAGTCTACACTACAGCATCTATGAAATTGGATACTGGAGAATTTGATCTCCACCATCAACGCAAAGACACTTCCTCCTGAATCTGGTTGAGAGCAATGATAGTCTTAGAATCTGAGTGGAAAATAAGAGGCTGGCAGCACTGCTCCAAGAAGAGTGGACAGGCCCTTGTGATAATAATAATATAGTACACCACCTACATAGCATATTATACTTGCCAGTTACAATGTTAACCATTTTCTTTTCATTTTTTTTTAATACCAGATGCATCATCCTATTCAGATGAAACCCGCTGATAGTGAGAAAACAAGTGGTAAGTAGCTTTGAAAAGAGGACTGCTGATTTCAACTCTTCATCTTTCCACTGTGACCAACACTGAGAGGAACATTTGACCAAGACAAAGACGGGTACAAGGAGTGGCTGGGTAGTGGCTGTCTCTAATTCTAAAATGAAGGCTTGAAAAGGACATAGTTCGGGAAATGTGCAGCAACAGACAATTTCTATACAGTGTCAAGGGTTAGGGGGATTAAGTGCTTTAAAAGGCACCAAGAAGAGTGGATCAGAAGCAATGCACAAATGGCTGATATTCTCGACTGTCTAGAGACCTAGACACTGAGGGGGTGGGTGACCCACAAGTTGCCAAGACTTGTACAAGAGGCTGGCACCTTGAGTGTGAGGCAGAAAATGTGGCAGCATGACAGGAACGGCGCATGGATAAGAAAGAGGTGTTAGATCCAGGACCTGATGTAATTGCTCTCATTGTTGGAAATTTGATTATTATTTTTTTTAATAGCTTTTTGTGTATTTTTTTCTTTGCAGCAGTGGAAGACCGAAAACTCTTTATAGGAATGGTTTCAAAGAAATACGGCGAGAACGAGGTCAGAATGATGTTCTCCTCTTTCGGTCAGATCGAGGAGTGCCGAATTCTCCGGGGACCAGATGGTCAGAGCAGAGGTAGGTGTGCTTTGAGTACAGAAGCAGGTTTTATTGGCCTCACGACTGCCACCTTCAGCACAAACGGTACATATTCTCATCAAGTATTTATCCTGGCCCCTCCCTTTTGCTTTATTTTTACCTCCTCCGCCTCTCAAATCAAGTGCTATTCACCTTCAGTAGCACCCATTTCAGTCCCTGTAGTCTATCCCTATCGGCGCTGTGACACTCAGCCTCCACATCTCGCAGTGAAGGGCCACTGTTCTCGCCGGCCAACACAATGGGCTGTCGCCTTGGCAACAGCTGGCTGCTGGTGTTGGTGGGCTCAGCTGGCAGGCGGCTCAGCTTCTCCTTTACCACCTCCTCCATCACTCTCTACAAAGGCTGGAATTAGCTTGTCGTTGAATCTACCTACTTAGCTCTATGCCACATAAAGCCTCAGCGATGGCGGGTCGTAGCAGGGCTCTTGGTTGATTAGACCTTTCAGTGGCGGCAATTGAATAGACCTCAGTAATTACATCCAGCCTTATATATATATATATATAACAGTAACTTCAAATCGAGAGAATATCCATTTCAAAATCTTTTTTTTTCTACATATAGGCTTTCAATGTGTATTTTTGTGTGCATTGTATGTGTGTATAACTGTTTGACCATGACACCTCATATTCAAGGCTCTTTGGGACGCAGTTAAATTGTTAATCACTGTGCTCATGTGACACGTGTTACTGTTTCCTTGTTTTGTTCTTTCTCCATGTGCTAACAAGTGAGGGTGATTCTGTGTGCTTGGGAGTTGCCATTCTCTGTACAATGTGTTATTTGGGGTTCATAACGAGTTGTCCAAACCTTTTGTCTTGTTTTTGTTTCTTCTTGTCCCTCCCTCCCTCCTCCCCCCCTTTTCCTATTGTTCCCCCCTACAGGCTGTGCGTTTGTCACATTTGCTACCAGGGCAATGGCACAGAATGCAATCAAAACCATGCATCACTCTCAGACTATGGAGGTACTGTACCCCTGAGCACCTGCTTCTCCTTTTTTCCCCTTCATACATTCTGCTGCCCCCTTGTGTTGGAAAGATGAACTGTCCATGCATTCATCAAAAAGCATGAGTCATTTTCCAAAAACACTCTTGCTAATTTGCCAAATAATTCAATAAAATCTGAAGCATTGTTGAATCTAGAACTAAAGGGATACAGCTTGACTTGCTATCATTACTGATTTTGGGCCAAATCAAATGCATGTCACTTAATGGTAACATTTTACAAAGCCTCTTTTCGGCAATCTAGATCTCTTAGCCACTCAAATAAGGACCTCACGCTAGAGGTTAACCAAGAATTAGCCTAGACTTGAGCATACATCCAATTAGATTCCTCCACAAACTGGGTCTTTGTCCTCTTGAAGTCAGTAGAGTCTTTGTGGAAGTAGAGCAGCAGTAATTTGACAGCTAGTAGGTCAGAGGCTCCCTAGTGAAGCATCAGACCAAATCTAATTAGGAACCGAACCAAACATAGCCCTCGTCAGCGCAGATTATTGCAGACCCCATTGGTGGTGCCACCCATTTCCCCCTGTATCACTACTTCCCCAATTCTCAGCTGCCATGGGGGTGTTGCTGGTGCAGAAGCCATTTTCCCTATTCAGCCTGGTCCCTGTCTGGCTCAACTCTCAAAATACTTTGCACCGCATGCCTCGTGTTCATGCGTCTGTCTTAATGATATCTGTCTGTTTGTGAGACTGTCTGTATTGTAATGCATATATCTAAAGGTCGGCTGACAGGACCCTGTTTAAATGTTTCTATTTTCTGTGTGTTGTCTCCATCAGTCTGCTTGTCTGTGGACTTGATCAAGCTCCTCCCAAGTGCTAAAAAAAGTTCACTGTCTGCAGCAGATTTGTGCTTTTCATGGAATGAGGCCTGAGCTATGCATGGCAGATGTCTTCTGTATGTTAGCTTTATTATGAATGCTACAGGCATATAAACACTTCAAGCTGAAACAATACTTCCCCTTTTTTTTTTCTTTTTCTTTTTTTTTTTTTTAATGGTTCCCTGAAATTAAAGTTTTCACACACAATGGTAAACATACTTGCTTTTCTAGTTAGTAATGTCCCTTAACTTATTGATTTTCACGCTTTAGGGCTGTTCCTCACCTTTGGTGGTTAAGTTTGCTGACACTCAGAGAGATAAGGAGCAGCGGCGCCTGCAGCAGCAGCTAGTACAGCAAATTCAGCAGCTCAACAGCGCCTCTACCTGGGGAAACCTCGCTGCATTGGGAGCAATCACACCACAGTACCTGGCTGTAAGTCTTTCTTATTCTGTTAGTGAAAGTGGACTATTATATTCATACATGCATGATGTGAAATGATCTATGTGAAACCTCATTTATAGATCTGAGTATATACATGCTGTACTGTTAAAATGATTGCTTTGTGCGTTACTTCAACAGTTGCTGCAGCAGGCCACATCTACCAGCAATCAAGGCAGTTTCAATAGTATTCAGAGGCTAGGAGGTGAGTTTATTTAAATTCTTAAGCTATGAGCATCAAAGTCACATACTACAGCTCAACAAGATAATATCTAGTTTTCTAAAGGCTTAAATTACATTGACTTGGCTGTTTAAAAATGAAAACATGAAATGCTACATTTGTATCTAAAATTGTGGTACCAAAGACTCCTTTTCAGGCTAGTAGACATACAATGTCATGGCCTCTTTTCTTTCTCAAATTGACCTCAGTAGTTAGATTTGAGTCTGATGGCTGCCTTTTTTTTTTTTTTTTTTTTTTTTTACAGGTATGAATCCTCTTCAGCTCCAGAACCTTGCCACATTAGCTGCTGCTGCCGCCGCAGCCCAGAGTTCTGGCAGCCCAACTTCTAACAGTCTCTCCTCAAACAGTGCAGCCTTGGGAGCTCTGGGAAGCCCAGGTATTAAAGAACTAAGACATGTGCAATATTTATATCACTGTATAGATGTGATCTCTAACTTTCACTGTTTGCTGCATTTAGTCTTAAAATGATCTCTATATAGCAAGTGTAAGGCATGACCTTTTTAGGGGCAGATTCAAACCTACTGAAAGATGCACACAGTCTGCCTCTGCAGCTATGATGGTACCTACGAAATGATCTGCAAAGCTCAGTCATCCACCATTTGCCAAAGGGTCCTCAGTTACTCCCCATTTATTTTATAGGAGTTAATCAACCTATAGCCAACATTATGAGAGTTCCCATTTTCCCTTAACCTTTATAAAAATGTATTTGCTCCATTTTTATATTTGAGCCAATTGCAGTAGCAGTAATGAGCTCTTCAAAGAGGCTGATTTTTATTTATTTTTTTTATAAACCTACTACCGCCTGACTAACGGCAGCTTATGTCAACCTATCAAGCTTAAGCTAATTGGCTGTATTCTTACTGTGTGGTGACATGTTTGCTCTTTTAATTGTCTCAGCCGGTTCAACAACAGGGTCCAGCGCCGGTGCTGCCATGAACACCTTGGCATCTCTTGGCACACTGCAGGGTCTCACTGGGACCTCTGTGGGTCTTAACAACCTTAATGCTCTCACCAGCAGCGTTGGTAGGAAGATTCTTTTGCCAATGTTTCGTTTTCATAATAAAGCATAACAAGAAGTAGACATGACATTGAAGATAAGGTCAAGCCTCATCCTCCTTTTTTTTTTTTTTTTTTTTTTTTTTTGGTGCTACAGGTATGGGGGCCATGAATGGAGGATTGGGAGCCTCCATGGCCAATGGCTCAGCAGCCAGCTCTATGGACGCTCTGACTCAGGCGTACTCAGGGATGCAGCAGTACACCTCTGCCCTGCCCTCTCTCTACGGTCAGTCTCTGCTGCAGCAGAGTGTGGCAGGCAGCCAGAAGGAAGGTGAGCCGATCCTCAGCACACAACAGCATGTCATGTTATGCATTTTTGAATGTGCATTTAACATAGTCTTTGTGGGTCTTTTACAAAATGGAGTAGGGCCAGAGGGTGCCAATTTGTTTATCTACCACCTGCCCCAGGAGTTTGGGGACCAGGATCTCCTGCAGATGTTCATGCCTTTTGGAAATGTGGTCTCTGCCAAAGTCTTTATTGACAAACAGACTAATCTGAGCAAGTGCTTTGGTAAATTAGTTTTACATTGAGAGTAAATTTTAGCCCAAAATGGTCAACAGAATTTAATTTTACTTTTTTCCTTTCAGGGTTTGTCAGCTATGATAATCCTGTATCTGCACAAGCTGCCATCCAGGCCATGAATGGTTTCCAGATTGGAATGAAGAGGCTGAAGGTTCAGCTGAAGCGTTCCAAGAATGATAGCAAGCCCTACTGATCCTAGCCCCGGGGCACTCCCCCTCCCCAGCTCAATGTTAGCACTGCTAGGGTAAGTTCACCCTCCTGCCAAGGTCACCACAGCAGAGACTCAGTGGGGCAGGGGGATCAAAGCCCACCACATGAGGGCGACTCAACCTATTCCCAAAATGGTTGCAATGATCCTTCACATTTTATTGTATTCCATCCCTGCAGTTTTATCTTGTAATTTTGAGTCAATTTGATATTTTAATGTATGCTTATTTATGACTATCACTGGAGTCAGTGTTCGCTGGAGGTATTTTGTGTCACTGTATTTAGTGGAGAGCGTCAGGTGTCTATCCATACCATTTCATTGCCTTCAGGTCAAGCTTAGACGGGTTGAATAAGGATCAGTTGTTGAAGGGCTGAAGCCAGGCCATGTAAACCCCGAGCCCAGAGCTTCAGTCATTGTTTGGCTTCTTGCGTGTAGTCCGTCTCATTTGTCCATTGTTCTTGATGTAAATCTTTTGCACTCAGAACCTCCTCCCGCCCAAGTCTCTGCTGCCCCATGTCCTCCCCTCTGTCCCTCCCTCTGTTGTGTTGTCCAAGCTAGTTGAGTGAGGCTACCTCTCTCTATTAACAACCACTTCCAGTCATTCCATCCATCCTCCAGGCCTCCTTAGAGGGTCTGGCTTTAGATGGATTTGTTTGGGTGCCAAGTATATAGTTAGTGCATGTTGTCTTGTTGAGTCTCTGCCATATGTCTTGGTGGTGTCACAGCTTAAATCTATGTATTGTTTTGTTTTCGGGGGAAGGGGGGGTTTGTTTACCGCACTGTCTTTACTGTTTGTGGTGATTGTTTTTGTTGGTTTTTTGCCTCATGGCTTAAAGATTCTTGTGCTGTGCCCCTAACTTTCTCTTCTCTCCTCTGTGTCTCCTCTCTGTTCCTGTTGTGTTTTGTTCCTTTCTAGAACAAATCTCCATGCCTGTTTGCTCATCATTAGCCTAGCATGTCTTCATGATGTTGAAAGCCAAGCCAAACTCGTGGCCTCATCATCCCACCATTGTCTGTGATGTCTCTCTAAGCTCGCCTGACCAATACCTGGCCACCCACTGACCCTTGACCTTAGTTCAACCTGATTTTCTGCATGTGTTCATTATTTTTATATTTTTTTGTTCTGTATAGAAATGTGACAGGTGGGAGAGAGGTCAAGCAAATCAATGTGAAAACTTACCTATGTTCAATTCATTTAAAGAAATGTTTTATTTTTTTGGTGAATGTTTTAAAACCTGTGGGATTTCTTTTTAATTTTGCTCTTTTTTTTTTTTTTTTTTTGTTGCTTTCTTTTTACCTCTCTCAGTAATGTTCACTTGAAAGTTGAATACAGGGATTGGCACGCAGCTGTGCTATTTGGTGCCATTAGCAATATGTTGGCTTCTTAAAAAAAAAAAAAAAGTGCTACAGACCACTTACCAACACTTTTGAAAGTCTGATCAGTAAAACCCCTCTCAGTGCTCTGTAATGATCTGTACATTTTGCGGGCAGTGTAAAAAAGAAAAACAAAAAAAAAAAACTTTCACCAAGGCTAATATATATTTTCCATTTTATTTACAAAATTATCCAGTGTGTTCTTTGAAGAAAAAAAAATATTGATGGCACAATAACAGGTCCATTTGCTCTGTTTAGAGAAATGGCACCTACATGAGTCAACTTTTTTAGAACTGATTCACAAATAGACAATCTGTGGTTTAAATGCACACTTAGATTACCTATATTTTATACCATTGAATCTATAGAATTTAACTAACAGAACCCAGGTAAACGTTGGGTTTTTTGTAGATTATGTTGTATTGTCATCTGTGTATGTGGGTTTGGGGGGAGGGAGTCTTCAGAGTAATTTTTTTTTTTTTTTTTTTTTTTTTAGTTTGGTTGTTTTCAGGGTCATTCAAAGCTCAGTTTAAAATTTCTCCATTGTAATTTGAAATTTTGAGATGAAAAACATTTTCTGTATTTGGTCACATGTTGAGTTTGGAGATTTTGTTCCCGTGTCAAAAACAAAACTTTCATGGTACGTTTTTGTTAACACTCTGAATTAATAATTTAATAGATGTTTCACTTTGGTTTAGTTTTGATTGCCTAATGTTTAAATATGTTTTACACTGTCTGTACTGTGAAACTACAGATGTCAGACAATGTACTTTTGTTTTATTAAGTGCCCACGTGTCAAACTCAGTGTTTATTGAAGTCACACAACATCCATTTCCTGTGATATTACCTACCTTACTTTACATTTATATGCTTGCATGCAAACACAGTTACACATACTGACACTTTCTGTGGTTGCAAATGTGGGAGCCCCTGAAGAAGAGATCGCTTGGACACAACACTTGACCCGTGGGTCTCTGCACACGTTAAAGACACACACACACAAACACACACCGGCTAGCTTTTTAAATTTTAGTTATTGCTCTTCTGTTAAGTGACTTCCAGTATCATGTTTCTCAACACAGCACATTGACACTACTAACCCATCACAATAGTGTTGGTTTACAAATACATTCCATTTGTTCAGCACAAGTTTACACTTTTTTTAAAAAAATTGGGGTGGTCTTTCTGTCCGCTGTACAAGTTGTGACAACCCTGGTTATTAACCACTTCACCCCCAAAGAAAGGGTTCCCTAAAAACTGCATACCCAATGGCGCTAAAGAGTTGTCAACTCAGGGGCTGCTTTGTGTGAAACTAGATCACGCAGGGTTATGACACAAAATGCACAATTGTCACCATTTGACCTTTAAGTTTCAATTTATTTTTCTTAAAATACATAAATATTCCAAAAAAGGAGGTACCAAATTGAACTAGTGCTTGAGGAGTTGTTTTGTAAGAAAACATTAAGCACAATTATGGGCTCTAATCACTTTTGCAGAATGTGTGTGTGATTATATCCCAAAATTTTCAAGGTACCACTAATTTCACTTTTTAATGTGGGCATGTGCTTTTTACAGTGTGTTTTTTCTATCCAAATGCAATACAATATTCAAAGTGCCATATATCTATATATACGTCTAGAAACTGCCTACACATTCTATTAGGCCTTGGTTAGAGATTGCTGCAGTTCGCCTTTTTATCTATTTCTGCCAGTGTCCTGAAAAGCTTTTGTCACTTGCTCATGTGTCCCCTCTCCCCTCCCCCACTCTGTGTTGAGTTATTGGTAAATGTGTATTGTGATGTACTATTTGAACAGTTGGTTTAAAAATTGCAGATAAACAATAAACTTACCTATACGTTTAAAGTTAACCCTCTTTATTAGTGAGTGTGAAACATGTACTGTAACACTTTTCGATACAAAACACAATATGGTGTAGAACTGACATGGGAGATCTGTTTAGGAAGATGTGCAAACTTGAACTCTCAAAGAAAACAAAGGGAGATTAAAATTTGTGTCAAACACTGAAAATGGTTGCAGGTCTGTGGCTTTATGAAGCATATGTATGGTGAAGTGTTACTGTGAATATTTAAAAAGCACAATGTACAGTCCAAAGTGGTCCCGACAGAAACTTTTGACTCGCTTCAGGGGCTTCCATCACAAATCCAGTTAATCACTTTCTTTTGTTTTATAACAAGTGCTATTTTTTGGGGGCTGTGTGGTAGTTTGCATCTCTCTAGATATTGTCTTGATCCAAAACAAAAGAAACCTTTTCCTGTGTTCATTTCTTATAATCAGTAGAACTCAAATAAGTTAATAGATGTTTTTGTCTTGTCTTGAAGCCAAAGTGGGTGCATCTTGATGTGATCTGTATACATAAAGTAGTTTTATGTTAAATTTTTTTGAAACTGGGTGGGATTTGAAAAAGAGAGACATACAGGCTTTTCAATTTCTACTGGTTGTTCATATGTATTTTGTACCAGTGAAGCTTTTTATATTGGAAATTAAAGAAAAAAATCTACTTTGGAAAAAAATTGTCTGCCCTCTCAATGTGGCCTCGTCTCAACTAGATCTTGAGTTTGGCCTCTTTGGTGGTGTCAAGCAATTTTTTTTTTGTCATTAGTTGTTTTTTTGTCTCTAAAGATGCCTGAATATTTCTTTTTCTTTTATTTTTATTTTACTTGGATCTCTAAATGTTTCTCATTTTGTGAACAGTTTTTTGGGGGGTGGGGCTCTTCTAAATCGTGGTAAGTTTCATGTTAGTACTTGTGCTGTCCACATAGTTTTATGGTCATCAAGATTTCGACAACTTGTGAATAAATGTCTTAGTTAAAGAGTTAACTATCTGTTTAGTTTGAGCCTTGCTTTATACCTGTGTAGTTTTCTGTTTTCCCCATAGCGGAGTGTGTAGCCGAAGGACTGTTCTTTTTTTGGTCAATGTTTGTTCATGTGTGGTGTGTTTCTTTGCCTCTGTCTCCAAATTAAACCATTTCCCCTAATATGGACTGTGTCTGTGCGTTGTGCTTGTCCAGTGGTGTAAATACATTTACCTTTCCCCGTGTGTTGGTCATGTCTCGCTAACATTTCTCTGTTGTGCCTTTTTTGCTTCTTTCTAATCTGAGGGAAATAGTGTGTGTGTGTGTGTGTTGGAAAATTCAACTGAATTGTAATTAACCAAAGAGTATTGAAACAAAGTTTTGGCCTCTTATTTATAAATTTGTAATAACAAGTACCAAGAAAAAGTTTTACTTCTATTATTCTATCTATTCCTACTATCTTAAAGAAATGTGACAAATTTCTGTAAGAAGTGTGCATACAAGCTGAACTTCAAGATGCTACGAGGCAGCTGGACTCCATTGATTATGTGGTGGAACACAAAGGGGAGAAGCTAATTCAAATTGAACAAGTAGGGTTTGTTAGTAGCAAGGGTGTAGTCTTATTTCCTCTTGAAGTATCAGACATACAATTTACTATGTTTTTAAGTCTAGAGTAAGATAGGCATGCTCTAATGGCAGCTGCAAATGCAACTACACAATAAAAATTTAATCCAGGTCCAATTAACAATCAGTCTATGTGTTGCTTGTTTTGCCAGAAGCACGAATAGTAAAACTTGAATGGCTGGCCAGGCTTTTCGCTTTGATTCTGAACTAAGTTTTCCTTGTTCTTGACTAACACCTTTCTGATTAAAAAAAACAAAAACATTCTCATTGCACTAAAATTGGAAACTGGTTATTAAGTAGTAGATGTCAATAAATTAAAGAGAATGAACTTTTATTTATTTTTAATTGTAAATCATAGTCTACTAAATGCAACCTACAATATGCGTAGCATCAAATTTACCTAGGATATTTGAACGCATCACAAACACTTGTTGCTACGTTACCGCACCAGGTTGGCTGCGTTAAGTAGCCAACAGTTAGGTCAAAACCAAACTTGAACTATAATTGCTATATTAAAAAAAGTTTGTTTGATGCGTATATTTACCAGCCAAATAATTTGTAAAATATAACCTATATATTTTATCAAAATACATGTGACGTCCGTTGAAAAAGTGGTAGCATTTTAATAAACCAATGAGCTTGCTCAGCAGCGTCTCCTCCCACATCGTGTCTCTCGGCACAGTATGGCCGTCGACTTGTAGTTACCCCGTGTCTGCTGTCATTTATCTACTGTATTTTTACATTTTTGAGCATGTCGGCCGTGTTTTTCCTAAAAAACTCTCTGAGCCGACTTCCACCGAGTGTAGCCAGGCAGGTTGTGTGCTGTTACCACACGGAAAGAGGAGTTTACGGCTATCGACCCAAGCAGACCGACAGGGACCGCAAGTTGAGCTCGGATTGGATAGCTGCACTGAACCAAGGTCAGTACGGGACAGCTCGCAATAAACTAACGGCTAGTCAGGCAGTTTAGTTCTGTGTTACATAGAGGTTATTTAGTGTATGGGTTTCTTTTGCGTACAGGGCGGGTCTTTTTTTCTGTAGGCTAGTATATTTTAAAGCCCCAGAGCCTAGTGCTCACAGAACATGCTGTGACTGAGGAACTAAAGGACAAGAGGAAAAAGGACGTAATTCCGCAAATAATTTCCTTTTCCCTTCTGTCTTTGATCTTGAGTGTTGAAAATCAGTTGCTCCTGTCTGATGCTCTAAACTGAGGCTTGTTTACAATTGTCTGCTTTAATCATTGGCAGCGCAGACCCTTTAGTGGCTCAAGGGTCTACAAAATAGGCTGTAGTGGCCCCAAAGAAAGATATAGTTTGGCTGCTTGGGTAACATTAAATATGACCTGAATGACTCTGAAAAAATGCAAATTTACCTTTTAACGGGAAGAAAAAAAGCACACAAATGCAAAAAAATTACAGTATAATGTATGTATGATATCAAAGGTTAACCAAATGACAAACAATGAATAAACCAATAATATTTATACATATTAAAAAGCCAGGGGCTAGTGTAGATGTTGTATAGCCCTACTAACTGTGCATTCTGATGTTATGCATCATGCTATAAGTTTTACACAGATTTGTTTTTGAAGCTGACAACATTGAGTTCAGTGTTTTTGGGAAGTTTTTATCCTAACGGTGGCCTGTTGTATTGCTTTTGTGCTCAGATCATGGCCTGGCCCGTCTGGTGGAGGCATACAGAGCACATGGACACAAGGCTGCTAAAATTAATCCCTTATTGCCAGAAAAGCCTGTGGTTGAAAGTATTCCAGAGATCAGCACACTGACTGGCACCATTACAGGACAACTCAACACTTCAGGTAAATAGCAGATAAATAAGATTTGGTTGTACAGATGTCATGCCCTTGTTTTGGTTGTAACAGAACAAGTCATTGTTCAAACAGTACTGTACTGTACTGTTAACAGTACAAGTATAACAGTAGGCTACTTACTTAATCATGTCACTTTTGTATACTAAAGTTAAAATACTGACACTGACATTTAAAATACTGGCACTCATGTAAGACAAATAATCAAGAATAGAGCAGGTAAGAGCCTAACACAGGTTTCACTAAGCTATCCAGCGGCTGTTTCTTTTCTTTTGTTTGTTTATTTTCTCTGACATCTTGCTTATGCACACACCCCAAAATGTGCCTCTACAAGTCAAAATATAAACAGTATCTAAGCAAATATGTTCCCTCAATAATGAAAGGGATGTTTTTTCTTTTGTATTGTATTTTATGTATGGGAATACTATACATTATTCCTTAAGTATGGCTAACCAATCTTTACATTAAACCTAACATGTGTAAATAAAAACTATAAAATCTTATTAGTTTGATTTGTATTGAAAGCTGAAGAAGTTAAAGGTATTTTTAAGATGCAGCCCAGAGTTTTGAATCTTCATAATTAAAAAATGCAGGAAATTGTAAAATATGAAATCAATGTGTTGTCCTCTTTTAGAAGTGGCACTGTGTGCTCAGGGACTTTTGTATCTATTTATCTTGTGCTTTATTGTTTCTCCTCGGTCACACCCACACCTGGATAGGTCTGCGACATTTTGGTAAAATTGAAGCTTCAGTGGAAGAAGTTCAGGAATATTTAGAGAAAACCTACTGTGGTCACCTGTCAGTAGAGACCAGTCAGCTCAGCAGCCTTGAAGAGCAGGTCTGGTTCGCTGATCGATTTGAAGAACTCAAGAAGAAGAGTTTGTCCGCTGAGGAGAAGAGGCAGCTGGCTAAACTCATGTTGGAGTCACAAGTAAGTCTGAGAAAAATAACACAAAAGCATCTACGTTATTATTGTAACACCTACATGTCTTTGTCATTGCGTTAATATGAAGGAGTTTGACCACTTCCTGGCTACAAAATTTGCAACTGTGAAGCGGTATGGAGGAGAGGGAGCGGAGAGCATGATGGGCTTTTTCTACGAGCTCTTCTATCAAGCGAACCACAGCGGAGTCACAGACATTGTCATCGGCATGCCTCACCGTGGTCGACTCAACCTCCTGACAGGCCTGCTCAAGTTCCCACCGGAGGTAAGAGAGCTCAATTAGAGGCCAAGAGAAAATGTTTCAAACAAGCACTCATCAAGGTCTTTGGAAAGTATCCATGTAGCGATAAAACACTCCAGCTGTCAAAGTGTAAACACGATAAGTGTGCTTTGTCCACACTGCCCCTTTTCCTTTCAGCTCATGTTTAGAAAAATGAGAGGTCTCAGTGAGTTCCCGGACACTTCCCCTGCCATCGGTGATGTGTTGTCCCACCTCACTTCTTCTGTTGAGTTGGATTTTGGAGCTGAACATGCACTTCATGTGACCATGCTACCCAACCCATCCCACCTAGAGGCCATTAATCCTGTGGCTCAGGGCAAAGCTAGAGCGAGGCAACAGCTGAGGCAAGAAGGAGACTATTCTCCTGGCGACAAGGCACAGCCGGGAGACCAAGTCATCTGCCTTCAGGTACAAAAGATGATAAGAAGTTGAATGCAACCAGGCCTGGTATTGTTTTTGATATGAAGCTTGCTTCTAAATGGAGCATATAACATTATGATTATTAGTTTATAACTATTAGTTCAGTTCATATAGTTTCTATGTGAGAAAACCGGGTTATATTGGGCCACCACAGTTGACGGTGACAAATGGTGTATTGCTGTTTATAAAGAGCTATTGAACGTCATGTCTTTTTCTCTCACAGGTTCACGGAGACGGCTCATTTACTGGTCAGGGGATCGTTCCAGAAACACTGACCCTTTCAAACCTACCTCACTACAGAGTCGGTGGGAGCATCCATCTCATTGTGAACAACCAAGTTGGTTATACTACTCCATCTGAGAGGGCCAGGTCCTCGTTGTACTGCAGTGATGTTGGTGAGTGGAATAACACTAAAACAGTAACTGGCTCTGATTCTTGATTCAGAAGTGTCCATTTCTGTTGTATATCTCAGGTAAAATGGTCAACTGTGCTGTGATCCATGTAAACGGTGATGATGCTGAGGAGGTCCTGCGGGCCACCAGGCTGGCTATAGACTATCAACGGGAATTTCGGAGAGATATAATCCTGGATCTCATTTGCTACCGCCAGTGGGGCCACAATGAACTGGATGAGCCTTTCTTTACCAACCCAGCTATGTACAAGATAATCCGGTGTGGCCATTTATTTACTGTAATCCCTTTGTGCTTTGAGCCTGTGACAGAATAGTAATAGTGCTAATAAACAAATATCTTCCATCTTCCTGCAGCTCCCGTAAGAGTGTCCCAGACTCATACTCAGACCAGCTGATTGCTGATGGTTTTATGATTGAGGAAGAGCGTGATGGTATCAAGTCCAAATACTATGGGATGCTCAATGATAAACTGGCCAACATGACTCTTTACAGCCCACCACCTACAAACCTGCAGGGCCGTTGGGGCGATCTGGTTGAACCCCAGGCCAAAGTGACCACTTGGGACACTGGTGTTCCTATTCCCCTTCTGCAGTTTCTTGGTGCAAAATCTGTGGACATCCCCAAAAACATCAAACTCCACAGTCACCTGGGGAAAACTCATGTCCAGGTACAGACATAATTTTTTATTATATTTTTAACTGGTGTGTCAGTAGTTTATGTATTTGGTCTTTTTTTTAATATATTTTTATGAATCCAGGCACGGCTGCTGAAGTTAGAAGAAGGGACCAAACTGGACTGGTCCACGGCAGAGGCATTAGCTTTTGGCTCCCTTCTCTGTCAAGGTTACATTACAATTTATTTCATTTCACTGTATTTATTCTTTGCATGGTTCATTTAAAAAAAAACAAAAAAAAAAAAAAAAACTTTTAAACATTTTTCTAAACATTTTCATACAATTTCACCATTTTTGTTTACACCTATACTTAAATTTGAACAATTTTCCAAGGAGTTCCAATGATTTACACCTGCAACACAAATACACATTTCACTATTGACGACAAAAAGGCTTTGCAGGAACTTATGACGTATGAGTTACCCCACACTTCCAAACATAAAATATGGTAAAATAAGTAAGCAATACAGAATTCGCATTTAGTGCAATTTAACATATACTTAACTTTGTTCAAAACATAGGAGATATGTGGCTTCCATTTTAATTTCTCATCTATGTGAACCCTGAAAAACCTAAATTCATAAACTCAATATTAATTCCATTTAAACACAAATTTATTTTTTGTGATCAATTTATTATTTGTAAACAACAAACTTTGTAAACATCCATAGCATACAAATAACCTTATTTTCCAAAAACTGTCTATCAGGTTTTCATATTCGAATCAGTGGGCAGGACGTTGGACGGGGCACGTTTAGTCAGCGTCATGTCATGATGGTGTGTCAGGAAACTAATGATATGTACATTCCTCTTAACAACATCAGCCCTGAGCAGAAGGGCTTCCTGGAGGTAAAGTGAAAGTACAAATGAGTAACCCATAAATTCCTCCAAAGACTAAAGAGTCTCATCCTGTCACTTTTTTATGTGTTTAGGTGTGCAACAGCCCATTGTCTGAAGAGGCAGTGCTTGGATTTGAATATGGGATGAGTATTGCCCAACCTAAGCTCCTTCCAATCTGGGAGGCTCAGTTTGGAGATTTCTTTAACGGGGCACAAATCATCTTTGATACCTTCATTTCTGGAGGTATACTTTTATTACTACATTTATTGACTTTGAGAAGAGATTCCTAAACTATTTTTTTTTAAAATGATGGTGTCCCAGGTGAAGCCAAATGGCTGCTGCAGTGTGGGATGGTGATCCTATTGCCTCATGGCTACGACGGTGCAGGGCCTGAACACTCATCCTGCCGCATGGAGCGATTCCTCCAGGTCTGTACAGGTTTGTACAGGTTTGTACAGGTTTACATGCTGCATATGACATGTTTGTTTGTATTCTGTTGGGTCTTACCTGGACTGGAGATTTCTTATGTGCCATCTTTGTATCTTAGATGTGTGACAGTAAACTGGAGGGTGTTGATGGTGATACTGTGAACATGTCAGTGGTGAATCCAACAACTCCTGCTCAGTACTTCCATCTGCTCAGGAGACAGATGATCCGTAACTTTCGCAAACCCCTCATTGTGGTTGGACCTAAGACTTTGCTCCGATTTTCTGTAAGTGCTAAAATGATAAAAAACAGTTAAACCATGTAATTGAAAAGCTAAAACAAATAATGAGCCTTATTTTGGCAGGGGGCAGTGTCCAGTCTTAGTGAAATGGCACCAGGCACATCTTTCAGACCAGTACTCGGCGATTCCTCAGTTTCGGCTGAAAGGTAACCAACATAGCAATACTTCGGTTTCTATCTTTTTGAATTTTTATTAAAGATCCCAATTTTAACCATGTCATGTATCTATTGTTGGTGCAGTGTCCAGAAGGTGGTGCTGTGCTCAGGGAAACATTACTATGCCTTATTGAAGCAAAGAGAGGCATCAGCGGTAAACCAAAACACTGCACTCATCCGAATGGAGGAGCTGTGTCCGTTTCCTCTGGACGCTCTGCAGCAGCAGCTCAAAAAATACCCCAATGCAAAAGGTACAATTACCACCTCTCCTACATATTTAACTTTGAGAACAGCAAGTTTACTTACTGTGAACTACATTCACTCTACACCCATGTTTGTTATTTGTTTGGCTCGTTTCCCTGATTCAGAGCAAGTAAGTAAGGGAACTAAAAAAACAAAACATGTAACAGTTTTTTCAAAGTAAAGTGAGCAACATAACACACAACAGGCACACACAACCTGCAGCTTCTGTGCAGCTGGTTCAATATGCAGCTGGGCACTATTTATGTCACAGTCTGGAGGTTCCTTTTTGACGAGGGGCTTCTCTTTGCTCTTGAATTTTTCCTATCTTTTAAAATTTTACAAAGAATTCTGAGTAGGAAGAGTCATTTCCAAACAGCAGCGTGTCAGTGCTTCCTTTACAAGCCACAAGTTGTGTTGTTTTTTGTGAGCATCATTGATATTGAATGTAAGCTTACAGTCATGAAGAATAGCTGAACAATGTTTTTCTTCTACTAATCTGTCTAACTTTTTAATGGTTTACTTATTTGAGTAAAATTGCAGCTCCCAACATAAGAACATTGTTATTTTAAATGAACAAACCTGATGGGCCACATTTTTCAATAAAGGGCGTGGTCTTAATGTTTTAGGGAATTTAGACAAACAAAATGTAATGGATACTTTTGTAACAGACAGAACTCTTTGTATTTCGGTGTTACCCGTGCTTGTGATCTTCTTAACTTGAAGAATGTTTTGTTGTACAGAGTTTGTTTGGAGTCAAGAGGAGCCTGAGAATATGGGTCCCTGGTCTTTTGTTAGTCCCAGGTTTGAGAAGCAGCTGGCTTGCAAGGTAAACAATTTGAATAAAAGAAAATATAAATTCAAACCATGATAATTTTAAACTTAACAGTCTTTCTGTACCCATCAGCTCCGACTAGTCAGTCGTCCTGCTCTGCCTGCTCCAGCTGTAGGTATCGGGATACTGCACCATCAACAACAAGAGGCTATTCTTAATTCTACCTTCTCCTGAAATCAAACCACCAAAATAATCAAAGACGGGCACCAACTCCACACCGCAAAATGAATCTTCTCTGTGAGCACAGCTACAAAGAAGAGACATACCCTGGGGACCTTTCTGATTTAGTGGTTCTGATGTAAACTGGACAGTAACAGAGTATTGAGTATTGAGTATTTTACAGAGAACAGTAGTGATAAAGAAATTGTGTTAACTGTTATAGATGCACAGAACGTTTAGATTAATTTACTTTAAAGGCATTCCGTCTTCATGGTTATGCCTTAAGGGGGTTGTCACAAACCGAAACATTACAGTTGGAAGTCAGAGTTTACAATGATGTGTAAACCATAACAGCATTATCTTTTAAGCAGTCACAGTAAAAAGGTTAAGAATCAGTTTCTAAAGGAGCATCGAGAGTGTTTACCATTGTAATATTTCTATGTGGTTATTTGGACAGTTCCTTGACCTAAATTACAATTTTAAATTATGGTTCAAAGCATTGTTGTTGTTTATTTAGACTTAAACTCAAAATGATAAAAGGGTTAATGTATATAGATCAGATTGGAGCATTCAAAATTTTAATATTTTCACATAAATATATTTCAAACTGTCTGCTATGTTTCTTTTTTCTAAAACAAACTATCATTTTGGGGGGAGGGGGAGGTTGGCTGTAACCTTATTTTTATGAGCAAGTAATCAGACTGAAAAGAAGCTGTAAAACTTTTCATAAGTGGCTGTTAAAAAGCGAAGGCAATCAGCATTTTGGGAAATGGGATGAGGGTCGGATATCCAGCTGTGTTGAAAGTACTCTAAATAAACCAAAAAATCAATGCGGCTATTTAGTCTGCTATAAATTGGAGGCTCAAATTACAGTTCTTAAGTCAGAATAACAAGATGCAGCAAAGACCTTTTACTCACAAGAAAGATTTATTGCCATTCTTGATTCTCTTGCTTTTTGTAAGACACAAAGATGAGAGAATTTACTTCCCATAGTTTGCCCCACTGTTATTCACCTTGATAAAACATAAAGTCAACCCTGATCTTGGCCGCTTTACAACAAATGACACTCTGTTCAACATAATAAACACAAAAGCGGCTCAGCGTCAAGCAGGCAGCAGCACATTAATCACTGTGACTGATGTGGTCTAATCATAAACCATCAAACACCAGACATATAGTCTTGTTAAAGGAAGTTGGTTAGGATATCTTAGTTACTGTATCTGTAAGTGTATTGGTCTATATTAGTACTGGAAAATATATGGCTGATTATGTAAGTTTTGTCCTGGTATCTGTTTCCGGTACAAGGACAGCGCATTCCAGCTATGGAGGCCTTCCAAGAAGTTCTAACGTCAGAGCATGAGCTCATTTTGTAAATACCTTTTGATTCTAGGAAAAGAAACAACATAGTACCTGAACCACTAGGTTTCAGAGAATCTTAAAAAGGTATAACCTGATAAACAGCTGATTCACTCCTACAGAGGGCCTGAATTCATATCTGCCAGGAATCATATCACAACCAGGAATGACTATATAAAAAAATGTACTTTCTGAAAGTTGAAGGCCTATGTGTTTTGTGTGAAAGCCTACTTTTGAGTCATGTTGAGCACTTGATACAACATAGTATTGTAACAACTTACTGTCGCAAATGTGATGTGAACAATTGATCCATTTTCATTTGAAGACAACCATCCAACAACAACAACAACAGCCGCCACTCAATCCTTTTTCACTCATAGATAAAGTAAATGGTGCTGTGCGAGTTTTCTGCCCAGAGGAGTTTGGCGCAGTGCTTCACCTGTGGCGGCTCAGTGTGTGGACGCTGTCAGACGGAAAGGCGGGAACAGCAGCCTCCCACTCCTCCATCGCTATAACAACCACAGGGCTTGCTCTGCGCTCCTCCATGGCACAGCACGGCGGCACCAGCCTGGATGCAGCGACTGCCAGGTGTCATCCTCCTTCTGCGAGCAGCCCGACCTCATCTCACCGCTCACCGCCTGCCTCTGCCCGCGGAGGAGGAGGAGGAAGAGGAGGAGGAGGAGGAGGAGGAGGAGGAGGGGGCACCGGGGGAGAACCTGCCTGTGTTTCCCCGTCACAGTAAACTGAGCAGTTGGGAAGCTCAGACTGCTGAACCGCTACGTCAAAGAGATTAGTCAAATAACCTCTCCGACTGCAGGACGCACCTCCTCTCTCCTGGAAGCCCGGCTGTCAGTCCGCACCGCTCTAGTGCCGTACTTTTGTTTATAAGGACGGGGGCTGCCTGGCTGGTTGTTGGGGTGAGGTGAGGCGGCTGTGCAGGGCTCTCCTCCGGCGGAGGCGTCTTTATCTTCTGCTTTTCCCGCCCCCCCCTTCTCCTCCTCGCCTCCACCGCCGCGACGAAATGGCGAAAGAAAACGGCGAGTCCGGCGACGGTTCGTGGAAAAAGCACGTCGATGATATCAAGAAAATCTTTGACTTTAAGGAAGTCCTTGGCACGTGAGTAACAAGCTAACACACAGCCTCGCGGCGACACCAAACTTTGCAGCAATTAGCCTGTGTCCAGACTCTACCTCAACAGCCACAAGGCAACGGTTTGACAGCTGTTGAATGTAGACGATGAGGCCTCATAAGTCTTCAACACAGCGGGTTTCACATATCGGTGGCTTGTTTGGTGGAAAATCGCTTCACCAAACTCAATATGAGTGAAGTCATCAGCTGCTGGTTATGTCATTGTTCATTCAAAAACTACTGCAGTGTCAAGGCTTTATTCTCAAATATGTCCAGACTGCATTTTGTTTGTGCTTCGTATCAATCACTGTAACAAAGGAAGCGATACAGATCTACAGACGAGCATGAATTCACTATCCCCAAAGTAAAAAGCAGTTTTGTAGTAGGAGGTCTAAAGAAGCTCCCTGTCTATTTTGGCCATCTGTTGGTGCTGCTTGACTTATTACCCTTTTCCTTCTGATTGAGTTATGCTGCTCCTGAAGACAGGTTCCCAAACTGCTAATGGAGGCTGGTCAGAGCTTGTGTGACAGTGACAAGGCAGGGCTGTGACTTGTTATGAGAAGATCTTATGCACTCAGCAGGACGGTATATTATCTTTTATATTATTATTATTTAATAGGACTTTCCTTGAGTAAGTGGAAAAAAATCAATGTGGCGATGTTTGCATTGTTGGAATTTTGGAAAGGCCTCAGCTTCAGGAAGAGACTTCCTCCAGGGAAATGCAGTATGTTTGGGATTTTTCCTCAGAAACCATTTGCTCAGACATTGGCTTCTGGAAAATATAAATGACTGTGGCTGTCAGATCTGCAAATTAAATTGAATTTATGGCAACATCATCATGCACAATACTATCATCACAGTGCTTATGATAAGTCGAGAAGTAAGACCATGCCAAGCTGCTCAGAAATTGGCCTCTGCTGAATACTAAATAAGTTGTTGAATAATAAATAAACGTACAAATTTACTGTGTGCCAGACTTTCACGCTTTACATCTCAATCAATCTTTCCCAATCTAATGTAGAAAAGCCAAAGCAGAAAGACCGTAGCACCACAACGTCTATTTCAATTAAAACTTTATACCTTTTACTAGCTCTGAGGGAAAATTTGTTTAAATTATATGATTGTCTCACATTTCAACATCACAAATTCAATGTGTGAATTGAATATGTTGCAGCTCTACTGGCTGTGTAATGCGCCTTAATACAACCATGTCTTTTGTAGACCAGATTTGTCTCCTTAAAATTCTCATACAGAAGGGTGATTCACCGACTGTAGTCAACACTTCAGCAGATGTGCGCAGACACTCCTACCTGGAGGCAGTTTTATTTCCCCAAGGCTTTTCCTTTATGTGTGAAAAGCCTCTGAATAACACCAAGAATCATTATTATTTGCTTTCCAACAAAGGCCAAGCTTGAAGAACATGCAGCATCGCCCACTGCCCAGTGCACACCTCCTTATGTTAAACATCATTTAGTTTGTATAGTGTTGAGGGGTTTCCAATAACAGATACTGACAGAGTAATCCAGTCCCCTACCAGCATGTTGAAATGAGGCACTTTTACCACTGCTTTTTCCTGGATGTGATATATTTTGAAAGTGTGAAGTCATGTAACTTGTACCCACCAGTGGTCTGATTGATTGGACCACTATTACTACTACTTTATTACTATAGTTTTTCCTCGTAGTGTAAAACAAGAATGTTGTAATATGTTTCCCTAGCAAAGTACATTTGGGCAGACAAAAAAAACCTGCTTCCACACTTGATGTTTTGTCTATCATTGTCGAAGTCTATGTTGGGAATTCCTGTCTGAATTAGGCCACGTCTAGAGCACCTTGGGGTTCAAACAGGTCACATGCTGCAGGAGGAACTGCAGCTTTACCTGAGGATTAAGAACAGGGAAGGCCTTGCTAAATGGAGGAGACGTATAGATTATCTCTTGCTTCTTCTGTGTTGCATTCCTTATCATCAACACAGCGCCGGCATGAAGATAGTTTTTAATAATTTTGATCATTAGCTTAAAAACTGCACACAAGTTAAACAGATTTGTCTGATGTCGCTCAGTGTTTAAATGTTGAGACAGATTAGATATTGACACCAGTTCAGGGGGCACTGAGGCTGTTGTGGTGTCAGAAGTACTTCAGCTTCTTTTCTGTCTTGTGTTTTTGGATGAGGTTATGCTAATGAGATCTCGGTCACTGAAGATATAGTCTTGTGCCACTGGTCACTGCAGGGCTAAATTCAGACATGTAAGCTGCTGATACTCTGTGGAAGTAAATTAAGTAACCTGACAACAAGCACCTTTCTGAGAATGTACTGGGTGTGAGTGTTGTGAATGTATAGCTGTATCGCTTAATGACTGGTGTGCACCCATTCCAATATTGTACTTATTTAAATATTCATGATTATATGCTTTATTCTATGTACAATGTTCCAGTTTCCTGTTTTGAGCTGCACAATATATCACAAATGTATTATCAGTACAATATCAACAAATAAAACATCTTTGTTTTAAATAAAACTGTGTTGCGACCAAATAAAAAGATCAATAAGTCCTAGCTTAGTTTTGATTTACCCCCTGTTTTGACCTGTTCTCAAAGATCCTTGTATTTTGCTCTCATATCAAAAAGTGTATCCAAATATCAATGTTCATATTATATACATATAGTTTTAGCAGTTTTAAACATAGGTTTTGCATATCCCTTGTTTGAATATTACGCAACACTTTTATTGCCATTTTAATCATCGTAATAATAATTGATATCTATTTATTTTACTTTTTAAAATGACAGATTTAATAAGAAGCAATAAAACCAGACCCCTAGCTTTGAGCCTTGAATCTAACTTTTAAAAACGTATGTGCCTTTTAAAGAAAAAAAAAAATACTGTCGTTGTGTCCTTGGGCAAGACACTTAACCTACATTGCTTCCAGTAAAGTTCTGTAACACTGGTAATAGTTTAATGTATGTAAAGCGCTTTGAGTGCCTACTACAGTAGGTGGAAAAGTGCTATATAAAAATAAAGATTATTATTATTATTATTATTATTATTATTATTAACTCTACAACTAGTGCTGAACTGACAAAAAAACTGTTTGACCGTAATGCATTAAAGCAGGAGTTAGGTCCTTGAAAACTGCAGCTAGGCAACAAGGCTATGCAAGTCTTTGCTTTCTGAAGAAGACGCTACCTCCACCGTCTCTGGCTTCAAGCTATTACACTGTTGGAGGAGGTGCTTTGTCATAAAAGCTGCTAACTGAAAGATGGACAGGCAGCCAAACAGTTTGCCAAGATTTTCCTGATTTGAATTTATATTCCTCACAAGGGAAGCCTTAATGTGCCACGCAGTGCTCTGGATGTCAAAGTGCCAGCTCTATATTGGTGCACAGGAGCCATAATCACCACATTAAAATGTATCCCCACTGTTACTGCCTGCACTGTGGATTCATGCTGACCCACAAAGCATTGTTTATTTGGTCTTTCTGTCAGTTTATAAAAGAGATATTTCCTGGCAACGAAGAGGGAAAAAAATCAACAATCAAGTGTAGCCTCAGCTGTGTTGTACTTTTTAGAAATGCATTTTTAGAGTAGCAGCAAGTATTTTGCTGGTTGAAAAAACAGGAACTTCTCCTGATGTGGATTACTATGCAGCAAACATGTTAACTAATGAAAATGAATGCAAGAATATTGTTCAGTAGAAGATTCAATAGCAGTGATAACTCCAAATGCGTATGTTTGCACTAAAAGACTAAAATGTACAATGAAGAGGTTAATCATGAATGTATTTAATCCCATAGATGCCTTGTTTGTTGTTCCCCACTTTTCTGTTCTGTGCACCACTTTACATTGAGATTGGACCAGTGCAAACCCAAGTATCTCAAATCTTTATGATAGCATTTATCCAGCCTCAACTGTTTATTAAAATATACCAATATATATCTCCTAATATAAATAACTTTTGATGTGGTAATGACGTAATCTATTTTATGGACTTCACCTGTCATAAAGTTACGGCCGATTGGTGCGAGTCCTCCATTTTGGTTTATTATCTTTTCTCATTTGCTCAGATATTGTGATGTAGTGCAGACGATTATCATGCAATGCATCAAGAGTCACCGTCCCACTCTACATTTGTTAGTGTTGGTCGAACGTTATTAACAGTAATTTATCTTTTAGAGATTAGAGTGGCTTACTTTCTCTTGTGTAAATAGTTTGTAATCAAACATAGCGTAGATTATACTGTTTATCGTCATATCTTAATAATAAACTGTCACTGCTAAGTTGATTTGTGAAATGGACGTAAGGAATTAATGCTCTGCCTCAGCAGGTTATTGTCCGTAGAACTACCTGGATTATCAACTTCTGTTTTTCCGTTCCATATGTTGTGTAACTGACTGCTGTAATGCATCTTACACAAGCTGATTCAGTGTGATTACTCAGCAGCATCACAATACATGCCTGCGAGTGTCAGTACACCAGCCTCAAACATCAAGGCCTTCGCCCCCTCCATCAACCACTCCTTACAACATGAGAATCAATCAGCCATAATCACCAAGGACATACAGCCAGCACTATAAAAAGTTCTGCCAATGCCAGGACTTGTTTTGTGTCTGCATTTTTTTAGCCACCTGTGTTACTCAGAGCAGCCCACATACACATTTCACATTAGTCACTCATCTGTGCTGAACATTGTGTTGCAGTGCTATGTAACTGCAGACTGTCACGCTGTCATCCCAGAGCCGTGAAGGAGTGCTGCTGCCTTGACAAAAACTTAAAATTCAACTTATGATTCATTAATGTGGTGAGTGGCAAGCGTGACAATAGGTCAGAACCATTTTACTCTGTTGGTGTGTCATCAGATTGGATGAGCTGCAGTACAAGCCCGGTCTAGACAGCCTAGTCTCATCATGTAAAAGGTTAGTTTGCTATTTAGAAGTAAAGTATTTCCTTCTGTGTTTATCACTGGAATGTGTTGATTTTTAAATCTTTTAATATTTTAGTACTGTGCCATTTTATCAGACACTTTCAATTTCAGTTGATATGTTGATAAATTACTAACAAACTATAATCACAATAGGGTGGATGATAACTTGTGCAGTAACTTTAAACAAGCTTGTTAAGGCAGTACAGTACAGAAAAAGGTTTTCAGACTCCCCAAATATTGTGTTAAGAATCGCTCTTCAAGTCTTCAAGACTACTAAATATTAATTTGTACGATGTGATGGTTTATTTATTTTTTATTTAGTTTTGAACACATTCTCTGTTATTTGTTGACTTTGACACCAACAATGTTGAGAACTGTTAAAGTGAAGCTGTCAAGAATTTAGTTCTGTTATTTTTTTCTTGTAAACAATAAACAAAAAATATATAATTTATATTTGTTTGTGTCTGTCTAATTCACTAAATCACACCTTTTTTAGAAACACAAAAGTTTTTTTTACAAATTTTTTATGGTTGTGTAAAATTTTAAGGGTGTCTGAAAACACCACTGTATAGCTGTCTTTACGTGTTCATTATTTAGCAGTAAAAATACGTGACGGCAGCATCCATGGCTTTATTTTAACTGCCTCTAGTGATGCATAAATATTTGTAATCCTGCTTCTGTGCCTGTGAGATTGCAATAGTTATGACTATTTTATACTTACAACTCTGGAAAAAATTAAGAGACCACTGCAAAATTTAGAGCATTTATTTGCAAGAGGTTAGTGATGACCACAGAAGTGTTTTTTTGGTTCAGGTATCAACTAATCGCCACCTCATTCGGTAGAATGAGGTGTGCCTGTGTTGGGTTCAACAGACAGTGGAATGGAATGGCTTCCATACTTGTAGAGATGCTGATTAAATTGAAAAATTGCACTGGTCTCTTAATTTTTTCCAGAGCTGTAGTTGTTAGTTTGCTCAGTGTACCAGTGTGGATCGTCCGTGTGGGTGGTAGTTTACCATATGTAGTGTGTAGCAGACTTTGCACCTTTTCCTTCCCGTGTGCATTAATAGACTTAATTCTATCAGAGTTTGCCGTGCAATTTCTCATGACCTGACTGAGCAAGATAGGTCACAAACTTGGAGGCTGCCTTGTTGTCATTTACAGGAAGTGATGCTGCTGCATGTCAAGGAGATACAGACAATGCTGCATTCTGTAACCACCCTTTTGCAGACTTCCTGTGGTTTTGTTCAGCGCGTGTTTCCTTCTGCAAAGTGTATTCTGTGAGACATGTATGGCATGGCAGAGGAAGAGTTTGGTTTTTATTTTAACACTGCTGTGGTATTGGTTACTGAATAGAAATTATGCATATTGTCCTCATGGCAACATCTGTGTAGGAAAAATAGTGTCAGACGAGGACAGCCCTCGCTCACACGAGACCGTGAATTAGCATTTGGTCCCACATCATGTGTCACAATGAGGTCAAAGTCAGAGGGTGTTACAGATCTGTTTGTTTCCTGGTGATGCTCCACCTCGTCACACTTCGGTTTGGCTTTGTGACCATCAGGTGATGCGTTTCCAGTTTGTTTATGTGCGGTGGCTCATTCCCAACCCTCCCCCTCGTACCACGGTGAGTGAGGGATTAATGTGGATTTAATGGCAACGGTAGGACTTAGTGCAGTCAGTGGTGCTGAGTTTAGAGCCTGTTGGGTGGAACTGATTACACTTAAAGGACATAATGGACCCTTTGATACTAGGCCCTTCCTTTTTTGTGTTTAGGTTATACTTATCAGGTGGGGTTTTTTCACCTGTTGCTAATATATAATGTAAATAAATAAATTTGTATCAGATACCTGTCACCCTTTTCAGTTGTTTACTAATAATTTGTTATTGCAACTTTTTCTAAGCAATCTTTAATCAGACAGCATCTCATTAGTTGATTATTGGCTTTTACTCTTTTGAATAATTTTTCTCTTTTAAAGGTCGCCCAATATACTCAATGCATTTACGCCCTATTAAGTTGTATCCCTTTTGTTCTTTATATAATGTCTTAAACATCCCTGAGCTGCAGTCTGTTTTTCTATATCCTAAAAAGACCCTGTACTTCCCTTTTTTTAATTAATAAAACAAGTAGCCTTGTCAGTCACCCATTCACTTTCTTAAGAAAGTGTAGCGGGTCTGGAACCACTCCCATTGAACCTAACCAATCATAATTGTCACTGTAAAGAGACACTGTGAGGTTTTGAAACACCAAATACATCTACAGTGGCTTGTAAGTGGGCCTGTGAGGCAGAAGGGCCCTAAAGAAGCTGGACCTTGGTGAACATTTAAAAATACATTGTGTGCAATGTCATTTTGTAACACAGTAAACCTATTTTTGCTGACCTAACAACAAAATAGGGATTGTGAAAGAAGCTGAATATTTTTTTAATAATACCATGGAGTGAAATCTTCAATCTTCCTTAACATCATCATTACAACAGCCGTGAGGAAAAAGGTGCCTGTAAAGGAGTGTAATAAGAAAGAAAAGGTAATCACAGAGCCTCCTCAGTGAGATTTATTAAGCCAAACTGACTGTGGTATCATAGCAACAGATAGAGATTGCTTGAGCAAATTTTTCTTAATTTTTATATTTTAACGTCCATGTATAGAGACAGATGGCCAAGAAAGACATGCTCTATGTCGTCCTAAATGGATGGAGTTTTTAAAGGTTTTTAAAAGTGTTTGCCATGCTTTTGGCAACAACATGGAAGGCCTCGGCTCATAGTCCAATACTCTGTTCGTTCTCAGTAAATATCCACAATATGCTGTTTGTGTACTCTGGCCCTGTGTGTAGCTGAGTGCCTGCCATCTACTCACTGGCAATAGGTTTTCTGTGTCAATATTGCCTGAGTGCATGTAAAGCAGCAGACTAAGGTGTTTTTCTCTCTCTCTTTTGCAGAGGTGCGTTTTCTGAAGTGGTGATGGCTCGGGAGAAGGCCACAGGGAAGATGGTCGCGATCAAATGCATCCCTAAAAAAGCACTGAAGGGGAAGGAGACCAGCATCGAAAATGAAATTGCTGTGCTCAGAAAGTAAGTATGGGCGAATCTGCAGTAAAAAAAAAAACTAAAAAGAAGGCAATAGTTACACTGCAAGCCTTAAAGTGCCACTATGCCATTTTACTTCTTAAGCATTGTGATCTTTACTGCTTTTCATTCAAAATTAAAGAAAGTAAAACCAGACCAATCTTTCACCACAAAATACACCATGTCAGACTGTTTAGGGCTCACTATAAACCTCTTGCTCAGAGTTCAGTTTTAGTGGTAGCCATTACTTCTTTGTTGACATCGGTGTAGACCAATGGGAGCAGGCCTTGTTGGAGAAGGAGCATGTGATGTGCTGAACATAATCCTTATAAAGCCTAGAGCATGTTTGGAGGTCTAGTTTTTACACAGATCATTCATATTACAATATGCTATTAGGTGATTTAAAAAATCTGTTAATGCCAGTTTAATATTGTACAGTGTAAATGGCACCGTTCAGTCAAGTCACATGAGCAAAAAATTTAGCCCGCAGTGAATATGAACACAGACAATGTATCTTCTTTGAGACGGATTTCTTTCTTGCATCATCCTCAGAAGCATCTTTACAGTGACTGACTCACTCAGTTGATTGAAGAATCCTGACTAGCTTAAAGTTACTTCTTGTTGAGTCCTATCTATTAGCAACACACACACAAACACACACACACACACATAAAGATGTTTCAAAGATCAGCCCTGACAGCAGGTGACACCCCATCTTCCTCCAGGGTTTGATGGGTTATTCCCTCTGAGCAGCTCACTTCTCAGTCATTTTTAAAAAGCCAGTTGTTGGATGTTGTTGCCTGGTTACAGTTGCTATGCTTCAGCTTACCATTTCTGATCTTATTGTTTCTTCTTCCATTCCCCCTCTTGTTTTGACACTCGCACTTTTCTTACTTCTCGTTAATGGCAGTACAACAATAATCTCAGTTGTGTTCTGGACTGAAAAGGGAAGTTGTGAAGGTTGTTTAGTCCTCTGAGACTCTCCCCACCTCCTTGTTTTTCCCACCCCCACCTATTCAGCCACCTGCCCTTCTCAATGCACTCTGTCATCTGCATACACCATTTCCAAGCAGAGGTGCATGAAAACCTTGTCAGTCGGTTGCCTGGACACAGATTTCTAGCATTTCTGTCTTCCTTATATTCATTTCTTCAGGTACTCCTGCCAAGAGGGGTTGCTATTTGATGATGATGATGATGCTGATTCATTGATTAGCATCCTCTAAACGCCCCCACAGCTTCACACAAAAGATTTTTTTCTTTTTTTTGTTTGATGAACAACCCTTCACTGGTCACATTTTGCAGCATATGTGAATTGCAGGTGATTTATTAAAATGAAATCACTTCACTTCATGTTCTAGTGTATCCAAAGAAGCTTAATGTCTCTTTGTGTATACCTTCTAGCAAAAATACTTCAGTTTGTGTTTTTCCATTCCAGGATAAAGCATGAAAACATTGTCGCTCTGGAGGACATTTATGAGAGTTCAAACCACCTATACCTCATAATGCAGCTGTAAGTATACACTACTTGCTTCATACTTTTGTTCTTTTCTGTGTTGGTGGAATTAGACTGCTGATAATGTTGGCCAGTCCGTAATATATATTTTTTTTCTCACATCAAGACAAAAATCCGTTGGCAGCCACAGACGTGCTATCTGTGACACCACTTTCTCTGTTAACCCTTTTTTTATGAGTTGCATAGTCATAAGTATAGTCATAGTTTTCCCCGTCGGGGTAGGCCTACATATTTTTAGTTTTTATGACAAATGGATAAGCAATTTTGGCAGCAATGTTCTGGCCTCTTTGTACCTCTGAACATTTCATATTGTTGCCAGGAAGTAATGCTGTAACATTTGTCTAGAGTGACTTTTTATCATTTTAACTAAACTTTAGAACTTTTATAAGCTTTCATATCAACCACAAACATGATACACGGGTAAAGCACTTTATATTTGTAGAACAAATACTTGGTCACTTTAAGTAGGCTGCTGTGATTGAGCTAAAAGCGCTGAGGCCTGTGAAACCAACAACCTTTTGTATAACAACTTTTTTCTGCTTTTATGTATGTGTTGACAGGGTCTCTGGGGGTGAGCTCTTTGATCGCATTGTTGAAAAGGGCTTCTACACAGAAATGGATGCCAGTCGACTCATTCGGCAGGTGTTGGATGCAGTCAACTATCTCCACTCAATGGCCATCGTACACCGAGACCTGAAGGTAAATTTGACATTTGACCCTGTGGACTGGAATAATATGCATACAAAGAGGCTGAGTTACTTTGATCCCACATGGCACAAATTAAAGTGCGCAGTCCACTAACAAATATTTGTGTGGCCTGCTTTTATTGAATATTTTTGCTTGTTTTATTAATCTTTGTTTGTATCCTTATGCTTCATGTGTCTTTCTAACTACTATGGCTAGCTTTATTGTGTGTATTGAGCTTCTGCCACAAAGCACTTTCCTTTGTGGATTTGTTGTTATAAGGTTATCTTAGTCCAGCTTAACAGCTTTTTTCTTAGGCAAAGATACATATTTACCGGTTCATGCTATTTTCCTCAGGTGATGTTTAAAAAAAAAAAAAAAACTTTCAGTAAATGAGGCCCAACTAGTTTATAAACCTGTCCATCAACTCTTATTTCCAGCCTGAAAACCTGCTCTACTTCAGCCCCCATGATGACTCAAAGATCATGATCAGTGACTTTGGCCTGTCAAAGATGGAGGGAACGGGTGATGTGATGGCCACCGCCTGCGGGACTCCGGGATATGTGGGTGAGAGTGACCTCTGACCTCATGCTTACCTTGAGATAATTAGATGCAGTATTTGGCCAAACATCAGCTAATCTAATCTGCCAGTAGCCACGGGTTAGGGAGAGCCATCTGCCACAGGCCGGTACCAGCATTTAAAATCCACCCAAGTTGTGTTCATCCTGCACAGCTTTAAACGTTTTGCACTGATTTCTTCACCTTATGATAAAATAAAAATAAAATAACCATTTCTTTCATCAGCCCCTGAGGTTTTGGCACAAAAGCCCTACAGCAAAGCCGTGGACTGCTGGTCCATAGGAGTCATTGCTTATATACTGTAAGTGCTTTTGGTAAATTGGTAAAACGTACTTGTGTTATGTAAAATATCTCTGTCTCTATCACTATCCTGCCTTCTTCACTTGCGTGTTTATGTGTATTATTTTGTTGTTCTTCCAAGTGCTTTTGATGTGTTATAATCTCTCTGGGCTGTCAGCTGTGGCATGCTATATTATAAATCAAAATGCCACTGAATGAGATTAGGCTGCAGAAATCCTTTTAGATTTAGGCTGAAGTTTCTAACATCAGCTGGATGATGGCTATCTCACGGACTGTAATCTTCTGTCTTGTCAGGCTTTGTGGTTACCCTCCCTTCTACGACGAGAATGACTCCAAGCTTTTTGAGCAGATTCTCAAGGCAGACTATGAGTTTGACGCACCATATTGGGATGACATATCAGACTCCGGTGAGAACTACAAAATGCATGGTTCCTGTGTGTTGTTAGAAAAATTATTGGTAAAAATTATGTTTTACAATTAGGCCATGAAAAAAAGAGTAACATAGTATTGAACAAGTTCTTAGCTGGAAGCGTTGTTGACCTTTTTGTGTTCCTCTGCAGCCAAAGACTTCATCAGCTGTCTAATGGAGAAGGACCCTGAGAAGCGCTTCACTTGTGACCAGGCGCTGGAGCACCCCTGGTGAGACTCTGCTGCCGACACACAACCAGACAATCACCAGGAAGCTCACATCTCTGTGCGATTACAAGCCACATGACGTAAATTGCCAGGCTTACACATTTGTCATGGAGAGCATATCCTCCCACTGTCATCTGTCACCATGGCTTCGAGACACAAGCCCACCTCTGCTCACCATGGCCAGTCCTCAGAGAAAGATCTGCTGAATAAATAGCTGCCAATTAGTGGCTGGCGTCCTGAAGGACCCTTGAAATATGTGGAAGCTTTAATGAACAATTAGCATGTCTTCCCAGCCCAGATCCCAAGTTAACAAGAGCGAGCAGGCGTGTGCTGGCTGCGATGAGGCGGCCAATGTGAATAAGTCTGTTAGGCCCTAATGGGCTTTTGAGGTCGTGGGCAGGTGGTCTTTTCCATACAAATATGTGTTTGTCACAATGACAGCAGGTCTCATAACTGAGAGAAATGGCTTTCACTGACAACATTTCACACAGATATTATGATAAATGTGACAAAAAGTGATGTGAGCGTGCTCCCATCAGTCCTAACACTCACTCTCAGCAAAATGGAAATAAATGATTCTTGCAAATAGGATGAGGAATCCCAGGGCATCACAGGCATACATGTTACTGTGCTGGTATATGTCAGTGGTTATTCACATACTCTAAAAGAACTGGGCTTTATTTTTCAGGATTGCTGGAGATACAGCTCTCTGTAAGAATATACATGAATCTGTCAGCCGGCAAATGAGGAAAAACTTTGCCAAAAGCAAATGGAGGGTAAGGAGACATCATCTCTTAAAATTAAAAAATATATTTTATTTCATATTTCAAATAACTACATGTGTTTGTGTGTTTACATCCATCTTTAATTGTCCATAGCAAGCCTTTAATGCCACTGCAGTAATCCGCCACATGAGGCGCCTGCAGCTGGGCACCAGCTTTGGCAGCAGTATCCAAAGCTCAAACACCGTGTCGGGCCCTCAGAGCCGAGCTCCAGCCAAAAGCCAGTCAGTGGACTGTGCCCCACTCTCCCTGAAGGACTGTGAGTGACACTTCACATCCTCTGTAGACTTGAGCTGTGGCTTTCTGCCACACTCAAATGTTTGCTTCTTATCTGTTCAGCTAATTGGCAACAGTTCAAAAGCTCTTGAGGTAAAATTTTCAATTAAATAAATTAATGCACAGGCTGGGCTGTCAGTTTTTATGGTTCCACTTCATTTAACAGAAGATCTTTTTCCGACATAACACTTTGAACCTCAGGTGCAGAGATTATGATTTTAGTCAAATCAAAGTTATTTATGTTTACCACCCTCTCCCTTTTTGTCCCCAGGTCCTCCAATAGCTCCGTTGCCCTCTGCTGTTAAGGCGTACAATCAGGACTCAAACCCCACCTCACCAGTGCGGGAAGAGCCCCCTGTGGTGCCAGAGCCACCACGACCGCGACCCTCCACTGTCACGGTCATTAACACTGGGACTAAATGACGCCAGGTTCCGCGGGAGGTGAGCTGGGAGACTACGGAGCTCTGAGATGGGAAATACAACTTCCCGGATCTCATGATCCCATGTCGTTTTTGCCCAGTTTGCCCATCCCGCAACCTCCCATCTGTTTTCTGCTGCTGTGGGATGAATTTAGGGGGTCACAGTACACCAGTGCTTCCCTCTCTGCGGTCATTCAGACCTGGAAGTACATAGTAGGGAGGCACACATCTCATGTTTTTGTTGTGAAAGCTTTTCCTAGGTCATGGTTGAGGGGAAAGGCAGCTGGTCTGGGACGTGCCACACTAAAGGACGTTGTTACTAAAGCTGCTGTGTTTTGACTATTAGCGTCTCTAACAAGGTGCTCCGTTGTATGCCTTGTGTAAATATTCTGCCTGGACCTGTCGAGTGGAGTAATGTTATGCAGGTGAAATATAAGCTTGAAGCAGTGGTAAATAATCGTGACATCATCAGCACTCTTCTGATAGCTCTTGTAAACTTGTTGTGATATTGGCTACACAGGGTCATAGCACCAGTCTGACGGTATGTGTTGTTTCTTTGCTTAACGGTGTGTGGACAGACCTGTGTGCGATTACTGAGGAACTATTATTTATTTTCTTACAATATATCAATGACTTTTGTAAGAAATTGTAAATTTTATTAGTCTGGACTGAAATTACATTACATTGAATGAAAACCAGTGTATGTGAAAATTTCTGCTTTAATTGTGTGGATATTGATTTTGACTGTGAAGTCCTCCTTGACCACAGGAGGGCAACAATGTGTTGTCGCTTTATAAGCATTTCTCAGGGATGTGCTTTAACATGAAGTGAACCAAACTTTTGAGTGATCACATGCTGGTGTTTGGCATGGCTAAAAACCTGAAAAGATAAATATCCAAACGCAGCATATTGTTCTGTACTGTGCCATTGGGTGAACATGACCATTTCTTTTGAGTCTTTCTGGACAGTCAAAGTGTAATGTGACACATACTAGATGGATGGCCCTTAAAAAAATCATAAATGGATTTGTATAAAAGTGTCAAATGATTAATTCAAATTTACACAAATGTATCTTGATAATGATTGCTCCCATTAGCAAAATGTTAAAAAATCCGTGGTGTGCAGTGCAGTGGATCAAATTTTGTGCTCTGCTTCGGCTCATGAAGTGGCTCGTGTCAGAACGGCTCACTCACTCTGTGTTTTATCACTGTGCTTTCATAAAAGCCTGTTGAATTTAACAGACTTTTTTTCCCTCTCTGGATACTTTCACACTTCAAGGAGAAGGGCTCTGTCTTGTATTTTCTCTGTGGTAGATGTATTTAATTTTAAAATTCAATCGATTGACTAGAACATGGCCCGGATCGAGGGCTTTCTGCAATTTTCCAAAACATTGTGGCGAGCCTTTACTGTAAATACAAATCTCAACAGCAGTTTGATTGGGTCTAGAGTGTTTATTTTTGTCTTCCCAATATAATTTCTCCTGAAAACATAAAAAAAATTTAAGTAAAATGAAGCAATGGAAAATCTGTCAGTATGCATGTATAACACTGTTCTTTGTAGATGCATGCATTAAAACAGGCTTGTTTGCAAGTGTCCTTGTTTTTATTGCTATCAATAATTCTCAGATTAAGTATTTGTCAGATTTTAATTATGTTTGACTATATAGTAATCTAAATGTTTGTAAAACTATGGTAAATATTAACTTGTAAATACAGAATATTCATACATTGCATAATGTACTGATATGTCAAAGTTAACTATGATTTCAGAGACTTCCACCAAACAGTATCCATTCTGTCCTTAAATGGCCAAAAAGTCCAATTGTTTTTTTGGGTTTTTTTGCACCTTTTGACTTCAACTTTTAAAAAAAACGTACATGCTTTCTATTTTGTATTAGGATTTAAACGCTAACACAAGCTACTTTCGCACAGTTGTTGTGAATGTGAATGAATAAGATATAAAGGCACAGTTTCATAAACTGACCTAAATAATAAAATGTCTAGATCCAGGTGTTGAACATTGTCTATATAACAATTGTCATACACTTTATTTAAAGCATGTCTGTAACTCCAAGTGTTCAAGTCTCAGACGGACTGGTTGTACTCATGAGGAGGGTGCATCCCATCATAGTGGAACTCCCTCCACTGCTCCGTGTTCTCCCTGCTCCGCTCATCTTGTTCTGGAACATAGAAAAATGAAACAATCAGCAAAAGAATGGACTTAATGTATGCACTCATCTTGCTCATCTTTATCATAAGACACAAGGTCCATTATACCATCATTTTCCTCTTCGGCATAGTTCTCAAACTCGTTCCTCTTCTCTTCATGAAACTCTCTCCTTCTCTCGTCTGCAGCCAGGACCTGTCTCTGTTCAGCTGCAGACACAGGAAGTTATGTTAATGCTTCATTTAGTGAATATACACCACCTTAGTTGAAGACAGTGTCACAAAACTGCATCCTCCATAAAATACTGCATGAGTCACTTCATACACGTCATTAATAAACCAGACCTTTTTCACTTAGATTCAGAAAGGTTACGTTAGGTGACTCACGTACAAAACATTCAAGTCAGTTGAAGAAGTTGTGTGAATTATCTCTATTATCAACCAGAAGAGGAAAGTTTGCAGGTTGGATTCAAAACAAAGCTCATTCAAACCAAATATGTGTTTTACTCTAGAAAGAATTGTGTTAGCTCTGATAGCTCTGGCCTGGTCATGCAAAGCCACATTTCAAATAGCTGTGGTATGGTAAACTCTTGGGTCAGGTTATGACCTTTGAAGTCAGTGCATGCAACAGATATTTAGGTAGAGAATCCAAGACTTACTGGCAAGACAGTTTGGAAAGTTTTCTCATAATTTTGTATCGCACTAACCACTCCATTTCACAAATTGGATGTTTCTGCAAGTTGGCAACATTACTTCATGTTCCATTATGCACCAAAAATTGACTTCAAAGTGATTCCATTTTTTTCTCTGACCCCCTTTTCTCGTGTGATTGGGCACATTCCTCATTGAACTTCCAAACCGATTTTTGCTTTGGGCTCATTCAGTTTTCTAATAAGATATGGTGATAGGTGTTGCTGTCTTGAAGCGTGACACCTTAACTTTGTTTAGGAAGAGCATGTGTTCTCTCCTTGTCCCTTTAGCTATTCTGGACATGAGAGTGCTAATAAATCACTTAAGGAATTCAAACACTAAATTGTATGTGAACTTTCTCAATGTCTAAAAAGGGGCATATTCCCTCTGTGTGTGAGAACGGCTGCTCCATGTTGCCCTGTGGTTCCTGCCGCAGCCTCCAGCCCAGGTCGGAGGAGGTCTGGTCTTCAGGACACAGGGAACAGCTGCTGGCTGCCAGTGTCCTATTGTCCCATTTACTAAACTTTTATCCCTAGTTAAATATAAAAACTGATAATACTTTGCATTAATAATAAGGTAAAGTTTTAATAAGGTGGGAACAGGCACAGCTCTGTTTTGCTTTATCCAGTACTTTCTGTGGAAGGTTTTATAATATAAATTAATTTAATGTCATCCTGAAACCACAATATCTTGTCCAGTGGGGTTTTAATATCATATATATAGTATATTTATATACTTTAATACATTTACATTTACTTATAAAATTTACAAAACAATCAACTAATATCTTGTTTGGATAAGTGCACTGACTTCTTATTGAATCTATGGAAAATCCCATTTGGCAGCTTTACCACAAACCCACTTACCTGTGGAGCTGGCCAGACTTCAGAACAATCAAACTCAATGTAAACTCACCATTAATCTCGTCCTGAGACTTGGCCCCTCTTCTGCTTCGGCGTCTGAAGAAGTTTGATGCGTCGGCTTCCTTTATAAAGATCTTTTTTAGAGGACCTGTATAGAACAAGATTTATGAAAAGATATTGTGCTTGGACAGAGACACACATGAAAGCTTTTCACCTTTTGGATCCTTGCTGCTGCTGCTGGGCACCGCTGCAGAGTCGGCCTCTGGGGACACTGGGTCACAGCACAAAATATAAAATATTTAACACAAAAAGAAGAACCAGGACAATAGCTACCAAAAAAACACCTGATACAAATGCTCACATGAAAGTCAGATACAAAAACACTCACAGGACAGTGCACACAGCACAGCGAGCAGAGCCAGCAGTGATGTCCAGGACATGGTAAAGTGAGAGTGGGACAGACGTGGCAGACAGGGAGACAGTGAAGACCCGAATGTGGGAGAGGTGGAAGCGGGAGGCAGGACATGAGCAGGAATCTGAGGCGCATCGTGTCAAAGGAGGGCGGGTGAACGGCACTGGACGTGTCCGACGAGAAGCTGGACCTGACAAACAACCAAACAACAGTGCAATACCAAGTGACAGGAAGGTGCTCACCAATGGACAGAAAACAACTCTTAACTTATAGTGTATTTTAGACTGTTGCACATCTTTAATCAACACGAGCCATCCTCACCAGGCTGTAACAGAGCAATCTAAAATAATCTATATTAATTTTATGGGGATTGTGATTATATTTGTATTGGCTTGTGTAGCACTTTGGTCAACTGAACAAACATTGAGCCACTAGAGATTCTGCATATACTTAAATAACGAAACACCAATTTAAATGTGTTCTTGTTAATGACTTTGTTAATGTGTTTACCTGGACATGGACAGTGAAGCAATGTTTACCTTGCCAATTCCATCGAGTACTTTTCGACCAACCTCTCAACAGCGGGTCTGCCCTCTCTGCTCTGCCCACAATCCCAGCCCGAAAGTATGCAGCTCTCTGTTTGCTTGAATTCTTCCCACCTGAATTCTGGCTGTGCCCCAGAAAAGAGTCAATGTTTGAATTGTCTTGTGGAGGAACTCAAGTGGGAGCATTTGTTATTTGAGTAAATGTGAGTGAGAATAAGAGCAAATGTTTAATGAAGATGTTTTGACTTGGTGTGTTGCATCAAGTACGAGGAGGAAAACTGATATTGTTTGCAGCTGGAAATGAGTTGCTAAATTAAGTTAAAGAGAGTTGTGTCAGGACAAATTCAGTAGAAATGACTGAAACTGAAAGCCCCATACCCAACCTAGCACAAATGAAATTTTAGCATGACAGCAAGAAATCTGAAAAGTCTTGAAAGTGAGAGGGAATTACACTACATTTATTTTACACAGTTTAATCACCAAATCATTTAGAACACTATGCTAAGCCAGAATATGTATCATCTCCAAGTATATTCTGTAAAACATGTCAAAGTCACAGTAACAGATTTAGCATAATAACAATAATTACATAAGAAAAATTAATAAGGCCATCTATTTTTATTCTAAACTCCTCATAATATGTTTTTGTATTGTGGTCCGGTTAGTAAAACACTATTGTTGTTATTACGTAAAGTAACACCATGCAATTACACTACAGTTGTACAAGAACATACATACTGTAGTACTGTAATGTATGTAGCCTCAAAGTTGATGGTTCCCAAACATTAATAAAGAAACAATGATTCAACAGACACTTCACTTGTGACAATATACACTACCAACTTGTAAGTATGTATGAAGTTGTAAAAAAAATATGATTTAAACAATGTACAACAAAACACCCAACACCAAATTTGTTATGCGTACATAATGGCATGACAAAGGAAGGAGCAGTTAAATTGATTCAGCTTTGTTCAATGTAATCTTATACTTTAATAATTTCTTAAATCTACCTATGGATTTAGTTCATCATAGAGAATATTCCACAGTTTAACCCTCTGAACAGACAGACATCTCTGTTTGACATTGGTTCTGATCTGTGGTTTACTGAACATGCAAGCATGAGTGTTCCTCTGAGCCCAGAAGGAGTGGATTTCATCTGAAACAGGTTTTGGACACAGCCTGGAAGTGTGTTATTTTTCATTTTGCCTATTTTAAATTACACAAAGTCGTTACATTTTAAGAGGTTAGCAATTATGAATAGCTTGTTAATAATAACGGGTAATAATAATTGCCAGTTTTTGCAGAATAACAATTGGTTTTATTGTCTCTTGTGAGAACATATCCTCCCAGAGCAATTAAAGTCTGACATAAGCCTACATAAGATCCATATTGAAATAAACAATATCTTGTGGGAATGTAGAAGATGTAGTCTGTGCAAATTCTAAGAGTGATATAGATTTTTTTTATCCTTTATTTTAAAACCAAACTATGTATGATAACTGATTTAAATGTTCCATATAACCTAGAGATTAAAGACTAAAAATAAGCATTTTTTTTCTAGCCTGTAGAACTGCAGCATTTCCTCCGCAAGGGGGCGCTCTGATGCAGTTCGACTCACTTCCCTGTTTTTACAGCGCGTGGCCTCAAGGCGGCGCTGTTTCGCGGTGGCATTATTTGATGACACGGCGGTGTGTGGTGGCAGCAGCAGGCGGAGGACACGCTCAGATCAGCCTCTAATCCCCACCGTGTCTCTCACACTGCCATGGTCTACGCTCGAAAAAACGACCCCGGTCCTTTATATTTGTCCCCGAGATTGAAACTTTAACGACGAACGACAGGAAGAACCATGTTTTTGGTCAGCACAGCTCCGCGGATATAAGCGGCACCGTTGGCGGAAAGTATATCCTTTACCACCGCAAAACCACGAAGAGGCAGCCGTTGCCTTCGCGCCCGGAGAGAAACACGGCGTCCGGCCAGAGAACAAGCTCCGAGGTCGGGGACTCCGGTCGGACTCATCGTTTCTGGCAAGTTTTAGCTTCTCTTTAAATTTACCCTTTTTGTTTTCATTTTTAAACCTAGAATCGGTCGCCGAACAAGAAACACGTCCGCCGTGCGTTGACACAAAACATGGCTTAACAATGCAGCAATGTTTACTTCACAGGCTCAGTTTGTTTTGAGCTATTCAGGGCTGTCCCATTCACCGGTCAATGTTGCATTTAACTCAAACTGTTACTGTGAGGTTGGTTTCCCGCAGGCTGAAGTAGCTAACTTCACCCTGGGTTTGCCAAATACTGGGTCGAGACCAAATTGTAAGTTACTGTAGATTTAAATTTCAGTCGTCATATACGACGCTGTAAGGTAAAAATCTATACTCGAAATTAAGGACCAGGAAGTCTACTGGGTGAAGTTAAGACCTGGTTCATTTGTTAATTTAAGAGTCCCTAACAAATTTGGCAAAAGCTGCTTTTGCTAATACTTACATAGAGGTTTTAGTATGGCCAGTGGTCACGTTTCACCGGTGTATAAACTGTGCTGTACTTGTAAAATAAAGGTTGTAAAAGGAAAAGCCCGCTGGCTGCGTTGCATGTAACGTCTTGCATAGTTTCCACCAAAACATCCACTCACTGCCTGACCCACATTTGACATGTCTTGTCTTTCTGGTCCTGAAGCGAATATTACCAGTCTCTAGACCCTCTAGCTAGTATTAACATCCTTCTCAGCTGTTAAGACACGAGCTCATGAATGGGAAACAGTTTGTAAAAGCTCCTCAGTTTTCAAGGAATCTCACCCCTAGGGATTGTGTTCAATAAATTCCTGTACATCGGAACTTTTCCTGTTGGGATGTAACCTGTGTGAAATGAGCAGGATGTGTCAAGGAAGACATTGTTGTTTTGGAGAGGCGCTTTGAGCCTTGATTGCAGCCAGTAAACGTGTGAAGAGTATTTAATATTTTTACAGGCAAGCTAAAGAGGAAGTTCGTCCTGGTGTGAAACTAATGTTGCTAACTATTCACTGCTGAATTTAGGGTTTTTGTTGTTTTGTTAAACAGCCCAAACATGACTTTAATGACGTTAAAAGTGTTATCACGATGATTTTTTTTAAATTTTCTATTGGTCTTTTAAGAGTATTTAAGGCAACAGAAAAGATTTAAAAATTAAAAAAATGTTTACAAATTATATATGTGAAGGTTCTCATGCATCACAGCTGGACACAGTTTTCATCTGAACTGAGGAATTTGTTCAAATACATGGTTGATGTTTTAAAACTATGTTCAGGGGCCTATACTATAGTATATGAGGACCATAATTCAGGGCTAATGAGGCATTCCTTGGGTTGGGCTCTTCTCCTAAAATCCAAAATAGTGAGGCCATCAATTTGTACAAGTACACCAGTCACTGTCTTTCTGTTTTATTGAACTTCAGTTGTTCAAAGCTGTAGAACTTTTTTGCCGGATTTGTATGGTGTGTAACCTAAAATACCCTGATTTTGTTGATCCTGGTACCAGCAGGAGTCCAGGGAGCTGTTGGAGGACAATGTGCCTGCGCGTGTGTTGCTTTGACGTGGGGCTGTTACCTTGGTGAGGACCTTGGGGATGGTGGTGGCAGGGTAACCCGAGCCACTGTGAAACAGCTGTAGCCACGCGGCGCTGATCCCTCTGGTCCCAGTGCAGATCAGATGATGGTCCAGTATGTCCAGTGGTGGGGGGGTTGCATGGGCCGAGAAAGACATGCTTAATTAGATGATGATATCTTTATTACATCAAACTTCATTGTCTTTGATGATAATTAGAGCTGGGCGATTTGTCAAAAGAAATTTAGATTAATACATTTTTTTTTACTTCTCACTAATTTTCAATCTAGAGTAATTTAAATGAAAGCATAGTGTACATTGTTTTAGTGTCTTTGCTAACACACTACAGCAGGCTCATTCTTTGTGCCCCTGCTGCTTTTGTGGCTTCCTGACAGGACATTTTTGACATTTGATTACTCAAGTATGCCGACATTAAAACTCCAGAAAAAGTATCAGTGTATTTCAAACATTTGAGGGTGAGGTTTTTGCGTGACAGTAGATAATATGCCAATCCCATCTCTAATGACAGTGTATTAATTTCCTGAACTAATTTTCCGATAAGATATAAATATGAGTTTACTTTTTGTGTGTGAGCTCATGTTTAAGTGTTCGGCCGAGACAGCTGGCTGAAGGTTAATGTGTCACTGCTCTCCAGGGAGCAGCTGCTATGTGACAGGCACCGCTCCTGTCTATACATAGCTCTAAATACAAACTCTTCCTTTTTCTCCACCACAGTTACACTAGAGCTTAGGGACGGGCGGCATGCAGCCAGGCCTCTCATATTCAGTTGGCCCTCCAGACAAATGCGACTGCTTCTTGCATGTTTGGCCACCCCGCCCTCCCTCTCTCATTCTCTATCAAATCTGGTAAAGCCTCCTGCCCTGCCCCTTATCCAGCTGCCCCAGGACCTGTTTGATTACTGTAATAACCTTTAGCCCATATCTGCAGCATTCATGTCTGAAACAGGTGAGGGACAAATATTGCCTGTTTCCCGTTGCTCAGGGCAGGATTTGCTAAAACACTTGTTGTATATTTGAGACTTGAGGTGTTTATAACAAGGTTGTCACTGGTTTCGCACAGCAATACTTATCCAAGTCATTTTAAATTTTAAATTAGCTGAATTTAGAAACCCATGTCCACTAGTAGATCACTGTTCAGGAGCTAAAATATAACCTCATCAATTTACCATTTAATGTTTTTAACAGCTGGTTACTTGAACACAGGATCTTTTGATCTGAAGGCAATGCACAGATGGCACAAGAACAATATTTCTTAGATTTAGTAAATCACTTTTCAGGTTCAGCCTCTCTGCTTCTCCAAACTACGAGTGTGCTGACTACTGTCGACTCTCTAATTAACTATCCAAAGCAACTAAAAGAACCACATTTACAAGATACCAAACCATCCCTTATATGTACTACTTCTTTTGTAGCATTTGCTTTCCTTCTAATCCTTCCAAGTGGATCTTAAGACTGTGTCTGTATACTGAAGGCTACTAAAAGCTGTGTGCAGTTTATTGTGGGAACAGATTTTGTGATAACACCACCTCACCATCTGCCTTTTGTTCGGTCTCAGCCTACTCTGTATTTCACTCTTAACAACGTTGAGAGGCAGTCAGGATGCACTCTGTCTGCTGGTGTGGACGGACTGCAAATTGTCGCTCTCTCTGATGCTAATGATTGCTTCATAAATGACGACCAGGTGATTTGACTCAGATCAGTTCCAGATCAGATGAGTTCAATCCTGGGTGATTATCTCTGTAATGAGCCTTTTTACTGCCAATCACACTGACAACTATATTCTCTTTTCAGATTGTCAAAAAACTGTAAATCTCTCTTATTATTTGGAGCAACAGTGGTCCTCGGCTCCAGATACAATCTCTCTGTTGATCCCTGTATCTTGCCCTGAACACAGCTGGATTTACAAAGCTTATCTGGGCCAGGCTTTTATCTCATTCATAAACTGCTTTATCAGACCAAACCAAAGTGGTGCTTTTACAGATTTATATTTTCAAATAAAATAAGTTTATTTACAGCAGTTTATTTATTTTGAAAATTTTTGCTTATATTGTCATATAAGCAAGAATTGTCCTTTGCTTTTTCCAACAATCTCTTTATAAAGCCATAACCCGGGATTTACAACAAAAGCCAGTAGCAGAACTTGCAGAAGTATTTTTAAATAATCAGCAACATCCCTAAGGCAACAGACTATTACAGAACAGGATTTAATGAAGAGCAATGGATTCCAACACTTAGCATCTTAAATCTGCTCCCTGCCAGCATCTTTGACAGAGGCTGGTGGTGCAGTGATTGACCTGAGCAATTTAAAAGCAAACTGAACAATACTGACATGATGACTGAAAACAGTTAAAAGGACTACTGTGTAAGACTGAAGCAGCTGTGGTAATAGATGCAGTTAAGATTGCAGTCGTAGAGCACTTGAACTTGGTTGTGTACTGTACTGTACTGCTCTTGGCACATTCAGCCGCAGAACTGTCACTCAAGCCTTCGTTGCCATAGCAGCAGTGTTAATCAGCCCCTGTTGAATCTTGCTGCCTGTTAAATCTGCAGCTTTGCATCAGGCCAGGCCTCCTCACCCACAGTGTCCCGGCCAGGTGTTCCCCACTCATCCCTCTCCTCCACACGGACGCACCATGAATCGGCGCCGGCCCTGACCCATCTGTCAGCGCCGCTCTAAGCAGGCAGCCGATGACATGTGTGAAAAGTGTGAACGCAGTGTGAGGGGAGAATTGTGTCACGGCGAAGACTGAAAAGAGCAAACAGAGACAGTGTGCCATCTCTGTTTGTGTAAGTGGCCTTGTTGAAGCTCACCTGCTGCAGTGTGGAGGGACATGCAGCTTGGTTGTCATGCTCAGCACTACCTCCGCTGTGTCTCGAGAAAAAGCCCACTCTTAACGGAGCACAATGCAGGCTTTACAAAGGCACCCATTGTGGAGCTAGTTTCTTTGCTCATGTCCTCGTTGTCTCGGGCAGAATGAGAAAAGACTGCTCTTTAGAAAAAGTGATGCTGTGCTCACCCTTGAATCATGCCAACTGTTCTTCTGTGAGTGAGCAGCCAGTGGGTGAGGGGCGGACACGTCTCATCTTTGATCTTCTAAAGGCAGTGGCATTAAAATATCTATAATGTAACATTCCAGTATATGACAATACACTGCTCTTTTATTACATATAGATGATAGAGTTCCATGTGGTATTTGTTCAGATTTTGAGAAATCCAGATTTATAAAGAATCTTTGTATTTGGGCAAGCATATTGAATTTGTTCAAGCAGTCTTTTGCAGTAGTCTTTTGCAATATTTCACATTGAGATGACAAGAAATTATTTATTCCCTATTAAAAAACTACACCGACTCAGATTACATTATTTAGTGACACATTGTGCCTTTGCGAACCCCTAAGATGTTATGAAAGGTTATGACCTTGCCGTTCAGTTTTTTTGGCTAGCTCTGACAACAGAAACTCTGTGGCCCAGGCTGGTGGCTGTGGTGGGATTGGTTCCTCAGCTGTACTCACTGCATCCTCTCTGTGTTGCTGTTGAATAAGGGAGCAGTTGACTGGTGTCGCAGTGCTGCTGTGGGGGCCTGGGGGGCACAAACAGCTTTACCCTTTTTGTAACCCTCTGGTCATTGACAAAGCACAGTTTCTGTTTGCTGGACTTGACCACACGAAAAGGACGGGACACATAAAAGGTATGTCTATTGTCATCAATGCGGCATTATGTCTCAGCTTCCCCCTCCTCCTCTGGATCAGTCCTATTGCCACATTATCTCACAGCTTTTGAGAGTTTACAACCAATTTAAAGGGATGTGTGCACAACCGTGAAACACCTAAACTGGTCAGTGGCATAACAATCAAAACGATCTTTGTTCACACAGATCTATACGCTCAGGTGTTAAGACTGTAGTGTGTCTGCCGGGCCAATGGGGCTAGGGTTGGGCCAATACGTTGTTTTTTTTTTTTTCATTTATACCGATATTTATCAGGCTGTTGTGTCCAATATCCAATATTGGTTAATGGAAGTATTTAAAATATTGATAGCCATATTTATTAATTTCTTTCTTTTAATTGGAAATGCACATTTGCCTTTAAACTGCGCATTCACAACCTCAATTATTTTTATTTTCTCTTAGTTTTAGATTCGTCTTTCACAGAATCTCTGCTGAATTTCTTTGCTTTTCTCAAGGGCTTGTTGTTGTTGTGGTGCTCCCTTTTATTTAGCAGTGTTTGTGTCTTGTGTATGGGATTGACGCATGCTAGCGCTTACGCTAGCATGTTGTTTTCAAACAAGTTATTAAATTTGTAATATTGAATGACCTGACACTAGATACTCCTACATATCAGGCCGATTTAACTATTAGAAACTGACTGATGTATTGTCCATCCCTAAGTGGGGGCTCTGTGAACCCTGGCGCTGTAAAATCCACAGGCATTAAACAGAAGAAGACGTAAGCAAAGGTCCACTCCATAAACAGAGGTCCACTCCATAAACAGAAAACATTTTAAATCTGGAATTTTCTGGAGCCCTATGAAGCGTCAGTGTGTCAAATACTAACAATATACTACCAAACAAACGTTATTGACAAAAAGTCAATAAGATGGGTGCTCATTTATTATTAGTATTACACAAACTTCTGCACAATTACAGGGCGTTGAGATATTTGACAATATAAAAACTTGTCATATGGATGTTTGTTTGCAGTAGGTTTAGTTTGTTGTCTCTTACTTCCTAAAGAAGTCCACTTTTATATTGATTGGCTTTGCCAAGAAAAAAGCTCATTATTTTGCTATGAGTAGCCTAAACTGGTACTGCAAAGTATGAGAGCCTACAGAACATGGACTCTTCTCTGAATTCATCTGCATGTTTTCTCATGGGTTAAGTCTCCTTGAAAGATGTTTTTTTTATGGTCAGTGTGGTTTAAAGTACAGTTGGGTTCATAAATTTTGTCTAATAATATGGCATGCGTTTTTGTAAACACAGGTGCATTAAATAGAGAAACATGAGAGAAAAAGTTCAGGTGAGAGACGTGGAGACCAGGGTTGTCGCTCTACAGTGGGAGAAAAACAGCAGGCATGCATGCAGCCTCCCACCGTGCTCTACATTTCCAGCAAGGAAAAAGCTGCTTCTTTGGACCCCTTTACCTAGACCCCATCCTGGCTACCTCCCTGCGGTTCCCAGCAGGTCAGACCGGCCTACTGAGTTGAGCAGGTATAGCGCCCATGTCCAGAGCTTCACACTCCTAGAGCAGGACCAGGGGCCAGCAGCAGAGATGGACCACAGCAGGCCACCACCTTGTTCTCCTTTTTACAGCAGCTCTTAATAACTTTCTAAAAAAACTCCCTGAAAAGTGATCTGACCCCAGTAGGTCACATCCCGGTCATTTATTAAATTTGTTCCTTGGTGTCTATGGTTACGAGATTAAAAGGAAGTGTTAAGAGACTGATCCACTATCTGCAAGAGAATCCAGCAAAATGTATGTTGAAAAAGAAATGACTAAATACCTACTATTTGAATAATTATTTTTATTTGACCAAGTAGCACAAAATGGCAACTATAATATAAGGCTGATGACAAATCTATAATGCGGACTAAATGCATCTGAGATCAGTGAGTTGCAGGACAAGAATGCCACAAGAACCGTTTCTTCCCTGCTATAAGACTGTCAACTAACTGAACAAAAAGTTTAATGCAATAATTTTGTTTTTGCCCCCATTAGAGCTCAAAGCTCTAAGACTTTTTCCTATGTACACAAAAGGCCTATATCTCTCAAATACTGTTCACAAATCAGTGTTAGTGAGCACTTCTTCTTTGCCAAGATTATGCATCCACCTCACAGGTGTGGCATAGCAAGAGGATGATTAAGAGAGCATTATTTCACAGGTGTCTTAAGCTGGCCACAATTAAAGTCTCTTCTCTACCCCACTCTAAAATGTTCAGTTTTATCACACAGCACAATGTAACAGATGCCACAAGTTTTGAGAGAGCGTGCACTTGGCATTCTGACTGCAGGAGTGTTCATTTCTCTACCATAAGTCGTAGACCACCGTGTCAGGGAAGAACATCTGCACTCATCAAGGTCTCGACCTGACTGCAGTTCGTCGTCGGAGTGGACCAACATTCCACAGGCCACGATCAACAACCTGATCAACTCTATGCAAAGGAGATGTGTTGCACCCCCCCCCCCCCCCCCCTCCCCCAATACAATGCAACTGCACATTTTAGAGTGGCCTTTTATTTTTTCCAGCCTAAGACACACCTGTGCAATAATCATGCTCTCTAAACAAATTCTTAATATGCCACACTTGTGAGGTGGATGGATTATCTCGGATGGATTATCTCGGCAAAGGAGAAGTGCTCACTAACACTGATTTGGACAGATTTGAGAGCAGTTGGCCTTTTGTGTCTTCAATGTTTGAGTTCAGCTCATGAAAAATAGGCAATAAACAAAAGTGTTGCATTTTTGTTCAGTGTAATTTGAAGAACAATTGAATTTCCAAATGGAGATTAATAAAGTTATTTTAAATTTGAAAAGAATTAAGAAATACTTATTTAAACAATAGGCTATCCATTTCAGATGAATTTGTGGCCTTTGTCACCGATTGCACAGGAATGTTTCTCTCTTGACACATTGTAATTATGCGACACTATGACTAAACGTCAAATGAATCATGTGTTGTGTTTGTCATTTTGACTTGAATAAATAGTTTGCTTAGTCTTAAATTCCTTGTTATATCTTCATGTTTCCTTTGTATTAACAGTGAACCAGTCTATGCAGTTTCTAATATGGTCTCATCTTTTTGTCTGATTCACTCGGGTCGGGTGTTTTGTGAACTACAATAATCTTTGACTTTCAGTAGACTAAACATAGAAAGTTGTTTTAGTTGAGTGTTTAGGATTTAACCTCACATGTTGTAGTTTGAATGTGTGTATTTAAAGGGCAGGTGTTGCATGAGACCTACTCCAGTCAGCTCCTTTATTCTTTGTGACTATTTGACTCCCACTTATTCAGATGGATGTTGTACTTTGAATGATTTTAGATGCTATGTGTGTGAAAGACAAAAGGCTGTGGGTAGAGGCTGGTTTTGCAGGCAGCGGGCCCTGAGGTGCTTGTGTTACTCATGCATCTTCATGTCTGGCTTTACTCATCAGCGTCACACACAGCTGCATGTCCAGATCTGCTGTAGTCCTTGCAGTGTCTCCCGAAGAGTCTCCTGTCACAGTCGCTCTCACTCTTCTTGTTGACTCTCATGCGGCTGGAATGTGTGACGTGGATTTAATGTGGCCCGGGCTCGTCCCGTCTCATTCAGAAGCAAATCCCCCAGGTTTAGGGTTAGCTTTTACAATTCGCTGTGCCAGGCCGACTACTCCAAACTCAGCCATAAGAATTTCTCATCAACTTGTCATGTTTTAACAGGAAGAGGACTGTAAAGAAATGTCTCTGTCAATGAGCTGAGTCACAATTCGCAGTGGAGCGCTGAATGGTCTGTGTCATTATACATGAGAAGGGTCTTTCTGGTTTCTCTTTTTGTCTGATTGCTATGACCCCAGGCATATTTTGTAAAAAAAAAGAAAAAAACTTTCAACGTCTATGTCGCCACAGTGGAGAGCAGATAGTGGAAGCATTCCTGTGTGTTTAGTCTTAAATTACTTTACTTTCACATTGTGTTTGTGGCCTTGCATATTTTGCAAATGAATGTGTTTTTAAAATTTTTTTTTTTTAAATTATTATTCTGTAGGCCTCCCCTTCCCGAGAGCTCATTGGAAAAGATGAAGCGTTTCAAGCGGCAAATCTCTCAGAGGCTACGAGGCAGCCACACCATCGACGAGTCGCTCTCTGAACTGGCCGAGCAGATGACCATTGAAGAAAACGGTCTGAAAGACAGTGGTATGTTTTATGAGCAGTTTGTTACTGTAAATTATGATTATGCAAAGGTAATGCAAATAAAAGTATCCTCAATATTTTTCTAGAAGCATTGTTTTTGTTATGAAGCACTATAATGTTTTTTTAATACTTGATTATACCAATGTCCTGCAGTGGCTTTAATGCTGTGGGGATTGCAACCCTGTATACAGCAACAACAAAAGCACAGCATGGGAACAACTGAGATAAAAATAAGACAAAAGCAAAATGACAGCCAGAGTTTTCTGTAAGGAAATGAAATGATAATATAGATGGAGTGGAGTGGGGTCAAAGCAGAGATTTTGTGGCCAACAGATCCCTTCTTGTGAATTTCGCTGAGGTCATGCTATACCAGATCAATATAAGGGTTGTACAATATTAAAAATGGTTGTAGAGCTTCTTTCTTAATGTGAAGTTTTTTTAAATTGTACAGAAATACTATCTGTCACACTGTACAACTTAAATTAGCTGTGACCTGCTGTGCTTTGATGCCTGTCACATTGTGCGATTTAAAAAAAAAAAAAAAAAAAAAAAATACAATTACAATAATAATTTGGTGTGCATCGTAGGCTCCGCTTCAACTGGGGCCTACAACTCAGTTTCAACAGACGGCTTTAGTGAGTGTTAACTTGATTGATGTTCAAAGAGCAATAGAGTTTGTCAAAAGCCATCAACTGGGTTTCAAGTTAATATCATACATTTATTTACATAGCCATCTAGCATCACTAGACAGCTGCAGCAGGATTTGAAGGATCTATGAACTCTGGTCAAAGCCAGGGCATGCGATTGGACTATAACCAATTAATTTCTTCACACTGTCTGACCAAGGCGTGAGACATTATATTGTATTGTTCACTATTATCTTTCACTGTCTCTGTGCTTATAAGAGAAATTTAACTGACTTAACTAACTGTGTGTTAACCTCTGTGAAGTATTTAGTTTACTGCAGAGACTTCACGTTCCTAACTCCCAGATACTGCAACTGTTACATAACTTTCTTGGTGAAGGTTGCTGAAGGTTGTGGCCTTTGGGGCGTCAAAATAAGCACGGAGTGGCACAGCAGCTTATCTCTGCGGATATTCACAAAATCTGCAGGGAGTGAGTAAGAGAAGGGTGGGAGGGTGGAGGCTGGGGGCAATGCCTGTGTGCACCACCACACTGTTGCCATGACACTCGGTGTCTGCAGGCATTCTGGAGTTTCCATGACATTGCCACAGCGACTTGGATGACTTGGTGAAAACAGCCAGGCATTTTTAGGCAGTTTTCGTTTTTCTTTTTTTTCAGTCTTCCTCTTCTTCTTTGCCCCCTATCCCAGCGCTGTCTTCGTCCCAAACCCTCTTTCAGGCTTGTCCTTAGATTTCCCCTTTTGTCTTTTGTCTAAACTTCTTCAATCACTCAAATTATTCTAAGTCTGCCCCCTTTCCCCACCTCCCTCTGAGAACTAACTGAACTTTGTAAAGAGCTTTTTGTGCAGTGATTAACACCAGGTTTGGCCAGAGTGTTCTGTGCTTGGTTGGGACACACAATTGTGTTTGTGTGCGTGTGTTTGCGTGATGGGATTTTAGCGTTCTGTGCAGCAGTAAGTAGGCTAGAGAAGAGACAGCACAGAGTAGCCAGATGAGATGTGATCCGAGCTCTGTGTTATTGGGGAAAATGTTCTGGACTTGATCTGATTATGTAACTCTCATAAGTCAGAGATAAGGCCGAGGTGGCATCAGGACTTCAATGTTACGTAGACACATTGTCCGGCCTGATTTTGTTTTGTTTATAAAATCTGTGGAAGGAAGGGCATGCATAACACAATGCCTGTTCCATTGCTCGCATCTGCTTCTCCAAACTGAGAACGTGCTGACAACCCCAAATATCTCATAGACCTTGTTTTATAAAATACTATTATAGACAAAAATACTGACAATTTGGTTTTCAACCGAGCTGATGTGATCCACAGTTAAATTAGTTTTTTGGCCAAGTGGAACACACCCACAGCACTGAATATGACTAATTGATCTTAATTTTGTCGAGAGGAAGGACCTCAGGAAATGCAACTAAGAATTGATTGACCCCTGACTAATCAGTGAGTGGGAGGGGGTTTGAACGAGGATGTGCCATATTTCCTTGTGTTATTTAACAGCAGGCGCATCAGGCATGATGCTCGTGTGACTATTACTCTCTTCAGCCACCCATTTGTTCAGTAAATTATGAGAACTGTATCACAGCTACTGTTACTAATTGGCCAGAAAATAACTGTTGAGTCAGGCTCCACTGGTGTAATCAGTTGTAGGAAATGCACGTAAGAGGTTTCTGTGATTAAAAAAGGACACATTTCTGTTGATGACGCACATTTTCAGACGCACTGCTTTTAACATTGAACAGTATATGTAATGGAATATTACAGATCAAAGCTTGCCGCAATCATTTTAGAGAAACAAAAAGGGTATGATTGTAGTATTGTATTTTTTTTTTACGTTCAGCTTGATTGGGTTGTGATTGATCTTAATACCTGTGAGACAACATCAGTTATGAACATAATGACTGAATCTAAAAATGTCTGACACATGGATCATATGTTCTATTCAGCCAAATGAAAGTACTCCAAATTGTGTCCATTTCTTGTCTTCCACAATTGATTGTTTTCATCAGACTAAAGGCATTCATTTACAGCTAATAAATCTGCCATCTCTCTCAGTAGTCATTCTTTCTTTGAACAAAGGCTCAACTTTCAGCCTCAATACAGCAACTTTTGTCCCATTTTCTGTAACTAAACTAGAGGTGACCTGAGGTAACCACAAATGCTAAAAGTCTTACTTGGTAACGCTTTAGGTTTCATTAGTATACCTTTAGGAGTTTAATTCATTACTTTTTATTACTTGTATTAATTGCCATCTTCTTGCACTTAAACTTGTTTAATTTATAGTCCTCAGTTATTCTCTTTCTTGTGTGAATACTGTTTGCATTTGGAAGTGTAATGGTAAAAGCTGTGCATTTATTTAGCGCTTATTTGCACCCAAAGCTCTTTAGCCGCAGCAGTTCATGTATACACTACAGCAGACCTAAGCATTAGTAGATTAGGTTTAAAAACCTCTTATGTACTGTATCTAGTGTTTATTTGCTTCAGTTTAGTGTCATGCTATACAGATGCAAGGACAGACACCTGAAAGGATCGTGTGCTGAACAACATTTGGTCAAATAACACAATCTAATGTTAGCTCTACAACACTAAAAGGAACACCTCGTTTAATTTTTGTGTAATCATAAATTGCCCTCTGTCCCACTGCAGAGCCCATAGTGAGGAATGGCCGTCCTCCGTCTGCCCACAGTGTCCACTCCTTCTTGAACCAGTACACAGGCTCCTTTAAGAAACCTCCACTGCGACGACCACAGAGTGTCATCGGTGGAGGCCTGGGCTCACTCATGGTCATGCCTCGCAACGGCAGCCGCCTCGGTGAGACACACGCTCCTCATGCCCACAGCACAGGGCCACGATGTGCGTCAGTCTATTCTGTTTTTATTTTTTATTTTGCATTACTCGGAAGACATTGAACTTATGTGGAGCTAGATATTGGCAAATATAAATTTTCCAATATTTGTGATTTTCTTTTTAAATATACAAAGCACAGAATTTCACACATTGAATAAGAAGGCTTAGCTCTGCTAGAGGAAGAGTGAAAAATGCCAGCGTAATCATTTTGGTGATACAGTTCCTGCCAAACACTCACGTAGTTTGTTAAGAAATGACAGTTCCATATTAGCTTCCCAATGCCAACATAATACTCAAATTTCCTTTTAAATTTGCATTTGCTTGTATTGACAAAGCCTGCAAGAAATGACACTGAGCTTCAAATGTATAAGATATGTCTAAGGATTAGTCAATTACACTGTGATATATGGCTTTGTTGTGTTAATCCCCAAGGCAGTGAAATAAATTACATCCATCAGTCAAAGCTATTAGATGCAATATATCAGCTGTATGCAGAGCTCAGCGCAGCCCGCATCGTGACAACAGAAGGTGCTTATAAAAACAACACCCATCTATCAAACTGGACCCCACTCTCAAATGTCTCTTGTATATTTAGATATCGTCCATGAGAATTTAAAGATGGGGTCGGACGGGGAGAGTGACCAGGCCTCGGGGACCTCCTCCGACGAGGTGCAGTCGCCCACAGGAGTTTGTCTGAGGAACAGAGGGAACAGACGCATCTCCGCAGAGGTAAAGTTTCCCTCTGATATCAGCTCTCTGCGTTTGTCTCTTATGAGTTGACATTAGTCAGTTGTCATTTGTATGCAGGCCTGTTTATGTGGGTTTTTACCTGGCTCACAGTCTCCATGTTGCGGCAGCAGACGCATTTTCATTTTTTCTGTGGAGAGGCAGAGGAAATAATTAGCTTTCTACAGTGGCCTTTTCTCCTTTTGAGTGGTATTGGGTGACGTGTGCAGTACAGTGCTCAAGTGTTACTCAGTGGAAGTGTACTCAGAGGTGCTCGCAGCTACCTATAAAGTCTCAGCAGGACACTCAATTACTGACTCGGCAACCTTCTTCAACTTACTGTATGTTTCTAAAGCTTAGACTCACTGTGAACTTTGATAAGTGATGTGAAGGGTTTTTGTGTTTAATGTAAGTTATGAACACCCAGAGCATCTTCTGCAATAAGTGCTGGCAGCAGCAGAGAGACTGTAATCAAGCATCAATCAATCAGACTGCTAGAGTTTGGAAAAACACATTTTGAACTAAAAGTCTGGTCTGAGCAAATGATATGTATTTTATATATTTTGCATTGTTTTACCCCATGGCAGCCTGTACTTGAGAACTTAAATGCATTTTGTCACTGTAGTGTATCCCTTAGCTTTTGGTTGGACACTATTGTGATTGCATAACCTTGCGCTGCAACTGAATTCTCATGAGATTTTTGAGTTTAAAAACTTGCATAAACTCTGTTCCAAGCCAAATATTTTCAGTCCGAGCCATGAACCGCCACAGACGGAACCCGTCTTTACCGACTCTTGTGTCCAACGAGGTAGCAGCACTGACGGGACTGGGCAGGTTTAAGGTTTGAAGATGTAGCAACCGTTTTATCGTAAACAACGTGCTACTGGTCTGAGGTTGATAAATCCAGGTATTCATTGAAATTACCTGCTATTTTGCAAATGTGTTCAATGGGAGCCCTCCCAGATGGTACTGTGTTTTGTGGAGCAGTTCTATCTGGCGTCAGGTTTGTGATTACAGGAATGTAGCCAAAATAATAAAGAGCTCAGATTTGGCTGTAATACTGTAATTATTGTCCTAAAATTTAAAATGGACATCATAGAGGTTTTTACCTTTCATCCCAGTGACAGATTGCTGTAAAAAACTGAAAGATAATGTATAACATGGAGCTTGGAGTTTTGTCTTGCGTAATGTCATCAACTGTGATAATTTTACAATTTTTTTTAATCCATCATTATCCAAAAAGGCTCAGCTCAAAAGCTCTGCTGTGAAGATTGAACTGTCAGAGCTTTTATCACTATGTGCTGTGTTCGGCTGAGCATATGGAAAGACAGAAGTGAACACAAATGCAGCACACGATCAACATTGAAAAGCTGTAATCCATTTGGCTGGAAAAGAAGCGACACTTCCTCAAAAAATACATTTGAATATTAAATTTGACTATTTTCAGTTACTTAACACTGATTTCAGTTCTTTTGTGGGCACAATAGTTACAAAAGTTATGATAAAACGTCTTGGTTTTCCTCTGCAAACTATTGGCTTAAATGGGGATTAAACAGAGTAACTTGTCCTTGTAATTGGAGATAAAACAAAAACGGAAGTAGTTTAAATTATTTTATTCTCTCTAGATGCTGCAAAGTCTAACACTTTTAAAAACCTGCAAAATGTTTTCCACTCGAGTGCAACAAATCTCTGTTAAGACATAGCATGCCTTTGTTTGTCTGTTGTTCTCTTAATCTCGTCGTGCTGCCGGAGAACCACATGTTGCTTAGTGGTTTGTGAAATACCTGCTGTGTGATCATGGGAGGCATGTGATCTTGTGATTGAAATGCACTCCTCTGGCTGTGTTTATTAGTTGCTCTGATTGCAGAAGTTGTGGGGATTTACACCAATAGCTGCACATGCACCAAGGGTACAAAAACTCCACAAATAAATAAATAAAAGAAAACACAGCTGGGGAGTTTACACCATTTGGGGTTAACCACATGACACGCATATTACCTTTTGCCATGTGACTAAAAGTGTGCTCCCAAACTTCCTGTTATGTTTTCTGAAGCAAACTGTAAAGGGCTTACTAGTTTTCTTATTCAGCTCCACATCTGACTGTATTGTGTGAACGGAGACGTGTGACTGACCTCAGGCCTGTTGTTAATGAAGTGGGACCTCTCTTGTTATCTTTGCTACTGCTGTCTCATAGATGAAGGAGAAAAAGAAGGAAGGAAGTAGTGGGCAGGTAGCAGACTGTTCTTCTGTTCTGAAAGGAAGCAAGAACTGTTTTGGGATTACATCACATGGATTACAGTAATACTGTCCAGATGGACCACTGTTGTAACAGATTAGGGCAAGTTGATTGGACAACTGGAGGAGGGTGGGGGTGCAAAGGTCATGTGATGGATGTCATCACTTGCTCTGGGGGCCAACCTCTGATCCCATAGCAGCAGGATGGGATAATGTTATCCACAAATGGCATTATTACTGGATAAGGTTCACTAACACAACAGCTTGTATAATAATCTCCCTCATAATGATTGTTCAATAATTGGACAAGAATTTGTAATCTGCCACAAACACCAAATGTCATTTCACAATGATACTAATTTTTGAGTTTGCTCATATTCAATCACACAAAGCCTCACAAACAACCTATTTGTCAATATGATGTTTTACAAAGTACTGATCATAGTTCGCATTTTGCTGATATGTCTGCAAAATGATTTGCAGACATATCAGCAAAAAATTTTAGATTTAAGGGACATTAAAGGAAATTACACTTTCCACTTTTCACTTGACTAATTCATCACACATTAAGTGTCCTGCAGGTAGCCACTCGTGCAAAATGTTGAGTCACTGTTGTGTTAAAAGGCTAAAAGGTCACCTGACTGTTTTCCGATTCAGTGACCCTTGGTTACAGATTCATCAATTGCTTGATGTTGGAATGTGGAACGTTCAACCTTAGTGTTGTGTCTTTTACTTGGGACAGGGTGAGAGTCCAGTGTTACTTCAGAGCCCTAAACTGTATTTAAAGCAGCAAGAAAGAGGGCAGATTAACAGTAATACAAAATAACTGGAAATCCATGATGGGAGGAATCAAGGCAAATTGTATGTTTGATTTTATATAACAAGTCATCAGGATCGTGATTAGTACTTTCTCTTGGAAAGACTTTTCTCTGAGCTCTTACAGGCTCCTTAGACGAGCGTTGTTATATGTGCACAGTATCAACTGATGCACTGTAAGGACACACAAGTGTATTTACAGACATTCACACTGGCCTCTCTGTTAAACAGTAACTGCTTTAATACTGGTTCATACACATGCTGCTTGTTTACTGTGGGTTTCTGCCATTTTGTTGTCAGAATATTTATTCAGAACTTCGTATGTTTGAAAAGGGATTTCCCTTGAGTTTTACATGATGCCAACACTGTTTTCATTCTAACTTTGAGTTTATATTCCTCTGTGTGTATCTAGGACTTGAACAAACGTCTTTCCTTGCCGGCCGATATACGCATACCTGATGGTTACTTGGCAAAATTGCAGCTCAGCAGCCCACCTTTTGACCAGCCTTTGAGCCGACGCTCACGCCGAGCATCACTGGTGAGAACAGTGAAATTTTATACTAAAACCATCTTTTGAAATCTACCCAAACCAAGAGAACATATGCATTCAGCAGAATGGTTACAAAAACAAACTGAACAATAACATTTACTTTCTTTTAGAGTCCTTTTAAGTGACCTCTAAAGTGACACTTTGCCACAGAGAAAGACCCCTGACTTTCACAGACGAGTGTCAGAGTTTCAGAAAAACCTGTGCTTAAAAAAACAGAAGTGAGAGTAAGAGAGAGTCTTGCTCTTTAATTGTTGAATCTCCTCTGCTCAGCCTGACAGACACCTGAATAATCCACTTGTGGGTTTGTTCTGATTCTGAAACTGTCAAAAGAAGAACAGTAAAAAGTGTCTTTTCAATACATTTAATGCCTTCTCTACACCCATGTTTAATATAAGACTTTATTAATCCCACAACTGGGAAAATCTCTTTTCATAGCAGCACATAGGCAGTACAAAAGTGTTCATGCAGTAAATTGTACAATGACAATGAAATGATAAATAAAAATGATTAGATAGAGCTATAAAGAAGCTTAAAACTACAAATATTGCACAGATGTTGTAATATACATTGTCAAAAGTATTTCCTTGTCGTTGTTCACATGCATTTGAACACGAGTGACTTAAACCATAGGATTTAATCTGTTGTCGGCCCATCCTTTGCAGCTATAACGGCTTCAACTCTTCTAGGAAGGCCTTCCACAAGGTTTAGGAGTGTGTTTATGGAAAAATTTGACCATCAATCCAGAAGTGCGTTTGTGAGCTCAGACATTGATGTTGAACGAGAAGGCCTGGCACACAGTCTCTGCTCTAATTGATCTAAGGTGTTCTGTTGGGTTGAGGTCAGGCCTGTCAAGTTCTTCCACACCAAACTCGCTCCTCCATGTCGTTATGGCCCTTGCTTTGTGCACTGGTGCCCAGTCATGTTGGAACAGGAAGGGGCCATCTCCAAACTGTTCCTACAAAGTTGGGAGCATGAAAGTCTAAAATGTCTAAAAGTGTGAAGCATTAATAGTTCCTCCTCCCTCCATCTCGCTGTCCCTCCTGCCTGCCTTGTAGAGCCTTCAGCCAGACTCAAAACTCACCTGTTTTACACCTCTTAGACCACCACTTTCTTTTTTTACCTTGTCATATGTTTTCTTATGTTTTTTTAATTTGCTTGTTTTTAATGTTGTTAGCCCATGCACAGTCCTTGGGTGGTTTGAAAGGTGCTAATAAATAAAATGCAGAGCTCCTGGATAGCTGAGTGAATACTTTTGCCAATATAGTCATTATATACTGAATTATTGCATAGAACAAAAACTATGGTATAGTTTGTGTGTCTTGAACAGTCTGCAAACAAGACAGGACTTCACATAGGTTTTCCTTCTCCAGCCTTTGAACAAACTAAATACACTGTGAAAGCCAAAAGCCAGCGGCCCTTTGTCACATCAGATTAGCTCTGATGGTGTTTAGAGCTGTGTGACCTCCATATTACTGCAACACTGTCATAAGGATTTGTGGTGGTGCCCATAAGCTTGTCAGTCTTAATGAGAGATGTGCGTTCCTTAACGCTGCTTCTTTCTCCAACAGTCAGAAATTGGCTTTGGGAAGCTGGAAACTTACATTAAATTGGACAAACTGGGCGAGGTGAGTTCTCACTGACTTAAGTCTGTGTCCCAGCTATTCATTCTCATAGTGATAAAAACACAGGTGTTTGCTTGTTGCTTCATTTAGAAACTTTCCTCTTCCCTTTTTTATACTCTCTCCAGGGCACATACGCTACTGTTTTCAAGGGCAGGAGCAAGCTGACGGACAACCTTGTGGCTCTGAAGGAGATCAGGCTGGAACATGAGGAGGGGGCGCCGTGCACTGCAATCAGAGAAGGTATAAAGCACCAGAGGTTCACACATAACACTGACCTCTGTCTCCATTTAAATTTAATGTGGAGTACTAACTTCATTTTCACAGTTGTCATGTGCACAGTAAAACCATGTAGTGCAATGTGTTAATGTTAATGTTAACTAAATTAATGTATATTTGCACTTAATGGTCATTCCTTTGTGGAAGACTGCATTCCATTTTGGCCCCATGATGTAGCTGATTGTGAATGCATCACTAATCACTAGTACAATGACATTCTTGTTGTTATTATTCTGTGGTCGTACATTTTTAATGCAGTTTTATAACATAAGATATGAGCCATAGCCTTGTTGAGATTCTACTTTTGAATATAAACAATGGCATGAAAGAGTTAGTGTGTCTGATTATTAGCAGGTCAGTTAAATAAGAGGCAAAGTGCAATATGAATGTGAGCCAATGTTAATTATGTACTGTTTTGTTTTGTACAGTGTCATTGCTGAAAGATCTGAAGCACGCTAACATTGTGACCCTGCACGATATTGTCCACACTGACAAGTCGCTCACACTGGTCTTCGAATACCTGGTATGACCCACAGAGCCTGTTTCTCTGCATGACTTGCATTATTTAGTCCACAGATGCTTCTAAATAAATGCTCTGTTCATTATTATTCTCCATTGTGAGGGTGTTTTTAGTCAGGGCCACAGGAGCCCAGCTGGTGCTGGTTGTGCTGTGGCCTGTTGCTCCTCTAATGCCCTCTGTCTGTCTCTTTCAGGACAAAGACCTAAAGCAGTACATGGACGACTGCGGGAACATCCTAAGCATGCAAAATGTGAAGGTGAGCCTCAGCAGGCGGTCTGCTGCCCTGCCAACCTGGCCAGACTTTGAGAATGTAGCGTGCTGCTGTCCATAGTAGCGGCACTGTCTGTGTGCCCCCTGGTGGTGCAAAGCAGACAAATTATCCAAATATTCCTGATTAACCTTATTCTGTTTTGCATGTGTTTTTTTTCATTAGAGAAACTTTTTTTTTAATCAATTAAAAATATATATTTAACTGCAGTGTTCAGTTGGTAACCAGGTTGGCCCTATCCCTCTGCTTTGGACAACTTAAGAATAAGTTGTATTTGGTTGACTTTTTTTGGTTAAACTTAAAAGAATGTCAGTCTGATGGCTAAATGGTGGGAAAAAACAAATACATTTTTTTTCCCCAGATATTTCTCTTCCAGATCCTGAGGGGTTTAGCTTATTGTCACAGGCGGAAAGTTCTGCATAGAGATCTCAAACCCCAAAACCTGCTCATCAACGACAGGGGCGAACTCAAACTCGCTGACTTTGGTAATAAAAATAACTTTTAGTTCTTATCTTTTACACAAAATCTGTTATAAACTTAGCATTAATGAATTATTTACTTCTAATATTGTTTTGCTTTCCAGGTTTGGCAAGAGCAAAGTCTGTGCCCACAAAAACATACTCTAACGAGGTGGTAACACTTTGGTATCGGCCTCCTGACGTGCTGCTGGGCTCCTCTGAGTACTCCACGCAGATCGACATGTGGTGAGTGGGCTTTGCTCCACGGGATGATTACAACCGAGAGGAAGCACTCATTGGGCTCCTGGCTACTCTTTTATGAAATCCATATGACGAAACACACTGTGGGCAGCTCTGAAAGACACTGAATATGTGACAAGAATTGTGTCATTAAGCTAATTCTCTTGTGCTGTTAAGTGGGTGTCGTACTGTACAGTTAAGAGACATGGCCCGGTAACTATGTAGGAGCTTCATAAATAATACTGCCCCCACCTTTCAAATATGAATGATTTGACTAAATTGATTTTTTTATCTGAATGAACCTCTGTTTGTCCCTTTTCCTTGTTAGGGGTGTGGGCTGTATATTCTATGAGATGGCAGCCGGCAGACCCCTGTTCCCTGGCTCCACAGTGGAGGATGAGCTGCACCTTATCTTCAGGCTGTTAGGTCAGTGCTGCCCCCTGCTGACAGCCACCCAATGACCTTCACAGAATGAGCTTTTAATGACATTAACCCAGGGCATGTAGCCTCAGTGGCTATGCTTAAAAGCCCCCCACAGCTGCCACATTCTTACACTGTCTTTTGATTTTCTTATGTAGGCACTCCCACGGAAGAAAACTGGCCCGGGATATCCTCTATTGACGAGTTCAAGTCGTACAAGTTCCCCAAGTACAAGCCACAGCCGCTCATAAACCACGCGCCGAGGTAAGACTACAACTTGTGTTGATTTTATAAGGACTACAACCTTGCCTCAACAATGTTTAATACACGTCCATTTTTTTGGTAGCCCTCTAATTATTGGAGATGGAAACGAGCAAATATGTCTTATCCGGCCCAGGTATTGGAGTAGAGCTGCTTTGTAGACCTTTCAAATGGAGACATTAGTATTGGGTTGTTTAGTTAGGAGTGTGTGCTCTCTGTCACTTCCTGTAAGGAAATCCTGTGGAATAGTTGACTATGTTTCCTTCCTTACACAAGGCGACGTTTGTGTCAGCCCCCTTTTTACTGACTGACCTCTCTCTGTCTCTGTCTCTGCTGTAGGTTGGACACTGATGGCATCGACCTGCTGATGTCATTCCTAAAAGTAAGTCTGTCATCTGTCAAGCATTAATGGGCTGTTATAAAAGAGTGAGACATTATGAAGCTATGCTAGGACTGTATTTTTGGAAAGAGCTGTTTGAAGACAGGCCAGTGCATTTAATCAAATCAATCACACATTGTTGACCCCATTTTTGTTCGATATTTCAGTACGAGTCAAAGAAGAGGATCTCTGCGGATGAAGCAATGAGACAGCCGTACTTTAGAAGCCTGGGGCCACGCGTGCACACACTGCCAGAGAGTGAGTAATAAAATGGCAGCGTACTAATGCAGACTTGGCAAGCTGCTCTAGGTACAACTTGAGGGATATTGCAGCGTACAGCAAGGATCAGTTACAGCCTTGTAACAAAGACACTATTCTCCTGATGATTTCTGTTGCTCTGATTTGACTTTTTGACTTTTTTTCCCCTCGATGGCAGGCATATCCATATTCACACTGAAGGAGGTCCAACTGCAGAGGGATCCTGGCTACCGGAACTCCTCCTACCCCGAGTCAGGTGAGGAAGATTGCACATGAGGAATTGACAGGGATTAGCCGGGTGTAGTTTATTAGTAGCTTGTCATTGCTGCCAAGCTTTTCTGTTTGTGTGCGTGCGTTTGGAGGAATGTATTCTTTAGTAATTTAACAAAGCTTCAAAAGTGTGACTCAGTGATACGTCCGGCGAGAGGCAGGCAAACTGTCACTGAACGCCCACATAGCAAGTGATATACTCTACAAAAGCTACATTAAATATTTGTGGTTGGGAATTAAGCTTTTGTCACAATCAAATAAACTATTAGTGCATCTAAAAATCATCTTATGTCTTGTATTTATTTCTTTTTCTTTAGGAAACGGAAAGAGCAGAAGACAAAGCATGCTGTTTTAGAGTTTCTGGCTGTATTTACTGTATTCAAGAAGGATCTCTGGGCTGTACAGTTTTTGCTGATGTATCAGTGACCTGAGAAGGATGTTGGCTTGGAGTTACCTTCATCATCATCACCCACCCTCCAAATGTTTGGGGAACTTGTCCATTGTGCGACTTCCTCCCAGGTTCAGGCCTGGCCCAAAAGAGACATTTATATACTGTACATCTATATTTATTAAGAGAATTTGCTGCTAAATCCAACTACTGTCTAGAAATCTAACTGGCTCAGTCACTTTAATGAGTACATGCAATGTGTATAGATTTTTATTTTTTTTGAAGTGGTGATATTTTTAGTATTTTTTTTTGTCATTAACTTCATTTTCACATGTCAAACTCCACCTCAGTGAGAACAGAGGGATGTTTCTGTAGCATTTCAATAGGATTTTGCTTTTCCTCAGCTCTACCCGTCTTTTTTGTGACCAGTTACTCTGAAGTTTTTAGGGCAGCTTCAAACAATTTTCTCGTAACTGGAGTGGTCCTGCCAACTCAATACTGAAATACTGGCATATCATTCCCAGCCAAAGCTGTGGTTTCTTGTTATGACCAATGAACAAATAAAAGGCAACACAGAATCATTAACGTGGGCATTATGGCATTAGATATGTACAAGAAGGATTAACTGCAGTGAAAAGTCTCCTTTTTTTGAGTGATGGACTCTGCAGTGCCACCTTGTGCATTCCATGTGTTTTGCTTTCTGCCATTCCCATCTTCAACTGTTCGAGTGGATCCTTTTCTGGATTGCATCTGCCATTGTTACATGCCTGCTCTGTTGTATGAGAAACACACAACAGCTGAACAGTTGAGGGAGCACTAGCTCTAGTCTTGGCCCTAGTGAATGCAATGCGATACTAAGTCAGTCTATTTAACAGTGTTAAGAATGTTTTGTATGATATTCTTTAACTTTATTTGTGGATACTTGTTATTGGTGTGGGATTTCATTGCAGATGCCCTCCCATGAGTTTTTTTCCAGAGTAAAGAAAATTAAATCCAAGTTTAAAGAAATCTTTCATTCATTTGTATTTAAAACAGGAAACAGTGTGTAAGCATTCAATGCTTGGTTTATTGAAAAAGACAATAAGACATTCTTTACAATACAAAATTATACAGAATACATACTGTATATCAAGTCCAGTATAAAAGAACAATAAGTGTTACAGGTTTTCTTTCATTTGAAATCTCGTCTTCATTAAAGATTTAAAAAACAGATAATAGGACATCAAGGCACAGCCGGTATCTGAAAAGCATAGTGCATACAATACATACAATACAACACCACACAAGTGAAAGTTTCACTCTCAGTGATGAACACATTAGGAAAAGAAAGTCTTTAACACAAGAATAAAAACAAGCTCTCTGCGCAGAGTGAGCTGCTGACTAGTTGTGGCAGCTAGCTACACGTCACTACTGCCCACAGTGGACAGGGTCATGTGGAAATGTGCTGTTAATCACAAGGAGCCAGACGTCTCACAGACATCGTGGCGTATGGCTTTTACCAGGTGCGTTTAACCTCTGGTATCTGAAGCAAGTGCAAACGTGTGAGGACACATGATCCGTTGCATCGGACTGACACGAGATGGCTAATGCTGATGAAGACTCTAGACATGATGGATGAAGATGAGCGGGCTGCATCAGGACTTGTGGGTGGTAGGGGACATGAGCAGGGAGGAGGGTGTTCCTTCCAGGTTTGGCAGTGGGACAGGCATGTGTCCGTTGATTAGGCTGGGGAACTGTGGAGGAAGAGAAAAGCTGAGAGTTAGCGAGGTGGAGACGGATGTACTGTGAAAGCTGCTTTCCGCCGAGGAACTGCAGCATTGTCACTCGCTGTAGTTTCCTGTTTTTTTTTTTTTTAATACTCATTGTGCCTCTTCCTTCTCATCTCTGTCCCCTGCACCTCTCCACAACAGAAGCAGAAGTCAACACTGTTTGTGCACAAAGACACTGGTGTGCTGTGTGTGTTTGCCTGCATGAAGAGGGGTGTGCGTGTGTGTGTTTCAAATATGAGGAGCAGCTCTCAAACCAGTCCACCCTGTTCAGACTGGCTCCCCTGGGCTCAAACAGGAAGTATTCACAGGATTTCCTCTCCCGCTTGCAAGCCCTGAAACAGGACACCTCTCCTAGACCTGTTCACTGAATCCCAACAAATTCACTATTTTGTAGATTTAATTTTGTGATTTTAAATCAAATCACCATTTATCTAAAGACATCAGAAAGTTGAGACTGAAGCAGCCCCTCGTAACTTCCAGCTTTAAAGTCTACCTTTAATCATTTGTTGTCAATTCCTGCTTTATTCTTTGACTTGTGTGTGGACATTACACTTTAAATTTCTCACCTGGAAGAGGGAGCTGTGGCCTTGCAGACGGGCTGGGCTGAGTGGGGCAACCGGGCTCAAGCTGCTCCAAAAGTGGATCCCCGACAGCAGCGGACTGTGAGCCAGCAGCAAACCAGAAGGGGTCTGCAGAAGGAGGGGGGCAGAGAGGAAGACGGTAAAGGAGTCATGTGTAAATAAGAGACACCAGTAAAGACTAAATGTTTAAATAAAAACACACAGAGCCTCGGGTTGGTCAGAGCTGCTCTGGGCGCTTTTGGTTAATGCAAAACATGCTGAAATTGAAAATGGACGTGTACTGGCGTTTGGAAAAACAAACTGTTGGAGCAGGAAGGAAGTCTGTGGTTTCTCCCCTGAAATACAGGGGTGATGTGGGGGGGTTGTTGTTGATTGGGGGGTGTAGGGGTTTGGACATGAAGAAAAAACATATGAAATCAATTTCTCCCCCTCTCCTGGTCTAGTCTCCCCCTCCCCCCACTTTCCTCTGTGTCACCTCAGAGAAGTGAGCCAGTGTTACAGCGGGACCCAGCCCTGCTCCCATTATTAATGGAATTATTGGAGCATATGGCATCACTTAGGGCCTCTTCCCCCTCTTATAGGTTGGACTTGCAGAAGATTTCTGTAAATTTCTTGTTTTTCTCTAATCTAACTTTTCTCTCATTACAAACAGTGAGTTTACTCCAAATGCTTTTTTCAGTGTGTGGGCAAACATCGTAAGTGGCACAGGCATCTTAACATTCCTTAGCTAAACACATATTTAATAAAGTTATATCATTGTTATTTAACATCACAATGGTTCTAGGCAACAAACTGCAGTTACCAACACCTCTTTCACATAATATGATATAAAAGGTGCTAATGTTTCCATGTTCATTTACAGATAAAGATTTTGGCTTTAATTTGGCCCCTTTTGGCCTCATGCAACAGCTAAAAGCTTTTCCTGAAACACCAAACAAACAAGGACTAAATTGGTTTTAAACAGATGCAAACAGACTGTGCACAATTTCTAAATGTTTTTAAAGATCTGACCTCATTTTAACCTAAAGACATAAATTTACTGTTTACCTCTAGATTAGCTTAAATAAAAAAGCCATGTTTTGCATTTTGAGCTCATCTATGAACAGACAGACATTACACAGACTGCTGTGAAAACTTCTGAGAATTGATTGGTATGAGACTTGCTTTACTTAAGCTCTACCTGTCAAGAGGCTGGAGCTGCAGTTTATCTTCTTTTATTGAGTGGAAATGTCAAAGGGTATGGTGTAGTGTGCATGTCAAGGCATGTCTAGATCCAAACTTGAAGAGCAGGGTTCTAGATATGCTTGCTTCACCAACGGTGGTGTAAATGATTCTCACAATTTGATCTTTTTAAACCATGTGACCATGGCTGTCTTTGAGGTAAAAAGCTCACCTGTGCAGTGAAAAAAGCTGGTGTGAGTGAGCCAGAGGGCAGCGCAGGGCTGTTGAGGGCAATGGAGCCGATGTCACTTCCTGCCAGCAGCAGGGATGGGGCGGAGATATCCAGGGCTTTTGGCTTTTTGTTTTTTGGGGGGAGTCCATCTCCTTGGCCGCTACTGCTAAGAGTGGCTGGAGTACTGTTTCTCCTCTTGTCTGGGGGCTGCTGTGCTCGCTCCCTGTGTCCAGACGAAAGGTTGAGCGGCTGGGAGCTCTGGTCCAAGTCCTCCTCTTCCTCCTCTTTAAAAGCAGGACTCCAGCTACGGCCGCGATGAGGGGAAGATGGAGAGTGGGAAAGAGAGGGCGGCTTGGGGGGGACATACGAATCAGGTTTGGAGGAGGGAGGGGGGCTCCTTTCACTGGCATAGGTGCCAAAGCGGATCACGGAGCGCGGCTCATCTTGGCGATCCCTGAGCTTCTGCAGAGAGCTGAGGCTAAAAGAGGAATAGAGGCCTGAGTGGAGGTAGTCACTACGGCACTGCTGTGCCCCCAGTGCTGCCAGGGCCCTCCTCTGGGCCTCCTCCTCCCCATCCTCCTCCTCCTCTACCTCCAGCTCAGGAACCTCTCCTTCCTGCAGCGGGAGCCTGCCACTGGCCAGACCCATCTCCACGGTCTGGGGGTCCATTTTCAGGATCTCAGGGAAAGATACAAACTTATAGACAAACTTCTGGCCTATCACTTTCTTGATGATGTTCTGAAACATAGAGAATACAAGTATTTAATGGAAAAGCACACTAACTGAACCCACCACAGCTAACAGTAGGTATGTTTTACTTGTTAAACACAGTTCACTGCATCAGAATTAGAATCAGGTTTATTGCCAGGTAAAGTGAAAAGGTTTACATAATACAAGGAATTTGTTGTAGCATGTTGGTGCAAAAACTAATAATGAATAACGAATAATGTTACAAAAGAAAAAAAAACAACTAAGATTAATATTATAAGCTATGAAAAGTAAGAATTTACAAAAGATATACACACTAAAAGACAGATAATGTTGCTATAGGTCAGTCTGCCCTTACCATGTCATAGTAATGTGGTGTGTTTAACAAAGCTGTTCAAGAGAAAGAGGAAGAGGAAGTGTATCTTGGTGATTGGGGCTTTGGAGAAAGGTTATACCCACACAAGTGGCAGAGCTATGAGACCAGTTAAAAGTCCACTTCTCACCTTGTCATAGTAGTAGCGCAGGGCTCTGCTCAGCTTGTCGTAGTTCATGTTGGTTTTGTTTTTACGAAGCCCCCACAGCTTGGCCACTTCCTCTGACTTGAGGAGTTTGAACTCGCCGTCTGTGGACGTCCAGCATATCAGGTGCTTGTGACTCTGGTCAAGTAGCAGCTGCAGCAAGAACTGCCACAGAGTGATGGCACTGTCCATACCTGCCGCAAAACACACACATGACAGGATGAGCGCCACACAGCAGACTGAGCTCTGATATCTGTAACCCTCAACATTTGACACATTAGGGCTCTTCTGTGGCCTTTAACTATTGGAACAAAACTGACACAAAGAGGATTCTGGTACAACAATGCAGTAACAGGGAAGACAGCTATTTGGGATTGCAAATATTTGACATTTATATTTATAAAAGCAAGAAATAAGCTTGAATGTCCTTCTTCATGTTGGATCTCGTCTTCATATTATTCTTTAAATTTGACCAATTTAAAAGTAGGTTACTGTCTAAAAAGAGCTTGTTTAAGATAAAACCTGTGGCGTAACAAAGTCAACCAAAGATGAATAGAACAGTGTGTAAAAGAGCCCAGTGTAATGCGTCTGTAATGTAGCCTTAGCAGCAAAAAAATTACATATATAAAGGAGGAACAACGGCTCAAGCCAGAAATATGCTGCGGTTCAACCTGGCCCTCTCTCCACAGGAAGTATGACGGGCCCAGGGTGGGTTATTCCTTTAATAGAGGAATGTGCAGCCTCGGAGCTCCTGTCTGCTGCTCACAGCTCATATATTTACTGTTGAGACTGTTTCTGTCACCACAGGCTTCAGGCCACTTTGCCTTTCACAAGAAATCAATGATTACCTGATTTATGATTTTATATGCTTTTTCCCCATGCAATTAACTTACTGTTGGTTTTATTTTTCGTATTTTATAATTAGCACTGTCATCACAACGCTCAATGCTAGGACTTTTAAACGGTACAGTCTGTAAAACTGAACTGGCTGCACTGCTTATAGTTACAACCCTGTTTATTACAAAAGTGCTTTCTTACTGGATAAATGAGTAAATCTCTACAAACTGCTGATGGCCACTTTGCCACTGAGTGACAAAGTGATTAAGTAAAAACTATTTAATACATATTTATTATAGTGTAGCAAATATGAAGTGGCTTGTAACTAGACTGTCATTTATAAAACCTGTAATGATATGGTTTGCCTCACCAAAAAAGCTCACTATCATTATCAAAACAGAGTCCAAACAGCCACTGATGGGCCTGATTGTATAGTCTTATCTGTGGAAGTGAGAGATGTTAAAAACAATATGATAACACAGAAGTGACTGGACCACGAATGAATGTGTCCAGCGTGAGACACAGAGAGGGGAGGGATGAACTCTTTTCCGGCACAAGCCATCCCCTGAGTTTTCTATCTGCCATGTGAAACTACAAACCTGTCAAAGTCAGGACTTCCTCCTATTCTACTTCCAAGGACAAATAGCGGCGTGAGGGGATCCCACAGCAGGGGAGCATTTCCCCAGTCCTGCCACACTTCCCATAAGAATCCCAAAGGGAGCGGGTCAAAAGATCAAATCATTGTCCCCTTTCCCCCAGCTCCACCCTTTAACCCACAGAACTGGACTTTAAAAAGGATAGGCAACATATTCTCTACAATAGACTTTGAGAATATATGGATGCTAATGGGCCAGTCAAAATACACTTCTATAATAAACTAAAAAGGCTTCTACAACTTCAGAAAAAACTCAGTGCAAACATAGAAGGTATTTGAAGGTGTGCATATTTTTTAAGATAAGACTGATTTTTATTCAGCTCCTCACGTCCCAGAACAAGCTCCTCAAACAAAAAAAGAATGGTATATTTCTCTACAACACATATTTTGGAATAATCCTTTAATGGATATTGTGACAGAGTGGAGCTGCTGACAATTATCTACAGTATAGAATAAACAGAATCACATTTATAAAGCAGGAGTAAAGTCTACCAATAAAGTACCACTGAGCTGACAGGTCTACAATTAAACCAACTATAAACATTGCAGTGGACCTTAAGCATCAGAAACCTACTGTAGGTCTAACACACAGCCTCATAAATGACCAGAAGCACATAATCATGAGGCAGCGCTGACATGACAAATGAAGGTAGGGTTCGCTGGTCTAGTGCATGAAATAAAGCTCTATCTGCCATTGTCACAGTCAAGAGATGCTCATGCGGTGTTAAACCTTTCTAGGAATATCACAGGGACATTGTGGTGGTTTCGTTCGGGGATGAGGAGCCTCGCTGTGCGCACAAAGCCATCCAGTGTGTTGGCTGGACGGAAACTCCTAATGAGATTAGATGGTCTGTGCAGACATTACTTAGCCATGACTAAATCTGCTCTCTTCCTGTTAGCAGACGGTGGAAAATTCAACAGTGGTTGAAAAGAAAAGCATCCATAAACAGCAGCTCCAAACAGACGCTGAGTTGCAACACGGTTTCGTTCGAGTGCTTCTCTTTTAGGAATTTATTTTGCATACGCGGAGTTTTAAGTTGCAATAACTTTGACGCACGCAAGTCTGAATCACTGCTCGGCCCCACTGACTCATTTTCAAGATGTTCCTCGGACCGGAAGAGAGTTGAATTGTGTGTCCGAAAGCAATATGTACAAAACGTACAAAAGATCCACATACTTGAGCACAAGCCAACATTTTACTGTCTACTATTCTGATACAAAGAGAATCGTGTCGACGACAATAGTTATCGTGCATCACTAAGTTTGTACTAACCATCACTCAGCAAAACAAGCTCACTCCAGTGAACGGTGTCAGTTTAATTTACTTTACCTGCGATCTCTTACTTGGTCCGGTCACTGCTCGAAACTTTACGGCGTCGCTGGTGAGTTTCCTTGTTTTTCCATGCTTACTCGTGGAGCTCTAGTCTACACAGTTGTGCTGGACTGAAATAGGATCCTGGGCTTTTTCTTTTTCTGAGCAGGAAGTTGGAGCACGCAGACACAGAGCCGGCTGACTTCCTCTCCCCGACGATTCCCCAGGCAGTTTGCCGTCTGTGTAAACACACTTTTCCTCCCTCCTCTCTGCCGCTGACGGCCAGCAGCAGGCCTACGCTGTGTCGGCCGCACACATGCTCACACTCAGCTCCTACAGCCCTTTCACTGACATCATCAGTCCGCAGGCTACTGACTATGAGGCGTTCACGTACTGCTCGTTACTTCAACCATTTTAGGTTCCAGTCTAACTGCTCAGACTAAAAGCTCTTTGTCCTCTTTATTTAAGATTTACAGCTAAAGTAGCGGCAAGGGACAGACATGCGTTTCAGTGACAGATTTGACAGACATCATTTAGAATATTTTTTAATATAGCCTACCAAATAATGTGATTAAGATTGGGCTACCAGATTCGCTGATTTGATTGGTGTGTCGTAAGAAAATGTTAAAGCAAAGGCATCTGGACCTTAAGATGACCTGGATGACTGAGAACCAATGGCCTACATCGTAAGTGGTTAGAGTCAGACCCTTACATTATTATTAGGTCCTACTGCAGGTTTATACCAATAATTTAGTTTATCTCACCATCTTACGGCACGAATGGACGACAAAATGAAATTGCATATTATTCAAACACTTACAATTAACCTTTACCACAGATATACAACACATACAGTTATACATTTGTGATCCATATCCCAGTGTTCAGTTACTGATAAGCTCACACCACGTCATCGTGTTTGTAGTCCATCCATCAGTGAGACCAACCTGTGGAGGTCAGTGGTCCACAGAGGCGTGGCCGCAGAGCGCTGTGTGTGATTGGTTTAGTAAAGTTGAGCTGAGTGGCGGTACCTTGGAGAGCGGCGGTCATTGCTGCTGAGTGCACTGAAGCGCCATGCCTCGCTTTACGGTCCACGTCCGAGACGAGTGGTTGGCCATACCTTGCCGAGACACAAAAAACACAATCCAGTGGCTCGGACTTGAAACTCTAAAACGTTACATCAAGAACAAGCCTGACAATGGCGGCATCACGTCTGTAAAGGACACTCGGTTTGTCGTGCGCAGGTGCCAAGGGTTAGGGCTGTTGGACGCGGACGACACCATCGAAGACGTTCTGGAGGATAATGACTTTGTCGAGCTCGGTAATGAGCATGGATAAAATATGTATTTCAACAGCATTTTCAGTGGAAACAGACTAGAAAAAGTCGTGCGTAATTCGTGCGTAATTGTCCCAGCGGAGTTGGTAGTTCTTGAATAAGTTGTATGTACACCATCAATAAACTAGTCTAATAATTTAATCTAATTTCAGCCATAGAAGGAGACACCATGTCCCCTGACTTCATACCGTATCAGCCTGGAGTCTCTCATCTGTATCCTTCAAAGTTTTAACTTAGCAAGCTCATCCACCACACTATTTACTAATAATTTCTTGATAAACTATTTATGTACCATTAACAAGAGTGCGTTGTTATGATAGCGTTGTAGTTTGCTGTAACTTATCTTTAATTAAATCATGTGAAATAGTACTGCAGCATACAGGGAGCCTGAGGAGGTAAGTACATTGTATTCAAATAAATATCTAAATGTGTGCATAACACGGTTACTGATTAAATTAAATATCATGGTGCAGTTTATTGCACTGGATGGCAACAGTCTGACATCAACAGATTTGGTCAATTTGGGCAGAGGACTCTACAAGATAAAGGTAATGATGATAAGCAAATAGGATTTTTGGTCGCCATAAGCTGTGTTAATTGTTGACTTTCAGCTGACTCCAGAGGCAGAAAGGGAAGTTGAGCAATCCAGGGAGCTTTTGGACACAATTGTGAAGGAAAACAAAGGTTATTTGATTATTTCACCCATATAAATACCTAAAATGAATGTGTACCAAGCACCTACGTGCAGAAATCCACCTACCACTGCTGCACTTATCTTTGCGACTCTTCTTCTGACAGTTGTCTATGGAATCACTACAGGCTTCGGCAAATTTGCCCGCACAGTCATTCCTGTCAGCAAACTCAAGTAACACTTTTTTTGACTTGTGTCAAAACCAAATAATTTTTCTTTGTAATTATGGATGACCATACATTTTCATTCCACAGGGAGCTGCAGGAAAACCTGGTGCGGTCTCACTCTGCAGGTAGTAAAACCTTCATAGAAAAGCAAAAATACATGTTTTGCTATTATCTAAAGTTGTCTAATACTTTGATCTTTAGGCTTGGGAAACCCATTGAGCCCTGAGAGAACACGCATGTTGTTGGCTCTTAGAATCAATGTCCTGGCCAAAGGGTACAGTGGGATTTCTCTAGAAACACTTCATGCCATGATCCAGGCCTTTAATGGTAAACAGCTTTAGTTTAACACATTACTAAATCATTTCAGGATGATAACTCCGTGTGTTTAAATTTTACCACTACAGCCTCATGTCTGTCCTTTGTACCGGAGAAGGGGACAGTGGGAGCGAGTGGAGATTTGGCTCCTCTTTCTCACCTAGCGCTTGGTCTGATGGGAGAGGGCAAGATGTGGTCACCAAAAAGTGGATGGGCGGATGCCAAATATGTGAGCTCTTATCCTCTTAATGCTTGTGCCATTTTCTACAAACTGTCTTTCTACAAACAAGAGTGAAAGGTTGTGAGGTTCAGTAGCTAAACATGTTTGCTTTTTGATGACCTTTGATCTTTTACATGTTTTGACCCCCTTTTTTTTTTTTTTTTTATCTCCGGCAGGTCTTAGAGGCCCATGGACTCAAGCCAATATCACTCAAGCCCAAAGAGGTATTGTTTAAGGCAGTCACATGTTCCTGTTTGCCCCAGGGTGGACAAGAAAAGAACAACAAAGCCAAAATTATTTATTCACAGGATAAAACAAAGTGACAAAACGCTTCTATTTATTAAATAATAGTTTAAAAGATTTTTTTCTATGTGAAAGGGCTGTGCATTTTGACCTATAATCATTTAAATATTTTATTTTCATTCATTTTAATAAATATATTGCCCTCACATTTTACTGACACAAGGTTGTAATGTGTATATAATCAACACATAAAGGTATAATATTTTTTCAAACGAAAAGGTGCATGCCCTGTGTTTTGTGATAATTGTGTTGGGTCATTGGGTCATACTTTGTTAATTAGAGGTTCCTAAATATAACTTTTGAGTTTTCAAACCTGCTACCCAGCCCTACTATTGTATGAAAATCTGATTTGCCTAAATGCACTACAGGGCCTTGCTCTAATCAATGGGACCCAAATGATCACTTCTCTGGGTGCGGAGGCTGTGGCGCGAGCCCAGTCTATTGCCCAGCAGGCAGACATCATTGCAGCTCTTACCCTTGAGGTGCTAAAGGGCACTACTAAGGCTTTTGACAGTGGTAAGAGAGAAATAACAAACCAACAATATCCTAAAAATCCTCATTTCCAAAGCAGGTCCTTTGCAGCTTGTAGGTAACTCTACCTTAATTATCGGTTCTTTCCGCTGTAGACATCCATTCACTGCGGCCTCACCCAGGACAGATAGAGGTGGCACTGCGCTTCCGCTCACTACTGGACTCTGATCACCATCCATCCCAGATTGCAGGTTAAAAGAAGATTTAGCTTCTAAAACTGAAAAATAGTATTCCACAGTTCCTTCCAAAGCCAGCGCTAACCACCTGTGCAGTAAAGACATGAATAAATGCTGTTGTTATGGGAACAATACTCTACAATGTGGTTGACTTGACATAACATGATTTCTACATTTTTGGTATAAATTGATCAATGAAGTTAACATTTTAAATAACAGTAAAAAAAACACAGAGATCAGTTTGTAGCATAATATCTAGGTTTAACAGGTGGTCACTTAGTTCTGGCTTGAAAATTAATTTCAGTAATCTGTTGAAAATAATCTGGTTTTGCTGTTTATAGAGAGCCATCGGTTCTGTGACAGAGTGCAGGATGCCTACACCATGCGATGCTGTCCTCAGGTAACCTCACGTCAACTATGTCCAACTGAATATTGTCCAAATCAGTTGTACTCGTTGATACTTCAAGCAACATGTGCTAAAGATATTTTGTCAGTTTAGTATTACTTTCCAGTTCCCCAGTATAACAACGCCACTCTGTTTTCTGTAACAGGTTCATGGAGTTGTCAATGACACAATAAATTTTGTCCAAAACATCATCAACACAGAAATCAACAGTGCCACTGACAACCCCGTATCTTTTCACTCAAAGTCACTTCTTTATCCTTTGCCATTTTTCTTTTAAATATTTAATTATAATGATAAGATTTTACTTAACAGCTGTATAAGATGGTGTTTGCAGAAAGAGGTGAGACCATATCAGGGGGAAACTTCCATGGAGAATACCCGGCTAAGGTACTGTGTGTGTGTTCGATGATGCATTTTATTTGCTACTGTTTTAAATTTAGTTGTTAATGAACATTATTCTATTTTGGTCTTTAGGCTCTGGACTTTTTAGCCATTGCTGTCCATGAACTTGCCTCTATCAGTGAAAGGAGGACAGAGAGGCTGTGTAACCCCTCTCTGAGTGAGCTTCCTGCCTTCCTTGTCAACGAAGGAGGCCTTAACTCTGGCTTTATGATTGCTCACTGCACTGCTGCGGCTTTAGGTTAGACTTTTCAATGACAAACGTGAAACTCTAACCTCTTACTTACTCTTCTAATGCTTTGACTAGTCTCAGAGAATAAGGTGCTATGTCATCCATCTTCTGTGGACTCCTTGTCGACAAGTGCTGCTACAGAAGACCATGTGTCAATGGGAGGCTGGGCTGCGAGGAAGGCACTGCGGGTCATTGAACACGTTGAGCAAGGTCTTTTAAAATGTATTTTAACTATATACAGTTGTTTATAGAACAATGAGCATCAGAAACCATTTTCTAGCTTTCTGTTACTAAAGGGTAGCAAGGGTAGTAGCAACAGTCTTACAATACAAGGCTACAAGGCTAAATGAATAATGTGTTAATGTAATAACGAAGAGAAGTGTGGACTCCTAAATTAGTAAGCTACAGTTTACAGTACAGTATTTTTGCTTGTTCTGATTTGTTTCGGTCTGATCAGTTCTTGCAATAGAGCTGCTAGCAGCATGTCAGGGCATTGAGTTCCTCCGTCCGCTGCGTACCACCACTCCGCTGGAAAAGGTCTATGAACTTGTGCGCAGTGTGGTCAAGTAAGTCAAACAGAAGTGTCCAAGGTTCACAAGTTTTAGTCTTTTGAAATGAGTTAATATTTATCCACTGCTGTCTCTCCTCTTGGTTCATAACAGACCGTGGATTAAAGACAGATTTATGTCTCCAGATATTGAGGCGGTGCACAGACTATTGCTTGACCAAAAGGCAAGTGCAAAAGAAGAGGTAATATCAGTTTTTGCTTTAAATGACTGGTTCATAGTTCTTTTATTATTTCCAGGTGTGGGAAGTTGCCAAACCATACATTGACAAGTATGCGACAGAGTACATACCTGAGTCACGTCCTGTGTCTCCTACTGCCTTCTCTCTGGAGTCACCAGCATCTCCCAGAAAACGTGTTCGCCTAGAGTGACTGTTCAAAAGTTGTTACAACTATAGTCTAAATTTATTATCACTATTTACAGATTTGATTCAGAAAGCCGTTTGAAGTGCAGATTTACCTTTTAGTACTATCTGTTGAAAAAGACAAAACTACTTTATTTAGTCCATGTTTCGGTTAGTAATTACTTTGTATTATTATGTCTCAGAAGGTACACTTTTAAAACGTAGTCCAGATGCCTTTACATTAACCTTTTCTTGGTATTAATTAATTTTCATATAACCTGCACTATGTCCATTTATATTTATCTAACTTTTAAAGGATTTAAAAATGTCTCTAATTAAATTTGTATTGCCTGAATACTACCTCAACCATTGTTTTCATATTAAATACAATGTAGCATGAATGACACAAACAAATGTAGTTTTATCTACATTTATTTAAATTCTGTCGGTTGTGTTCTATAAGTCACCATCACAACAGTAAAGGTTTTTTTGCTCTGAAAATGTTTGTGTTTTAAAGAAATGGTCCAAAACTGGCCATTTAATTCAGTAACATGAGTTACAGTTTTTTGCATTCACTTAGACTCTTAAGTCAATATAAATGCACAAATTTCAAAACTTGTCACATAATGAGCAAAAGGTCATCTCAGAGTGACACAACACGCATTCTTAGCATCTCAGCTTTTTGCAAAACATTGTACACACAATTTTCTGTGTTAGACTCATGGGTCAAAAACATGTTTTTAGATTTTCATACACTACCAGCAAAATATCATCTTTAACTTAAATTGACTGAACTCTGCCCAAACAAGTGAAGACACATCTGACCAATTTGGATTGCACAGAAATAAGAGCCTGATCAGTATAAATACAAATCAGTTTTCCTTCATCTTCCCCTTTTTGAGCCCATTGAGGATTTTTCTGACTTGAGCTGGAAAGTGTCTGACCATCAACTCTATGAAGGAGCCAGTCTGGAGGTGATGGAAGCAGCCTGTGGTGACACAGATTCAGAGAAGAGCCACTCTGGGCCTCAGTTTTCTTGATGTTTGTTCAGAGAAGACAAGTCTTTTGTACATCGGAGACTGGAGAAAGTTATGACTATTTTTCAGTTTGTTATTGATTACTTTGTGAAGGGCATTATAAATAAACATTTTGATCATGCCATTACATCACTGGCATTACACCACATGCTACAAATGTAAAATGTTCAAACGTAAAACAAAAATGCTATATAGGTCATATAAAGGATTTATGATTTATAAATGTTGTGATAGTGTGTCACATTAGACAATAAAGTGTAATTTTGTTCCTTCATTTTGCACACAATATTTTGTAACACTATAGTTTTGCAATTTTTGTATAAATATTTGTCACATTGGCTCCAAGTTTTAGAAAACGTTCTTAAGCAATTTCAAAAATGACAGATATGCAGCAGGCTAGCCTGGTAGTGCTTATTGTTTTGAATGAAGACGTAATGACGAAAAGAATGTGGGATAAACCTTAATCTTTTGTTTGATTTTAGCCCTATTTGACCTAGCGTTTATATACTTTTACAAAAACCTGTAATCATGTACCTACGTATTACCTTACTCGTATGTTGAATAATTAGTCACATTCTGGTGGCGCTGTGGAGCAGACCGTGCCTAAAATTGCGTGAGTGTTTTAAATAAAATAAAATAAAGAAAGGTCTCCTTCGAGCCGGATTCGAACCAGCGACCTAAGGATTTCAGCCGTTAGCCGCAGCTATACCTCTACAGTCCTCCGCTCTACCAACTGAGCTATCGAAGGGACGGTACAAAGTGCTGTTGCTATGCTAGTTAGCAGTTTTACGCGCAAATCTTATCTCACAAATTCATTCTGAATCTTCATATCCAACAAGCGTAAAATACTTAACAGTTGAAAACTACATTGGTTGTAACTATATATTTACTATAATATAAACATAAACATTAATGTAGAGTTTCAATTGGGACACAAAAAACAACAGTAAATTACCGATTTAATTTTGTTAGTAGTAGTAAGTTACTACACTTGTCAGGTAGGCCAATACGTCTGAAATGGTCAGGGTAATATATTTTAGGGAATGACCGTTTTAAGGAGCCCATCCCTACCCAAGTTGTAAAAGCCTATGATGTCTAAATAATGCCGCTAGTAGGCTAAGTAAGGTAGTTATTTATATATATATATATATATATATATTTACTTTGGGGTTTTGTTAAAACGAACTGAAAACACACACACAAAAAATAAAAAACAATAACGCAACAAAATCAAATGCTAAACTCACAAAGAATCTTTTGGACCTTTTCGGATTAAATATTCTTGATGGCCACAAGGTGGCAACATTCCTTTAATTTATATTCCTTTTTGTAATCCGGTTAGAGTTAGTTTTCGTCATAACATGATACTGTAGAGGGAATCATGCAACAGTAAAACGGTCTGGATATTGTTACTCTTTACCATAGCCCACCAAACCCTTGTCTATATTTTTATTGTACTGTGTATTGCCTAGACATTAAAGGACTAGGCTATAGGCTACAATAATATTGTTACCAGAGTTTTTCTACAGCTTAACAATAGATAACTGTGCACATTTTAAGTTAGTCTATGTTTAAATACAACACGATTAACTAATTTTAATACTGTTGTTCATCTGGAGATGAAGTGGAGCTTGTGGACTAATTGCCAGACCTGCTGTCTACTAATTAAAAGTAAAGCATCTACATCTTGATTTGTATTACTACGGGCTCCGTATATAGCAACCTTGTGAGGACAGACACCAGGCCTAAAACAGCTCTCATATACTCAAATAGAATGGATCTCTGGACCTAGGCATCTTGCCCAATTTTAAGAAAATCATTACAAAATTCTGGGGAATGCTCTTTGTAATATTATTTTCTATTATGTTAAATTAGCTAATCATTATAATCTTGCAGATTTGGCACATCAATCCATTGGGCCAAGTTTTCTGTTTACTTCTACAAAAGGACGGAAGAATAAAGGCATGTGCTTAAAATGTGTCACTGTTCCTTCCACTGTACCTACACTGAAAAAGTATTGTGGAGATTTTGGAAGTTTTTTTAAGGGACAAACTGCGCAGGTTACTAAGATGTAGTGTGTTTACTCTGGCCTCTAACAAAACATGTGTAACAGAAAATATAATTACTATTTACTAAGTCACAAAATTACAAAACAACTGAGTGAATTACATCATTGGAAGAGTTGCATATTTCAAACAAAAATTTACATAACACAGATGCTGTTTGACAGATAAACATTTCTGACAATTCAGTGACGTTTTTGTTATGGCTTGGCCCGAGCAGACAGACAGCAGTGATAAATGTCAAAAAAATGGGAGTGTAAAGCAGTGAGGGTAAGCAAGACCCTCTGAGGCCAATACAGCTCCACTCTTTGCCTTTAGGCATGTCTGGCTTTTTGTCTGATTTTTACAGGAGAGTAGTCAGATTACTGGAGAGGGCTGAGATGGTTCAGTGAGCTGAAGGTAGTAGGTGACATGGCAGCATGAGGCAGAGCAAGCCATATCCTTTTACAGTCTGGAAATAAAGAGAGTCAGCAGCAGTGGAAAGCTTTAGTGTTTTTCATCTTATTGGCCCAATAAATTGTATGGCAAGCCCATAAAGCACCACTGGCTTTTCTTTGGGGGGGGTCTAGTTCTTGTGCTGATAATTTAAACACAGCATCTCTCATATGTGTGCTGCAGTACAGCAATCATTTCATTTGCATTATTTTGAGGTGATTCTAGTGAGGTATGTTTTGTGGTGCAGTATCTATTTGTCTTTAAAAGAGGGGTCAGTTTCCCAGACAGAAAATAAGATTTCAATATTATTTTATACAGATTTTTATGTTTTAGACAATTTCATATCAGAGCCTCTGAGAGAGTGACTCACTTTTTTTCAGATTTCATAAAAGACTATATATTTCCCAATGGAGCAGTGATAAACATTTTATCATAAAAAAAAAAAAAATATTTGGGGTTGGTGTGTGCTTTTGAGAAAATCTCTCACACGTAAATACAACAGAAATAGACTACAACAAAAAGGCAGTAATGTGTTTGTTATGTGCTGTTCTTTAATTTTCCTATAGGAATAAGCCACAGACTGGCAAAGATTAGACATCCTTCCTGCAACATTTTTCATAGTGGCACCTGGGATTTGAAGATTGAAAAACATGCAAGTGATGCACAACAAGACAAGTTCATGGTGTGTCACTCTTGCCCTGTGAGACCATCTTGAGACAACCAAAATAACCCATGCAAATCTGAAAGCATACAGACATTACCCCGTCCCTCTTTAGCACAAGAGGCCATTGGGATGAGAAGCGCAGTATTTCAGGAATGTCCTGATCTGTCAAGGCCTAAGGGAAGAGGCCGAGGCTGGTCTTCCTCTGCTTTATTCGCACGTCAAAAGGATGATTCATACGACAACCCACATCCACCGTGAGAAATGATCACAGCTGACCTCATGTTTTTATGATGTATACACACTCAGAGGCATTCTTTACTTTTCATTATCACTCATTGCTCTATCTGTCCTGCAGTCATGTTCTTCTGTGACTTCTCAAGAGGTTTTATGGTGTCAAATGATCCTGATAAATATTTACCAGTGACAGGGAAATGTCTCTTTTAACTCACACGGATCAGGTCATGGCTGAGATAGAAGAAGAGGATTACATATTAGGGTCAAGAGTGGTGTGACCCCTCAGGTGCTGAGTGCCTTATGAGGCAGGTAAGAGTTGACAAGCTGCAGTTAGAGAGACCACTTAAAGAGACACACAGGGTTGTGATGTGCACTGTGAGATAGAAACGTCTGTTATGTTTTTATATTATCCTCATTATGACATGACTGACAAAACAAATTAATTATTATTATTGAGAGGGTTTTCCAGGACCTGCACCAGCACCAAACTCTTAATCTAAACCAGGACTAAAGCAACTAAACCAGAATAAAACCCAGAAAGCAGGATTAAGTCAAACTCCAGCATTTATCTCTAATGACCATCTACAGAATTCTCTCATGTATTGTTAACATTGGCTACTTTTTTATTACCACGTAAGTATTTCCTTTTGGGCTTTTTAACATCCCAGTGTTAAATGTGTTTATTATGTAGCCTATGTACATTATATTGAATGTTCCAATTAAAAAAACGTAACCCTGTATTCACATCCTGGGTCCTATCATCTCTTTTTAAAAAATATACATTGAGTTATTTACACTGGTGTGGGTGGGGTCTGGGACAAAACCAGAAGTGGGCGGTGCTAAAGTCTTCATGCTCCCGAATGTCAATGAACTGTCCACAGCTGGGACTGAAGCGAGTGTGATTGCATTAAGGGATAACGACAGTGAAGCTGTGTGACAGTGTAGCTCAGTTTGACACCTTTCAGCTGTGAAAGCGTGTCAAATATCTTGGATCATACTCATTTGGATTACACTGTGGCGCATTCATGCCTCTTTTGAAACAGGTGATTAACAACACCTTTTTAAGATGAGACTTATACTTTGGATTCTTTGCGCATTCTTCTCTCTTCAAGCTGGTGAGTCGTGTCTCTTTTTCCTAACATTTTAACAAAAGGTTTAAATAAAACAAAAAAACAAAAACAAAAAAACAATCAAGAACTAAATATTAATGTGAAAGAAACGAGCCTTTAAAACACCCTTCTTTCAGCTCAGTCCGAGTCCAGAGGTCAACCTGTGGAGAGCCGCTGCTCTGGGCGCGCCTGCAACCCGCGCATGGGTAACCTGGCTGTGGGCAGAGTGATGGCCACTCAGTCCGTGTGTGGCTCCAACTCTTCTGAGACTTATTGCTTCTACAAACAAACCCTTTCCCCTCGCAGCAGCATGGAGTTCTGTTCTACACCGAAGTGCAGCAAGTGCAATGCAGCCATCCCCAGTCAGGCGCACCCTGCCTCGGCCATGAGCGACTTCTCTTTCCGCTACCCTCACTCCTGGTGGCAGTCCGCTGAGGGTGCGCAGGAGGAGATGCTGCAGCTGGATCTGGAGACAGAGTTCCTGTTCACACACATCATCTTGGTGTTTCGCTCTTCACGCCCTGCAGTCATGATGCTGGAGCGCTCTCAAGACTATGGCAAGACCTGGAAGACACTCAAGTACTTCGCTAAGAACTGTGAGGAGACGTTTGGTCTGGCAGAGGGGCAGCCAAAGGTGGGAAATGGGACGACCTGTACCACGAAGTACTCAGGAGCTTTCCCTTGTACCAGAGGAGAGGTGAGTTTGAGATTGCACTACATCGTCGTCAAAGGTAACTGTACGTGATTTAGTGGCCTCTTGTGGTTAGATTGGAGACTGCAGTGCAGTGCATATAACTAAAGACGAAGTCAGTCCGTTGTATTGAGCCAAAACAAAATTGCCTCAAAGTTTGTGCATGTACACAATAATCTGTCAGGCAGGAAAGAAATATGTTTCCAGCAACTTCAGAGAATGCCTCGCTGCAATCAGAGATCGTACAATCAAATAAAATGCTTGATTGATGATTTTCAAGGTCCATATTTTGAGTTTCCAAACTGCACTTTGGCATTTTGGGGCAGCACAACAATTACAGCTCCCCGTCTTCTCTGCCTCTCCATTTATTGGCATCAGGATGCAAAGAGCTGATATCACACACTCCCTCTAAAGACTTGACAAGGCTTTGTACTCTTCTGATATGCTGCTTAAGCCTCAAACCACTTCTGTGTTCAATCAATGCTCAGTTTTACCTTTGTTGTCTTTCTAAAGCAGGTTTTGGGGCTAATGTATTCTGTTGAGGTTTGTGCCACTCTTTTGTTCATGGCTCAGGCTTTTCCCCAAAGTGTGAGAGACTGTCAGGGAGTGTTGTTACATGCTGCTGTCAGGTTCATGTTGAACCACATACGCCTTGACTGATCTTATAATTGTAGTGCAATTACATCAGCTATGTGTCATTGCACCTTCTGGAGACATGTTCCTTATGTAAGATGGCACTCACTTAAACTCATTTCATACAGCCATTTGTAAAGGAACAAACTGCTGTGTACATTCCGGACACCATACACTGCATGTATCAAATGTCCTAGCAAATGTTTTTTGATTTAAATAGTCTAAAATGATATGAATAGAAGAGGGGGAAAAAAAACGTGTGACCAGTTAAATGTCATTGTGCCATGATGAAGAATAATGACTATGCTGATCATCTATGGATGTAAGATCTCAAACATGAAACCTAAGAACTGAGATAAGCACTTCACAAATTTACTTGGGAGCAGCTTTTTGAGCAGATGATTGTAGTATTTCGAAGATATAAAGTTATTGTATATGTCTATAGTATCCATAAAACATACCACTTGTTTCAGTAATGTCATTTTTATTAATGTGATAGCTCAGATACAGTTTTGGTTTGGTAGATGTTGACACTTGCATGTAATTTTTTACATTTAAAAATGAAGTGTAGATGGTGTAAATAGATTCCAGGGTTATGATGGGAATGACATGATGCAAATGGACCCAAGAAGTGAATCCCGGGCAATGTGTGGTATGCACTCTAGCCCAATTTTAGACCAATTTGTGATGCCTTGTGGTCAAAATGTGAAATTACAGGTTTGTGTAAACGGTATTAAGTTACACAAACGCAGAACTTTTAATTAATTTTAATCATTAAAAAAAAAAAAAATCTGTACAGTTTCTATGAAACTTGCCTCTTCTTCACTTCACAGGTGATCTACCGAGCCTTGTCTTCCTGGCCTTTAGTGGATCCCTTTGGCCCATATGCTCAGGACCAGTTGATGGTGACCAACTTAAGGGTGCGTCTGTTACAGAGCCAGCCGTGCCCCTGTCAGGCCAAACACTCTGGTTCCCTGCCAACAAACCATTATGCCATTTATGACTTTATTGTCAAAGGAAGCTGCCTCTGCAATGGACATGCCGACCACTGTGTCCCAGTCAGTGACCCCCTGAAGAGGACGCACAATATGGTGAGATGATTTATGAATATACAAAAGTGTCTTATAACTAAAATATTTACATTAAGAATTTGATTTGTTATGTGGAAACTTTGGACATAAACCTACTGAACTGTACCAATGCTTTGTGCTGCTGGAGGCAAGAGCTATAGCACAGCTTTACCATTACAGGGGTTTAAAGATGTAAAAACCATAATTATGGCATTTGTTCTATTGCTTTAAGTACCCATAGTTGTATTATGCTTCTTACTGCAAATGGAGAGGCTCTGCTTTAATTTCAACAAATCTCTTAGTAGTGACTTGTTGTGAGTTGCCATTGTGGTCTGCAGCACTAATAGTCGGTAAATTAATTTTATTGGGAAAAACATTAATTTTAGTGTGTGTCTTGCAGGTCCATGGCAAGTGTGTCTGCCACCACAACACTGAGGGAGACCACTGCCAGCGCTGTGCACCACTTTACAATGACCAACCCTGGCAGGCAGCCAATGGCCTCACAGGGACACCACGCGAGTGCCAGAGTGAGTGATGGGCCACAGAGTCAAACGCAGAGCTGGACACACAGCGTGTAGGCCTATCTATAAAACGAGCATCATAAATCACTTTAGCTATGGTAGCTATGTTTCAACTTTACCGCAACTGCTCAATGTATAGTCCTTGTTTTCCTTCTTTCTGGGATTTTCCAAAAATAAGTGTTTTTCTGATTGTGTTAATCTGAATTCAGAGTGCAAGTGTAACGGCCAGGCAAAGAGCTGTCACCTTGATCGAGGGCTGTGGCTTACATCAGGTCGAAGGAGTGGGGGTGTGTGTGATAACTGCCTCCACAACACAGATGGGCGTCACTGCCAGAGCTGTAAGAGGGGCTTCTACCAAGACCCCAGTCGACCAAAAACTGCCCCTGATTCCTGCAAACGTAAGACTTTTACTCCAACTTTGCTAAGAGTACCCTTTTTACCTTTATTTTCACACATAACTTTCCTTTCCAATACTATTTTTCTGTGAAATTCTAAAAGGCTTCTTTCTTCCTTAAGTACAATTTTGAAGAAATGCCAAAATTCCAGTAAAGGTACATCCTGATATTTGGAGACCAGTAACGTATATTCCAAGGTCTAAAGAGACCATCTACAGTTAATGTAGATGGTTTCTTTAGATATGAAACACTTATTTTTTATTTTTTTTTCTTTCAAAACCAGCACTTGGCACTGATAAGGCAGTTATACGACTCCAGTCTGCACCACCGCAGGAAAGACATAGGCTCGTCTTGTAATGTGAATGTAATTGAAAACAATGAAAGAATTTCCCATGGTCCATGCACGCACATTTTTCTCATTCTCAGCTTTTACCCTTTGTGGCATTGCTGCAGCATTTTTAAAGACAAACATGATGTTTTGGAAACAAATGATGGAAGAAGTCTATATGAAAAATCTGCCGCAGGATTTACGGTTTATTTTTGGTGCAGCTACTGAAAGCAGTGAGTACATACTCTAGCTTGTTGTTTGTTTACAGGCCAATGATTAAACAGACTTAACTTTCATATCTTCAAGGGAGAACAATGTGTACAGTCTAAACAATGTTTGTTCTTATATTCTTGTCTTTGATGCAGTGCTGTGTGTGTCATAAAGGGGTCTTTGATGCAGGGGACATTATCATTGAACCCTATTGTTCTGTCATTCCTCTTCTGTGCAGCATGTTCGTGCCACCCTGTGGGCTCTGTCCGCTCAGCCGGGGGTCCTCTCTGTAACCCTAGCAGTGGGGAGTGCACTTGTAAGCCTGGTGTTGCTGGCCCCCACTGTGACAGCTGCATGATGGGATACTGGGGACTTGGTGAATACGGCTGCCGGCCATGTGACTGCACAGGGGACTGTGATCCCTACACTGGGGACTGCCTTTTTGGGTGAGTGCGTCTGTGTTTGCAAACGGATAAACCTTTAGTGACCACATCACAGTGCATTCTGTGTTTTTGACACTGTGTGGAGCCCTGCCTCTGACTGGTTTAACCTCTGCGACACAGCTCAGATGTGGGGGTCTTCTATACAGCCACTGGCCACATGGGACACAGCAGCAATAACAGTGAGACGGCACTTTTTAGGCCTGAGGAGCTTTTCTCTGCACTGCACCACTCTGGTAAGGCACAGGTCACATCACTTTTAACACCATCTTTATCTATACAAGAGATGACAGTGCTGTTATTTAATGTAAATGCACCAAATTATATATTGAACTTATGTTTTTTTTTTTTTTTTTTTTATCAGAGAAATGTAAATGTGTGGAAGCAGCCCTCAGTAAACCTAAGCTTTTCTGTGCAGCAGAGTACGACTACAGTAAGTGATACTTAGTGCATGCAGGTAACAAATGACATATTTTAGAATATTTTGCGATATAATTTAATTTGCAATAGTTAGAAAAATGTACCTAAGATAACTGTAAATTAGAAGCTGGATTAAATGAGAAAAATATTTTGCACTTCTATTTTTGTTTTGTAGTCCTGGTGGTGAAGGTGATGGCAGCCCATGACAAAGGCTCACATGCAGAAGTGGAGGTGAAGATCAAGAAGGTCATCTACCACAATCCTGAACTAAAAATGCTCAGGGGCAGAGTAACACTTTACCCTGAATCCTGGACCATCCAGGGTTGTACCTGTCCCATTCTAAACCCAGGTATGCAGCACCCAAAGACACTAAAACTGTGACTGCTAAAAGATAGACCATTTGAATGCATGCCAAGATAAAACAATCACTCATTTAAATTGGACATTTACAGCCGGAAGATTAGAGCCACCTCTTTTTTATGAGACTAACTCTACAATAATCTTTTTCCAAAACACTCATTCAAGCCTGGCTTTACAGCACAGTATGAGAATGATTTAATTATAGTTATTAAATGATGTTTTTTTATAGACTGTGCTTTTCACTGTAAATTCTGTTGAATTTAAATGATTTGCCTCCTATTCTCCAGGATCTGATTATTTAGTGGCGGGACATGAAGACTGGAGGACTGGTCGCCTTTTAATCAACACAAAGAGCTTTGTAAAACCTTGGAAGATTAGCGTGGGACGTAAAATCCTCCACATTCTCAGAAAAGACTGTAACCAGCAGTAATACAAGGATTACACTGGACACAGTTTGAAAATGGACAGTCATCTGTGACACTCAGAACAGCTTGGACACTGAACCTAAGGCTGTACAACCACATGTTTGAGCAGGGGCACAATAATCAGATACATGAGAAGAATACAAAGATCTAGGGATCTAAGAGAACAAAGAAAGCCATAAAGACTTTGATCCAGACAATACCAGCTGAATTCCTGATGCACTTCAGGCGTGTTATTTATAAAAAAGAAGGAAGGAATGCATGCTCAATTTGGAATAATATTTCCTGGCTGAGGTTTTTGACTCAATGGGAGGAGCCTACATACAGTATGTGCCTGTGGTGTTCTTGACAAAAGCCCCGACTAAATTATCCTTGTTGTCTCATTGGTATTGGTAATAAATCCTGAACGATTTAAACTCTGAATGTCTGTATGTGTTGGATGTCCTTGGCAGTGAGTCGAGGACTGTGCAGTAAGTCCAGCAGAAGAGGAGAGGATAACAAACTATTTACAAAGTCAACGGCTTCATCTAAAATCTCTGAGGGTTAAAATTCTTGGGATTGAGCTGTTTATCAGACTGAATTACCTTCTGACTGGTCTGTCCTCAAAGGACCTGCTACAGCCCAACTCCATACGCCCAGGAGAACTGACTTGTGAACCTAAATCTGTGGGTGTGAGAAAGAGAGCACACTGCCGTCTTTAAATAAATATGTATTAAAAGCCTTGACATCATTGTGTACAGAGTCTACAAGGCGTTGTTATGTTTGGAATAGGCTCTTTTTCTGAGAAGGACAAACTCTGTGAGGATACATGATGCATTCTTCAGCTATGACATCACCCTTGTCCCAAATACTTTACTGAAATAAAGGAAAAAAGGCTAAAAGATTTCACAAGGACAAAGTGATAGTTGTGTGGCTGTATTTTGCCACAAATGTGTTTTATGTTAAGATATTTAATGTTTTCTTTTTCTAAATATTGACTGAATAAATGACATCACTATGCTTGTTTTTAATGCTTTGTGGAAAAGATAAGTTCATCCTATGGTCACATGAAAAGGTTACGTGTCGTGACATTGTCTTGCTTTGATAAAGATAAATTCCAAGTGGCTGATAAGTGCTTATCCAATGCTTTAGTAGTGCCCCTCTTTGATTAAAAGACAGAAATACAGTTTCTCAACTTTTTATTTTTATAAAACTAACAAATTAAAATAGAGCAAATAAATATAAGCATCCCAGAGTGGTTTGTTTTCTTATTAACAAGTCGAAGCACAACATCTTTTAGGTTTCTGTCAAACCTTTTTTCTTTTTTGCATATATTGTCTTGCATATTTTAAGCAGCACATAAAAGTTTAAGTTAAATGGCAACAGTTCATTTCTTAAAGATATGCCCTTGTGGTTTGGCTTTACAAAAGAAATACTAATAAGAAGCTGTTGCTATGACATCAGCCATTTCCTTTTTTAAAACACTAGTGTTGAAAATCCATATTGCATATTTGCATCAGACTGAGGACATGTCTCTTGTTTGTGTTGCTGCATGCTCTAATAGTCGTCCCCCCGACTCACCACCTCTTTGCAGGTGGGCCTGAGTAGGATGGTGTGCTCGTATTGGGCTGTGTAGCTGCCCTTGATGTCACAGAGAGGTGGGTAAGGGTCTATGATGCCAAGGTCGCACAGATTCTTTAGAGCCATCAGGTACTTGCTCTCGCCCAGGCGGTCCAGCCAGCGACGGCAAAAAGCCAACGTCCCAAAATTCTCGTTGATCACATTCAGAAGATGTTTAGCCCTTGGAAGTCTACATCACAGCGACACATAAAGACAAATGAATGAAAGAAGCGACTACGTTCATGATATATAATACTGTTCTGAGGACTGCAGAACAAACCTTATTGGCACATGCCCCACGTTGAAGTTTTTCATGTAGTGTGAGCACTCCATGTCGTCGTGGACCGCGCCTCTTCCTGTGCTGCCAAATGTCTCAATGGCGTAAGCTTCACCTTCCTGGGTGGCATCAGGACAAAAATTTGCTCTATTATGTATAATAAACTGCACACCTATATGAAAGGACTGAGTGGATGTGATCTTAGTCAAAGGACAAATTTACTCCAAGGAGAAAAAGTTAATTTTACAAAAAGCTCAAGATGTAAGGTGCTGACATGTTCTACTGTACTCTATTAGTGGTGTCCTTCCTCACGCAGCACCCTGGGCGAGTGTGATTGGCTGGCTTTCATTGGTATTTTGTATCTCTATCAGAGCGCGGCTGTTGTTCGAGTCTCTGTGGAATAAGCTGATAACACTGCGACACCCTCTCTCTCTGCACCGATAATCAAAGTGCTAGCAGCCCCCATGGCACGCCCTGCTGCCACTCCACTCATGTGAGCTCTGATCCAAAAGAAGGTAATAGCCCCCAACCCCCACCCCCCAGTACCCTACACTTCCCACTCTCCTGAAACTATCATGTAAAAAGCTTGACACAGCAACTTGCCAATTAAAACATTCTGTTCTGTTCAGATACAGTCATATGCTGTGGCTGTAGATACAAATAGGAATAAGAAAAGCATAAGCCTTGCAGTGTTGTGGAGGTGTGTGTGCACCCACGCTTCTTGTTAATTAACTCTCAATGCCCACAATTTATTGCTCTCTGAGTAAAATTAGGGGCAGGCCAATATTGAATCATCATTCAATAGTGGCTTGTCATTAGATTAATGGTGCACTCAAAGTCCCGATGAGAGGCAAAGAAGCTGTTAGGTGCAGTGAAATGAGACAGTTGTTCACACTTTAACCAGCTCTCATGTTACACTAAATAATTAAAATGGTATGATTTATACATACGGTTACAGGGAAAAGAGGGTTTAATTTCCCCAAAATAGACTAGGCCCATAGCTCTAGTCACTTAGAAGTAAAAGTGTGCATACCTCCATCCTTGTGGCTTCTCCTCCTTTTACAATAGGGACAGTCTTCCCTGAGTGTATCCTGTAAGGCCCGATAGAGTGGCCGTTAAGATTCCTGATTGGTTTCACTGTAAAGAAGAAAAATGTACAGATTAAAGCAAGAACCTGTGCATGAGGACAGAGATGGATGACCTCACATTACCTTGATATGTTTTCCCATCTATCTCCACTTCATAGGACTCCATGACCTCCTGAATAGTCTCACCCACATCGCACAAGCGAACATCGATCCCTGCACACTGAAAATGTACAGATCTGTGCATTAGAATTGCACACTTTAATAAGAGTTGTGCATTATTCACCTTCACTTCCTTCTCATATTCATCATTCCATAGTTTTTTTTTATTATGAATTGGTCTCTAGAGAATGCTCTGAATATGATTAGTCTTATTTCCTAAAACAATACAGCTTTAAGGCAATGAGTACTCGCAGTGTTACCTTGATGCCAGTGTTGGTTGCATCTCTCACAGCCTCCAGCAGCCTGTCATACTTTGGATTGAAGGTGACGGTGAACGCACAGTCTATTATTCGACCTGAAAAATCAGTCACTCTAGTAAAATATTATGTTTATTATTATTTAGGGCGTTTGAATTGAGAAAACTGTTCACCATTTATGTGTGTTCCAAAGTCAATCTTGCAGACATCGTCGTAGCGCAGTACAGTGGGGTCTCCTGCGTTGGGAGTGTAGTGGGCAGCACAGTGGTTAATGGAGCAGCCAGTGGGGAAGGCCAGGCCAGCTTTCAGCCCGTCCTCTTTGATGAGTTTTCTAGAGCAGTCCTCTAACTTCTCGCTGCCAAAACAAAAAAAACATCACAAAGGCACAGTAGATGAAAACTTCCACCACTAGCAGAAAAGTCGAAAGTGACTGAAAACCCAGAACAAAAGCAAAGGGGTACTGGAACCAATAATACATCAAAGGGATGCCAGGACTCACCAGATGTCAATCATTGTCATCCCTGGTTTGATCCAACTCCTCACATAAGCACGGACTTGTCTGTGTGCCTCAGCTGCCTGCCTGAAATCATTCCACATCTCCTCATTGGCCCGGTCCAGTGCACGCTTTTCCTCGCTGGTGGTCCGCCATGCTGCACTGAGCCTGGTGTGTGGCGGACAGAACCCCACAGTGAAGAGCCACTCATTTTATTTCTCATTACACAGACATTTCTAACAAGGTTACAATGCACTACAACTACTAATTACTCTAGATGGGGAAAATAACATTGTACAGAGCATCTCACTAAAGTGTCTGACATGAAAAAGAGCTACTCAAGAGGTCTAAATAAATAACTACAGAGTAATGCTGAGTACGAGAGTCCACGTAGAGGTCACACACCCGTCTTTTGAAGGGGGATATTCACACTCCTCTCCTGTTGGAAAGTCTCCGTTGGGATAGAGCTCACAAATAGGGACTGAGGGAGGGTCAGTCTGTCCCTTCACTGTGGCCCAGATAGAGAGAAGGAGAAGCACATGAAATCAGCAGAAAAGCAAGAGCAAAAGGGAACCATAAAATGATAGACCCTCCGCTTTTATAAAATTTATTATTTCACTTAACTAGTCGATATCTGAAGGAACTTATAACCTACAGGTTGAAATAGCCACGATAGTGCAAATGAAAGTCAGCTAAGGTCAAAGATATGTAAAATTGTGAATATTAACGTCATATGGATGCTTTAAAGCCTATTATTCAGTGACTGGTGATGACACTCTGACAGTACAGTCGTAGTGAGTGTGAAGCTGGCTGTCATCAATTCTGGTGCCTGACGTAAAAGGTCTTTCTCTGTTTGTCCTACACCTCCTGTCAGTTCTGAACGGAGAAACACTCATGACACTAATTAGTTTAAACTGCATGTGAGCCTGTTGTATTAGCCTCAAGTTATTTTGAGTGACGTAAAACAACTGGATATTTAGTGAATTGCTTAAACACACTGTCAGCTATTTGCAGACCTTGCTTTTTTAACCTGAAAAATCTGAACTTACATCCTTTCTTCTTTTTCTTCCTTTTTTTCTTTTTTGCAGCTGAGTTTTCTGCTTCATCTCCATCTGTTGAAAGCATGTTTCATTTCATTAGTGTATAAATGATAAAACTCTCTTTGGACTCAGAAATTACATTTAGTAACCTGTTAATCTTGCCCACAATGATCTTTTTTTTATTATTATTATTTGTATAGAAAGGCCCATAGCTTCAGTTTATGACTGTGTGTTTCCTTAAATAATCTTGAAATTATTGGATAAAAATGTACTTAATTTATAACTTGTGGTCATGTTGGGTAATATTGCCAAGCACTATTTCTTCCTTCAAAGTTTAAAGTGCTGTGGCTGATGTGATGCTACTGAGGAGAGATGATGGTTGCCATGGCGAGGCGTTGCTGTACCTTCTTCTCCATCTTCCGTTTTCTCTTTGTCCTCCAGAGTTTGCTGCTCCAACTGTTTTGTCACATTACCAAAACCTCGGGCTTCTCCATCCCCTTCAGCCTCGTTCGTCCCTGCTGCAATGTCACACATCCTCATGAATACATGTGCCGGACAAGAGGCACACACACACACACACACACACACACACATACACATCCAGAGTGCGTAAATTACTGGTGGTTCACAGTCAGCTCAAGAAAGTGCATTCACTCCTTGGCAGGGTGTCTGCATCTTTTCTTTCTATACATTAAGAGTCAGTATTCTCAAGGGCATGTGCACCTTGCAGCATTATAACATTTAGCCTTACAGACAGTGCATGCTTAACTTAAGGGTTCAACAACTCAAGCTTATCTTAGATTTCAATGTGAAGCACAAACGCTTGACAAGCATAATGAGGTGAGGATGTCTGATAGGCTACAAAAGTTAAGAAGTGCTTTTAAGGATTAAAATAATAAAGCTGTGAAAATAGGGGGGAAAAATAAATGTTATCACATATCTTGAGCAGACTGTTTTTTGTTTTTGTGTTTTCTAGAACCATTTTAAAGACGAGAAAACCTCTATTCTCTAAACAGGACCCAGCTTTAAAAATACATTCCTTCTTACAGGTTGAAAAGTCTGCTGTCCCGCATGATGTTCTTGCTCCGCGCCAAGAGGGGAAGATAATTTTGCTCTACAACCGCACAACTGCAAAGTGATGCCTCCTACCTAACACTGCAGTCTTGCTCTTTTTCTTCTTCTTTCTCCTTTTCTTAACGCACTCCGACGTGTCTGCGTCCTCCAGCTCTGGCTCCTCGTTCACATCATCCCCGTTGAGAAGTTGCGGCTCCACTTCGCGCTGTGCTGGCTCCTTCTCCGGCTCCGCCATGATCAGAGACTAGATCAAGTGACGCATAAGCAGTGAGAGCCTCCAGTGGTAACAGCGGACAAGTGTGGGTTTAGAGGCAGTCGGGCCAGTATGAGCGGTTTTTTCTCAGCAGTTTGGCCCCAGTAGCCTACAGGAGACCAAAGAGCGTCCCCTTCATTTTCACACTACAAAAACTTAAAAAATGGAAAATTTTGTAGAAATGGAAAATAGAACAAAATACAAAAAAATACCTTAACCTTAATAAAAATGAATTCGATATTTTGTGTAATTTTATATTACACATGCCAAACTGGTAGAAGGGGAAAAAGATCTTACTTTAATCTCAACATGCCCAACCATTCCGTTCGTCATTCATCCGTTCATTTATTAAATTATTAATTCATTTAATCGTTCATTCATTTGTCCGTGAACAAGCATATTTCCCACGTGACCCTAATAACTCTTGTTACCTTGGCAATCTCACACCAATGTGTCACGTGACCCGCGGTTCCACTTGTACAATGTTATTGAATGGTCCGTAGAACTTCTGTAACCAGGCAACGGGCCCAGCCGCTGCTCCGAGAGGCTCCAGTAAAAAAGCAGTCTCGTATAGACCTTTCCTACGATGTAGGTTTAAAGGGCAGGCTAATCTACAACATTGTCGTGTTTTTAGAGGGTAGAAACATTAGAAATGTTTTAGCCGTCTTATGTTGACGTTTTGTTTTGGAGAGCCATGACGACGTTGCCTGGTCCTGTGTACTTTTTTGACCAGGTAGTTAACAGCAGGATGAAAAGTTGTCTATGTTATGAGTAAAGAAACTTTTAAGACATATTAACAAGTTATTTTTCTACAGCCGACAAGACAGAGGCGAAACAATAGGGTAAGAGGCATCAATTTGAACTTATATGGGGCGAGACAGGAAGATGCACACGCAGAAAACAAAGACAAGAGGTATTAAGCTAACGTTAACATATTTCGTTTACATTTCCAGTTTTCCTGTAATGTATTTTCTTGGGTCTTTTTAAAATAGTGACGGACCCAAGGAGCTTCCGGGTGAAGCGTATGAAGAAGATGATACCTCGTCTGCTGTTTTTTACATTAAAGAGCAGGACGTGGTGGACGCCTATAAGCGCAGTGCCCCGCAGTTACTCAGCAACCTGGCTCAAATTCTGTCCCAACACAAGAGGAGCGATGGAAGTCGAGTTCCTCACGGACTTGTGAACATCCTCAACTACACCTGGCAGGAACTGACCGCAGGGGCCAGGCTCCTGACAAGTCCACAGCAGACAGACAAACGCTGCATGTCTCTGGGACCACTTAACCAGGTCTTGTCTCCACGACCACTGTCGGCCAATCAAAAACGAGAGCGAGAAGGCGGCCCATGTCAGGCTAAACCACAAGTTAGCTCCAATCCACGCGTGAAAAAGAGAAAGTCTCGCTCTGCTAAAGGTAGGCTGCAAGAAACAACATGCTGTTACCCGTTAGCTACATCATTGTAGAGTATGCCTGACTATATAAATATACAAAGTAGATACAAATTGATTTGGCCAGCTCTATAGCCCGAGATATTGGCCTCCAACAAATCAATCATCTTCCTCCCTTTCTTTTCCTTGTTGATGGATTTATACTATCTATAAATAGGCAATATACTGTATGTTTCTTTGGTTCTTTTTTGTGTTTAAAGAACAAATTAAGAACGTGTAGGAGTGTACATTAAGTGGTTGCTTTCTACTAGGCATTTATGTTCATCATTACCATGTTTATTAAATGTGGCTTTAATTAGAAACCTTAAAAATCAAGTGAACTTCCTTAGACTGCAATTAACTTTGTTCCTATTGCTATTTCTCAGTAAGATGTATTTTCTACATTCTTCAACAGATCTGAGCACAACATCCCTTAGTTTCTCCATCTTAAACCAGAGCAGTAAAGATCCAGGTAAGATGGGATTGTTGAACTGTTTGCTGGCAGTACATCATCTTTAAACGTTAAATGTGTCCAGGTTGGATTATACACAGTGAAGATACATCCTGTAATGAGGACATTAGTTTGTATAAGTGGGCTCTGGAGCAACTGCAGGGAGCAAGAAGTCCGCTGTGCGTACTTAGCAAAACCTCAGAATATGAGCTAATAATTGTGTAGACCCTAATTAAAATATTTGATCTTTATAGAAAAATACAAACACTTGAAAAAGACTTGAACAGGTCACTTATACTCCGCCACTATGGAGGGGCACAGTCAAAACTGAAGGACAGAAGTGAAAAGAGAAAGGTCCGTTCTGCTACTCTAGTTAACGGTCTGCCCCAGATACCAGAAGTGAAGCAGCTGGACCCTCACCGGCAGAAGCTGCATTATAGAATCAACGATGGCTCCTCATTTATATAGTATGTCCCAACATCATGTTTATTCATCAACTGTTGTCTGAGTCGGTTTGCAGTGTAAGGCATATGGAAAATGTGTCACTGCAGTTGACCTCATGACTATTTGACCTGCCTTCTCAGCTACCCGTCTGGTTGTATGGCCGTATGCCAAAGCTACTCAGGACTACCTTGTGGAGGCTTCTACACCAGTGTGTTCAGTGACAGCGGGCAACCTATAATTATAGCAACAATCACTGCATTTGGACATGGCGCTGTGATGCACCCACGCAGGTGAAAAACTGCTAATAGTGCCAAAGATAGAGTGTAGTATTAATGTAATGTGTTTAATCGTCTGTGTGTGACAGCTTATACGATATCCTCCAGTTCTGCCATTTCAGCAGTGTGGGACCAGGAAGGTGGACTTATATTTGACTATAAAGGTACAACAACCAAGGAGTGGAGCTGGCACACTGAATGCACAAAGAAGAAGATTGTAATACAGGTAAAATGCTACGTTTTGGATAACTACATTAAAGTACATGCAAGTATTTGTCTCTTTTGATTTTCCTAAAGGTGAACAGTTCATAGTGTATAAGAATAAAATGTTTTTTGTACTCAAAAATGGTTTAAACTGAAAAGCTAGATATACATTATTGTCCATAATTCAACAGTTATACTGAGAGTTGGGTTGAGTGAGACAGATCACATTTTGTATTTTTGTCCTGTAGGCGTCTGATGAGATCACTGTGGAGTTATTTAATGGTACTTCTGCCATGCTCACCTTCAGGTCTGACAATGAAACTGTTCAACTTCCTCTTTCTGCGTTGTCAAACATTAACACTGTCCACAAAATGGTAATGGTATGGCTTATTGAAAATAGCTTGAGCCATTTAGATTAAATCTAAACTGTTATCTGTTTAAAGCAGTGCTTGCAGAGTAACATTAGGTTCACATCAGATACTGCTCAAGAACTTTTGCTTGCAAACTCCTCTCCCTTGTGCATAGACGACATGAATCTGACACAAACACATGTAAGTAGGCGTATTTCAAAATAATATTTTAATTCCCTCAGTCTGATGTAATTGTTCTGCAGATACCTTCATATTGTTGGGTTTAGCTTGCTAAATACTGCAATACTGTGCTATATCATATATTCTACCATGCATGTGATGATGTATGGCAGGTATCTGTGTGTTCCCAGGAGGTCCACCAGATGGTCAAAAAGGTGGAGCTGCAGGAGGAGGCTTCAGCTCTGTGGAGAAGGGAAGGGCGCGCTGGCAGGGAGTTGAGGAGGATTCAGCAGAGAGTTCAAAGCACTCTGGATGAATGGATGAATTATTACTGCATGGCCATTGGTACAAATGGAATTACACTGCTGCTAGGCTCAATCCTTGTATTTACAGCAAAAGTAGGGCAGGCTTTTTCAACATAGATGGTTACACTGAATATAAAAAAATATGAAAATGGTTATTTGTATGGCTCAACTAGTAAAATGCATACCATATGACATAGGGACCTCAACTAAATGCAAAGTTCCATATCTATAATATATATAAAAATAATTTGATTTAGTTTTATAGATTTGCCTCACAACAGTGATTTGTGGAAAGGGTTTAAACAAGGGTACAACGGTGGCCTCTAAAAGTCTAAACAATATGGCAATGTATTGCAAATATCTTATCCAACACCAACATCTAAACATCACGCTCTGTGAAGCAAAAATTTGCATTATCACCTCATCCTGCAATCTCAACATTATTGAATTGTTCAATCAGGATCTTGTTCACGGTCACTCAGTGTTTGTGTGCATTTTTGAGTGACCTCTTCTTCTCCTTCAGGTATCAAATGTCCTGACATGAAGCGGATGCCAGATGTCCCACAGAGGTCCAGGCTAAAGAGAGAGGTACACTTGGCCACACTGCCCTCTCTGAACTCACCTGAGCGGGCATATGCTGAACCTGTCCAGCAACAGGACAGCAGCAATGAGCTGCCAAGACACCTGTTAGCACCACCACAAAGACATCAGGACTCAGCAATCAAACTCTCGAGGTGAACTTATTACTGTTACAGCACTTTTAAAACATTGATCAATAGTCTCAATAGTTCACTAATAACCTAATAGAAAGTATAAGTTGTGTCATAATTGATTGTTTTAAAATGTTTTACATTTGGTATTTTTGATTGCTTGTGTTAAATAATTTTTTAATATATATATAAAATACATATAATTATATATATATATAATACAGTTTTATTGGGAGGTATTTTATTTTTAGTTGTGTTTTGTCAGTCCAGTGAAAAAGCGAACCAAGGAAGAATGTCCTGTCACATGTATTGGGCCTCTTCAGTTTTATGGCAGCATTAATCTGGAGTAAGACCATTGTCAAATACTGACATCTGCCTAATTAAAGTCACTCAAATGTTAATGCCATACCTCTCATATATAATACCCTCTTAGGTCAGTGATACTTCCACAGGATCCAGACCAACAGACTGCATGTGCCCATCCAGCCCACTTCTCTTTCACCCCCTCGGCTCCTCTCACACTGTGCCCTGTCCTGCTCAGAGCTGCCCTGCTTGGGGAGGGCCCTCGGAAGCGGTGCTGCTGCTGCGCTTCACTATTGCCACTGGTGACGGACTTGGAATATGATACCTTCATTATGGGCCAGCCCCCACACAGTCAACAGATGCTGATTGTGTGTGTGACATGCCAAAAGCAGTACCCACAAACATCACCTGGCAAAGACCCGCTGGAGCAGCTTTACAGGAGCAGGAACAAGCACAGGACGATGCCGTGCACTCAGGTGTGAACACTGCAGAAAAACACTTAAATAACTGAGTGTACCTTTTGTGAGGCAGGTTAGAACATTCACTTTCATCAGCAAGTACAGCAAATGTATTGGACAAGTAACGTGTTTACCAAGGACAACAAAGATTTGCATTATCTCCAAAAAATGGTCACTGCAAAATTCACAACATTGAGCGGACTGTTATATGTACCTTATATGTATTTTTTGTTTAGTGCCAGATGGATTCATTTCGACTGGTGAAGTATGAGATCTCAACACCAAAGCCATGCTTTGAAGCACAGAAAGTCCTGCTGCAGCAACGACACAACGCTGCTCCTGGGATGGTCCTGGTCAGTAAACCCGCTGTAGCTTTGCCTACAGGATGCATTACTCTGCCCAGTGACTCCACTAGGGGGCATCAGTGCTCAGTGAAGGAGTTGTGTTTGTAGAAAGGGATGTGGTGAAACCAGGGGGTGCAAGTCTTTTACTAAAAACTTAAAGCCATTTATAAAAGCAGTGTCATTAAAATTGCAGCTCATACTCAGGAGAGCTGCCCTAGAGGTTTTGGTATAGGATAAAAAGCCTCAATTAGATGATTAAACACATTAAATAAAGCTAATTACATTAATTAAAACCACATATCTGAAATCTAAATGAAACTTTAACCTGGGCTCGTTTTGACTGTGTCACTTATGATTTAGCTGTGACTTGTTTTAATTTGATCTTTTTAATAAAATCCTTCCCAGATGTATATCAAAGGAAAACTGTTGTTTGTTGGCTACATTACATCCGGTGATCATTGCTGTCCAATCAAAGAACTTCAAAAACAAATATCTAAAGCCAGAGGAGACTACAGATTAGGCGTAAGCCTCACTTCAGACTTCAAATTCAGGTATGGACTGCACCGTCCTAACGATGTGTTCTGTCTAAGCACCTCTCCACTGTCATAGAGCAAGAACTGATCCGAAAAATGCACTTTTTACAAATGTCCTTTTGGATATAGAGCTGCTTATTTTGATGAATTTCTCATTCATTCAGTGACACACTTGACACTGCTGCAGCCACTGACAACTCACAAGATACATTAACAAGAGAGGGCACCAGAAAGACCAGCTGTCTGTCATAAGTAAACTGTTCGACAAAAGGTATGTTGCGCAATTATAAATCCAGTTAACAAGTTTAGTGGAGCTAAGAGGTCTTTATGTTTACCTTCTTGTTAGATTCACTAAATTTTTTTTTTTTACTTTAAAGGTCCAGAGGCGACACTGCTTCAGCTGTTTACAGAAAGTTATAAACCATAAAAGGTTTGTGATAGTCTACTAGAGTGGCAACAGTTCATTAAAATCTCTGCAAACACAAAACAAGTCTGGCACTAATGATTATCTAAAAGAAAAAGCTTTGTGGCATTGCTCAGGAGCATAAGAGGGTACATTGGGTTATTAAAGTTAACCAAGTTAACTATAAGATTTTTTTCAGCAACATAATCTGATAATCTTTCCTTGGTACTTTTCCTTTCTCTTCATTCTTGTCAAATTATGTTTTTTTCCTGCAACAGTTACTAGCAATGACAAAGTTACAGCATCATAAAAACCCTGCTGATAAATCTTGTTTTACTTCCTCAAAGGCAACAAAACAGGTTTTTGCTTCAGCATCAGCTGGTTTCCATTCATATTTCTCTTATGGAGTCACTACGGCTTTAGTATTGTAGTCATTATGAAGTGTGTTTATTCATTAATGTAGGTATGTGTTAGAATCTGGAAAACCTTGTTCAGTGAACTAGTTACCATGACTAATAACAAATAATGATTACTTAAAGTCAGACAGACCTAGTTACAAATAATAGGTTGAACAATTAAATTTTATTGTGGTTTATTCCCATGTTTGCGGTAGCTGAGGCCCCCTAGAGGCCTCCTAGTGGCATGTTTACAGAACCACCGAGGAAGCTCATTTACTCGCCTTGAGCAGTGCGGCTTCAGAGCACTGTGACACCAAGCGATCAACGACCAAGTGTGAGTTGAGCTACAACAAAGAAAATGGTGATTTTGACAAACAAGTTGCCTTGAGTTGACCGCATGTCATGTCTCCTGGGATGAAGGACGGCCTGTTCACCATTGCAGTAATTTATTGAAGCCGACTAAAGTCAAACAGCGCGGAAAAGGAGAGATGATGAACTCAGGTAAGCTAAGTAGATGAAAACCTTGTGATGATTGTTTAATACATTTTGATTTGTGTCGGCAGCAGATCTAATGGACAGTCACACTACACGTACAAGTAGCGTTTTTATTTTATTTCGATTATCAAAGTTTTCAAAATGTAGCCTTTGAAGAAATTACATTTACAAGAGATTTCCAATTTACCCGTGTAAATCTATACAGCATCTATATTATCACATTATTATAAAATATTAAGAAAATAAGGAATATCTATGAAAGTTCCTTATTTGTTTTTGAACCAGCTGAACCAGTTTGCAGAGATATTTCCATCCCTAGTTCTACTGCCACCTCATTTAATTCTCATCACCCTGCCGTCTCTCTGCTGTTCACATGGGCCCCTCAGCTGAATTACTGTGTTGTTTTGCAGTTTCATACTAAAGTCATGTGATATTTGAAACCTTGGTACTGTATGGCAGTTTTACACTAAGCTGTCACTAGGTTAGGATCAGTGCAGATTTAAATACTTCAACTTCAAAAAAACAAACAAAAAAGAAAACAGAAGTAAAGTAGGTCTCATCATTATTATTGAATCAGTAGCATATAAAGTATATACAATTAAATCCAACACTGGCAAAGCAACCAACAAACATTTATGTGCAGAGAGTTCTCAAAACTTATTTGTTAGCTCCACATAACGTTTCATTGATCTGTGATACAGTTTAAATGTTTGGAAAGAAGTAATTGGTCCTGATTGATTTAAAAGGGGACAATGTATCAAATGTATTCTTTTTTTTGTTGCAATGCTGAGAGACTAGGACCATCATTTTACTGACCGAACACTATTTTTTCTTCTCAGGCGTTCAGAAGCCACCTGTGGCCCCAAAACCAAATATTGTCCACTCCCCAAAACCAGGCATGTCCCCTGCAACCCCAAGAAGAGAGGGCCTCTTATTATTATCTCCTGCCACAACGAGAAAACCAAAACCTGCTCTTGCACCCAAACCCTGTGTCTCCAAACTGACTATTACTGTGCCATCTCAACACATCCCTAAAATTCCTGCCACAGAAAACCCGCCCACTGTGGGCCTTGTAAACTCTCAAAATGGATTACAGCAAGAAAACAAAAAGCCAAACTGGGATTATAGCACTCCTATTTGTCTGTGCAGCCAGGAAAACTGCAAGTGTATCAAGAAAGCAAAATTTGGCAAACTACACAAGGAACTGAAAACGCAGAACAAAGATAAACCTGAAACAGAAAACAGAAAAACTGTGAGTGAAGATAATGGTGACGTAAACAGATCTATTTACCAAAACATGACACAAAATGATTCATTGATGACTACCTTAAATGATAATAGCCTCAGTGATCTCAAACCCCTTCAAGAGGTGCTCACACTAGACCAAAATCTCAACACTGTCAAAAATGCCTCTAGTCCCGCCTTGACAAATAGTCCATCTCTTCCTCCTGAACAGTGTTCTGATGAGGCAAAAGCTTGTGTCATAACTGAGACTGCTCCTGAGCTAGGACGAGAGGAAGATGTCCTTGGCTCAGACCAGATAGCTTGTGCGTCCAACACTAACCCAGTCCCATCAGCCCCTAGGAAGCCCAACCCTGTCCCACGGAAACCCAGAACGGCTGCAATGGATGGTCAGGAAAAGGTGGAGGAAAAGATAGTCAACCAGGAAGTCAGTGAGGTGAAGAGCAGCCCATCCTCATCTGTCAGTGTACCTGCTTCAGCCGTGGCTTGTAGAAATAACTCCTTTGCTCGCATCCCAAAACCAAACTACGCTCCGCCAGCACCTCCACCCAAAAAAAAACCCCTTCTGTCTGAACTGGTTAAAACCTCTAGGTCACAGGATGTGGTGGAGGAAGACCTGGGCTGGGACGTCTATGAGATGGAGGTGTCTGTTGATAAAGAGGATGAGGTTGAGTTGGGAAATGAAAGGGAGCACACTGTGAATCCTCTTTATAGCTCTGTTACCATTCCTAGTCCTTCCAGTAGTTCACCTATTCAACCGCCTTCTATCACTGCGACAGAAGAGGATGTGGTTAAAGTAGCCCCACCAAAACCCCAAAGACGCAGGATGCAGAAGAAATTGCCACAGGACCAGGAGAATGATACACTGGAACGTAACAAGAAAAGAGAAATCCTTCTTTTAAAAGAATCAAAGGAAATGGCCACGAGAGAACTACCATTGCCTCCAGGTGACAGGATTTACAGAAGAGCAGCAGGTGGCAACAAATTGTCCCGTTCAAGTCTACGGAAATCCAAATCATTTTCTGGAGCTGATATCATTCAAGCTGAAGTAATGAGAAAGAACTCGTTTAGGAAACTTCTAGACATAAAGCTCAATGTAAAAAAGCTTCCTAAGTGGGGAGCAAAAGGAGGGCATACACAGGACCGTACTGACAGTGAAAAAGAGCCATGTGAAGGAACTCAAAACCTGCACAAGGAGTACAGGGGAGAGCGTAAACTTTCCTGTCCACTCATTGATGTTGAACAAAACGTGGATGGGGATGTGTTTTCTCCTGAAAAGGAGCAAGAGGCTAACTATGAGAATATCCTTGTGTATGAGGAGATAACAGACTATGAAAATGTCAATGTGGGAGATGAGGCAACATCACCTTGGGACAATGAGGCCTGGCCCAGTCCGATGAATGACAGTGAGGCCATTTATGAAGAGCAGGAGCCCTACATGACACTGGACAGAAACATTGCACCCCCAATGGAGCAATATGATTACCCAAGGTAGAATATTATTTGACTCCTCTTACTTGTTAAGAAATACTATAGGTTGCTTAAAGAAATCTAAAACTAAAGTGTTTAGTCTTATCAATTTACTAAATGCAAAGTGAGTGAACCACAGCAAACTCTACATCAACCATGTTTTGTAACAAAATTTGTTATTCTAGGTACACTTGTGCACAGTTTTTCAAGGAACTCAGCACAGAACATAGATTATCTTTGTATGGCTCTTTCAATCCTTCTGCCCAGTCATGTAATAAAACAGACTAAATCATGTTGAAAGCAGGGCTCTTCGGGGGCCATTATTTTTGGGGTTGTTCACTGCATTTGGCAATAAAAAAAAAAACAGATAGGTTTAACATTTTAGATTTTGGCATTTATTCACAGTACTATAATTTTTTTGTTACTTTGCATAAGAGCAGGAAAGTACCAAAGATTTAAGATGAGGTGGTGACGAGGTGCAATGGTAAACATGAAACGGTGACAGAGCATGTTTTCCTTTGGTGAGATTCCAGTCAGAGCAGTTTGACTAGCATGGTGCCACGTGGTCCCAGTGTTTATAGCTCCTTGATGACCCAGTAATTAAGTTATCCTTTTATCTTATCTTAGCTGAGGTAGCATAGTTAAACCTCAAACTCATAGTCATAAAATGAGGATTTTTTTCCCTTTGTGTCAAGGCGTCCTTTAATTTCAAAGCTACTCCATTAACAACATGGCGTTAGACTGTGTTGTGTGAATGACCAGGGAGAGTTGGCTGTAGTAAATGGAATTACTTTTTTTTGTAATTGTACACAGCGTAGTGTGTCAGGACTTCATGTTGCAAACTAAACAACAATCGCATTAAAAAAAACATTGGAGTACTCAAAGACTAGCGGCCCACATACACCACAGTCTACAGCTGAAGTGTATACTTCAGTTCAATCTTTGTTGGTTCAGGGAGTTGCTCTTGTATCACGTGTTCCTCCCCTGAGAGTTATGGCATGTTAGATGTTATTTCTATTTGGCATAACTGCAGTGATTCATGACATGTCACTTTGTGCCTAGACTTTCAAATTGTGTATAAATAGATGTAATTGTGAGCTGTACCAGAGCTTATGCATTTACCAGAGACAAATTTTATGAATATCAATGTCAGTGAGCATATTACCAGATTTTGAAGGACAAACTTTATTTATTCTGTTACATTGATGTACACCAACATACCAAAGTACAAAAACGACAAATGACATACAAAACATACGTATATGCGTAAAACAAATAACAGATCTTTAAAATGTTAAGACCCTCCATAAATACTGTACCCTCCATAAATACTGTACATGTGATGAAAGAAAAGAAAGAAAACGTGTACAATTGTTTCTGTTTCTAATTGTTTTATTTTTACAGAGGCTCTTTGCCTGAAGAGGAGGAAAGGCCTTCAGATGAAGACTTTAGAGGCATCACTTCTGAAGAAGATGATGATGACATCAGCTCTGTCTCAAGTAAAAGCGAGCATGAACAAACAGAAAAGACTGCGGTAAGAAGCAGAGCCTTTATATTTGACTTTAGTCCCAAAATGTGGCTAAATATATTTACCAATGCACACACAAGGTTTGTTCTTTGCAAGGTCTGAGAGATAACTCATTGTCTGGGGCCTATGGGGAAAAAATATACAGCCTCTTTTTGACACATTGTTTGCTCGTTTTCCCTGACCTCAACAGCTGCTACAGACACGGGAAACATTACATAAACATACTCTTTATCAGCAGTTAGCTTTGTGAATATGTGCTGATCTATTTTAAAGTAAGTTTATAATAATGGCTGTGTTTTTGCTTTTGAATTTTAGAGTGAAAAGAAGAAGAAGAAGATACAATACATTGCCACAGAAATAATGACCTCCGAGAGCAGGCACGTGCAGACATAGACATCAAAGGGGGCTTGAGCACCTGCCCTTTTTATTCCTGGAGAGAAAGTGCCCTTTTTTCTGGGGTGCTTTTTATTTTATTTTATTTTTTTTTAAATAATATATATTCCAGTTTGCGCACAGCTTCCCTGTCAGACAAATATATTTATTGAAGAATAGTATATCTAATAATCAGGTCAGGAGTTCTGAAGCGCTCATTGACCATTCCCCCCTTCCCCACTTGCGCGCAGCGGCGCACATCGGCACACATCAGATACACAGACACACACCTGCAGGCAGCAGCAGCCCCTCCCAGCAGTGTTTTTTTGTCTTGTGCTGAGGTGAGTGGAGCTGGTGATGAACAAAAGATTAAAATACCAGTACCTCGAATAATGCTCGAATTTACTGCTGATTAGCCAGTAAAAACCTAGCAAAACCTGTGTTTTGCTAGCATGCATGCCTCATGAGCTACTAGACTAGAGCTGTGTAAGGGATAATCGCTATACATTATCCTCCTGCTTATTACATGGCTACCTACCAAATAAATAAATAATTTGACACAAAATATTAAAAGGGAGTTTATTGATTTAAACCCGATTGTATTGCTTCCGCTAAAGAAAATAGTACGCTCCGTCTCTACGGTTAGAATCCTGTAAGTCCATAGCAACGCTCTGTTTTTCATGGCAACGATCTGTTATACTCCGCACATTCTACATTGGAGATCAACCAAGCCATGTAATAAAATAAGTTAATAAAATAAGAACGTCCCCAGTTAGTTAATGACTTACATCAAGAGTCTTTTTTACTGAAATTTAGAAATCTAAATTGATGAATCTAGAAGAAATCTACAGATGCAAACAGATAGAGGATAGGCTACACTCTAAAAAATGTAGTAAAACTGCATCTGTACATTAATAAATAAAACTTTAAAAATAAATAAATAAAGTGCCCTTTATTTCACTTGAGCCCCTGCCCCTCAAAATGTCTGTGCACGTCCCTGTCCGAGAGCATGTAAGAGACAACTTACTACAGCTTAAATCAAAATTCATCAAGTGACGGCGGCCCGTTAAATTCACTGTGTATTCAAAACCTCTACATACCACTTAAGTTGTAATCATGTTTTTAATTTATTTATATTCTTTTTCTTTTAGTTTTGTTGGTGTTCTCCAACTACTTCATGTTGTAAGTAAACCATCCCATCCAACAATGTTTGACTTATAGAGCTGGTCTTATATCAATATCCACATTCTTCATATGTGTTTCATTATTCTGCCCACTGAGGCACACCCCATAAGAGAGGATAATCCTAAATTGTACCGTAAAGCCTACGGTCTAGACCACATTGGCTCACATTCCGCATGGTTTTCCTCAGTTTTCTTTGAAAGTGTGATCTGTGACATACACATAACTTCAAATTTATTGCATAAATGATAAAGCAGCTAAAATGACATCACACTCAACTTTGGTTTTGATGTCATGTTTATGTGTTTAGAAGTCTAGTAAGGACGGACAAACAGGAAGCAAAAGGTCCTAAAAGAGATTAAATACCGCAACCGTTCAAAAATGTAGTGACTCAGTATTGTATCATCTCCACAAAAGAACCAAACTGTTATCCTGCAATTAAAATAAATTCAGTATTTATCCTTTAAAAAGGTGAGTGAAATACCATCAATCTGACAATGTCCATATCTCATTTTCACAAGAGCACTTAGGTCACGTCCGCAATATGTGCTTTTTAACATCACTTATTTCCTGTCAAATCCTTTTGTCTTTACTTGACACACTGCAACAACTGTGGTATTGCTACAGCGTAAGAGGAACTTACATGTGTTAACCACAAGAACAGTTTTGTGGCAGGCGCTCAGTCTGTATGCAGCTTTAATTATCTCAAGTTTCCATTATCTGGCAAAAAGCCTCCACATCATCAAAAGCAGAGCAGAAAAAAGCCCCCGCAGGCTGTCCAGCTCTGTTTTTTGTGCTGATTCAAAGCATCCAGGAAATTTACAGTTCCTTCATGTGAGTCAGGTTTTGAGTAGTAGGTTATAGGTCAGCATTATTTACTGCAGCTGTTTATTACTTAAAGACTTCAAAGTAGTTATTTTCAGCAGTTTGTGTTAATTGACATAAAATAACCTTTTGTCTGATATGCAGGACTTCCGTGATGCAGTGTGCAACGCGTCTCTTCAAAATGGAAAGCCTGTGATTGAGGATCGGCTCCTGAACCAGATCCTGTACTACCTCCCGCAGCTCTATGAACTAAACCAAAACCTGCTCAAAGAGCTGCAGCAAAGAGTAGCCAACTGGTAATCACAAATGCCACAACAGAATATTAAAGGAACAACATTTGGTTAATACTGTCTTTAGTTTTGAGTGACCGCTTTATTACTGGTAACTGGATTGACAACTTTGCTAAATTTCAATGTTCATGGGATTGATGATATAATATTAGTAAGCTTCCTTTTTTATGCTGAAAATGGGAAACAGTGTTTCCTAAAATAATGTAATTCAAAAAGAAAAGATATTTAAAACACTGACTAATCCAGCGAATTTAGGATGGACCAAAATGCATTACTTCATTTTTTACTGTCTCATAGTAACTGAGTGGACTATAAGAAACAACATTTCAACAAGGTGGCATAGTTGTCTACATACCATTGACCAAGAAAATGTGACGGATAAAGTATATCCTCATTCTGCACGCAGGGATGACGACTCAAAAGTGGCAGATATTTTCCTAAAGAAAGGGCCCTATCTGAAGATGTACTCGACCTATATTCGTGAGTTTGACAAAAATGTGGCTCTGCTGGAAGAGCAGACAAAGAAGAACACAGCTTTTGGTTCAGTTGTACGGGAATTTGAGGTAACAAAGTTTGCTCAACCTGTTTTTCTTGCTACACCATTGGCGCAGCAAAAGGATAGCTTAGAGCCAGTTGGTTAGAAAAGTTGCATAACCATAGCACAACCAGATTGTACCATCAACATTATTTTAACAAGTGTACTAGTTAGAAATTAAAGAAAGGGAAGCGTCTGTATGTTGTGTTACGCCTTCCCCGAAGAAGACAATTACAGCCTGGCACATTAAGCCACCTCCACACACACACCCTTATTTTCATCAGAGGCCCTATAACAGGGTCAGAGGCCCTGGTAGTCAGAGGATCCTAGAGAATGAAGGCCCACTAAAATGGACAGATGATAATATATTTTTGCTAGGCATTGCAATTTGTTTTGGGCTAGGAGCCCCCCGTGGATCCCAAAGGCCTCTTGGCACCGGCCTTCCTGGCCTGGTCCGTAATCCATCTACTGTCTAGAGGACACAACACACTACACTGTAACACTATCACATACTAACAAAAAAAATAACCAAAAAAATAAAACAATATATAACACACCAACAATAATGAGTAAAGAGCCATGACTGTAACATAACACAATACCATTTAAGCTCCGCCCTCCTTATACTGTGACCAGACCATTGGTTTAAAAAGTGATTATTAAATATAATTATTTTGAATGGTTTTATTGTTGTTCCGGTAAATTGATCCATGTGTTACTTTTTAAGGCCAGTCCACGTTGTGCTAATTTGGCTTTGAGGCATTATCTGCTGAAGCCTGTTCAGAGGATACCTCAATATCAGCTGCTACTCACAGGTACATCATTCTTACAGTATTTTTGAGTTTTAGAATGCAGGTTATTTTCCATGCAATATTTTATTATCTAACTAGCATTGCAGTTACAAATATGGCACCTTATTTATTAATTAAGCTTGTTCTTCATCCTAAAATGGATGGCTTCATGCTGCCCTCTGGTGTCCTAAAAATAAATGAGGGTTGGTATTTGAATCATGCTTGGAACCTTGTATAATAAGATTTAAAAGTGCTGTTCAAAAGAGATTTGGTGATATAACGTGATTTGCCTTGGATTTCCATTCCACATTACATACTTGCAGTGTATGCCATGTTATAAGTTCTTTAACCTAGTGTATTAGCAGTTTGTTCTAGTGTATGTGGATTTTTTTAAACAATTTCTTTATTGAATTTTAGACTATCTGAAAAACTTGTCTGAAGACTCGGCAGATTACAAGGACACACACGGTAACAACATCCTGTTGTTAATGTTTTAATACAAACAAACACAAACTATGCTCTCTGTGACACATGATGTCTAAATTTATCCACCTTTTAGAGGCTCTTGTTATAGTGAAGGAGGTTGCCAATCATGCAAATGACATCATGAAACAAGGGGTAAGTAAAACGGCTAACTGTGAGATTGTCATTCATGATGCAGCTCCATTCATGTGTTTTTCTCTACAGGATATTTTTCAGAAACTGATACAAGTACAATGCAGACTAATGGGAAACCATGAGCTTGTCCAGCCAGGCCGAGTAGGTGTTCTCTTTATACAAGTTAAAATGTTTTGTTTAACTAAATATTATTCTGGCAAGTGGTCCTGGCTTTATAGTTGCAATAATAAATACCTGTACAAACTCTGACAGTGAAAATATACAACATCTTTTGTAACAACTGACAATGAAAAGTATCTGGCTGTATGTAGCTTTGTGTAATTAAAATGCACTCCCTATAGATTGATTCATTTTTTGATACTCTTCAAGGACAATTCATCATCATCAACCCTTTTGAGGTGAAATACACATTTATAAAATCCAATTAAATTGTTTTTGGTGTTTTATCTTAGATTTTCCTTAAAGAAGGAGTTCTTAAGAAGCTTTCCAGGAAGGTTATGCAGCCCAGAATGTTTTTCCTGGTATAGAACACCAACGATACCCTTCACATACTTCACTGATTTAATCAGAGCAGAACAATTAACTAAACTAACAAATATTTTTCTTTTTTAAGTTTAACGACATACTGCTGTATACCACTCCTGTTCAGTCAGGCCAGTATAAGGTCAACAACATGTTGTCTCTGGCTGGGATGAAGGTGAGAGTTTAAATTATTATTTTGCAATGTCATGTTACGTGTATGTAACATGTTTCAGAATAAAACACATTACAGAAAACTGACATTGGTCAAAATGGAAAAAAATTGCAGGTTAGCAAACCAAACCTAGAGGCTTATCAGAACGAGCTGAACATTGAGAGTGTGGAGCGCTCCTTTATCCTCTCAGCCAGGTAAAGGATTTTTAAACACAATTATTTGTTTATTATGTCAAGGGCTTTTATTGCATAACCTAAAATGTGTAAACGGAGACTAAAGTAAATAACTGACTTATCTTTGTTTTAGTTGATAAATCATTATTGTCTGACTCAAGTGACACCCCATTTGTTCTAACTGCAGTTCAGCCACTGAGAGAGATGCATGGCTTGAGTCTATTTCTACAGCGATCAATGACTACACTAAGAAAAAAACTAGTTTTGTACCTGACACTCTTGAAGAGGTAAGAAAAACTACTTCATATGTCAAGTTAACTCAAATGTGTGCAAAAGATCAATTTTTTGTTGTTTTTTTTACTTTACAGGTAGTTGGAAATGATGCTCTTTTAGGGTCAACAGCTCCTATTTGGATACCTGACCCAAGGGCCACAATGTGTATGCTTTGCACCTTTGAGTTTACCCTAACCTGGAGACGACATCACTGCCGTGCATGTGGAAAGGTAAAAGGATCTTAAAAAAGTGACCCTATTAAAAAGAAATGTGTAAATACATTTTACTAGTAAAGTATTATTTTACCAGGTGGTGTGCCAGACCTGTTCCTCCAATAAATACCATCTTAAATACTTAAAAAACCAATTGGCACGAGTGTGTGACCAGTGTTTTAAAGTGCTCCAGCAACAAGGTAAGGTATCCTATTTTTTGTGACGATTGTGAGATTTTACATATGTGGTATTAAACGCATATTCTCTTATATAGACTTCAGTGTGACGTTAAAGATCTTTGCTGTTTTTAAATGTTGTATTTGTGCATTACTCTTAATTAGATGAAAAGGCCCTATCTTCTGTTGTATCCCCCGGCAGCAGATCTACTTTTGCATTCATCCGGAAACACAAGAATATACCGTCTTACCTAAAAGAGGTAACTAGTTCTGTCAGTGTGAGCACAAGTTTCTCATAAATAACTCCATGACTGATCAAATAATTCCATGTGTTTAGGTGTCCGCAAATACGGACAATTCCTCTATGAGTGGGTATTTAGAGAAGATAAAGGGCAAAAAAAAGCAGGGGAAGAGATTGTGGTTTGTCATTAAAAATAAAGTTCTGTACACATACGCTGCAAGTGAGGTAAGGGTTTTGACTTATGACTTTTTTACGTATCATTTTATATACATGTAATATGTATGTAACTTTTTTCTTCATACAGAATGTTGCAGCCTTAAAAAGTCAGCCCTTGCTGGGTTTTACTGTGGAGTCTGACTCGGAGTTGCAGTTCAAGCTCTTCCACAAAAATACCCTTTTTTATGTTTTTAAAGCTGATGATGTGCAAACAGCCCAGAGGTAAATCAGTGTCAACTATTATTGCATCTATTTACTTAATTGGGGTAATTTATATAGCGCTTTTTCACCTAGTAGGAACTCAAAGCACTATTAGGTTTTAAGTCTTATAATATCTTGCTGTCTCTTTTTTACAGGTGGGTTGAGGCCTTCAAAGAAGCATCAGTGCTTTAATAACCATGGTCAGTGTTATTCTTACCTCTCAGTGCTTTTATCAGGAGTAATTTACTACAGTATTATTTAAAACACTAGCAAAGGTTTTTGTGCATAATTGATTTAAATTTGAATTAATGACTTTCCAGTTTCCTACATTTTAAAATTAAGTATTTTTTAGTTTTTACATAAACTAGACTTTTTATTTTGTCATGTTGATTCACATATCACTTTAAATTGTAAAACATTTTGATGTGTTTTGTTTATTTAATGGTTTTTGTTTTAAAGGTATACACAGCACTCACATTTAAAAAGCTTTTGTAAGTTTCACTATGTAATTTATTACTGTTTCAAACTTTAAGACAAGCTTTCAATTGAATTCAAGCATGTTGACTACGTTGAACATTGTGTATTGCACTTAATTCACTCTGCTGTCTACAGCAATTTAGCAACATGTTTTTTGTATATAATGTATGATATCGTTATTAAAATACTTTTTGTAATTGTGAGCTTTATGGCTCTTTTTGTATCTATAACTTGTTCAATCATGCAGAACCTGCAGAATACGTTTTTCATTTATTTGCACTGCTACCCTAAAGCGCATGCGCAAATCATTGTCGTATATTGATTAAAAAGGTCACGAACTCTGACCTTCTAACTAACAGCACTTACAGTAAAATTATTAGATTTTTAAGGTAAATCGGCATATTACTGTACAGCGTTTTTACTGAAGGTAATGATAATTAATACAGATCCGGGCGAGCCTCGTTGAAGACGCTACAAGCCAGTAGCACAGGAAGAGAGGGAGTGTAAAGGAGGTGTACAACAGGAGAGCTGCCATTAGCTACCAAGTTAGCGAGCTAACCTAGCTCATTTGCATTGACACCCGGACCTTCTCACATGGTAACATTTTATGAACATTATTTATTCGACTGAGCTTATTTGTTAATGACACATTGTCTCGGTAGTATTACTAACAAGGTGTTAAAACAAAATGTATTAGACCGCGTATGCTAGCTAGTGAGCTAATGTGTTTAGCTGTGTTGGCTAACGGTGGTTCTTCAGCCTGTCGTTAGCATCTGTGACAGTGCGGTTAGCCTTTCCTGTCAACACAGCAACTATATTATCTATATATATTCATACGTGACTGTACGAACTAGTTATCGTATAGTTTAGGACGCGTCAACGAAAGGTCTTGTCACATTGGTTTGGTTAAAAAAAATCAAGCGATTTTTATTCCATTTTCTAAGCCGAAGTTCCGCCTGCAGTACGACATTATGGGCCTTAACCCTAACATGCTTTAACCCTTCAATGTTGACCTTTCACCCACAGGAAAAGAAATACCTTTATCCTTCCGTATCGATTTTAAATAGTTTCCCGTCAAGAGTTTGTTTGGGTTTTTGTGAAAGCCTTTCTAACCATTCCTTGTCACGTAATTCCCCTTTTTGACGTATATTTGTGGTGCAGTTTTTGGCTAACTGCATGTGTTAGCATAGGCCACATCTCGATGAAAAAAGTGTTTAATCAGACCAAATCTAAATTTGTGATTAGTGTGCGATACTGTGAAAATCACCCAAAACACACGCATGACCATCTGTGATCATGGATAGGACTTATTGTTGGGAAGTGTTGTATTTTAAATAAGGGAGAACCTAACGCAATATAAGATGAATATAGTTTGACCAAAGCATCGGGCCTACGCATAGACTGTGTGTAAGAGATGTAAATTGCCTCCTTTCTGTTTAGGACTACATGGGTTACTGTTGTGAGATACAGTGTAAGTATATGTAATCCCAGTATGGATGGACAGACTCAAAGAATTCAGCTTGTGTCAGCAGATGGCAACATGGCTTTGGGACACAGAATTCAGGTAATTTTTTTAGAAAATATGGTAATTGTTTTCTGTTTGTAAAATACCAATTAATGATTAGATTATGCTTATTTATTTTCACTTCGCTATAGATTGTAACTGATCAGCAGACTGGCCAAAAGATCCAGATTGTCACAGCACTTGAACCGTCGTCTCCTGGAAAGCAGCAGTTTATCCTTGCAAATGCTGACTATTCCTCCGGTGGAAAGGTTATACTGAAGCAGGAGGGCTCCCCTAACAAGGTCATCCTTGCGGCTCCAGACAGCTCTGGGGTTAACCAGCTGTTGTTTGCCTCTCCCGATCTGGCTGGGCAGCAAATTCAGGTATTGCCTGAAGCTGTTAGTGTCTTCTACCAGACAGTTTAAATAAACAAGTTGTGTCATGAAAAATCTCAACACTGCTGCATTAACACGTCAATACAGTGTTTTTAGACTGTTGTTTCTATTGTTTTGGTGTGTTTTTCAGTTTGTAACAGAGGGATCAGACCAGTCTCTTGTCAAGCCACTTGTTGAGTACTGTGTTGTTTGTGGGGACAAAGCGTCAGGTAGAAGCTTATGTGGTGCTTGCAAATAATTATTTTTGTATGTTGATATGACCTTTTTATGCCAAAAAAATTCTTCTTCTAGGGCGTCATTATGGAGCTGTCAGCTGTGAGGGTTGTAAGGGCTTCTTTAAACGTAGTATAAGGAAGAATTTGGTGTACACATGTAGAGGCTCTGGTGAATGTGCGATTAACAAGCTCCACCGAAACCGCTGCCAGTACTGTCGACTGCAGCGATGCATAGCTCTGGGCATGAAACAGGACTGTAAGAAAATGCAATACACTATAGGCATATTGCAGCCATGAACTGGGTTTATTGTGAGTTCTATGATTTTTTTTTTTTTTTTTTTTTTTTTCCCTGTAGCTGTGCAGTGTGAGAGAAAGCCAGTTGAAGTCACTCGAGAGAAATCGGTAAACTGTGCAGCCTCCACTGAGAAGATCTACATTCGCAAGAATCTGTGTAGTCCTTTGGCTGCCACGCCCACATTTGTTTCTGACAAAGAAACTGCAAGGTATAAACAAAGTTTAATAATTAAATACACAGGATTAGCATTTTATCTATGCCATTGCTTTGTAGAAACACTTTCCATTTTGTATATAATACAAACCGCGGAAATTCTAATGGCAGGTCAACAAGTTTGCTTGAGTCAAGCATGTTACTCAACATTCAGCATCCCTTCCCAAAGTTGGAAAACACCATTTTGATCCCGGCTTCTCCAGAGAAGGTAACACTAATGCAGTAAAAATCACTGGATATTTGACAAATATTTTTATACTGTACAATGGATAACATAAAACTATTTCTGTCTGACAATGCCAAAAAGGATGACCCATCACAAGGGGACCTTGGTACTTTAGCAAATGTAGTGACATCGCTCGCCCACCTCACTAAGACAAGGGAGGCAAGTGAAAGTGGCACTGATCTGCTGGGAGTTGAGACGCTTAGTAATGGTGATAGTTCAATGACAGATATTCAGGGAGAAGACCAAACTGCAAGTGACATCACACGGTATGTAAATGAAGGAATCGAGTAATAATGTAAAGATCATTTGAGTTCAAGGAAGAAACCAGTATTTCTATTTGTTAAGCTTTAATGAAATTTCCTGTTGGGCCATGTGTTTTCTGACTTGGCTGCTTTAATCCAATTAGCACCATCCTGGACAATGTCTTGGATATTGTGAGATAGTGTTTTAATAATTGAGGTCTAAATTATGTGAGAGATGATTTGAGTGTCCGTAGCACTGGTGTATGAATGTGTATGACTGTAGAGGTGAGTTTGGGGGTAGTCGGAGAGGACTGTGAGCGCTGTGTATATGGCAGCTCCCCTCTCTGTCGGCCCCAGGTACAAACGTGTGTGAATGGGGTGAATGGAAGCACAATGTAAAGCGCTTTTTAGTGCCTGAGATGGGTACAGAAAAGCGCTATATAAATTCACAATATTCACTTTGTGATTGTATTTGTCATATTTTACAGAGCATTTGATACCCTGGCTAAAGTTCTTCATCCTAATGATGGCTCAGCAGGCGACACTTTGGAGGCAACAATGCATTTAATGTCTGGGGATCAGTCAGGTCCTGTGGTGGAGCTTGATGGGCCTCTACTCTCTGATGGCCATATCCCCTTTAAAGTAAACACAGCCCCTTGACTTAATTGCCACTTACTATAAAAAAATATGACCATGCAAAAGGTGTGCTGGTCACTGTAGTAATTTAATGTTGTTGTTTTTTGTTATGTTTCTATAGCTTATGATGCCTTTGCCTGTGCCAGAGTACCTCAATGTCAACTACATTTGTGAGTCAGCTTCCAGGCTTCTTTTTCTCTCTATGCATTGGGCCCGCTCCATACCTGCGTTTCAAGCGCTAAGGTAAGATTCATAACAACTAGGTAATAATATTACTTATTACTACATAGTAAAAATTTTTTTCATAACCAGTAACTACACTACAATTAGAACTAGGTGTAAGTTTTTGTGCTACTTTTTTTTTTTTTTTTAATAGCGGTCAAGACAATGACATCAACTTGATGAAAGCCTGTTGGAATGAACTGTTTGCCCTTGGCCTGGCACAGTGTTCCAATGTTATGAATGTTGGTACCATCCTAAGTGCTATTATCAGCCATCTGCAGACAAGTTTACAGGAAGGTAGGTTTCACTATAAGCAATATTTGAACATTTCAAAAAGAACCCAGTTTTTCAGCATTGTGTATTTCAAAATATTGTCCTAAATTTTACCTGTTGCCAACCCTTCTTAAATTTTTTTTGTATTTGCATCCCACAGAGAAACTATCCCCAGAGCGTGTAAAACTAGTAATGGAACACATCTGGAGGATGCAAGAATTTTGCAACAGCATGTCCAAGCTCTCCCCAGATGCATATGAATATGCCTACCTCAAAGCAATTGTTCTTTTCAGTCCTGGTACGTGTAAGTTGTTAAAGATAACTACATTTTGGGCTCCTCTGTAGAGCCAATTGTTGGTAGATCCTGCACAAAAAAATAATAACAAGAACAAGTGTGACACTTTTGTTCTGTTTGGACTAGATCATCCAGGTATAGACAATACTTCACAAATAGAGTTTTTTCAAGAGAAGGCCTACACGGAGCTGCAGGACTATGTCACCAGAACCTACCCTGATGACTCCTATCGGTACGCAAGCTTTATTAAAAACATAGCTTCTTAATATAGCATAATTATGTTTTGCTGTACTAGCTGGAGTTTGCAGTTTTGATTTCATGTCTCATTTCTCCTTGACGGATTCCAGGTTGTCCAAGCTGTTGCTGCGTCTTCCGGCCCTAAGGCTCATAAGTGCATCTGTCACAGAGGAGCTGTTCTTTGCCGGACTCATTGGAAATGTTCAGATCGACAGCATTATCCCTTACATCCTCAAAATGGAGTCTACGGATTATAACAGTCAGGCTGTCTCTGGCGTCTGAACTGTATGCTTTGTCACACCTCATATCATTAAAATTTTGGCCAGGTAAAAAAAACTCTTCAGACTGGTCAATAATGAGTCAACGGCTGTTCTGACACAGCAAATGTGCAAATGTTCTTACTGTGTAGGCAGTTTATAAAATATATCTTGAACAAGTCCACAACTGTGCCCAGGAAGGCTCCATATCGGGCTGTGAGAGAAAGAAGACTTGACACCTGCATCATAGATTGTGCTTTTTAATTGTACACAGTGTTTTATTAGCCACCCTTCCCAGTAATTCCTTTTATGCACATTTCACTCGTCACATGTTTTGAGGGACTCTGGATGACTTATTTTTTATTGCTTTTCCTTAATGCCATTTTCTAACAATTATGAGTAAACGTGTCATAATGTGAACTGGTTTGTGATCTTGTTATTGTAAAAGGTTATAACCTTTATTTTCTACATGCTTGTGATCCAAAGGATAAGCACTGCTTCTATTGTCAAATATTTTACATAAGAATTGAAGAAGTGTACATAAATGTATATAGACTGTTCCAAGAAGGCTACAGTGGGCTGTACCTCTTGTTGTTTGCATTCTGTACATTACATGTGGAAATGATTTTAAAATAAAACGTCTGAATTGCATTGTTATAAGTTTGCAGCTTTTTACAGCGTAGTAAGTGCAGCTCAAGGCAGCAAAAACAAAGTTTAAATTATGATTTGCAAAATGCATGCTCAGTCATGTTAGGAAGATTTTAGAGGTCAGTGGTCTGCACAATAACAGACATTTGGGGCTTTTTTTGGGTAAACTGCATTATATCTTCTCTGTGAAAATATTTGATGCACATCAATAATTTTTTACTTACAGTTGATAATGACCAGCAGTAATCTTTTATAGCTGTAAAAGGAACACACCTGAAATGGCATTCCTATGTAACCTTGTCTAACCTTTTTACAGTAAAAAAAAAATTCTTGGAACTTGCCCTGTTTCTATTAATATAGGAAGTTGTCTGTGTTCTTTTTGAATTAATAATGCTAAATCTGTTTTCTACCCCAGTCACTTATTGTTGTGCTTTGTGTGAAGTGAAGTAAAAGAAGCAGAAGCTGCAGTGCGCTTGTTAAGGGACCAGACTTTCAGTGTGTTATTAGCTAAAATATTTTCCATTAGACCCTTGCAGATATGGGGGAACTGGACAGTGGTGGTGAGATATATTTGACTGTAGTTAGTTACTCAGAAAATGTGTACATCTAATTAAACTGCATTAAAATGTGATGAATAATGTCTGCTGCTGTTTTTAGAAATCCATTCATTGTCCAATTGCCTCTTCATGCTATCTCCACTGCCCTATCATATAGCTACACATTGCTTGATTCACCCTATTTGCGCAGCAGAGGTTAATGACCCTGTGTCAATGGTCCTCTGTTTAATCTTTCCACACAGTTATGCATGGATTTTACATGCCTTTTTTTTTAACGCAGTGTGTTCAGCTGGATAGTAATGGGTTAAGAGAAGTTTAAATAGTTAGAAGTTGAAAGGGCAGGCATAGTTATTTAAGGCTGGAATTGCTAACTCTAAGTTCCCTATTTCAAAAATGAATCATTCATTGTAATAGAAGGTAAATTTAGGTTATACAGAAAAAAAGAAGAAAAAAAAAACCTGCAAGGAACCATGTTGTTTGCAAACAGATTGGACAGTATGAATTTTCACCTTTTGCCATTATGTTTAGGGCATGGCTAAATGGCAGTTAATTTATTACATGTTAATATTATTTCATAGCTTATGAAAAGTCAACAAAAGATTTGAAGAAAATAAAAAAAGAGACAGCTTTAGTCATAAAATAAAATTATGTGTTTTGTTGTAACCCAGAGCTAACACTAATGTGAAGTGTATGTCATGTGACGTCTGTGGTTCTTGTGAGATGGTTTTGTTGTTAGGGGTTATTCCCTAATTTACTCTTTACTCTTTTGTAAATCAAAATGACATAACAGATATATATATTTTTGGGGGAAATGCACGTGCTACTTTAAATCAAAAGCTGAACCATAAAACTCTACTGAAGCGAATGCATGATGAAATAAACAAATGAAAAAGAAAAATACAATACTCTATAGACCTATTTCAATGCTTCTTTATTAAACTTTGAAATGACTTTGAATTGAAATTACACATATGGCAGCGAGAGGCACCTGCTTTGATGGTTTTGACCCCTCCTCAGGCTGGTTCGGGGGGCGGGGCTTCACTACAGCGTTAAGGGGGCGGGGTTAGTGGCTCCACTTGAGTTTTTGTGTCGCGGAGGGCGGCCAGAGTGCGCGAGAAAGCGCTTGTTGAGGAGGAGCATAAAAAAGGAGGCTAAACATGAGTACGTGTTTACTTGTGTGTCGTAAAGACGAAGCTTTATATTAAACTGTGAGTATGCCCAGCGCCACGGTGTCCGTCCGAAGTTTATGCGAAGTAGAGAAATACCTCAGCAGCAGCAGCCGGACGGTGAGTAAACTCGTCTATCATGTGAGTCACTTCATTGTTGTTTCATTAATGGCACAGCCCGTAGTGGATGTTACCAACAGCTGTCTGAAACTCTAATGTAAAACTACGGCTGAAATCATTTTGCCCCAAATGTGAAAAAGGCGGCAGGTAGACAAAATGTAGTCTATATAACAAATTATCGTTGTATTTTATCCCTCCAAGTCTGTTCCTACAATAGCGCCGTTGGGACTAAAAGCGTAAGCCATTTGAAACAACTAAACTTTTAAACAGGATCCTACATCATGTTGTTCTGGTGCAATAATCATTTTTCTTGTTTTATTTCAATTTGTTTTGCCGTAAACCGCTGTAGCTTACTTAACTTACTGATGCAACCAGGGGCCACAGCAAAGCCCCTCATGAAAATTTGTAAAAAATTATCAAAGTGGATCTAAATGATCAGGATAAAGCTAAGTAGGCTTGAGCCATAAGTTTTTGTAGTTAGCTAGTAGTAATAGGTTACTAGTTAATCTCTAAATGTGTATGTACTAGCCTATAAACATGTAGGCCTACATATGTTTACTGTATACTCCACTATAGGCTATTGTACATGTACATAGATAACATACTAATTAATCCACGGTCCTTAAAACGCTATTGTGATGTCCTTCTTAGGGAAAAAAAAAAAAAATTCTCAGATTGCTTTGTGAACATCTACTTCAATGCTTGCGCTAACAGAAACTGAATTTGTAAATAATATATTGCTGTGCTTTTGGACTCTACACACTCTCCCTTACAGTGTCTCTGCTTCTCTGGTCACTGTGACTGACGAGTTAACCTGCTATAACCTACTCAACCTGTTCAGACAGAGAGAATCACATCTGAATCAATTTGTTTCACTGACAATATATAAAAGAGCAAATCTGCGTTAACCTGCTCATAATCTTTTTACAATGACATTATTTTAGAAGAGGTATTGCTGAGAGGCTCTTTAAAACGCATCTTTCTGTGTGATGATTAGAATTAGGTACAGACATTTATGACTAAACTATTAAGGGAAACCCTTATCTAATGCTTATTTTAGCATCTCCAGAAATCCCATCATACCAAAAGCCCTACCTGTTTTGAAACTCAGGTGCTTATTATTTAAATGATTCTGCTTCTCTCTTGTGAAACCAGAAAACTGCAACTTTAAACAGTTTTTCTTGCAAGTGTATGTATGAACTGTCCCAACAAGATCCCTGGAAGATCATCTCTGGTCTGTTTTGCCAAATCTGAATAAACTTTTCAGATTTGAATGAAATTAGATTTTCTCTCTAGTGCTTTTTGAATGAATTGTTTTTCTAATTTGACACTCAAGTATAAGCATTTAGAGCCTATTAGACTTTGGTATTACACACCAACAAAATGGAAAAGCTTTTTTTTTTCTTTTTCTTGGCCTCAACTCACATTCCACTTTCAGTCCTCAAAAAGCCATTGTGTAGCGGACACAGTGGGTCAGAGGCCAGCGATGATGCAACACCTCCAATTTGTCTGGCTTAACTACAGCCATTGCTTTTATCCCCTCAGTGGACAGTGCTTCTTTACAATCTCTTCTATCACAATCATCAAAACTCCAAATGGTCACTCAAACATGTGTGATGAAGGTATTTCAGATTTTGTTTAACATGCTTACACGCAAATAAGTAAGTATGACTTGAGATGAAGGAAATGAAAGTGCTATTTTACAATTTTGGCTTCCCTATATACGCACATCCTCCATCTTGTTTTTTGCCTGCTAAGAGTTATTACCACCAGAATGTTGTTCTTAGCTCATATATGCAGACCAACATGTGCATTTCAAACTAAAGTAGACACAAACCGTTGGCAATTAATGCCAACAGGAAGATTAATGACCCTTTTTGCTATTATCTGCATAATACCCTTTTATCAGTGGACATCATTTTGTGAACCATTAAATCACATCCACTATCCTTGTTTCCTCCCTGTTTTCTTTTTGGTGTTTATATTTGCCATGGCTAATGAGCTGCTTCACTGTTGTTACGTCACAGACTCCATTCACTTTATCATTCTGAATTAGTACTTTGAGTAGAGCGCCAAATTTATTTTAATTGAATCCCCTTTTCAGTACTGAGTCCATTGGGGCAAGCAGATGCCGGGATAGTTAATGGGCTATTGATTTAGTCTTGGATCAGCTTTATGTCAGTCCATGAGATAATAGGAAAAACATCCCAAGTAATTCATTCAGCTGCCGTCCTGGGGTGTCTTTTAGGAAACTCAAGAACTCTTTAGCAAGCCCTGTCCTTGTTTCATTGTGATGAGCCACACTGTTTTGAAGTCTTTTGCAATCAAACCACAGCAACACAAGCTGCTCAGGGATTTAGATGAGACAAGCAGGAGGTGGCACTGGGACAATCAAAGATGTGCTCCCTGTTGTTCTCTGCCTCTGGTCCTCTTCCCATTTCCCTGTGTGACCCCTGAGTGGGACAATGTTTGTGTCCATGAGGATCAGCTGGAAGGAATACCAATAAGCACCACAGGCTTCTTCCCCCTCTGTGGTTGTGTTCACTGATGAAGGGATGGGTTTGTTCCATAACGATGACTGTGCCAGCACTATTGCCCCATGAGTGTGTTTATTTGGAACCCAGAGACAAAGACGACACTAAATAAAAAGCTTCTCTTATGCTCTCTATTATGATCCAGGTTTCTCAGATGACTGTCCCTGACTTGACCTGGCCATATGTTGTAATACTAAGGCTTTATCAGATTACAGCCTTCATTGTTTGGCCTTAAAATATGTCTTCTGTGTAACAGGGGCAAAGCCTTCTTGTTTTTCTAGGTTGAGTTTTTTGTTTAACTAAAAGTTTACATAGGAACAGTTTGTCTATAAGTAACTGTTTCTTTACGTTTCTTAAAGTGCTAATAAAGTAGACCAACACCCATAAATTGTGTTGTTTCAGCCTAGTTTAAGTGTTGAATTGATGCATTTCTTATTCCTTGTCGTGCAACGTTGAGTCTGTTTTTGCATAAGAAATTGAATTGCTAACTAGCTCATTGATCCGACAGAAAAGACTGCAGTGCACGATAAGCAGATTCTGCAGTTTCTCTCAGCTCCCCCTTTTAGACTGCAAAAAATATAATCTTTTTCTTTTTGTTAAAATTGAGGCTAATGCAGTTGGATCTTTATGTTATGCTGTCTAGCAAGGGCCAGGGCCTGATAAATGGGTCATGGTCCTGGACAGACGCTGGGTGCTATGTAGGACAGCGTGGGGGGACAGTGGGCTCACACAGAGATGAGGTGCAAAGGACACATCACCCAGAGGCAATAGATCCCCCTGCAGTTTGGTCATAACAATCTCAATGATGGAGATGATGTACGCTGTGTTCCTAAACCCTGTTTTAGTTTCTGTTTTTTAGCCATTTTTTTTCTCTAGTGTCATATAATGCGTGAGTAAGTAAAATGTATCTACATGAGGTCTTGCCTTGTTAGTTTCAAGTTGGTTGAAGTAGGGCTTTCTCACATTAAGCAAAGGTTCATTATACCTGTTCCTGTTTAAGATGAGCAGACTGTGCCATCTGCCTTTTTTCAGCTTAGTTTTACTTTCCCTCTTTCGTTGGTCTGCCACTGCCATCCAGAAAGACCTTGAGCTATCGCCCTGCTTCACCCCTTCACCATCTCTACAACCTCTGGAGAACCTCTGCACAAGTGTTTGGGAGAATTGGATTAAAAAGTAGGGCAGCTCTTCAGCAGATTTGGAAGGACATTTTCATCAGCGTGAGGCTAATTCATTTAGTGGAGTCACTCACCCAGACAAACCATCAGATTGCTCCATCAGTTTGTGAGTGTGGCTAGAAATAAGGAGTTGTAACAGTGTTTGGTTGTTAAATTTGAAATGTTAACAAATGGTTTTAGGAGGATACCAAGAGGTTTTACGCTTGTATTTGGTCCGCAGTGTGTGTACAACATCTGGATTTAGTTACCGTGTTATGTGAAACAGTTCCACTCTTTTCACTGAAAGCTTACTCCCCACATTTTAGCTGTGTAAAACAGTTTTGGCTTGACACCAACTACTCCAGCTGCACAACCATGAAAATACAATGTTTATGAATATTCTTCCCCACTCTAGTCAAAGATTGGTTTTCCTCACTAGTAATACAGAAAGGCATTTTTCTATTTTACTCTCGCATAGTATCAGCACCATGTAGCTATACACCCGTGTACCCTCTGTTTGGCCCCTAATGCTGAATTTGAAGAGAATTTGTTGTTACGCTGTTAGTGTGAGAACTCCTTGGGAACCTATTTAGTTTTTACTGCTGCAGAAACAGCCTGAGGTTTAAGATGTCTTGTTTAACAACCAAGTGTGTTTGTCATTTAAAAGCTGAAACTTATATTATGAAGAAAAGGTTAAAGCAAAAACATCTAGCCTCAGTTTTTCAAGGTGAAGACATTTTGTCTCTAATTCTATCAATTCTGAGACCAACTGGTAAAAGAGCTGAGCTTATATCACTAGAGGGAGGGGTTTGACCTGAAACTAAACCTGATAGAACCATGCCGTTCTGGTCTCATAGTCGTTAGGTATGAAAAGGCAGTGTGACTCCTGATGTGAGAGCAGTGGCGCAAAAAGGGGGTATGCAGCATATGCGACGCATAGGGGCGCAGCACCTTGGGGGGTGAATTGATGTTGCATACCCCTCCAGCACTGGGTAGTTGTGCCCCTGTGTGAGAGTCATTAAAGGCTCAGGTGAGTTGTTAGTGTCATAGGTGTTGTTGTAGTTCAAGAGTGAAACTGTTTTGGTTTAGGTTTCAGAACACTGTTGTAGATTCTAGGTAACATGAATCTGAGGCCACCTCCTTGGTTCAGAGAGGGTTTTTTCCATTTTTAACAAAAAAGGCTTCCTTCACACCAAAATACACAAAGAGGAATTCCACTACTATCCATAGTAAGCAGCACAGATTCAGCCACCTACAAATCAAAAAAGAAATAAGTGAAAACCCAGGAAGTAGACAACCGCCTGGCTTCCTTAGACTGTGCAGTGGTTATTTGTGAGGACAGGACTCTCCAAGTAGAAGTTTATATTATTTGCTGTTTAAATCCCACCACCCTCTTCAGCACAAGCTGGGAGTCATCAGGACTCTTCAGCACAGAACACAAGAAGTGCCCACTACTTCAGAAGACAAACATAAAGAACAACACATTTGTGGAGCCCTGAGAGACATTGGATACCCCAGATGGACATTCAACAAAACCAAGAGGACACAGGAACAGGGGCAAAAGGGAAGGGTGTAGTTATCATTTATGTGTCTGATCTGATTTATCTGAAAAAAACTTTAAAAGGATTTTCTAGTGAAAAACTGGTCCATTCTAAAGACAAGATCCCCTCTCACAGACAATCACAACAGAGTGTGGTTTATGGAGTTCAGCGAAGTGTGTAATGACAGTTATGTTGAAGAAAGAAAACAACAGCTTTACAAGAGGATGTATCAGCACAGAAAAGCCAATCCTAGTGGAGCTGAGTCTGCAGTCCACCTCCAACTCAAAGAGAAAGGGCATTCCTTTGAGGACAGCAATGTCTGAATTTTGGGCAGAGAGGCAGGATGGTTTGAGAGAGGTGTGAACGAGCCTTTAATGACTCTCACATCATGAGTCACATGCCCTTTCATAGCTAATGACTGTGAGACCAGCCTGGTCCTATCAGGTTTAGTTTCAGGTCAAACCCCTCCCTCTAGTGATATAAGCTCAGCTCTCTTACAATTTGATCTCAGAATTGATAAAGTCTCTTGAAATTAGAGACGAAACATCTTTACCTTGAAAACTGAGTCTAGATGCTTTTGCTTTAACCTTTTCTTTAAGATGACCTGGATGAATAAGAACCTTCACCAATTTGTCTTTTGAGCAACCTGCATGTTAAAGTTACTCATAAAGTAGATGGATATTCGACTCCTTCTTTCTTTGTATAACAAACAGGTTTGACAAAGGAATGGTTTATGTTTAAACCCAGCTGCTTTGACAAGATATTCTTTGTGCTTTGGAAGGATTGGGATTGTGATTGGATGGGTGACTCAACAGCTTATACATCAGGCCAGTGAATACATATGTAGTATCGTCTCATCACTGCACAGTCTGGGACAGAGAAGAGGTAGGTTAGGATTACAAAGTGTGCCTTTTTCTCAGCAGAGAAAGACTCCAGTGTTAAAGACGGACAGGCGTAAGCGATGGGGACCGAGTGGGTAGGGGATAGAGGCTTAAAGATCCTAAGCCTGCTTGTAGAAAGAAGAAGCATAAAATTGTCAGATTACAACATTTTACATAAACACATTATATGAATTATTTTAGTGTAATGTATACATTATGAGAGAGATTAATGAAACTAATTAATAATAAGATCTACACATTTCACAAAGAAAAGAAAAAAATTTGATGGTGAGACTAAATTGTAACATACTGTATGTCAGAGGTAAGGTAACAGCCACTAAACAAGTTTGGCTTGTTGAGTGTAATGTGTTTGTACCGACAGCAGGCATCAGGAAGTTGCATGTGTTATTAGATTACTCACATCCAAACTGAAACTTTATTTACAAAATATGTTCCTATAATGCAATCTGCTATTCGTTTATTACGGGTATGTACCAGTGTATGTCTTGTTACCTTATGTGTTGTCATGGGTTACACCCCCTTGTCATATGTTAAAAAGAAATAGTAAACTTGATTGTGTTAGTTGTGGAATGTTCCTGTAAGAGTCTGTGTTGTGTTTTATTCGTTGATTCAGATGTTTAATTCTAAGCAGGATTGAGTTGTATGTATGCCTGAGTTGCTTGGATGTATTTGCTTGGAAATAGCAGTGTTATGTTTAAGGATTAGTGCAGTTTTGTTAAACCCTTGGGGCTTGTTGTACAACATGTAGTATCAGGCTTTATCAGCTTAGACCTCATATCATTGTACTAGTGTTGTACATATTACATGAATAAACCCAAAATGCTGCACCAAAGTCTATTTCTCTAATCTCTACTTGGGCTTCATTAGTTTCCTTTTTATATGAGGTAGTTTTTGGTGTTTTTTTTTACATAGCTGCATTTGCCTTGTCAGGATATTTCACTTCCTTAAATTGACACAAATTGTGAGTACAACTGTGACACATCAGTGTGGCTGACAGTAATGTGCAGCCAATATGAGGCAAGAGTTCATTTACTGTAAAAAACAGAGACAAGTTCTGGAAAAGGGATTTGCTGAGGCTTGTGGTGTTGTTGTTATTATCACTGACCTACATTAGAAGTGCACGCTCCTCTTCTTAAATGCCATTAATAGTCTGAATCTGTCCTCTACGCATGATACTGTAAACAAATGGGATTTTATAAAAAAAAACAGATATGCTTTAAAAACATTACATACACATACAGATAGTCCAGAGAAAACAGAATATTATAAAGATAAGAAGAAGCAATTGATTAAACTTGAATATAATAATCGTCAAAAAAAATCAAAAACATTATTAAATATTTTTTAAATGCCATCATATTTATGAGGAAAAAACATTACACTATAAGAAACAGAATCCACCTTGACATAAACAAAAGGTAAAGAAAATGTAAATGAAGTTAAAACATAACTTAAAATGTCAGTATTCCTAATTGTTGTCTTTGTCTTATACGTGTAGATGGACCGGAGTGCTGAGGGCAGTTTTCTGGGCGTCGCTTTTATGCGCCGGGGTTCTTCTGAGAACCATCTAGATCTCGACCTGAGTGATGGAGGTTCAGCTTCGGGTTTTGAGGTCCATCGCAGTCGATCCTGTTTGGATAACCTCCAGCAAAAGATTCTCAAAGTCACAGAGCAGCTGAAGATTGAGCAGACGGCGCGCGATGAGAACGTGGCCGAGTACCTGAAGCTTGTCAATAGTGCCGACAAGCAGCAAATGGGCCGCATCAAGCAGGTATTCGAGAAGAAGAACCAAAAGTCAGCCCAAAACATTGCTCAGATGCAAAAGAAGCTTGAACAGTATCACAAAAAAATGAAAGACAGCGAAATGCAACACAGTATGACTCCACATCCACCTATTGTCAAGCACAGCACCATTCCCAGGGAATCCTCCAGAGAGCTATTGAAGGACATTACGGGAAGTGGACGACACCCAACCATGGACAAAATCAAGACCATAGGACCCGGTGTCTCCCTCTCCCCACCTTTCTTCTTCAACAAACCTCGAGAGTTTGCCAACCTTATCAGAAACAAGTTTGGCAGTGCTGACAACATTGCTCACCTCAAGACCACATCAGACTCTTCCTCCCCTTTGCCCACTGACAGCACAGGAAAGGGGCTCAGTAGCAGCACCTCCATGGTGGCCAAGCCCAAATATACCAGCGACGATGAGTGTTCCTCAGGGAGTGCCTCTATTTCAGATAGTAACGGTAACCCGGCAGGGGGGGGTGCTTCAGGGGGACAGATGCCTGTGCAGGACCAAGGCCAGGATCAGCAGTCGGGGGCAGAAGGCCCCAGCAAATTGGCTCTGTGTCTGGAGGAAGTTAGGGAGATCAAAGAGGCCCAAAACCAGCTGGATGAGGATCTAGATGAGTTAAAGGATCAGTTCAAGAGGGAGTATGATGTCCTCAATCGAGCACTGCATGAGGAAAAATACAGGCATGTCTTTTTTATCTCAATTTTTTTCTGCACACAACCACATAGATTGAAATTTGATTAGACTCACATATAGCACCATTTGTTGCACCAGAGTACATTTATATCTGTTAAATGATTATCTATTTGAATGAAGTATAAATAATTCTGCTTGTTTAACTAGGTACGAGCAACTAGAAGACCTACTAAATGATTTGACAGAGCTTCACCAGAATGAGATGGCTAATCTAAAGCAGGAACTTGCCAGCATTGAGGAAAAGGTGGCCTACCAGGCTCAGGAACGGGCCAGAGACATACAGGTGCACTTTGTACTCTCGGTTATAAAGAGAGCCTATAGAAATAAAAACACAAAATGGAATGTATTTTACAAAATGCACATCAGCCTAGGTTCAGTTTCTTTTCTTCTTTCTCCCACTCCAATCTTTCCTGTCTATTTACACTTCCAGTGCCCTCTTATCTCTACTGATTTGTATGCATTCAAAATTTGTGAGCAATCTGAGTAATAATCTGCCTTATAGCCAACGTTCAGCTCTCTCTGTTTTCCACAGGAAGCCCTAGAGTCATGTCAGACTCGTGTGTCCAAGCTGGAGCTACAGCAGCAGCAACAGCAGACCGTTCAGCTGGAGAGCCACGACGCCAGAGTTTTACTGGGAAAAACCATCAACATCATGCTGGCCATCATCACTGTCATCCTTGTGTGTGTCTCCACAGCGGCCAAGTTTGCTGCTCCCTTAATGAGGAGTCGGCACCATGTGGTAGCCACCATATTGGGAGTGTGTCTTTTGACCATATTCTGGAAAAACTGGGAGCGTTTACAATACGCCATTGACAGGATGCTCCTCCCTGTCTAAAAGCAGGAGCACACAGCACACTGACTTACATAATGTCAGTTGTCAGGGTAGGACTGTCTAAGAGGATTGGTTGTACAATCCTCAAAGACACACATGTCACCATACATTTACATGTTACTGTTTTTAAAGTCAGATAGAATTTTAAACTTGAATGTGTGTAGCAACGGTAACAGTTTTAGTACACCTTTTATAGTACATTACATAACGCTAACAATATACATTGATATCTGAAATTTAGAACTGGTTCAAAATGAAATTTCAAATCAAAGTACAAGGGGTGCAGATGTTGCATTTTACAGTAAATAATGCAGCAATGAGGAATTTATTTATTTGGGCAAATAATCCCTTGAAAATGTACATTTGAGCAGTAATGATACGACTTTGCTCCGGTATATTTTTAGTATGCATACAAACCTCTCTCCAGCCCTAGCTACTGCAATGACATAATAATGTTACCTTTTAATGAAGAATTAGACTAAAGCACAGAGTAAAAGGACATTCTTTTTAAATTATTTTTTTCTTGTACTTTCTATTGTCCTTTCTGCTGTGTCCATAGTTACCCTTTTTAAAGTTTTTCTATTTACTTTTTACTTTTTAAAGTGCAATATATTTGATTTGTAAAAGCACTATTTTAAACACAATTCCTTTTGAAGCAGGTGTTAGACGTTGACGTCTGAGCGGAGTGACAGGGTGTTGCTGGGGGATGAGGGTGTGAGCATGTGTCATTAATGTTGGTATGAGAGATCTATAACCACAGAAGCCACTGCTGGTCTCTGATAAGACCAGCTGTCTCCTCTCTCAAGGGCCAAAAATCAATTTAGCAGCATAACAGCACTGCTAGCATGTCTGTATCAACAAGAACCACTCTTCAATGCTCACACACCCAGCCCACAGTGTATCACTTGGCTTTCAAAGGCTTTCTTTACTCACATGTCTTAAGGACTGTTTAAGTGTTTGTTTATTATAATGTAATTAATGTGATTTAGATACTGTGATGCAAGGTCTTTTGAAGAAAATGACATTCCTTTTTACACCCTTTTGTACTCCAATGATGACAGAAGAGCCTCTTTACAGGCACAAAGTAGGAGGCTATTCTATGGATTGACCTGATTGATCATTCAATGTTAAAAAGCATGAAACTACTACAGACACTTTAAATGGTTTTCTGCCATAACTAGATATTTGTGTTAATCTCAGTGTTTATCTACTGACGGTGTTATACTTTTGTTCTTGTAAAATATTTTAGAAAGTTTTAGTTGTGGGACTACAGTCTGGTTTACATTATTTTATTGCCTCTGTGACCAATCACTTGTATTTCATGCATTACGTGCCTTTGTCTGTTAAATTAAATCAACCTTTTTAATCAACGTCTGAATAATGTTGGTCTGGATTTCTTGTAAAATATATAGTCTGCTGGGTGTGGAAATCGGAAAGGCACACCAACCACAGATATGCCATGATGTGCTTTTGTCCTTTTTAAAAAAACAAAAAGAGCATTGGAATCTTTAATAATTTTCAAAGCTTAGCGTCAAAAAAGAAAATCCCTTTAAAGCCTTAAAGCAAATTAGTTATCAGTTAATAAGACAAACTAGGCTCTTTCTTACCACTAGGGGGAGAAGGTGCTTCACTTTTGAAAGAGCACCACACACCACGACTTCAACTTTCACAGATCTAGTGTCGCCAAATTTTACACATGCAAATAATAAACTGATGAACTAAATGTCAACTGAACTTATTACACCTATTATAGTGGTGCAGCGGCGAAGCTAAAGGACAAAACACATGTACTGTGGTAGGATTTGGCCCTCTGGTGGTGTGGTCTAAAGCTTCTGTTTAGTCCTACATGTAGGCCTTTGGACTATAGGCTATTGTTTTATTCTTAGGCCTGTTGGAATATAAGTCAGGTATTATTGACGTTGTAGTTTAAATTCAGCATGAATTAAATGTAGCCTACCAATTGGTGTCGTTGAAAACACTTTTTCCAATCTCATTTTAATATGTCCAGAAATAGCCTCCAAAAAACTCCGTAATTGATTGCAATGTAAACAACACCTTAATATGAAAAGGCCAGTGTTAATATCACTGTCACGTGACCAAGCAGCGCGCACTCTGACACGTTTGTCCACTTCCACAGCCCATGGATGGTTAAAGCCAGTTAGACTGCGATATGGGTCACCTGGCACAGTGGTGTGCACACTTGACTGCGTGACTAGCGCCTGCCTACGTGTGAGCAGAGGTGTGCATGATCGACTGTGGATCTCTTGCTCTCACACGTGTGTTTCCGTACTTCATGAGAGCACAAATTAAAGAAGGAAGAAATGGTGAGACTAGTGTGCACATATGTCAGAGTTAGAGTGTTTGCGTGGGAAGGACTGGTGGTGTTTTATACATTTGTGGAGTAACTAAAGCCCCTGGGAGGGAGCGAAAATACACAGATTGGTGTGACATAGAGATCCTGGCTTGCACACAAACATACTGCCTCCCACACATCTACACACATGGAGGCTTAAAATTGGGATTATAAACTATTTTTGTAGGTGTCAATGGCAGGCAGCGTTTTATTTTCCAGTCACACTCTTCCTTTGGTTTATTATGTGATCTAAAAAGTGTGCGCTTCCCTTTGATGTGCGCTCAGATCCTGTGCGTTTTCCATTCTTCTCTCCCATGTGGCTCTTGGAGCTCGTTGGCCCATTCACTGGGCTCCATAATGAGCTACTAATTATCCCAGGACCTCATCAAGTCTCTTTGGGCCCATCGCTAAGCCTCCTCCTCACAGAGGTTGGCATGGTGACCGCGAAGGATGGGACCTGCATGGAAGAGGACACCAAAGGCAGCGCTGCTTCGCTCCTGCTTTGTGGCAAAGGGACTTACTTAATTTACTTTTATTAAATGAAGGAAGCACCATGTCATAAAAATGAAGTCTACTCTGTGTATAGCAAGATGCTGCAATCTCAAACATCAACAGACAGACACTAATCTTAGGCTGTGAGGCTTCAGAGTCTGTGACCAGAATTAGAAGTTCTCATGACTAACACAGAAAAACAGCCAGTAAAAGATTACACATTTATGGTCACATGTATCATCAAGGTCTTGTTGTAAATCAGGTTTAAAATGCCCTAATTCAAAGGCACCTCCAATTTCCTTTAGTTGCTAAGCAACCATAGAGCAGCACAGCTTTGCCCTGAGTTAAAGGCTGCTGGTGTAAAAGGGATTGTGGGGTGAATTAGTGCGTTTTATAGCAAGGTTCCATTACATGACCAGCTGACAGTGACAATGATTCAGTGTCACTGCAGAGTAATTACCCACTCTACTGTATCCACAAGCAAATGATGTCAACTCGAGTAGAGCTTGTGCAATATGACCACCGAACAAGCAGTTAGACATGCTTAGTATTACTAGGATTTTAATGTTTGATTTGACACATTTTAAGCCCCTAAACTACAACAAATAAGCAGCAATTTTCTGGTTCTTTTTTAAATCAGAATTATAGTTTTTAGTTAATGTAGAAAACATGTCAACACTGAAATGTAAACTAAAACTACACGTAGGTGCTTGAATGTTAAGCCAGGACCACTTTATGAGCAGTATGATAAGACAAATTTACAGTTTAGGTTGGGGATGTTTTTTTCTGCTCTTAATTGTTAATAAAACTGATTACAAAATGTCTCACATTGGGCATCTTCTTTGATCCACTCATCCTCATTAGGTTTGTTTATTTCCTTTGATTATTAGTAGGATGGTGTCTGAAGCTCTACTGCTATTTCCTATTCCACTACTTGAATTTGACAAACTACTATACTCATCTCATTTTTGTGTGAGACACCCAGTCAAATGTTTACAGTGGTCTCTACCATCAATTTCAATATGCATGGTAAATATTAGAGAATTCAATAGTTCTTTGTATGTTTTGTGGGAGTGCATTTGTGTTCCATGTCAGTTACAGAGATACATTCCTGAAACCTGTACTGCAGCTGTGAGCGCCCTGTGTACAACTTGTTGAATGTGGACAAAACAAAGGGCACAGTATGAGAGGAGGTGGAGACAGATTCTCTGAGTATGACCTCACACTATGAATGACTCCTCTCTGTTACCGAACAGCTCATCACTGCATGGTGCCCAAACCATGGTCCGGTGGTACTTGGAAACAGAACTTTTCCTTCTGCTTGTCTCAGTGGGCGGGATTTAATGCCAAGAAAAAAATGAATAATTGTCAGAAGATTTCCAGTTGGCAAATACTAGCTGAGCTCATGTGCTCTTTCCCAAGGCATCTTGTCCATTTGGTTAGAACAAATACTAAGAATAATTTTCTTATCTGATTGGTTTGATACTATCTGCATTCTTTGTCGGCTCTTTAACCAACCTCTTGTTACACAGTGATAGGTGGATTGTTGCCAGACATTGTCAGCTCATTATCAGGACCTTGTCAGCCGAGTCACTCTCACAGCTTGCTCTATCTTCATGTAAGTGTGTGTGTGTGACAACTTCAACTTGCCTCAGTGCTCAGTTGACTGCTGTCTGGGGATTACAGCCACTTGAGGCACACAGTAAAAGGAAGTACAAGGAATCAATCTCTTTAATCACATAGTTGTCTTTTACCCCCTACAAATCACTCACTATTTTAAACAGGTCCAAAGTGAAACAAAACTGCATATCAGACTTACTATTTCCGTAGCACAAACTTCCGTTTTCATGCGTTTCCTCTTTCAGATGCAACGAGTTTCCATATGAAAATGTGTGTGACCATATTGTTTGTATGTGTCTGCAGTGCACTTCCTGGACTCTGACAGTGCTGTGATAGGAATATCCTCTTGCTTGGCCAGCAAGAGCCTGAACCTGGCCCTCCTTTCCTCAGACGCCACATTTGTTTTGCTGCTGAGAAGTTGCCAGATGTGGTAACAACAGACTAACAGATGAGGTGAGAGACACACAAAAGATGGTATTATTGTGATGAAAATGGAGGGAGGTCTGTGTTGCTGTTTATAGCTGAAGAATCACTGTTCATTAGCAGTAAACAGAGAGGAGAGGAGTCAGCTTAGGAGAGGGGGAGGAAACGAACAATAGAAGGGAAGTGATCAGTAATCTGCAGCAGCCTGTCTGGATCTCATTATGGGCAAATTCATTCAGCCTAGAGGTTGGAGAGTGCCCAAGAAAGACTAAAAGAACCAGAGAGAGACAGAAATACATGTGATGCATTCGTTTTTTGTTCCTGTCTTGAAAAGCAGTTATTGATTTTGGCGATGGACAGACAACCTGTCAAAGACCTGCCCCCTTCTCAAATGTGTGCTAATGGATGGCTAGATTCAATATTTTCAGCCGCATCATTATGTTCCATTAGTTTCCATGAGCCTCAAACCCAGATAGACAGATGGCAGCAGAACGCACTGTCATTCACTGAAAATGTACTGCTAATGTTTTCATACTAAGTTCAGCTATGCTTCATAAGGATTCCTACAACATCAAATGGAACTCGAATTATTAATAAGGTGTGATATTTCCACCTGAAGGTTTGCAAACCCATTGATACATGAGCTGTTGTGTTTACTACTAGTCTCGTGGTTCACGCACTCAACCCACCTACAATGTTTTCATACCCATATCATTATGTAAATCTATTAGTGATTTTTTATATATATTTGTACAACTCCCATCAGAGAATTGCAAGTATACAACCACTACTATACACACTAGGCTGATTCCATTTCACAGTGGAAGAAGGGAATAAAATGTAGAGTTTGAGTTATAAAGTATGTTTGGTGAACCAGGCACACTGTGTCTACAACAGGGGGCTATTCTTTCTTTTTCATTTTTCAAGGGAAACATCAAAATGACTTTATGGCTACATGTATTTTGTTGTAGAAAGGTCTTGTGGTGTTTCTACAGGTTGTACTACAGTCTTAGTACAGGTCGGTCTTGGTTATGACTTGGGCTCAGTTAATGTGGTCTTAACTACAACACTAAAACTATATACTTTTATAACATATTTAAATCTCCCCTGTGAGTACTTTTATAGCATATAACGTATATAAAGAGACACAAAAAGGTGACTAAGTTGAAAACATGCAGGCAGAGAGTGAGTGAGATACTGTGAGTAAGGAGAGAAAGGCAGGACGGAGGGAGGTCTGTGCAGCTCTCGTCTGGAAAACAGCATCTCTCCCTGCACTGTGCTCCTCCCCTCTTCCCTCTCGGCATCTCTCCCACGCTCTGGAGCTCAGCCTTCAGCTCCCCGGACCCTCCCCAATTCTCCAGAGGTACAAGCCTGTGTTGCTGCGTGTGTGGATGTCCTTGCACTGAATCCTGCTTGTGTGTGTGAGTGAGAGACAGGAGTGTGCTCTCTACTTTGGTGTGTGTTTGTGTCTCTTTCTCACCTCCCCCTGTATCTGAGGTGGGTGTGTGGATCCTGTGACCCTCTAACGCCCACTGTGTGGTGTGTGTGTGTGTCTCCCCGTTCACTGCAGCTTCTGGGGGCTATGGATGGACTGCGTTTACCTCCACTGATCGAGGAGGCTCTGGACTCTACAGGTCGGTGTAAGCGCTCTCATGTTTATCATGCTGCTGCCTATTTTTAGCCCACACTACAGCTCTGTTATGCTCACCAGAGGGTCTTAAAGTGAGGGATGGGAGGAGAGTGGTGGTCAGGTGGCAGAAGGAGGTGGGTAGCCTACTGTTGGAGCTTCTCTGTTAGAAACTGACAGTCAAGTGGACATTACTGTCAGCTATGGCATCTGTGAGCATTTGATGGAAGCTGCACACTGCCAGGTAAAGGATGGCTGCCTGCCAGATGCACAGAATAATGTAGCTATTAGTAGTCTATGCAGTTTTGATTTCCAATGAGTTGCATATGGTAGGCCTAAATGGATTCAATGTGGACTTGTTTTATACTTTCTAGTCGGAGAACGACTTTGAATGTTCCATCTTTGATTAGTAACATATGTGACATGCATTTGTTATTTGTTTAAATGTTTAGCCTCATACATAGTCAGCACTGTGTTATGTCAAGAATGTAAGGAATGTTTTCTTAGAGTCAGAAAATGAGAAAGAAGCTCTGAGCATGTGAGAATCTGAGAATGTGTTTTGGAAGGGTGTGCACACTCTGTACATGGGACATACTGCTAGGAGGATGTTTATTGGCGTAGAGGGACTGTGAGAGCCCCGAGGGTCAACAGCCCTTTGACTGGTGTGCAGGTTGCCAGAACGGGACTTCCTGTTTCTGTGCAGCTCTGTCCTAAAATTTTACTGAAGTTAAGCTTTTTTTTATTCAGCTGTTTTTCCATCTAACTTGTATTCCCTTCAATGACCATCATAACATGTGTACTGTCTCAGAAGGCATACTTCCTTCCTAACAAGCTAGTTCCTGTTATCTTTACTCTATGGAGTTCTTTTCTTTCATCACAGCCTTGGGCATGTTTTTTAAAAGCAAAAAAGCCTTAGCCCAGTTATTGAAGTGTTTGGCTTAATGTACTGTGAACCCTGACTATTTGATTGCCTATAATAGGAATAGACATACAGTACAGAGACTGAAAAGTGGATTGAGCGACAGCTAGTATTAACTCTCTGTGAATTACATACACTCAGGGATCTAAATGGATTAAAGTGAATGGGTTGTGTCCTGGCTGAGGTCAGCTCTGGCGAGACAGCACTCTGGGTTGTTAAAAATGGTGGTCAGATTTCAGGCTTTTTACTCTAACTGGAAAAAATCCTTTAGAAACCTTTGTCACATTGATCAGCAGGAGATACAGATGCTCACACAACAAACGCTTTCTCCCTCAGGATCAATACAATAGCACAGCACAATTTGTCATTAGTTAACCATCTGTATCTTACAATTGGTCACCATATTGTTACTCCCGCCAGCAAAAGCCACTAAACATCATTCTCTTCATATTTTTTCTCTGTTTTCCCACTCTCTGGTTTCAACGCCTACACACATACCCAAGTGCATGCATAAACTCTTAAACCTTGGCACCTGCCTACATACATTTCTCTCGTGTCCTCTCCTCTTTCCCATCCACCCCTCACTGTTGTGCTCTCATGCTGTAACAGCCACATCGGCAGTGATATTCCCAATGGGAACGGGGCTTTTTTTTCAAGTTCTATGGAACTAATAAACAACACTTTCTTTCTCACATAAACTTGGTAGATCTGAAAAAGGACAGTTATTTGACAAAATGTGGACAAATTGTGCATTTTGTCCACTCTTTGGTATGTTCCTTATCATTGCCTTTATTGAAACGTGTTTTTGCCCCACCCTAAGGAAAGGCATCAGGCAGTGAGGGCACTCTGTGGTATACCTGACAAACACAGAGCGCAATATGCCTCTGTGTTCTTACTTTGGAACTTGCAATCCTTAAGCCTAGGATGAACTGAAGCTCTCGTCTGCACATTATTCTATGGACTTTCCAACTTTTCTTCCCTTCACTGTACAGCATTGCCAACCTATCATTAGCACCCCCTTTCCTTTTGAGCCTTTATCCTTTCTGGATTTGGCAGCTACATAACGAACCATGCTCTCTCGTATGTCCTCTGTGATTCAGAGATGCTAAAACATGTGAGCGGCACTGATTTATTATCAACGGATTATTAACACATCACCTGTTCTCATGCTTTGTTGTTTTCATGTCTCTAAATGAAATTGCTACATCGACACAGTTTCCTAAATCAATCACATACAGGATGCGCACACTGACACAGTTTGTCTGCATGCTCCTCTAATGAGGCCAAATTATAGCACTTTCTGCAATGCATCTCTGCGGCATTGACCCACTTTTTCTTATTTCCCTTTCAAAGTACAAACATGGATTTTCCATTTCAGTTACAGAGTGGCTCATTAACTCAAGTCCTATACTCTACTCTTAGGTGCTTGAGGTCTCTGTTTCTTATGTTCTCCTATCCTTTGGCGGTTGTTCTGCACTGTCCCTGGAGCTTTGATATAACAGCGAGATGAATAAACTCCTATTACCTCATGAGACTCTTCTAACTGGAGCCTCAAATATTGGCTAAATTAAGAGTGACCTCATATGTGTGGGGTTCAGGAAGGAGGACATCTGATAACATCACTTGGAAGTCTGTCTGTGGGGAGAAGCCAGGCACAGAAGGTTTCAATAGGCAACAAAACAGTGGACAAACGTGGACTTCCTTTTGTGTGTTGTTACCATGGAGATGACAAAAGTGCATGTCTAACTTCTTTTAGGGCAGAGGTCGGTGGAGATGTTTTAGGGCTCTGTGAAGGTCAGACAAAAAATTAAATAAAATAATAAAATAACAAATTTTTTTTTATGTCTATTGCTAAACTCAAACTTTCTGTGAATCAATATTTTAAACAACACTATGCACATTTTTCCATAAAATACAAATCTTCAAATCCACTGGAAAATGTAGTCTTAATGTCATTATGGAGCCTATCTCAGCTTCTAGTGTGATGTAGAGAACACATTGTAAAATACCCAGTTAATTGTAAGGCTAACACCTGAAGACATACACTGACAAATAACCATTCCCACGAATCCACAAACCGACTGACACTGATCTGGCCTTCACCATCTTTGCTGTGTGGAAGTAGTGCTAACCACTAAATATAGGCCTAAAATTAATAGTTATTGAGGTAAAATTTTTAATATACACTTACTTTAACTGACAAGTAGTGGCTGTAAATTAAAAACGCAAACATCTCCCGATGCCCTCACTGCCGGGGCATTAACGTCACAGCTTTCCACAGATTCTCAAAGGAGCCCATGACAATTATGATTGACAGAAGTCTCCTAAATTACCTCCCCTATCCTCGTTTATAGTCTTTACTATCACTCTTACTTGTCATTTTCTGACTCTTCTTCCCTGCTCTGTGCGCGCTGATGCTGGGAATGTGCCATAGAGAAGGGGAAAGCTACATCAGCGCTGGGCTGGCTTCAAAGCTGGGGTAGGAGGGGGGTGGGGTGCATTATGCATGAACTCCCACACAGCTGCACAAATCCTTGGTATATATTCACATACTGCTCAGAAGATGGCACACTTTTTATGTCTGTAGTACAGGTGAGTAGATCACATGACTGGCTGAATGATGCACTACAACACAAGTGTACAGGTGCAACAGTTATAATATACATACTGTTTGTTGAAGACACACAAAGAGACAACATGCAGTTAAAAACAACAGCTGTCTGCTGGCTTCATGTTACACTACACCTCCATCTCCGGTTTCAGTGAGCCGTCACTCCTTTTCACAGTTGATTTGACTCCAGATGTTCCCTTTCAACACAGTAAAATAAGATTGGATGGATCTAGCAGGCACAAGTGAAGGCTCTCTAACTTTGTAGAGATGTTAAAATACATTGTTCATCTTTTTAGTTCACACAGACCTTGATTTCATAATTTGAAAAATGTAGATGGAGATCAGATAAAAGACTTCAGGGTAGAATTAACTTGCTCATCTGTCATCGTATCGTATCACAGTAAAATTAGGTTTTGGTGGCTTTCTTCTATAAATATATCTGAAACTCTCAAGATGCAGCATCAGATTGGTTTGATAGAAGATGACTTTTCTCCGTTGCCAAAATGACACTGTGTCCCACATTTACGCCTCTCTCTGAGCGAGCATCTGTTTGTTCAAAATCCGCTCCTCAATTTAGCAAAGTGCAAATTTCATCACTGTCCATATTCCATCAGTGAACACCCAATCAGAGGCAAAACAAAGGGCCTGTGTTGTCACATTAATGTTAAAATTTAATCTCAGACTTTCTGCTCGTTGGCTCCTTTCTAAAGGAGAACAAGGCTCACTCTGACATTCTCAATGTGTTTTGCTGCAATGTGATTATGGAGGAATGTGCTGTGGCTAGATAAAGCCATCCTCTCCCCGGAGCTGCTCCTGAGATGACTCCCCTTGCCCATACCCCTCTCTTGTATATGCATAAAGCATCCATATCTAATGTAATCCAGCTTGCATAAAACACCAGCAAGCATTCTGGCATGCAGCGGAGTGATCACAGGTGTCACAACAGCTGATTGGACTGCACAATGGGGTTTGACATTCACTCGCAAGGTGAGGTGATAAAGGTTTTTGAAAACAAGTGTCTGGGTAGTGAGCAGACTGATGAGAAACCTGGAGAGACTGCTGCTCTACTCATGTTTTGGATTTTCTGGAGTTGATTGGCAAAGAATATTATTTTGAATTTTCAATCACATGAGGATATGGAAGTGTTTTTTTCCACACCAGACAGTCCACACAGTTACTGGACTATCTTAAGAAAATCTACCCATACTTGCATACCTAACAAACAAATGATCCAATTTGTTGGTGTTGGGACATTTGTAACTTCTAACTACAACAATATAACAATAACTATTTTGTTCAAACCTGGAAAACACTCATGTTTTTGTAATATTTAAACCAATGTGATGATTTTGGTTACTGGTGGTTTACTGTGTGGTTAACACGAGCCATGGAGGAATTTGTATTTGTTTAAGCAGTGGATAGTCAAGGCTAGCTCAATGAAATTGGTCTTTCATTAAGTCCCAAAAAACAGGTTGTGTTCACTTTTCTGAACAACCATGTGCATATTACACTATTTAAGACAAATGGCACAGTCTGTAGTTAGATTTTTTTTATCTGTTGACTTTCTTAACTTTCTTACATGTCTGTGAAGGTTCTTTGTCATCCAGGACATCTTGAAAAAAGGTATAAGTAAAAGCATCTGGAATCAGACTTTCTTACAGAAAATTCACAGCTCAGTGGCCACTAGCTACATAAATAAGCATAAACAAACTTTTCTGCTACGTCACTGTGTATAAGTGAATTTACTTAAACTGTATATATTTATTCTTTCTACAGATACCCAATATGTTACCCAATTACATCACAAGGTTACAAGAAGCCAAGAGTGTAAAAATAATTCACCATTTTTGTTTTTGTTTTAAATTTGGTGACATTTATACTCAGTGTATTTGTATTTACTCTCCTGTCTTTTGGCAATATAGTTAACTATTGTTTCTGTTCATTTAGTTGTAACCATGGCCCTATTCCTGTTACTCCCTCAGTGTATTTTCCATTAAGCTTGTAGGATTTGAATGTGAGTGATATTCAGTCTGAAGCAGTTTGTCTCTTGATGGTCTTTAGCTGCCGCTGGGCATACAAGCAGCACACTCCCAGCCACACGGCTCCGTCTTTATGACTAACTCATTACACCAGCATCAAAGTTTAATGACAAAATAGCCTTGTGCTCATGAAACCTCTCACATGCCTCTCAGGGCTTGCTTTGTTTAAATTAACATTACTATATTATTATAAGTCTGAAAAGGAATGGCTTGAAATGAAAACTGAAAAATATGTTGTATTTGAATGTGATGGAAAAAGTTACAGCTTAAATAATTAGCACAAGGAATGTAAGCATCCCCTGAGCAAAGATTACACTTGTGAGCATCATTCTTAATTAGCTCGTTCTTTAGTTAAGGCTTGGCTCGGTCCCCTGCTGCACCTTTTTCTCTCCCGTCACATCTTATCGCTTCTATTCCTTGTCCCGCTGCACTCTCATCACACTTAAGTACACTTGTATCGAAGCCCAACTGTAATTTTGTGGCACTTAGATACAAATTAACATGATTTGTGACTATCTTGGTTAATTGGGGATGGTCTTGACCCATAAGAGCATGTTATTGGGATTTAACACCAGAATATGAACACTCTTTAGCAAATCTCTGGCAAAAGTGCGTTCATCCCAGTGAGAATGAAATTCGATGTTTCAGCTCTGTAGAAAGTGATGTCCATTCCATTTAGTTTTCTGACCTGCTCTTAGCTAACCCTCCCAGCTCTTGTATTGTCATGTCAGATTTATTCCTATGGCCTATTGCAGTAAATGGGATTACAACTTTCTACAAACGTACACTACGAAAAGTCATCAATTTCACAAGAGACAATGGGCTTCAATTGTGTCATATTCCTCTTACACTGAATAGTAGCTCATGTTTTTATGGCCTCTGAGGTGCATTGTTGAGTGGTGACTCATATGATTGCCTCAGCACAGTGGCCCACCGCCTCCCCCTTCTTTCCGCGCACTGTGCTCGGCTAACGCGCGCCACCTAGTGGTCATAAATTAACTTTTTTTTTGGTAAAGACTTGGGACGTTAGAAAAAATGTCATGACATAAGACGATAACAATCACGTCATTGGTAACATCTGAAATGCACCAGAATATATATTTTTTATTATTATTTATCCAATTTTTATTTTGAGACCTTTTTGCAAAAATTCAAGATTTTCATTATAAATGTAAACTTTTGCATTTATTAAGAATGTAAACTAAAGCACTAAAACTGAATAAAATCTGCAGCTTTTCTTTTCATTAGGACAGTATGTGACTGGAGTATGATTTTAATCACAAGATGGTGCTGTTGATTCAAAACAACCGCAGTGCTGAAGCATGGCTGAATATAGTTGATAACAGAACCTGTAAACCTCTCTTTTAAACATCCATTTTATCGCTGTCCGTCAGATGACCCATGTGATCTGAAAGCAGAAAGCAGCCCCACCATGGACAATGAGATGACCGCTAAAGAGAGAGGGGTCTTGGAGGACAACGAGAAGGAGCAAATGGAGCGAGGCCAGGACGAGGAGGGGGACGAGAAGAAGCTGACAGAGGAGCAGGAGCTGGAGGAGCTCAGGGCTCAAGTCGTACAACTGCTGCTGGAGCTGAATGAGGCCAGAGAGACGTCCAACAAGCACCAGGAGAGCTTCCACGAGCTGCAAGGTGAGGACCACAGCCCCTGAAATTACATACTATAGGTTTTATATGATTACGCTTTAGCCTTGTGTAGAGCCTTTTTTACTTGTTTGACTGACACTTATACTGCCAGTTGAATACTTTAGTTACTGCTGTGTGTTTTTGTTTCATCTCCTCTCTTCATAGTGCTGTTTGAAAAAATAATAATATAGCTTAATGTAAATAAGGCTCTGTTAATATGTCAAGAGAATCAAAAGACTGGGAATGGGATGAAAAAACAAAGCCTTGAAATTTTGATCCTAATTTGTCTTTTCCCATATCAAACCTAATTCAAACTCAATTCGTGGGTCAGTTCAGTTGGGGTTGAACTTCTGCCCATGATTGTTTTTATTCATATCCAAGGCCCTATATGTGTCACTACAGGTTTTCACTTGAAAGAAACAAAAGGCACACGCAGTTGACATTTTCCCTACAAAAGTCAGATGCTGTAAGAAGTATTTATTTAAACCAAAGTTAAGACCCAAGCTCAGGGCCATACTAAGTTCGTTGCAGGGAGTGGTCCTGGGGCCACACTTTGGACTGGTTGTATGTGTTGATATATTGCCTCAATATTCAGAATTATTTAAAAAATGCTATGTTCTGTACTACAGGTAGTCTTCTCTTTTAAATTTTAGTAGAAATATTGCGGCAGGAAGCTTATTTTTTATTTCCCTGTTGTGTGGTTTTGTTGGTTGACCAAAACAATAATAATATTGTTGTTAATAATTGCCAGGTCTAAAAAAAATACACACAAAGCATTCCCAGAGGCAGAAGCAAATATAGCTTTGATGGAAAACACCACTTGTAAATAACACTTAACACATGGGTTCAATCATCAAATAAAGTTCAGTTCTGGTTCAAAGTGCCCCTCTCAGAATCAAAAAGTGTGTGATAAACAGGGCAGACGTCACCTGTTGTGTAAATGTTTATACGAGACCGGTGACACGGTGTCCTCCTCACAGCCGCTTAATGGAGCATCACATCATATCTTAGAAACGATGATCCTAATGTTCAGGGACAGTGAGTAAGGCCTTGGGTATGAAGCTGCAGTGAACAGTTTGTGTCATACTAAAAGACATGGCATGGTGATATCAGATGTTTGTCGTGCTGCGTTGGAGACATTCCTCAGACAACTGTGTGCACATGCTGAGAGAAGCTTCCAGACTGAGGGCCCTAAAGGACAGCGGTCACTACAAGTGGGCCGTTCCCAGGGGTAATGTCAGCTGTTAAGGTTACAACTGCTGGGACCTTGATGGACATGACTGGAGACCGACGTAGCTTAAAGGGGAAAAAGAACAACTGTATATGCCCTTTGCGTCTAAACCATCAAGACGGGTTTAGACGTCTTGGTGGTCTAAATCCGAAGTGTCAATCTCAATTTTATAATGAACACATATGTAACTGAGAAAAATATCCAGGTACTGACTAGCTTTTATTATATTGTTAAACACGTATAAATGTATTCTTATTTAGGGCTTTTCTTATTTTTTTTTTTAAGTTCAGGAAACAGAGTGAGAGAGAAATGGCTACAATAAATAGAGTAGTTGCCTATGAGTACCTATTTATGAACTATACAAAGGGTTCAGTGCAATATTGTTGTTTATGTTGTTTTATCAAAGATTTATTTTGATGGAGCTAATTTTTTGAGCCCTTTTGACACAGCTTTCACAGTTTGCACCATTTCATGGCTTTTTAAATTTTTATTATTATATATTTTTTTAATTTACTGTACATGTTCAAAAAGCACTAAATAGAGAAAAGATGGAACAAAAACGCACTGCAGTAAGTGAAGTACTCGATTGGTAGATTATGTGGGGTAAGCTTTTTTAGCTATATAGTGTTGTTATCTGTTTCTATTATGATGTTTAATTTTTTTTTTTTACACATACTGTTGGAAACAAATATAATTGGAATCTGGATAAAAATGATATTTTTGTAAAATTAACCTTAAACCTCTAAACCAAATTAGTGAAGTGCCTTTGAGGAGGTGGACCTTAAGATGACACAATAGGACAACCCCATAAAAACCCATACTGCAGCTAATTACATCACAAAAAACAAACTTATCCTAAGGGGCTTTGGCATTTTAACTTCCATTAGAGGATTCTTGGTAACTACAGAATAAAAAAAAGCCCTCTAGTCTTGGCTTCACTCAAATTCTCACAGAGATCTAAAACTGCTTGTGTCAGTCATGTCTGCTTCAAGGTTGAACTGCTTATCAAATTGTCATCTTGCCACTGGCTGACTGAACTGACATTTTTCTCTTATCTCCCCGTACCCATGGCTCTGTTCGTCAGGTCTGCTGGAAGATGAACGTCTGGCGAGTGGCCACCAGGCTGAGGCCTTCACGCGCCATATTCAGAATCTACAAGGTAACAGCACAATCTAAAATCCCATTATAACAATCCTTAAATGAAATATGCTCTGCTATAGATGCTGTCAACTACTGCATGTTTCACTCTTATGCTTATGTGTTCTCGTGTGTGTGCTCATTTTTTAGATAAAAAGCTAAGATCGAAAGGCACAAAAACCCATGCTGTTCCTGTATATAAAAGAAAACTATAAGAAAAAAAATGTGCTAACCTCAAGAGATTTCTAAACCTGACCATGAGACAGAAAAAATAGCCTTGAATTTTAAGCATTAGAGCTGTTTTTCAGGAGGGGCACTGCTTGACGCATCCAGCCCAATATGACGTCTTAAATATTTGGAAAGGCTATAAATATTTCATTACTGTTGATATTTTATGGAGTTGAGGAGATTTTCCCTCTCTGAACTGTTACAATGCGTTACATCAGACTTTTTCAAACAGGGCCCACTCACGCAATACATAAACCACCCACTAAGGCAAACATTGTTGCAAAACGTCAGATGAACACACATCTGTGGTCTCTCCCACATGTCCTCTTAGAGATGACTGTCCTCCTTTTACCTGTAGCCCAGCTGAGGTCTGTGCAGGAGGAGATGAACAGCCTGGACGAGGAGAAGGAGAGCGAACTGGCCGAGGCACAGGAGGAGCTACGGGTCGCTCACGAAGAGGTTGTGCTGCTGCAACAGGCGGCGGAGGAGGCAGCGGCTGAGAGGGAGAACGACATCGCGAGCCTCCAAGAGGAGCTGTGCCGCCGCAGGGCCGAGCTGCAGCGGCTCAGTGAAGAGACCCAGGCGTACGAGCTGGAGATAACCACACTCCGGGCCGAGATCAACATGAAGAGCCAGCGCAGAGAGGCAGAGAGGAGAGAGGGTGAGGACCAGGGCCACAACATAACTCCATCCCTTAAATATTCAGAGTGTGTAAAATGTCCCTACAGATAATATATTCTGCAACCAAACCGACATGGGCAAAATACTAAATATAACATAAATGCAGGGTTTAGTGCCTTTAGGGAATATATTTATGCTCCACATTTATAACAGCCTTGTTTACTTGTCAGTAATTACGCTTATACATCAGTTATTAGATCTTATTGCTAAGTTCTCACAAGCTACAGAATCTATTTAGAAATGTGATGACTGCTGCGTTCGTGGGGATCTTAGGCGGCATGGGGAGCACACATTTCAATGCAAGACAGGCAAGAAAAAAAAGATCACTCCTGTCAAAGCAAATACAAAGCCAAGGCTTTGTGGCTAATTACGAACACAAAACATGATGTTGTGGACTGTCCTCATATTGTGTCAGCCTCCGACTCAAGCCCATAAATCGTTCATCAATTGTAATGAACAGTACGTATTACAAATATGATTGCAGAGAGTTGCAAAGGGTGTGGTGTGTTTGTTTGTTCACACAGATGTGTCTTAATCTACTTAAGATACTGGGGCCGTGAAGTCATCATAGGGAGGGACCAAACTGCACGATATCAGAACAGCTCACTGCAACCTGATTGTAGAAAGTCTATTTGAATGGTTACATATTTCAGAAGAAATGAAGATATGTACCAGTTTTCTTAATATATTTGTCTCTTCATTTAGGTGATGTGGACTTACTAAAGGAAGAGTGCCGTATGCTCAAGGAGGAGTGTCAGACCCTGAAGGAGGACAACAGACGGCTCTCTGAGAAACTACAGCTGCTGCATAGACAGAGAACATGGTGAGAGGTTAATGGCTGCTCACTCATCACATGTGTTCCCTGGATAGGCTGGAGGGGAGACCCCTACATTTAGTCCAGTGCCATCCACATCATGTTTCATTTAGACCAGTAGCTACCTGTTTGAGCCAGTCGCAGCAACATCATGTAAAGGATCAGACACCAGCACCAAAACCCTTAGTCCTGTAATTAATGAGAAATTTTTAAATTCAACATTGACCTTGGAAACAGCGGAAGACAAAACAGTCGCTCCATGAGGTCCATTTAGAAGCTTTTTCTGTATTAGCAGATGGTGAACTAAGTCTCCATCTGTGTGGGAAGATGGTGTGATGTGATTAGAAGATGAATTTAGAATATATGTTTTTGGAAGCAAAGGAATTTGAGTAAAGCATAGCAACCAGAAAAGACAACATGACCGTGACTAGATTGTGTATCAATAGCCAAATTTGTAAGACTTTTATAATTGAAAACATACTCAATAAAATGTTAATCTTCTCTTTCAAATAAACCTTTATTAAATGCTAAATATCACTAGACATTAGTTTCAACCTACAGCTGATTGACGACATCTTTTTATAAGGGATTTGTTATTGTGTTATAACCTGGATGACTGAGAAGAACCCCCATATACAACCCATCTGATTCAAAAATAGAAATGTCAACATATTGGTAATTTGTTGCTAGTTTTCTTTTTTGTTTCAGAATTGCACATTGCACAGGTTTTCTCCAAAGTGTACACTGACTAATTTAACAAAGCTGACTTGTCTCACCCATTTTGTTCCACTCTTTACCAATAATCTTGTGTCTGACCTGGCAGCTCTAGTGTGTACATGTCACTAAAGGAGGAGGACAGCAGCGACACCACAGAGGGCAAAGGGATGGACACCGGCTCTGACGAGGTAATGACAGAGAGCTATATGACCATGGCCCGCTCGGAGAACTGTCACCTGGTGGACGCCTCCATCCAGAAGAACATTTCATTCGACGGGAAGTCTGTGACACCGACCAGCTGGAACGGGGGCATGGGCGAGATATTCTCCCTGAGGGACCAGCTCAAACAGGCAGAGGAGAAAGCACTGCAGGTTCAGAGAGAGGTAGGCTGTTTAGGATGAGTACTCTCATGGGTGGAAAAAACATATATATAAGAATAAGACGTAAATGTAAAGACATGCTGACGACCTGTGTCCTCAGTGTGACAGTCTGAAGATGGAGCTGAAGGAGCTGCAGGATCTATATGACAACAGTCAGAGAGAGAGAGCGGAGCTGGAGGAGGAGCTCCAACGCTGCAAGGCTGAGGTGGAGAAGCTGTCCGGGGGGGCTCAGGTAGGGCAGCCACTGGCCAACACGGGTAACTGTTGTAAGTGCGAACAAAAAAACAAAAACTTTTTCCAAACATTTAGTGAAGGAGGAACTTTGTAGCATATATTTAATTGCTGATTTTCCTATTTTAATGAGAACCGCTATTTCTGATTTTACTTTACACAAGTTTCTGTTTCAACTTTGTTTAATAAAAATGTTTTCAAAGAGCATTAGCAGGAAGACATGATATCTTAGTAGTTACTGCATTTGTCTTTGAAAGGCAATGTAGTAACATCAGCGCATATCAAATCTGTATTCATGAGCACAATTATAATTTTGTTAGTGATCAGGAGGTCATATTGTTTCTCAGTGTATATTTTCAATTTGCATTTTTGCATTTGTTCAGTCAGAGCACGACATGCTGATCTTTGCTCTGGTGATATACATAACACACAAACACTGTGAACAAAGATGGAAATGGATATTCACACCAGAATAAAACCCCCAAAAAATAGCATTTACAAATTAGTTTAAAAGCTACCAGTCCTGAACATATGGTGCCTGACTGTACTAATGCAAACTTGTGTTTGTTTGGTGAAATATAAATAAATATATAATCTGCTCTTTGCACAAACACTGTCAAATGTCACATGACACATCTCACACATCACTACTGTATCTGTGTCCGTTAAACCTGTTATGTGTGCATCTGAATCTTATATATGCTGAGATATGAAGTGATGCGGCCTGCCACTTCATATTACTATATATCTGTGCCCTGGCCGGGACAATATTCCCTCAGTGTGTCTATATATTAACCTTCCAGAGGTTAGATCTATGCCATTTTACAAGGGATGAGTACAATTAGTAACAGAAAATAACCATTCAGAAACCGAACTATGTTCTTTCTTTGACTTTGATCCCTTGTAGTTTAGTAAAAAAAATGTGTCCCTTGTCTCCATGAGATGTTTTTGTGTTGTCAAACTGTCTACCCGTGCCTGTTTCTGACTGTCCTTGTTCTCTGAATGTCCATGACCTCTCAGCCTGTATGACAACTAACACTATAAAATGAGGATAGAGAGACAAATATCACAATATGCCAACATCTTTTGTGTTTATCATATTCATTTGATTTGTCTGTTGCTACTCTTTCCTGCTTTGAATCTTTTTTTGTAAAATATTTAATCTATCACCCCCTTACCCTGTCAAAACACAGCCATAGCCACTTGTACTTTTTTCATTTTGTGGTTTGTGTTATAGCCATTTATATACTTGTGTTCTTTATTTGCATATACCTGGAGCCATCTTTTCATTCATCCCCTTCATGCCCATGGTCCATGTGTTTGTGTTCCCTCCTCAGAGACTCATCCATGCGTCTGAGCACCCTGTTCTCTCCATCCCCTTCATAGGAATGATTGTAATAGTGGCTGTGGTCTGGTGCTGGTTGTCGGAGCTGGCGTCCCAGAGAGCAAGGTATGGGAGGAGCCCACTTCTACCTGATGCCATCTGCTGTCAAACAAGTCTCACACACACACAGGAAATGTCTGCTTAACTAAATGGCCCATTATACTGTAGTGGTAACAAGCCATGCAAACCCTCTTTATATACTAATACTTTAGAAATGCAAAAGAAGTTTCAAGTGACAGATGCTATAATTAAGTAGTTGGCAAAAGCTGTTGTTGTACAACATATGTCCTGTTACAAGTGCCAAAACATAACAGACCACCAGAATATCACCTGAAAGTTCATGCAATGCAGATATGAAACATTTTAATTTATTTGAATTAATCAGTGAGTGGTAGGATCATAATATTAGATCTTGGGTTCGGTTGGGCAGTTTGGCAAATTTGACTTTTTCTAAAATGTTAAATGCATGATTGAAATATTAATAATTGTACATATTTTATTTTTTAATAATGTCTAGCTTTCTTGCAGAAGAGTATAAGATGACATGACACTCTGATTATTGTTACAGGCTTTAAATTTTTAAATGTACTGTTAATGATTGCAATTCATTACTCTTGCTATAACTTTCTGTTTTATGTGTTAAAAACACATATAACATATTCATTATTAAGCCATGGAATAGAACTTCCCTCTATTTTTTTGTTGGATTGAGTTTTAGCTTCATAAACACACTGAATAAATGCTAATCCCCTCATTTCCCTCTCTGCAAGAAGGCAAAAGGGCACATTTCCCAGAATAATGCACTAGTTTTAATAATAGCTCGGGTCCAATTGTGACTCCTAATGCCTCTTTCTCCTGTTTTCCCTCAGGGGAGTGAGATAGGTTGGGGCTCCATTTTGACTGTCACTGCAGCCACAGCAGTGCTCCTAATGATGACTAGCTTGTTGAAAGCTCTTGTCCGCTGCTGATTGGATGGCAACAACCGCACACGGACACACACGTTTGCTCGAGACCAGGCCTCATTTCTCTCTTACCATGTGTATAGACCTGAAGGTTTTTTGTAATATATGATACAGATAAATGAGAATAGGAAACAATGTCCCTAATGAGAAGGTACTTCATGCAGACAGACGGAGAGAGATGCCCGGGCTCGCTTGACTGGCGTCCGATGAAATTTGTGAAGATGATGACGATAATGACCTGCAGAAAGAACTCAGAACTCACTCCACATAATGTATGCTAGTGCTGTGTCATCGTGTCTCTGGATATCTTTCTCTCTTTGAAGGTTTCTAATCTTACTGTTGTGCTTCTAATGCTTTTCAATTTATTTAACCATTATTTATTTATTTAAATGTTGTTCATTGCTGTCTTTGATAATAATTATAAATGTATGGTCTGCACTTTGAATGCACTGAACACAGTCCCTTTAAAAGAAACAGAAGAAACTGTTTTTTTTTTTGTTGTTGTAACATAATAATTCACTTTTACTTTACCTCAGAATACTAAATAGAGTTGGGATACCATTAGGGGACATTGTAAACCCCATTCATTGATCTGATAGTGCAAGGAATAGAGGTCGGACTCAATATGCTCTTGTCAATCATCTGTTGTAGTGACCTATGACCCTCAGTAAATGGCTTTTTCAGTCATGTGCTTTTTATGTCTTCAGCCACACCATTGTTGTATTTCCAACTAAAGAATAAGACCCTTTACATTTTACTAATTTTATTTATTTATATGCCAAACGGCACTCATAACTGTTCACATACATTGTTTTTGTTTTTTGAAATGCACGGTTATAAAATTAATAGCATCAATGGCATTTCTAGGTACATTGCATGAGACCACCAACGGGTAGTGCTGCCATTTTCTTTTCTTACAACGTGCAAATATATAAGAATTTTACAGCTACCAGTGCAGATGAACAATCAGGGCTATTATCATTTGAAGAGGATACTTTTGAATTCAGTTCACCTCCAAAATAAGGATTAAATACAATGCAGTTATCTGTAAATGTGGATATATGTTTACAATTGTGAAATGTTATTTTTGTGGAGCTCTTTTGAAACTGAAAAAGCATGCGGTAGTAGGAGCACAATCTATTATTTATGTTTGTTTAGTTGCTTTGTATTTGATGTAAATAGATGTGACATATACAGTATAGAGTAATGGGAGATATACTGTATTTCTTAAATCCATTTGTACTAGCTTTGTAGAAAGTTGATTCTATTTTGAAAGAGCATTGTATATTTGATATTTAAATGATACGCTTCGTTATTCATGTTTATTTATGGTGATGTTACTTAGATAAAGTCATTTTCAGTGGCTCTCAGAGACCCTCTTCAGTCACGGCATACAATAAAAACATTAAATAATAATATAGTTGTCTGATGGTGTTTACAACAAAAGCATTTTATGTGAAAAAACCCTGAAGCTAGAACTGTATTGAGCGCATGGGTCTTCAAATGTAGTCACTGCTTTTAGACCAACGTGAGGAAACGCAACCTTTGCCTTTTGCCAGGTCATTACATTTAAAATCTTTTCTTAGTTACTGAACGGCATCCTAAAAATCAATACCTGATCTATTTTATTTCTACATATGAGCATAAAGTTAGACAAAGTGCCACTGGACTTCACTTCCCCACTGACTGCAAAATAAATGCTGACATCATTTCCATGTAAGTACTAACCATCAACTGCTTCTTTACAGTGTTTCTCTGCTTGCTGCTAACGTATGATAGGATTGATGTTTGCAATATAGTCGTGGCTATTTTGTTACCAGGAGGTCTATTTTGTACTTTAAATGACTCGAGAAAATAAATATAGTTCCCCGCAAGACGTCTGAGGGTTGTTCTTTTCTTAGGTGGTGGGCTCACCTCAAGGTTTAAATGTTGTGGAATCCCATTCATGAAATCCTCACAGGACCTGAGTGTTCTCTAGTCCTGCATCACGTTACGGGGGTTGTACGGATATTAATAACATTCACTGCAGAGACATGACGTAAGCTCACAGACATAGACTGGTTACGAGCGACACAAACAGGGGTGTCATGAGGCCTTCTGAACTAAACTCATAACTCGATCATCAAGAGTCAGAAGTAGCCTGGATGAGTGATGAGGAATTGGTCATTAGTTTGTGCTCAGTCATTACCCAATATCAGGTATTTAAAAAACTGAGGCTTAGCTTTGACAATCTTTCTTTTTCTCTTTATCCAGCGTCATGGATTAGGGTTTCCACATAAAGTGAGGGATTTCCTTATTTATTATCTATTTTGCAATATTAATAAATTAATATGCCCCCCAGATACTTAAATGAAACTATAATACCCTGAGAATGTATGTCCTGTATGTCCTAAAAGAATGAATAGTTCAAATATAATAGTTCAAATGTAACACTAGGATAGTCTCTCAAACTTGTGATTTATAATCCACATATAAAAAGTGGACACTGAATGAGGTTTCTGTCTTGTTTTGTCAGAATTATGGATGGATGGATGGACCAAATAAAAAGTGCCATAATGGGTGAAATGTCAGACACAGATCACCAGTGAAATCTAATCAAGTGCCACTTGGCCGCAGGCCTATCTGTCCAGCCCCACAATCATCTTCTAAATTCATCTTATATATTCAGGCTAACGGTTGTGAGCTAATTAAAAAGATAGGATCTGTTTGTGAGTGTCTAGTGGTTGATAATTATGTCAATGTGAACCCCTGTGTGGTGTGGTTTAATTTTAGTTATGCACACCAACCATAATGTTAATAACCTAATCATAATTTATACACCAACGCCAACTAAAGCCCAAACTAAACCAGGACTACACTTCACATGTTCTATTTTTTTAAATTTGAAATGAAATCAAAGTAAGTAATTAGTTCATATTTTACTGGGCTGTATGATATCATATACACTCAAACAATTTGGTAACTTTCTTATGTATTGAAAATCCAGAAAATATAATTTGCCACTCAGAGAGATAAACTTGGGGTCCTAGGTTTAAAATACTAAGAATGCCTTTTGCATGTGTCACAGTTATTCTTACCCCTCTACACAACGACAGCAACGACTGGTGCATGGTGCTGGCATTTGGTGTCACCGCCATGTTGCTGTGTGCTGACTCACTGCTCTGAGACAGTTCTGCAACCACAAGGAAGAAAACTCAGTATTGCTACACAATACACACACATGTAAACACATTTACACACATATACTGATTGTAAATAAAGACCCTAAGGAAAGCGAGCTACATTTGCAGTGTGTTCTCTGTGGCTGCTTGGTGGGGCAGAAGAACTATCAATGAGAGCCTTAACAGACTATTTTCCTAAAATATGTCGAATCTCCTCTAAAGCTCCCTGCGCTCCAATTGACCTTTGCCAGGCTTCATAGTAATATATTTCACTTATGGGTGGCAGATTACTGTAAAACCCACGTAATGCAGTTGCTTCATCTTCACCAGGGTGACCTCATCATTTTAAAAGTTTCTCAATAAGACCTCAGTGAATTCACTTTAATGTCTCAAAACCCACTTTTTTTTTATTAACCTCTGCACTTAGAACCCCACTTTAACTATCACTTAGTTTTCTTAGCTGCATTGTTAGACCCGTGATCACGAAGCAGAGTCACAACAATCGGTAAGTCCCAGCCCCCTGTAGCCCATATAGGGGCGCCTAAAAATAAGGCCCATGTAGCAACTGAGGAGCTCTAACCAATCAACGCCCGGTAAACCGACCCCACTCAGTGTACTCCTATGGACCAGCAAATAGACCATGATCACAGAGGCTGAGTGACGCGGCCCGGGGGCCTTTATAAACCCATCTCTTACCCCTTGCAACGTTCAAGTCACTACAGTGCTACTCAACTCACCTGACAGGGAAGTGATCCTTTCACAAAGTGACATTCTTCTCGGAGCCATATTAGAAAAGGACGGTTTGTTAAGAAGGTGCCAATTAAAAGAAGAGGACGAGCAGCTGCCTTGGACATTGTAAATCGAATAATTTCATCCGTCATAATCTTGACAAGAGCTTTCTTCTCGAGCACATCCGAAAAGCCTGAGCTGCTTTCTTTAAAACTCCTTCAAGTTTGAACTCTACTCCTTGCCACCAAGCCGCGAAGAGTTTACGCACATTTCAACACACAAGTGCCACCGAGGTATAAAAGGCATCATGATGAGCAATAACTACAGCGACGAGCAGCTGCCTCCACAGTACTACCAGGCCGCGGACTACGGGGACGAGGAGGACGACGAGATGCCCGCCACAGAGAAGGACTTGGCCGAGGACGCGCCTTGGAAGAAGATCCAGCAGAATACCTTCACCAGGTGGTGCAACGAGCATCTCAAGTGCGTCAACAAAACCATCACTGACCTGCAGAAGGATTTTAGCGATGGCCTCAAGCTCATTTCACTCTTGGAGGTGTTGAGTCAAAAGAAAATGTACAGAAAGTACCACAGTAGACCCAACTTTAGACAAATGAAGCTGGAAAATGTTTCAGTTGCGCTGGAGTTCTTGGACAGAGAACGAATCAAACTTGTCTCTATAGGTAAGTTACACGACTATGACATGAATGGCATGACAAGACACATCATAATGTTTGGATTATATTTTGGCACTGCTATAGCTTATGTTTTAATCAAGGAGTGAGACTTGCCATTTACAGGTCACTGGTAAGTTGCTCTGAGGTCACAGCCCTCACTGGAAAATTGCAGCAGAGGTGCGACTGAGGTCATTCACTATTGTCTCAGGCCCATACTATGCTCTAGACCCGCTTAGCCTGGTGCTGTTCTGTGGTGTGGTGAACCATAGGTTGGAAATTTTGTAAGGCTGTGATAATGAGAAAGATTGAGTTTTTAAAAGATTACAGCACTTAAACTCTACACACAAACTCAGAGACACACTAAGCAGTCAAGTGTCAAAGTGACTTGCCTGGGCCTTCTGTTGACAGGCTATCCTGTCCAGAAACATGAGCGAGGAGAGGATTAGCTCTTCGGGAAATGAGGATGAGACAGATAGCTGCAGTTGCATTAAATTTATGTGGATTTGTGTCAGAGAACTGCAGGGGTTGAATAGAATACCTCTTTAAAAATGTAACATCACCAAATGAAATACACATTGAAGATGTATTACTTAATTATAAAGCTGTAGACAAGTTCACAATTCAAATTTATTAAACTTGTGACAGATTATTTTTTTCCGTTTTGGTGACTAATGATGCTGCCACACACTTGAGTGAAATTCTCGGCATGGTTGAGGCTTTGGCCGCTGGACTGTGAAGGCCATAGCATATCAGGTTGGACTAACACTCAGCGTATTAGTCTGTGTGTGTGTGATGACTTTGGGGGAAAATCCAAATGCAGTTCTCAGGGGTCCTGCTCATCACAAGAGGTCACACACCTAACATCAAAGGGTGCACAATGTTTGTGTGGGGCAGTGTGTATCAGTGACCGTTGTCTCAGCTGTGGAAGTCGCACACATTGGGTTAGACTACTTTGACAGAAAGAGGGCATGATAATAGACGCCCTGGCATTTTACTTCCTGCTCTGGCACCCTTTACCTCTGTACAGCTTTAGTGGGTCAATACAGCGCTGTTAAAGAGAATGTCTTACTGCCATTACACTGACCCAGAGATGCTAAAAAAACACCACAGGCTAAGTCGCACATGTGTCACAACTTGTAACAAGAGCTCATTTGATAGATGTATCTTTGCCCACACAGTTGCCCTTAAATCCGGACACAGTGGGATCAAAACCACACTGCCATGTCGCTCCACCTGCCTGCACACATCAAGCTGTGACACATCTGACATGACTCTCTGACAAGCCCCTCCAATATATTAGAAAGATAAATGGACCAAAAACAGTTTGATAAACAACTGACACAAGTCCTTAATCAGTCCATAAGTGAATCAGCTGAGATTAGACCATTAAAACCATCCCTTTAGAGACTATTTGGCTTAAATGGTTGCATTCCTAAATTAAAGGGGATTAAAAAGAGCTTTTTTGACCAACTTTTCCTCTGAGAAAACTTCAGGAAATGCGTGTGTTGTGAATGAATCTAATCTCTTCTAGTTGATTTATCATGCTGGTGTGCGACTACTTTTGGGTGTAATTGAAATCCGAGTGGTATTTATGCAGAGAGGGATCCACTTCCACATATCCTCAGCTGTCACTGCCTTCAGAGTTGCATTGTGACTGGATGACAGATTGTCAGGGGTCCTCAGCTAGACAGCTGTCTTGGAGAAAGGGGCTCGGGGGAAGCAGTGAGGAGCATTAGATTCTTGTCTCCTCAGCAGTCAATCATCATTGTTTATATTTCCACTCAGAATAGCCTGGTCAGCTCTCCGGCACATCAAGCAAAGTCTTTCTGATATCAAATACTATTGCTTAGATGTTAGTTTTAGTAGATCGAGATCAGACACATATGAACACCTTCTTGCACATGACACCTCAGATAAGATTAAGATAAGAATAAAACGTCATGCTCGTAAATCTTCCTAAACTCCATTCTGTCTGTTGTCCAACACAGATAGCAAAGCCATTGTGGACGGCAATCTGAAGCTGATCCTAGGTCTTATCTGGACTCTCATCCTGCACTACTCTATCTCTATGCCCATGTGGGATGACGAGGATGATGAAGAGACAAAGAAACTGACCCCCAAACAGCGCCTGCTTGGCTGGATTCAGAACAAGGTACCCCAGCTGCCCATCAACAACTTCAACCGCGACTGGAGAGACGGCAAAGCTCTGGGAGCTCTGGTTGACAACTGTGCCCCTGGTAAGAACCTCACAGTTACACTGACAGCACAGGGCCTTTGCTGAGTCAGAATAACTGGCTGCTGGCTGTTAAAAGGCCTTGTGTGTACAGACGTTTTCCTTGGTTACTATGGCGATAAAGGTCGTGGACTATGTGTGAAATGGTATCGTCTTCTCAGGAAATTTAGCCTCCTCTGCTCCTCATCTTTAAACATGGTCTGTAAATGCGCAACATACTCGAGACACACACACATCTACATTCAGACTCAGATTCAGATGTGAATGTAATGTGTCTCCTGAGAGCTGGTAGTGTCAAAAGTTTACAGAGGGGTCACTGATGGCTCGAGGATATCCCTGCCAGCTGTCCCACAATGACTGAAGCTTTCACTCCCTCTGTTCCAGACCCCGAGGCCCAAACCCGCTTATAACGTTTATAGCCTAGCCACTACACAACACCCCAAATTTGGGCACTGCTCTTTCTCTTGTCATAGGGGATGCTTGGCTCTGCATCAATACACACACTGATCTTCACAGAGAGGAGCATAAAGCTGCAGATCCAAAAACCACAAGGCCACATTTTGAGTCAGCGCCAGTGGAGTGCTAGATAGTGTCCTTTTAACTGCACTGTACTGTGGGAATGATGGAGGAGTAGCCAGACAAGCAGAACTGTGTTTAACTGTGTTTACATGGACCATTGATCTGAGGAGTCTCATCTTTCCAACAGCAGGCTGCAACACTGACCATACAAGGTGGTGTTGTTTCATCCATTAATCCAAACAGCATGGTTACGGCACCAGCTGTATTTGTTTTACAATACAGACAAGTTACCCTTAATTCAATCACGAGTGTTCAGTACAACATAATTAATTCCGACCCAGGAAATAATATAATAAATAACAGCTTTTTAATAGAAAATGGCCCTTCCACATAATGTTGAGCCCACACGAGTGTCTTCTTAATGATGACTGGCACTTCTTCTTCGCCTGTGTGTACAGTCATTATTGTTAATATTGTGCTTCTGTGTCAATCATAATTGGATAAGGCTATTTAGTAGTGGGCCTGCATGGGCCTTTTGAGCAAGCGTCCCATTCCATAGCCAGCACTAATCCAATTTAGGCATTAGCGGCACAGTGGAAGGCTAGTTCTAGCCTTGTTGAAATTGCCAGAGTGTGTGTCATGCTTAGTTCCTGTGAGTTTCTGAATGAGACCTTCATCGGGCAGAGAGAGAATTCACAGGAGCTAAACGTTGTGGGTAAGGTCATATGATGGAGTTGAAGGTGTTGTTGAGATAACAGTGGCAGCCCAAGTGGGCTTATTATAGCACTGTGTAGACTAGACCCATCTAACCTTGTTTGCCCTGTTACTGTATTCCTGTTAGGTCTGTGTCCTGATTGGGCAGATTGGGACCCTAACCAGCCTGTTCAGAATGCTAGAGAAGCCATGCAACAAGCCGACGACTGGTTGGGCGTACCTCAGGTAATGGCATTGTTGTCTAAATGTTATTTTTTATCTCACCTACGACCAGATGGACACTGATTTCCTTTGTATTATGTTATATACATTTAGCCCCCCAAATCTTTTTACAGAGCAAACCTGCATTGTATCACACACACACACACACACCAAGCTGAATAAAAGATACGATATAGAGCAACTACCCATTGCTAGAGGAGGTTATGAAATATTAATTGTCAGTAAATGTATAAAAGTAATAAAACTAGCTTATGAGTAGCTTATATTTCCATTTGCTTTATTGTAGCTTTCAGAATGCAAGAGTGTAGGAATTTTATTTTGTAGATTTGTGAATCTGAAATGTGTGGAAGTGTGAGACTTATGGAAACCTTTTAAAGCTGGCTGAAAACCTGTTGTAAATATGCCTGCACTCACCAGAATAACAATGGGAATCTTGCGGGATAACAGCAGTTCCAGTTCCGTTTCTGCATCCCTGTGTTATAATGCAGACTATGCAGGTTGTTGTCTACTTGTTTGTTGAAGACACACTGCGAGCGATTCTCCAGGAGGCTTAGTGGTGGAGCGATAGCCGGGGGGTGTATGTCATGGCTCTGCAGGCCTGGGGGCGAGATTCCAGTGTGCTGGCGTTAAGGAGATGTGGGAGAGGTCTGGCTCAGGATTAATCCCCCTGGCTGGCTTTTTGCGTGCAACAATCCTTAACCCCCCTGTCCTGGGGTTAAATATAACCAGCACGGAGCATGGCTTTGTGCCACTGTGTGATAGACAGGCAAACAAGTGCTGCAAGGGGAAGGAGCAGACAGAGGTGGAGAGAATGAATAAGTTTAGTTCAAGTTAAATCCCCCTGCTGCTTTATAAAAGAAAGTTGAATAAAGAGTAAGAGCAATCCTACTGAGATATAAAATACAGCTTGTGTAGTCTATTTTTTGGGTGAATTGGAAAAAAAACACATTATCCCCTTTTTTAATAATTCAAACCAGTTGAGCTTATTTTGGGCGTGTGCTGCAGGTGATTGCTCCTGAGGAGATTGTGGACCCAGATGTGGATGAGCACTCTGTCATGACCTACCTGTCCCAGTTCCCCAAAGCAAAGCTCAAGCCTGGAGCTCCTCTACGGCCCAAACAACTTTTTCCAAACAAGGTCAAAGCCTATGGACCTGGTATGACACCGTTACATTTGTTTTAATGTTTTTTATATGCATTGTCCCCCTTTTTTTAAATAAAAAAGACAATAAAATATAAAAAACAATATAGAAGACATTTTTCATTTCTAAGTCACATTGTTTCCTTAATTTGCAAAACAAAATCCCCAAAATGAACTCACCCTTATTGTTTTACTCTACAGGTATTGAGCCCCACGGTAACAAGGTCCTGCAGCCCGCTATGTTCACTGTTGATACTCTGGAGGCTGGCAGCGGGGAGGTCCTGGTTTATGTGGAGGATCCTGAAGGACACAAAGAAGAGGCTAGTTAAACCTGCTAATCCAAGGGCTAAACTAATACATGCCAGAGTTAAATACCTAATATCTAATGTAACCATCATTTATCTATTCATATTAAACAGGCCAAGGTTAAACCTAGTAAGGACAAAAACAGAACCTACACTGTCACTTATCTTCCCAAAGTCGAGGGCCTCCACAAGGTAAAATTATATTACTTATATTATTACTTTTTATTGACGGAGGCAACATAGGAGCATTGATTAAATGTATTTTTCCTTTACCCAAAAGGTGAAAGTGCTGTTTGCAGGTCAGGACATTGACAAGAGCCCTTACTCAGTAACTGTGACAAAAGATCTGGGTGATCCAAAAAAGGTCCATGCAAGAGGACCAGGCCTGGAGCCTACAGGGAATGTGGCCAACAAACCCACCTACTTTGACATCTACACTGCTGGTAAGGATTGATGTGTTTAGTTGATGCTTTTGTACTTATGAAGAATGTGTTAATGTGATAAATGACCCTCGCCCTGGCTTTTCATCTTCAGGTGCTGGTAATGGAGACGTCAGCGTGGTCATTGTTGATCCTCAGGGCAAAAAGGACACAGTAGAACTCATCCTGGAAAACAAGGGTGACAGTGTTTTCCGCTGCACCTATAGGCCCATGCTGGAGGGTCCTCACACTATTCATGTCCTGTTTGCGGGCCAGGAGATCCCCAAGAGCCCTTTCACTGTCAACATCGCGGAGGGTGAGCCATCTGTCTTGTGTTGTAAATTACTGTCAGACAAATCTGATTTCTTAGCGATCTGTTAGCGTCAAGGCGGTCTATCCATCACAGCCTGCAGTCATTTTTATTCTCCCCAGGAATGACTGTCCACAACAGAGCATAACCCTTCCTATCTGTCATTTCTAGCTCCACAAGGTGCTCCTCCTTTGGGAGCGCCACTGCAGATAGTACCTCAATCAATGCGCACCCCTCCTGGAGGTGGGAAGGGGGCTGTCCCCTCAAAACCTGGCCGCCCAAGTTAGTATGGTTTGCTGGGCAGGAGCCTTTGCAATTTTCTCTGCCATATTTGTCCAAACCCTGCAGATGCTTAAAGTATCTTGCGACCGATCCCATGCTGCGCTTGGTTGCCTGCTCAGTCTTCTTGCATCATGCAGCTTGATGGTTTATAGACTCTTGTAATAAGAGAAACACTCTCAGGAGAATTCTTTTTGCTTGGGCTTTTGACTTGTTTTTTGTCAGTTTTTTGTTGCATCAAATTGGCATCATTCAGAGAAAGCCTTCAGTCAACATTTCTGACAGAAATGTTGTCAGACGCTCCTCAGATGCACTCAAACGTGTCAATATCTTTCTCAACTTTGTGACTTTCATGTGTGCAATGAACGCATCATTGTTGTTTACAGGTCCTATCGATCAAAATTTAGGATGTCATATTTGAAATAGATAATGTACAGTCTCTGCTACTAACATTGCTGTCAATTGCTGGCTATTCTCTGCTGTTTTATTTTATGGCTTGCTAAATATTCTTTCTCTTTTTAAAAACCTTGTTGTTATTCTTTTCAGCTATCAACCCGAATGCCTGCCGAGCAACAGGCAGAGGTCTACAGCCTAAAGGGGTGAGAGTAAAGGAGGTTGCAGACTTCAAAGTCTTCACCAAGGGAGCTGGCAGCGGAGCATTGAGCGTCTCAGTCAAAGGACCAAGTGAGTCAGACAGCTCCCTACTCTGCTTCTCTCTGCACTCAATCGTCTATCTATTTTGTTTTTTTGCCTAGTGTTTGTTTTTGCCAGAATAGCTAGATTTTCAGTCACAGTATTAAAAAACCACAAATGCATAGAGCTGTATTAAACCTTTACAATGTTCTCAATTGTACAATTTTCTTCGTAGCTGGCGCAGAGGAGCAAGTAAAAGTGCGTGATGCAGGCAATGGAGTATATGAGTGTGAATATTACCCACTAAAGCCTGGTAAATACACAGTAAGCATCACTTGGGGAGGCCTGCCCATCCCACGCAGGTAATGTCTGATTGCTGCCTGCTAGTCAGTCATGCACACATCACCTTCACAACTGATAATATTGTATGGTCTTATTGTTAACTTTAGTCCCTTCGAAGTTGAAGTGGGTGAAGAGGCTGGCTTTCAGAAAGTTAGAGCCTGGGGTCCTGGTCTAAAGACTGGCATGGTTGGGAAATCTGCTGACTTTGTGGTTGAAGCAATAGGCACTGAAGTTGGAACTTTGGGTAAGCCTCAATCTGAAACATAAAAAAAGTTAAATGTATTGTATATATATATCTAAGTCAACATTTTCATTTGCTATGTTCAGGTTTCTCCATTGAGGGCCCCTCTCAGGCTAAAATTGAGTGTGATGACAAAGGCGATGGCTCCTGTGATGTTCGTTATTGGCCCACTGAGCCAGGTGACTACGCTGTTCATGTCATTTGTGATGATGAGGACATCAAGGATAGCCCTTTCATTGCCCACATCCTCCCTGCAGCCAATGACATCTTCCCTGAAAAGGTTTTTTTGATTTTAAAGATTATAGAACTCCTTATTTCAAATCTTTTTATCATAGTGACATAATAAACATCATCTTTGTAATTGCAGGTGAAAGCGTTTGGCCCTGGACTTCAGCCAACTGGTGTGATAGTCAACAAACCAACTGAATTCACAATCGATGCCCGTATGGCTGGAAAAGGTCACCTTAAGGTCTATGCACAGGTGTGTACTTTAAGGAAAACATTTAATTTTATTACATGTGACTGTGCAACCCATACTGATCTGATGCTGTATCTACTAAGGATGCAGAAGGCTGCACCATCAACATCAAGATCACTGACAGGGGAGACGGCACATTTCACTGTGTGTACACTCCTGCCAAGCCCATTAAACACACTATCATCATCACCTGGGGGGAAGTCAATGTACCCAACAGTCCCTTCCGGGTAAGACATGCAGATTTACACACACGGTTAGCCTGACAGAAAATACACAGTTGTTAAAAGTATTTAATTGAATGATACTTGACCAAATGAAGACAAAGTAAGAAGACTTCAAGCAGCTGCATGTGCCTCAAGTACTGTGTGATTTCATTAGGTGCTGGTTGGAGAGGGTTCTCATCCAGACAGAGTCAAGGTCTATGGCCCTGGAGTGGAGAAGACAGGACTCAAGGCTAATGAGCCAACATACTTCACTGTGGACTGCAGCGAGGCTGGTCAAGGTGAGCTCATAGAGGAAACTGAGGCTGTCTGGAGGAAAAAGAAAATGACATCATATGCACTTTTTGAACAAAAAACATATTAGGAACTATACATCTGTACAACTAAATTAATATCGTATAACTTCGTATCCATCTAAATTGGGTTTATCTTTTCTCCTTTTATTATTCACATTTGATTGACCTTTGTGCATTAATCTCATTGCTATGCACCTTAGGGGACATCAGCATCGGTATCAAGTGTGCTCCGGGGGTGGTAGGGCCAGCAGAAGCCGACATCGACTTTGACATCATCAAAAATGACAATGACACCTTCACTGTCAAGTACACTCCCCCCGGTGCAGGCCGCTACACCATCATGGTGCTGTTTGCTGAACAGGTAGGACCACAGCCTACACTACAGTGCAAGGCTGTCTTACAGAGCTTTGTTGCATGTAAAGGGTCTTTCATAAGAATAAAATAAATCAAATATATTTTTTTAATTGTCCTTTTCAGGAAATCTCTACCAGTCCATTCAAAGTCAAAGTAGATCCCTCTCATGATGCCGGCAAAGTAAGAGCGGAGGGTCCTGGATTGAATAAGACAGGTCAGATACAGACAGTAGTAAAGACATGTTGAATTACAAGTGATCAGCTCTTATCAACTTGTACCACTGACAATAGTATGTGCTTTTCAGGAGTAGAAGTAGGCACTCCAACCCACTTCACCATCTACACCAAGGGAGCAGGCAAAGTTAAGCCTGAGGTGCATTTTGCAGCATCAGGCCTGGGAGAGGCTGTTCGTGACTTTGAAATCATTGATAATCACGACTACTCCTACACTGTCAAGTATACTGCTCTTCAACAGGTACAAAAAGCCTCTGCTTCGAGTCCATTAACAAAAGGCCAGGCTGCAAGAAAGTTTTCCCATTGTTTGTCTTTCTTTCTCTCTATTTAGGGGAACATGGTGATTTCAGTTCTGCATGGAGGAGATCCCATTCCCAAGAGCCCCTTCAACATCACAGTGGCACCACAATTGGATTTGACAAAGGTGAAAGTGGAGGGTTTAGATACCAGTAAGTATAAAATTCCATTCAATACAATTAATTTTACCTTTACCCGTTGAATGAAGAAACACATAGTTTACATTAAGATTTATGTGTGTGACAGAAGTGGAGGTCGGAAAGGATCAGGAGTTCACAGTAAACACAAAGGGCGCTGGTGGGCAGGGCAATGTAGGTGTGAAGATGACTTCACCCTCTGGCCGACCAATTCCATGCAAGCTGGAGTCCGATAAAGCCAAAGGCACTCACAGTGTGAAGTATATTCCCCCAGAAGAGGGGCAGTACAAGGTCGATGTCAGCTATGATGGCAACCCGGTGATGGGAAGTCCCTTTGGGGTTGAAGCTGTGATGCCTGCTGATCCTTCAAAGGTAAAAGTTCATGGAAGTTGTCACTTTTTCTAACACAAACCCCCTTTGTATTTAGATGTTTTGTCTGTTCTTAAAGATGAAATATTAATGGTACTTATGACTTGACTTTTTAATGTAGGTTCGTGCTTATGGCCCAGGCCTTAAGGGAGGCATTGTAGGTAAACCAGCTCCATTTACAATTGACACAAAAGGAGCTGGAGCTGGTGGGCTGGGTCTGACAGTGGAAGGTCCCTGTGAGGCCAAGATTGAATGCCAGGACAATGGTGACGGCACATGCTCAGTGTCCTATCTGCCGACCGAGCCTGGCGAGTACGCTATCAACATCCTGTTTGGAGAGCAGCACATCCCTGGGTCTCCATTCAAAGCTGCAATCCGCCCAGCCTTTGACCCCAGCAAAGTGACGGCCAGTGGCCCCGGTTTGGAGCGGGCAAAAGCTGGCGAACCTGCAACTTTCACTGTCGACTGCACACGAGCAGGCGAGGGCGAGCTCACCATAGAGATAGTCTCTGAGTCTGGGGCTAAAGCTGAAGTGCACATTCAGAAAACAGCAGAAGGCACTTTCTCTGTCACATACATCCCACCGTTCCATGGCACACACACCATTACCATCAAGTACGGCGGCCATGTCATCCCTCAGTTTCCCAAGATCCTGCAGGTTGAGCCCTCAGTGGATACCACGGGAGTTCACGTCTATGGCCCAGGAGTGGAGCCCAGAGGTAAAACACCAAAGAAGAACTATTATGAGATTATAAATGAAACTTTACTATGCACTTATGCCAAAACCACCAAATATTGCCTATTTAAATGTGCTTGTGAGTGCTGTGTTTGAATCCGTTTTTTTAAGTCCACTTCAAATAACCTGAAGGACCTGTTCTCTTCAAGGGGTCCTTAGAGAAGTCACAACCCACTTCATTGTTGATGCCCGCGCACTCAACAAGCTTGGAGGAAATCATGTGAAAGTACATATTATGAATCCTTCTGGCTCCAACACAGACACTTACATTACTGATAAAGGAGACGGCACCTACAGAGTGGAGTACACAGCATTTGAAGACGGTAGGATGATGGAATCCAAATATGTGTGTCTTAAGTAAAAAGCTCAAATAGCATGGAGATATCTCACAATCTTTATTAAGATTAAGACATAGAAAACAAAGTCTGTATTGTCGTCTGAATCAGAGCATATAGACAGAGCAATGGCTAACAGGTGTTTGAGTTGTGCTCCATCTGGGACTAAAGCAGGCGAGTGGGAAAAGAAAAAGTGAGAGAGAGAGGGGTATAAATACAGAATGATGCAGTGGAGCAATGATGTGAGGGCCAGAGAGCAGGGGAGGCAGAGAAGACAGACTCTGTTTTATAAATAGTGTGTGCTGGAACCCAGCTCTTAAACAGTCAGGTATGTGTGCAAAAGGCTGCCTGCACACAGCAATTCACTGCCACAAAGACACTGGTTATTAATAGAGACCTATAACACAAAGAAAAGAGATCACAGAGCACTTCTCTCCTAGCAGACATGCTCTAATACAAAACCAGTCAGGGTATGAATCTGCCATAAAGGCCTACAGAGAGGGCTTTGTCAAAAACTTGTTGTAACAGGATAATGAACAGGGAACTGCCTGGGTTAAACAAAATGCTTTCACTGTAGATGATGTATTTTATTCACAGATGTTTATCTTCATTTAAAGGAATCCTTTCTGGTCTGCAATTCTGAGCAAGTACAGAGTATGAAGTAAAAACTTGTTTGTTTCCAGGAATGCATCTCATTGAGGTGTTGTATGATGACGCACCAGTGCCCAAGAGTCCTTTCAGAGTTTTAGTGGTGGAGGGATGTGATCCTACTCGAGTACGTGCCTATGGACCAGGTCTGGAGGGAGGGGTAACCAACAAGCCCAACTGCTTCACTGTGGAGACAAGGTACCAGTTGAACAGTGAAACAACTAAATAAATAGATTTTTATGTCTTTTCTAATTAACAATTAAATTGTGAACTTGATGTTTATAGAGGTGCTGGTACAGGTGGCCTGGGTCTGACTATTGAGGGAGCCTCAGAGGCAAAGATATCCTGTAAAGACAACAAAGATGGAAGCTGCAGTGTGGAGTATGTCCCGTTTACTCCTGGGGACTACGATGTGAACATTAACTATGGAGGTCACCCAATTCCTGGCAGCCCGTTCCGTGTCCCAGTGAAAGACCCCGTGGATCCAAGCAAAGTCAAATGCTCAGGTCCTGGACTGGGCACTGGAGTGAGAGCTCATGTTCCTCAAACCTTCACAGTAGACTGTACCCAGGCTGGACAGGCCCCACTGGATGTCAAACTGTATGGGCCAACAGGTAAATACATGTTCTAGATCTGTTAAGAACCATCAGCAAGAAGTTGGTCAGTCATTTATTATTATATTCCTAGGTTCTGTGGAGCCTGTTGGTGTAAAGAATAACAGTGATGGGACATACACTGTCCATTACACACCAGCCCAAGACGGCCCATACACTGTAGCAGTGAAATATGCAGATCAGGATGTCCCGCACAGGTACAATGTAACCAGCCAATGTGTGCAATTTAGTCTTACTTCTAGTTCTGCTCTGTCTGGCAGATTTTTCAGTAAAGAAAGTTTAGCTCAGCAGTATTTCAGTTTGCATGTCTGTCTTTTGAAGGCCTAGGTTTAGGAATGTAACTACATTTTGCCCTTCATCCTTAGTCCATTCAAGGTGATGTCTCAGCCTGGGCATGATGCCAGTAAGGTACGTGCCAGTGGTCCCGGTCTAGACACTAAAGGTGTGTCTGCAAGCCTGCCTGTTGAGTTCACCATTGACGCCCGCGATGCCGGGGAGGGGCTGCTTACTGTGCAGATTCTGGTGAGAGCAACACTCCACAGCTGCTCTGGGCTTATCTGAGCTATTCTGTAAGTCAGCAGCTTTTAAAACACACCATTCTTCATTGGCAGGATCCAGAAGGAAAGCCAAAAAATGCAACCATCCAGGACAACAGGGATGGCACCTACACAGTGTCTTATGTACCTGACTCTACAGGCCCCTACACGATCACCATTAAATATGGAGGAGATGAGATCCCCTACTCTCCTTATCGCATCCAGTCTCTACCCACTGGGGATGCTAGCAAGTGTCGGCTCACTGGTGAGAAAGCATGAGGAGGCATAATGATCATAATAAATAAAATTATATATTCCACTAAAGAATCTCGATATCAATATTTAAAATCTCTTTTTTTATCTCCCTCTCTTTAGTTTCCATCGGAGGGCATGGCATGTGTAAGTTTTTTGTCCAAATGAAAATATATATGTATTTATGAAGCCATTTTTCATCTAACTTTTATTGCTTCCAACAGCGAGTCTTCAGAGGTTGCAGACCTCCGAGGATACCGTAATCACTGTTGATGCAAAGGCTGCTGGGAAAGGCAAGGTGACCTGTAAGGTGCTGACCCCACAGGGGATGGAGCTGGACATGGATGTTGTGGAGAATCATGATGGCACCTTTGACATTTACTATACTGCCCCTGAACCTGGGAAATATGTTATTACCATCCGCTTTGGGGGGCAGAACATCCCCAAGAGCCCCTTCCATGTGGTTGTGAGTAAACTATTAAACAGTTGCCACTGTTTTTTACTACAGCAGGTGTGTAACTCCTTCTGACATTCAGTTAAATGCAAACTGCATTTCTTGTTTTCAGGCCACAAATGAGCCTGTCGCTCCCTGCGATACTGTGGACCCTCTTTTCCGTCCTGTTAATTTTCTTGTACCCTTCACGCCACAGCAAGGAGAACTCACAGGTTTGTTTGCTCACACATAGAGACTCAAACTGTGCAGGCAGACGCCCACAACACATTTTTATTTAGGTCGCTGACCAAACCATTGTCAATTGCAGGTGAGGTGCGCATGCCTTCAGGCAAAACTGCCCGCCCGCACATCACTGACAATAAGGATGGCACTATTACCATCAAATACCAGCCCATAGAGAGAGGCCTGCATGTGATGGACATCAAATATGATGGCAACCACATTCCAGGTTAGTAACATAGGACAGTGTAGGAAACCTCAAAATAAATATATTTGAATGTCTTTATATAATGTTTGTAATATGAATGTTAATGTAATAAAACTTTTCATTGTAACATTGTAGGAAGCCCTTTGCAGTTCTATGTGGATGCTGTAAACAGTGGAGTGGTCACTGCTTACGGCCCTGGTCTGAGTTATGGTATGGTTAACAAAGCTGCTACATTTACTGTGGTCACCAAAAATGCAGGCGAAGGTAAATCTTAAACCTTTATATCCCACAGTAATATTTGCTACTTTAAAGTGTAAACTGACCCTAACGTGCACTTTTCTTTTTCCTTAGGTGGTTTGTCTCTGGCAGTGGAAGGTCCTTCTAAGGCAGAAATTACCTGTAAGGACAACAAAGATGGCACCTGCACTGTGTCCTACCTGCCCACTGCCCCCGGAGACTACAACATCATTGTTAAGTTTGACAACAAGCACATTTCTGGCAGTCCCTTCACTGCTAAGATAACTGGTGAGAAATCTATTTACCATATAGATTGGTTCAGGAAGCTTTATCCTTATACTTTGTGTTATTTACAGTTGATGTGAACACTCAAAATATTGCATTTTCTGTCAAGGGGACGACTCCATTACCAGGACGTCCCAGCTGAATGTCGGCACAGCGGCTGACGTGTCACTGAAGATTGCTGAGACTGATATCAGCTCTCTGACTGCTAGTATCAGAGCACCATCAGGAAATGAGGAGCCCTGTCTACTCAAAAGGCTGCCCAACAGACATCTGGGTAAGAAACATCACATATAGTCAAACTTTTTGAAGTAGGACACAGATAACACACACATCTAATGCATTAAATATTAAACATTTAAATATTTTAAAAATATCTTCACTGCTAACCTCCTTTTTAGGTATCTCTTTCACACCGAAGGAGGTAGGGGAACATGAAGTGAGTGTGAGGAAAAATGGCATGCATGTGGCCAACAGTCCTTTCAAGATCATGGTTGGTCAGTCAGAGATTGGGGAGGCCAGCAGAGTCAAGGCTTTCGGTAAAGGCCTGGTGGAGGCACACACTTTCGAAATGGCTGAGTTCTTTGTGGATACAAGAAATGCAGGTAAGCTTGGTTTTACTGTACTGTATGTTAAGAACTGAAAAAACAAAACAATAAACACATTTTCTTTTTTCTGTTTGTTTTTCTTTAGGTTATGGTGGTCTCGCATTGTCAGTTGAGGGTCCGAGCAAAGTGGATATTAACTGTGAAGATGTAGAGGATGGGACGTGTAGAGTTACGTACTGTCCAACCGAACCTGGAAATTACACTGTCAACATTAAGTTTGCAGAAAAGCATATCCCAGGTTTGAAATAATTTTTATGGAAATGTTTTGCAAATGTCCTTGTCCTTTGACTACCTTTGTTTGATTTACGGTAATTGCTTTATTTGAATGTAGGCAGTCCATTCACAGTGAAGGTGACCGGAGAAGGAAGAATCAAAGAGAGTATTACAAGAAAGAGGCAAGCGTCTTCCATCGCATCAGTGGGCAGCACATGTGGCCTTAACCTGAAAATTCCAGGTTAGTTCAAAAAAACCCCCCCAAAAAACAGCCCCACATTTATTCATAAATTTTAATAAAAAAATCTGTTCTGAATTTATAACTTTATAAATGAATTCTGTTTCTGGTTGGAAGGAAACTGGTTCCAGATGGTGTCAGCTCAGGAAAGACTGACGAGGACATTCACACGAAGCAGCCACACTTACACTCGCACCGAGCGCACAGAGATCAGCAAAAGCCGAGGAGGGGAGACCAAGAGGGAGGTCCGAGTGGAGGAGAGCACTCAGGTTGGCGGAGGGGGCAGCCCCTTCAGAGATGTCTTTGGGGATTTTCTGGGTAGAGAAAGCCTTAGCAGCTTCGCAGGAATCACTGCCAGACCAGAAGGTAAGAGCCCAAAATTATGAGTACTTACTAGGCATGTCAAAATTATTGCAATGTTGTAAAATTGAAATAATTTCAGAATAGATCATTTTAGATACTGGGAATAAAAGTAACACAAATGTCATGGTTCATTGCCTTTCCCATGTTACTTTTACTTGTAATGACGCTAACTCATCTTGCAGTCTGTGCTGTAATGGCTCCTGAGTGGTTTGAAGCCATAGTACAACGAGAGAATGATAACATTTAAGAAGCTTTAACAAGAAACACTCAAATGTCTAACACACTCTCCTTGTGTCTCTCCAGTTGAAAGTGGCTCTCAGGCGATGACTGCTCAGGTGACCAGTCCAGGTGGCAAAACAGTGGACGCAGACTTAGTGGATGGCGGGAACAGCACCTATAGTGTGCGTTTCATCCCCCAAGAAATGGGCCCACACACTGTTAACGTCAAATACAGGGGCCAGCATGTGCCTGGGAGCCCCTTCCAGTTCACTGTGGGGCCCATGGGAGAAGGAGGAGCGCATAAGGTCAGAGCAGGAGGACCTGGTCTGGAGAGAGGTGTAGCTGGAGCGCCTTGTAAGTTTGTTGAATAAGAGAACATCTTTGTATGTCGGAATTTTAAAGATGGCTTCTTATTGAATTATTTTTTTCATATTAGCTGAATTTAGTATTTGGACCAGAGAAGCAGGCGCTGGTGGTCTGTCTATTGCTGTAGAAGGGCCCAGTAAAGCTGAAATCTCCTTTGAGGACAGAAAAGATGGTTCTTGTGGAGTGTCTTACATAGTGAAGGAACCAGGTAGAACTTTATCAAATTTTACAATGTGACAATGTTTAAATTTGACTTTATCAGTGCTATGTACTTACCCCAGTCTATCTGTTGTTAAACTAAATAACTTTTGCTTTATTCCAGGCGACTATGAAGTGTCAATCAAGTTTAACAACGAGCAGATCCCTGACAGTCCATTCATTGTTCCGATCGCTACACTGTCAGATGAGGCCCGCAGGCTCACTGTCACAAGCCTTCAGGTAATAACTGGCCTAAATCCATATGTAAACAGAGAGGTCACAAACTTTAATGAATGTGAACTTGTTATTTGTAGTCTAAAAGCACTTTGCCCTTGACATGTGATTGAATAGCAGTATTAGAGCTTTGTCCAATAGCTGTAATACTGTGCTGCTGGCCAGTGATGAAGGCCTGGATTAAGTGTCCCTTGTTAATACGGGCTAACAGAAGCTGTGCTATGTGTGGGCACAATGTGTGATAGTTTCTGTCTCAGTGGAAGAAAGACAGCAGTGAGCCAGGAGAAGATAAAAAGTGTTGTTAAGACTTTATTCATGAAAATATTTTAAATGCGCCAGTGACAGCTCACTATATTGCTTTCCTCACTTTAGAATTGCTTGTTTTATTTGCTCCTACTGTTGCCATTACATCGGTCAGCAATTGTGAAAACATGTATTTTTAGTCATCTGAACTGCCACTTCAAAGTGTTTTTCTCGCACTACATGCCAGGTGAAGTGTGATATCAGACCAATGTTCAAATGTCACAATACCTCTTATGGCTCACAGGGACAAAAACACTAAACGCCTCGCTGTGAACTTTGACCTTTTCTGCCTCTCGCACCCAAATTCTCAATCTATTCTTGTTCAGGCATGATGATGAGTCACTCAGCGGTGTCCCTAAGGTTTCAGGCACACACAACCCCATCAACATATTTTGATCATATTGTCCCTCTTTTCCAGGAGAAGGACTTGAAGGTGAACCAGGAGGCCACTTTTATTGTGCAGCGAAATGGGGCTCGGGGTGTAGTAGACGCTAAAGTACACACCCCCTCCGGCTCTTCTGAGGAGTGCTATGTGTCTGACCTTGACAGCGGTATGCACCAACTTCAATTTTTATGATAAAAGTAGAAATAATTATTCTTGTTATAATGGGGTGGTCATCTTTAGGCTAAGCACCAATTATTCATTTGTGTCTCCAGACAAAAGTGCCATTCGTTTTATTCCACGGGAAAATGGTGTTCATGCTATTGATGTAAAGTTCAATGGATGCCACATTCCTGGAAGCCCCTTTAATGTGCGGGTTGGAGACCTAGGACTCATTGGAGATCCAGGCATGGTCACTGCACACGGACCAGGACTGCAAGGAGGAACCACAGGTACCACAATCATATAATATTTACTCCTCGTTTTCTACTATTTCCATTATTTCTGCTATTGTTTTTAACCTTGTCAAAACCTTTCACCAGGTGTACCTTTAGAGTTTGTGGTCAACATTTGTAATGCTGGGTCAGGAACTCTTTCTGTCAACATTGATGGGCCCTCTAAGGTCAAAATGGACTGTCGCGAGTGTCCTGAGGGCTACAAGATCACATACACCCCAATGGCCCCTGGCAACTATCTGATCACTATCAAATACGGCGGACCACAGCACATCGTTGGCAGTCCATTCAAAGCTAAAATCACAGGTTTGTTTCACAGTCATTCTCCCATCTGATCTGTGGATTTAGATGACAAGTCTCTATTATGAAACAAATGTCTCTTTGAAAAATGTGTGGATGTCAGATAAATGTTATGCAATCAAACTGCTCAGTGTGTGTCTTACATAAAAGCTTACTTTACAAGCTCAGGAGATTGAAATATTCCTGTCACTGCCTGGCATATACTATCTAAAAAGAACCATATTAAAATCACAGCTCCCAATGAGCTCCTAAAATATACTTATTTAAGTAATACTTCATGTCAGGAAACTCTCACTTAAACAGCATTTTTGCTTTTCATATCAAAACTGGGAAAGACCTTAAATGACATTAGATGACTTGTTTCCCTTTGTTTTTCTGCAGGAGTCAGACTGTCAGGGGGTCACAGTCTCCATGAAACTTCCTCTGTCTTAGTGGAAACTGTCACTAAAACTTCCAAAGTGGGTGGGACCTACAGTTCCTCATCTTCTTCCACATCCGCCAAATTGGCCTCTGATGCCAGCAAAGTGCTCTGTCGTGGAACAGGTCTGTCCAAGGCTGTTGTGGGACAGAAAAACAATTTTACAGTTGACTGCAGCAAAGCAGGTGAGATGGCAGCTGACACACTCAGCTTGGTTGCTAATGATCATTTTCTAGCACTGTTTGGTTTATTACTTTAAACCTGTATCTCACAAGTCGTGCTGTTTTGCAGCTACATGCTCCTTATATTATTCAGCACCTAATGATGAGCTTTGTACGGTTTAGTCTTGTAGAGGTTTATAATAGCTTTTATGATACAGGATATTTGTTTTTAATGTGATTTTAGGTAAAACAACTGGCTGCTGAAAGTGAAATTTATTAGTGCAGCAAAGTACTAGTGCAGTAATTACTTCAACAAGCTGAAAGACTTTAAAATGCTCTTGAGCTGAGGTGAATTTTAAAATTAAATAAGGATTCTCTGTAGGTTTGTCATTATCTGCAGTAATTGAATCCATTATTAACATGGAAGTATTGATTATTTCAGCTTTAAAACTTGCTTTTTAAAGACCCTTGTGCACCTTATTGATCAGATATTCCTCTTTCTGCTCCCCCTCTCAGGTACAAACATGCTGATGGTGGGGGTGCACGGTCCCCAAGCCCCCTGTGAGGAGGTGTATGTAAAGCACATGGGCAACAAGCTCTATAATGTCACATACACTGTCAAGGACAAGGGCAGCTACACCGTTATCGTCAAATGGGGTGATGACAACGTCCCTGGGAGCCCGTACAAAGTGGCTGTACCTTAAAATAAACCACACCAATTAGACCCCCACCAGCCACTGACCACCTCTCCACTCCTTTAGTCCTTTTGCACGCATCAATCAAATGTACCAGTCGTCAATCACCATCAGTGGTGTGTCCTTCCTCCTGCTGCTCCAAACAAATTATACTCAAAATGCACTAAAAACATAAGCTAACAAATTTTCTCGATGACAAAAGGATAGGTGCCAAGGTTTTGTATTAACACTAGCACAAACTTTTTTTTTTAGATATGGAACCACCTTCAGAGTGAAAACAATGATGTGTGTTTTGAGTGATTTTTGCTCTGTTCATAAAATTCCCCTTTTTAATTCTGTTTAATGCTATTATTTGTGAATGTTCAGATATGTGTGAGTAATCTGCTGTATTCTAGTGGGATACAGTATGCTTTTGTATGGTTTAAGAAAGTGACTTTTTGTTATATTAACCTATTTTTGTTAAGTATTTGCATACCTAATAAAGATTGAATTGCTGCCAAAAGCAACCAGTGCATACTTTTTCTGACCACTTGTAGTTGCTCTCCTTAGAAGAATACCAGATTAGCAGATTAAGTCATTCTTTTAGCTACTACTTGCTGAACAAACTGTGTGACTCTCGGGCACCTCTCTATTTACCTCTAACATTTATTTAACATCACCTTTGGGAGTCTGGGACACCCTGTATTTGTCCAGATGCAATCACAAGATGGCAGCATAGTCAAGCTCTCATTGAGATCTACATCTCAAGCAAATGATGAAAACCTCAGTCCTCTGAAGATTAACTACATTGCCTTCAACACAAGGGAGCCTGTGGAGCATGAACCAGAGGCATCGGCTTTAACTGTGTGTGTAATTAATCCTGTTGGATCAGAGACGGAGCACAAGTGGTTGTTGCTGTGGCGTTGTGGGGAAGCCCGAGTGAAGCCAGAGAGGAGAGCGGTACACAGTTTGGCTGGGTCCCATGTGTGCTGTGTTTCACTGACTGAGGGCCTCTATGTCACAGTGAGTCAACCACACCAGCCTCCACGCTGACACACACCACCAACACCAGTAGCATTCCTCACAGAGAGAGGAGCCTATAATTAGGTGCTAATTTTCTCCTCTGTGACGAGCTGCTGGGGGCCATGGCAAGGCAAGACAGAGCGAGCAAGTGGGTTTGATGAGCAGTGGCGTGAAGTCGACTCGTTTGGACCATCTGGTCAAGTGGCTGGCGCTGCCTGCTCCTGCGGACCAGTGCTGACGTTGGGACCGTTTGGGACCAGGGCAGGGCCCACCCACGTCAGTCTGTCCACCTAGTCCTGCTCCTTCGGACTGGGACTGGAGCGTCTGTCCACCACAACATGTTTACCTCCATTGGCTGCCAAGTGAATCTCAAACGTGAGGAAGACACAGTGCTTAGCTTTGCAGACAGCAGCATTGTGGAGGAGAGAGTGAGACATTAGAGAGGGCACAGCGAGTGTGGGAGTAAAGAGGGAGAAAGATTAGAGAAAGAGAATGGATTTAAAAAAATCCAGATGGAAGAACAGGAGACAGTCTAGGCACAAAAAACAAAAAATAGTGAATAGGGATTGTCAAACTAAATTTTACCGCTGGCTACACAAATGAGAATGATATCAAGGGTCAAGGATGTTACTAATTAACAAGCTTTCATCAAAGGAAAAATGAAATATGTCAACAATGTATTTCAGTTGCATAGTTGCATAGTAATGGCTTATAACAATTTTACAAGCAGTCTACATTTGAGGCAACCAGTTAATATACCTTTGTGTGAATAAATCTGTCAAATTTTGTCCTTATTTATGATAATAAACACAATTAGGACCAGATAAACATTTGCTTAGGGCTAAATTTGGTGCCAGGGCCTGGTGTTTGATATGTCTATTTTAAATGTTATTAGCACATGTGGCATATGACTGCACTAAACTCGCTGACTCATGGCTGCAGTGTATAGTTTAACCTTCAAAGCAATCATACATATTAGAGATATGAATAATGAGTATTTAATTCTCTTCGGGGGATCAATTGGAGGGGAGGGGGCAGTTACCAGGGAGATGCTTCAGTCTTTTACATCTCTCTCATCCATATCCCCACACACCCTCTTTTTTGGCACTCGGACACTTGGAAAAATATCTGGACTATGTTAACAGACAAACTGTGTAAAGGTATACCCCCAAAAGCTTTTGAAGTTGGTGCTCTCAGAGCAAAATCTCATTCCGTGGCTTGCCCCTATCATGCTGACTCCTGCTCTCTACACTCCCCCTTCTCCCCCGCCTTCCCCCCAATTTAATTTTTGGTCCCTCTCTATAAATTCCAATCAATCTAAGCCTCTGTGGATCCAGTGGTTTATTTTGTGTCTCACTTCTTTTGTCGCCACAAGCCTTTTTCCCCTCACGCTTCCGGCCTCCACCTTTGACCTATAGTTATCAATCTCTTCAACTCCCTACAGATTCTCTCACAGATATTGGTATCTCCCAAAGCGGGAAAAGAAAGAATTGTCTATGGTTGAGCAAACAGACAAACGAAGTGGTAAATGAGTGTTTGGCTGCTTTTCCAGATTAATAAATAGACATACAGATATGGAAGGAATTGGTGCAAAAATTCAGACATTCAGTTTCCATTCAGACCTCTTGGTCTCCGTATTTAATTTATTCATGCATAGTTGACATTCTGCATAATCAACCAAATACTGTACAATGTGGCTTTTACTGTGTCTATGTTGAAGACTAAATTGGAGGTGTTTAAATTTTATGAGAAGATGAATCTTATGATGGCAGGCTCATTCATGTCTGAGAGCTAATCTCCACATTTTGAAATGGACAGATCCACTCGGGAGCAGTGAAAGGTATGCAGTACTGTGGATGAATCAAGACCATGTAGTGTTTTATTCATATAGAAAGGAGATAAAATATTCATATCAGAGTGTTGTTGCTGGTCTCTCTTCAGTGTCACTGGCTCTCATGTACACAAGCCCTGATTAAGAATCAGTCGGACAGCGGCCGCAAATTAGTTCCCATTGCGAGGCAGTGAAAACAACAATGCAAATGGGTGGAAGGTGTTCCCACTGGGCGTCAGCAGATTGTGTTCATGCAGCATGCAAATGCTTGAGGCATAAAGCCGGTCCAACCTACCTCAACCCAGCACAGGCAGGCTGAACACGCCACACTTACAGAGAGGGATGGATTTCTGTTGATGGAGGCTCCAGACGAGAGATGCATGCCAAAGACCACCCCAAGATAGCTTTTTCACAGAGGCGCCAAAGAGCAAGCTCACACAGTTTCTCCCATACGGCACACACACACAAACACAGGCAATGCTTGACCAGTCACTCATGGTAATGGGCACACGCCCAGACAGCATCACACATGAAAAGAAACAGCATGATGCGAAATGGTTTGGCTTCATGAGGTGAGCAAACAGCACCAGCCCTAGGCAGGAGAAAACAGGGAGAGAAGACTTCTTTTAGGAGAAAGGTGTGCTCAACAGGCACAACAGGGACATGTCAGGGACAAAGTCCCCATGTCTCTGCCTCTAATTGGAGCATATCCCTATGCCCTGTCCCCAGCACACTATGGTAGAAGGAAGACGCTGTGCTAATGGACAGCCCTCCTATGGAGAGCTTGTCCTTGATGTGCTGGGCTGACGGTGGCACATGCTGAGGGTAGACTGCAGATTAGAGGCAAATCACAAGATTTGTTTGTCCTCTCCAAGCGGGCGGGACATTCAAGGAGAGAGAGCAACCATGGCTGTGATGGAGTGGGTCGGACCAGTGCGACAGATGTGTGTTAGTGTGACTGATGTGTTCAGGGTGAGCTGGCTGCACTGGGTCACCGACACCTGGAGAACCCACATAAGCCCGTCCAAGAAACCCTGGGCATACTGATGCTGTGTTTGTTTCGATCAATGTCCAAATGGCAAGAAGCCCAGCCAACGGTAGCTTTGTGTGGCAACACCTTTGTGAAGATTTAAGAGAAGATAACGATGCTGTAATTACCTCTGTTGAATTGGAACTACACATGCTCAATGAGCTATAAACAAGGTTACCCAGGCCCCCCTTGGGGTAATTGTTTCAGGTGCCTCCAACAGCCTGGTCCTGTGATGGTAAAATTGGAAGGGGTTGTATCCAGTAATTTCTCAGCCCGCTGAAGCATGTCCTGTGTGTGCTAAAACTCAGACTGATTTGAAACAGTACCATAACTTTTTGTTCCCTCTTACTGTAAGAGCCAAATCTTTGGTCTCAATCATCTTTTAACCCAGCCATGATAGGGGCCTGTGGGTCATTGGGCACCACCTGCACTGCATTTTACATTTCATTGAGTATGCCAATTCCTATTACAGCATATTTCTTTGTGGAGGCCACAGTTGCTCTTGATTCAGTTGTATTAGAATATGTACACAGGTGGGTAAAAGAATATAGTGCACCACAGAAACAGCCTGCTTTAACAGAAATACATCCCTTTTCATGGTCCTAGCAGATGGGCCTCCTTTTATTATCATAATAGTATTCAACAAACTCACAGAAATGTATTAATTCATTACAGCATTGGGCCAAGACAAATACTGCTGTGGCCCGAGCTCTGAAAGGGTGAGATGTTCCTAAATATTAGAGCAGGCCCAGTGTTTACAGCTAAACAAGTACAGGGGTGCCTCAGGGGCTCGCCTGGTGAGGCGCGTGCCATATGCTTGGGAGACCTGGGTTCAATTCCTGCTTGGGTCAAAAATAATCTTTAAAAAAAATACAGATTTATATGCCCATCAGTCCGGCTTGACTGTAGAAAACTGTGGACAGTCAGGGTGTTCCTCTGATCTCACAGAATGTAACTGTTATTCACAGCCACAGCCACCCTGCTGCTGCGACCGCTGTCAGATTTCCAGTCTTTTTCTGCTTTTGTTCTTTATATCCAACGAACAAGCAAAGCTCACTTTAATGCATCTCTGAGTCACAGCTAGTTGCATCAAAGTTTGATTATAACATTCTGTTTTTTGAACACATAAACTGAACAGTGGACTGTCTGTACAAGACAAAGATGAGAAGAATCTCAATAAATGTGCTACAACAAGTTGAGATTAAAAAAATATAGTATATAGAAAAAGTTATTAAAAATATAATGTTAAATGCTGTGCTCAACACACAGATGGACAAACACACTCAACTACACACAAGGTGTTTATTTAAGGTTGCTTTAAAATGCTTGCATTGCAGGCACTCTGTCTTTTCAACACACTCACATTCATGATTAATATTGTGTTTCTTATATTATTTATAATCTAGATGTCTTTTTATTAACATGCATATTGCCTTGTCCTGTACGTTACTGTCACATTAGTGTCATGTAGGCCCATCACAGACTCTATGAATGCAATTATGTATCCGGTCTTGAGTGGAGGAAAATGGCTGCTCATAAGTACATCATGTCCACGAATGTCATTAACGGTTTAAACACATAGGACATCCCATTCCCATCATGTATGATATACATACGCTGACTGTATGAGTGAAGATAAAAAAATATGGATGGAAATATTTGCAAGGAAGGTCTGTTGAGAGGGATGTCATGACAAAAGTGACAGATGTGAATACATGTGATAATTTTTAGAGTAGACCATTAAAAATAAAGCAAGCTGTGCTTAAATTTTGATATCTCTGCACATTTATCAGTGATATTTATCAGACATTACTTGGTAAATCATCAAAAAACCATGTGAACTTTGGGTCTGTGTGGATCATTAGGAAAGGCCCTGATATGAATGTTCCTGGTGGCCTCAAAGTAAACTGATTGTTGCTCTCTTTCATCTGTAATTAAAAAAAATCAAAAATATTTGTAGCTAGTTTTGGACACATTTGTTTAAAGTATGAAATAGAGGCACTCAGGAGCTAACATTTTTCAAATTAGAAGAAAAACTAAAATGTTCATTGGCTGCTACAACAGAAAAGTCAAGGAAAGTCATTCATCAAAGATATGTCAAGATTTATTAACACAGAAAAAACTCAAACACACCTGTTTCTACATTGCACATTTTACTGAATACTGCTATAGAAAGCACTCACATCAGCCATCTGTGTAGTCTTTATCCGCTTTACTATATGTTTGAAAAGACCTTTTAGACAGTGTTGCCATAGAAGATTTTCTTGCTGTGTTTAAAATGCTGCCGATGGACCTCTGTGCTCGATATATTTGAAGCATAGAACAAATTCTTACAGAACCTTCACCCAACAGTTTTTTTAATCTCAACATTTTTCTGCTTTGTAAATATCAGATGAGTAGTGCACAAACATTGACAAAAAAGGAGCAGCTATAGCCAGTAGGCATACAGTTAAAACATTTACAGTCTACATAAAAGCCACATAATTCTCTTAGGAGTAGCTGTAAACCAAAACAATGTAAAGAGTCAATTGATTATTGAACTTAAACTCATTAGGGAAACAGAGCTAAGACACACAGTGAATCATAATGATGCTTTGTATCTGCTGTGTATGTAAAGGACTACAGCAGAAACCGTTTGATAAACTGTATCAACAATGTATGTTTGTTCACCTCTCTTATGGTTTTGTTGTGTCTGCCTTTTTTCTGTGAGCTGTTTAAGTATTGTCCAACACAACAGCAAAATTAAACACATACGTGTGCTAGTTAGGCAAGCATAGTGCTATATGCTATTAGTTGGAAATAACAGGATCTAGGATATGTTACCCTCTTCGTTCTTGCTGTTACAACTTTCCATGTAGGCTAAATATTGAAAGCTGCCTTAAGGCATGGGCTACGCTTTTGAGGCTAAACATAAAAAGAAGGTGTTTTTGTGCTGCGAGTGTCTGTTATGCTTTACATTTGGATTAAACGTTCTAATAAACATTGCCTAACTTTCCACTAACTGGCCCTTGTCCAGGGTGTACCTAAGGCCTAAAGTTGCTGGGATAGGCTCGAATAACCCGTGACCCATAACGGGACTAAGTGGAAGTGGACCATGAATGAATAAACTTGTGTTCATCAGTTAAGATGAGAAAGATTGTGATGAGTCTTTATTAGAAAAAAACAAACACAAATGGATACGTGTCCTCACTGTCTATCTCACATGGTAGTGCTGTAAGATAACTTTTTAAATCTGGATTCTGTTATGTGATTTCTAATTTCTGATCTGCTAATAAAGATTAAATAGAGTGAACAAATATAGTTCTATGACATAACATGACCAGAGGCCCCAAGCAGGAAGGGGAACTTCAAAAACTAAGATAATTATAATATCTTGTTTGATTTTATAATTTTTTCTGTTTAAACAATGACTTACAGTAATAAACCTTCATTTGAATAATCATTAATATGCATGGCTTCATGATTATTATGTATTGGGGTCCCTAGGTACTTTCTGACTAGGGCCCCCAGCATCACCAGAACTGCCTTTGAAAACAATTAAACCCAAAATACCTCAAAGGAACAGAGTTGATTTACAGAAGAAAGGGAGTGTCTTACAGTCATACTATTATTCCCAGGTTGGCTAAAATACTGAAAATCCTGCAGAAAAGTATGTGGTTAAGTTCAATGGGATTTTAAAGCTTGTGTAATGGGCATTATACTATGGATGAGAGTAGCAGCATGTTTCAGCTTGTAGGTGTGTGAAAAGACAGACTGAAAGCCTGGGAAACATGCAGTATGTGCTGATGTGTTTATGAAGTGTTTATGGATTTGTAACTCCAACAGGGAAAAAAATGGGATACAATTTCTGTCTGTTGTGATCCAGTCCCAGCTGTGTCTCATTAACTGCTGTCATTTTAATCCTCTTAGTCAAATCCCATAATTTTGTCCATCAACAAAAACATAAGCAACAGGGCATTGATTAAGCTCCCCAGTTTTTCTAACAGGGGAAAGTCTAGATAGAGTTCAGTCACAGTTGGCCACCCTGCTGTTATGTAAAACAATCCAGTGTCCTTCCCCTTAAATATTTACTTTTGACTACTTGGCTAAAGCTACTGTTAATCTTGTTTGGACTCCGCAGAATTCTAGGAGCTGAAAAGGATTTGTTGTTTGTAGCTTTATTCTCTGCTCATCTGTAGACACTCTGGGGGGAGCACAAGCAGTTCAACAATGTTACGTATCACTCTGGATTCCTGCAATCAAATTCTGGTTTGCCCATGTGAATTTATTTAAAAATGTATGACTGATTCAGCATGTGCTTCCTCATGGCCCGACAGTCCTCCCCCCTCCACGATGAAAGCTATTTTCTTCTCTTTCCCCACACTGACAGCTGGTGATCCTCACCAGCCACACTTCAGCTCAGACCGGCTCTATGTATAGACTCACCATCAAGAAAAAAGCCTATTTCAGTGACTCTTGCTGCTAACATTGGGCTTTGTTTTATTTCCAAAGCAATTGACTCTTTTTCTCCAAATTAGTCTAATAATGCTGCAATGCGCAATCTCTTCAGGGTACATAAAATTCAACTTCTTTCATGATGAGAAACTCGACATGATTGTCCAAATGTCAAGCTGTCCCCCGGGAGGCATTGTAATGTACACAGTGTTTGTGGTTTGTCTTAATTGTGACATTTATGAGATATGCAGGAGCAACATGTGTGCGCTCTTTCTCCTGTGCCAAAGCTACACACTGGATCCTTTTTTTCCATGAGAGTAAATCGTCCATTAATTGCAGGTACAACTGGTGAATCGATCTGTCAGGTAGTATTTTCCTGAGCTGCAAATTAGTTTCCTAGAAGCTGTTAGTAGACTAGCTTAAAAAGGGACTGCAGTATGCCTGAGCCTGGTGAATGGTACTACCACAATGTGTTGCCATAGCGCCCCCATAATGCCAATAAAGTTCAAATCACCACATAGCAATTACCATGTATCTTCATCGTAGCACTGCCCATAGTGACTGGCTCCACCAAGAGAGCTACGACAAGCTTCACTGCTTTATTCTGCTGTATGTCATCCTGGGCTGAAAAACAAGATTAAATTGGTTCTGCTCAACTATTTGCTGTCAGCTAAAAGTAGATGGTTCAGCCTGAGAGAAAAAGGTATCCTGTGAATCTGTGACCAAACACTCACTCAGACAGACAATAGAGGAGCGTTTGCAGATGTAGCTCGGCATGCACAGCTTACGCGCTCATACACAAATAAAGCGAAGGAATTCAAAGGCAGATGCAGAAATGCACTCACGGACCGGCACTAGCACACACACGTTCTACCACACAGTCAAACATTAGTGGCGTGTCAGAAGTCTGTCATTTCTCGTTTGGAGGATGTGAGGCGTAGGCCAGATTTGTGACCTTTGTTGTGACTGTGAGGCGCGTTTTTTTCCTTTTTTGAGAAGATGATTAATTTCTGTTATTTACATTATTGCCCTGAAGGCTCCTCAATAGGCCTCCCACATTTGTCATTTCCACTGCACTGTTTTTCAAATGGAAATAAAATAGAATGTACAGCCTCCTGGGTCTGCTGCTCCAAGTCTCTTTTAAGCTGAGATGGTGCTGAAAAAAACCCTGTATTTGCTCATAATAAAACAGCCAAGTCAACATGGTGCTGAGTCTTTTGACTCTAGTAAACAACAACATAATCTTTCTATTATGTGATGTTGCAGACCTCCTCTTGCTTAATTAGAGCTCTGATTGTATGGGCACAGTCCATAAAACAGCCATAACACTGGTCTTATCCAGCTGTGATATATGCAGTGGTTTTTTAACGTTGGTTAATAGCCCTCAGGAACCATGGCTTCCCCAGATGTCTATCTGTGTATCCTCACACACAGCAAGCACATTCTCATCTTGGCCCAACACCAAGTGAATTTATGTTAGCCCTGTTCTCACTTCCTCTTCCTGCTCTTCTCCAACGGCACAGGGATTATTCCTTTCACCTCCCGGGATGATGGCGATAGAGTGAAGAGGAAGTGAGAGAAAGAAAACAGAGAGTTAAATGGAAAAGTGAGAACGACTTGAAGGTGTCCTGAGAGCGGTATTGCTTTATGGAAAAAGCAGCAGCTAATCCTCTGAGTGTCTTTGCACTCACTGCATGCCTAATAAGAGCCTTCTTTGTAAGGTAAGTACAGACGCTTTTTAAGATGGGACTATCTCTTGCTCTGCTTTTCCCTTCCATCCATCTCTAAACAGCACTAACAATCTACTTTTCGAGCCAGGCTTCATGATGACAATCATTAGCTTCTTCTAATGCAATTAGACTTTTTATGCTGTTACACAAAACAAAGTAGGGACTGTTGAGTTGTACTGAAATGGTTTGATTGGGAGACAGCAGCCTCTGATGAGCCATAAGTGACTGATAGTCATTTATGCTAATCTTGCCAATAAATGCTACACACTACAGATGCATCGTTCCATGTTAAACAAACACTTTATTTCCCAATGAGAAGAGCTGGCATTTGTGTTCCCTGTGGATGTATTACTACAGCTGGCCCATAGCTATGATCATAACTTAACGTCCAGATAATGGCCCTGGCCCTTGAAGCTAGCTGACCTGTTCGGCCTGGGACTGTTTGACTGCTGTAATTACACATGTGAGCCATTTAAATGAGCATGATTATCCAGTAACAAGCTGAAAGAGTGAAAGGAGGTCATTAGAGATGTGCCTGCTGATTCATCTTCCACAGGGAAAACTACAGGTGAATGTTTGTGTTGCCTCTGCTGTAGCAGTTTTCTCTAACAGTCTTTAGACCTTTGGTGTGTCTTTAATGAGAATCTTAAAACTGCAATAAAATGTGCTTTCCTCCACTTTTTTGGACACAGCAGATTGAAATACATTTTTGTGTGTACCGTGTGTGCTCAGGTGGATCAGAAAGTCGAAATCTATTAAATATAGTGTTGCAGTTTGGGTCACTCACCTTTTGTTTATTTCAGTCTCTTGTTTAATTTAACCACTTGCTTGTGTTGTCAACGTAAGCCCTGAGCTATGCTCAAAGCTGCTGCATTGGCCTCTGGCGTTCTTAGCGCCGCTCATAAAACAACACATGGCCTGGCATAACGAAATATTCCTGTGGCATGTTTATATATAAAGAAGGGTTTATAATTATTTTAGTAGCAAAACAATACACAACACTGCAGGTTCATTTTAAAGCTTGCATGTGCTGTTTTTCACAATAATTGCTGACAAGCAGCTTGAGGCACTTAACTGGGTAAAGTGCATCCACTCCTGAAAGTGATTTTTGCTAAATTTAAATAATTTACAATGATAAAAAAAAATTCTTGTTAAAACCGTACCTTTGTTCAGTTCACGCAGTGGAGGAGGAATATTTAAATATGTCTTAAAACATACATTAAAGCTTTAACAGATTAACTTTTAACACTATTCCACTGAACATTAGAGAAAGTATTGAGAGTCACACAAAAAGAAAACGATGTGTTCTGAAATGATAGAGGCCGTTGATGCAACTACTACTTTTAGCTGAACAATAGGTTACTGCCGGTTTGTTACTCTATAATAAAGCCTACAGACACATTCCTCTTCACTGACTACAACAGCGACTGGAAAATACTACAGATAACACAAAGTTCACTAAAATGTCCTGAGCTGTTTTTTGTTTGTTTGTTTTTTGTGAAACACATGTTGATTGTTTATCTAGGCTCTCTGCTCCGTCAGTCAGTATTATAAGGATTTGTGCCATGGTTCAATTTTTGACAGGGCCCCTAGATATCTAGTAAAGAAAATTCTATCTATCTATCTATCTATCTATCTATCTATCTATCTATCTATCTATCTATCTATCTATCTATCTATCTATCTATCTATCTATCTATCTATCTATCTATCTATCTATCTATCTATCTATCTATCTATCTATCTATCTATCTATCTATCTATCTATCTATCTATCTATCTATCTATCTATCTATCTATCTATCTATCTATCTATCTATGTATGCGAAATCTGAATTATATACCAATTTCTACAAAACCTTTCAGATAAATCATAAAAACAGCAAGAAACACATCAACATTCAAAGTATCATGTTTAAAGCACTGCAGACTGAGTTCAAAGTGAACTCTTGATGTGTATGAAATGGCTGCTTTGGGCAACAGATTCACTTTCAAGTTGAAGAGCTTGACCTTGAAGCAATTTGTGCAAAAATGCTCCAGGGAGTCACATGTAATTTAATAAAGGCTCCATTTCTAAGACAAAGTTGCAGTGCACACTCCACAGCAATGGCACAGGACTGTAACCTAAGATACCTTGGGACTTGATTCTGAACTGTTACAACAACAATGGCTAAATGTAAGAATGCCAACCCAGGTCCTTGGTGCTTGCCAGCTGGTAAAAGCCGAACTCTGTTTACTCTGGCTTTTGAACAAGCTTTATCCACCTGTTGAGTGTGCAGTTCACTGGCACACTGAGCTACAGAAGACCGAAATCCCAAAGTACGCCTTTACTGACAACATATTATGGGAAACTGAACTGGTTGTTTTGTGGTAAGAAATCAAACACGATCAAACAATGTCTTAAGAAGAACAAGACTTCAAATTAGACTCAGTGGCTTTAGTATTGGTCAGTACTACAGCAGGACACATTGTCAAATGACCATCAGCCGCGATAATTATTTCAGAAATGATTCTTAACTTAAATTAAAAAAGTTGATACAGAATCCAGAAGCCATTGCCAATAATAATATATTAACAATGTGTATATCTGCTTTGAAATTTTGAAAATTTTGAAATCCATCTTGGGTGTGGGGTGCTCATTACAACTATGTAGCCAAGGAATTATCGGAACAAGGCCCTTTGCCGGCTGTCTGTCATTACATCGCTGTCAGATGTGCTTGGCTAGTGGGGCTGTTAAAGGGAGCATGGGGACTTATCTGCTCAGCTGTAAAATGATTTTCTGTCTCCTTTAGAGATACTGTGAGTGTGTGTGGGGGTATCAGTGATCTGAGAGTAATTAAGATATGGGCTCACATCACACAAGGGCTTTGCACGTGGGAGATGAGCAGATAAAATTGAATGTGAAATAGTTGCGTTTAAAGGGGGGGGACTTTGATTAATTACAAAACTCTCAAAGGATGGTCCACCCCCTTTTAATTTGAACTGCCATCCAATAGCAGCTGTTCTGAAGCTGATGACCTCAACACCTCCTCTTTATCTTTAATAGGCAGGTTATCTCGTTATTCATTGCCTCTCAGCCATTCGTTTGCTGTATTGCTCATTCTCCAACTCTCACACATCATTATCTTTATATCAAGCTGTTCACTGTAAAGATTTTCTTTAAAGGTGAAGGCAATCTTTATTTCAATGGAAATTCAATTGAGTTTATGACATATAACCTAAGTATACAGGTCTTTTCACTCTCACCAGCTACACTCTGACTGCTAACAACAGTGATTATAATCACAAAAAATAGCTGCTCATGTCCTTAAATAATTTACTTCCCAGCTGGGAGAGTCTTGCATAATTTCTTTATAATCTCTGTTGGTAAATAAGAAATAATGAACCGTGCAAAAGGAAGCAGCTCACTTACACAATGAATACGCATTGATCTTGTGCATCAGTTCTTTGCACAATTTATTGCCAGGATAAAGCAGAACAGATTTTTACAAAAGTAGCTCAAAGGAGCATCAGATTAAAGTGTGGATGTTTATCACACTTTATACTGATATGATGTATTTTGAGAAAGCCAGTTTTTATTTAGTCTTCCTCCAAGCTGCGATGCATATGATTGATAAAAGTTTCAAAGGCAGTAAATTGATTTACCTCGTCCCAGCAGGGTTAAAGTGCCACAGTTATAAACCCCTCTAAAGTGTGCTATGTGATCCCTAACCCTTGTCTTTGGACCACTGGACTATGACATTGTAAAGTTTTCTGAGTACTTTAACAGCTATCTGAAGATTTCTTCAAATGGGACTAATGCACGGATGCAGAAAAGAAAGAAAGTGGACAGAGAAGCTGAAGAGAAACAAATTTTGCAGCTGAGATAAAGGGGAGGTGGGAGAGCTGTCTGCTGTGCCTCATGATGATATTTCACCCTGAACAAACAAGCTGAGCTGCACAGAGAGAGGAAAGCATTGATCTACCCAACTCCAATCATAATACATCCACTTTTCCACAAGTTTACTTTCTGGCATTCTATCAGGACTTTATAAATTATTTTAGGTGACAAATCGATCTGTTGGTTTGCCCCCCCATGAGTGCTGAGCAAAGAAAAAGTAGTGTGCGTTGTTTATGTAAATGCACGCTGGTTGTCTGTCTATGTGTGTGCCGATGTGTGAGCGCTCATGAGAGTTTGTGTGTTGTCTGCTTTGGAGGCATCATCTGCCATCTGGCCTCAAAGTACAGGGGCCACATGGTGGGAAAGCAAATGTCACTGGTCATGCCAGCCAATGCCAAGTCCCGACTAATGACGTCAGGAGAAGCCCACACTGACACTGCCCAAACAAACAAGCCAGCCACAGTCCAATCAGCTCTTGACCTTTGGTTCACCGCCGGCCGTTTGTAATGACACTGATGCTGATCTAGGAATTAAGGCTTATCTTAGCATAACACTCATTCACTGTCTCTGCCTTTAGAGAAAAGAGCTGAGTGCTTAAAAAACGGTTTAATATATCTTCAGGGGGTAGACAGGGGTTTAGGACTGTGGAGAAAACTCTTATGGTTTAAAATAGTGGCACATGAATTGTCAGGAGAAAGAATGCAAGAGGCAGAAACATTTTAAATTTTTCTGTCTGAGGCAAACACATTATAGCCAGTGGCATTTAGTTGCTCACATCTGCGAGGAAATATGATTGTGAATGGTGAAGTAGATAAGATCATACATTTATCTTGGAGGTATGTGCTCTAACATAACCACCACACAAATGTATCTGTGCCAATGATAACCAGTGAACTGAATCTTTTGGTTAATGTCACATGTAATCCCGAGCTCAACTGCTGCTAATTTGTGTCTTTTTTCAGCTGTCACTTCTCCGACACCGAGGCAGCTGTGACATAAAGGTTTCATCACTTGGCCACAGCTGATGAAGGATACATTTCAATGTGAGGGCTGAGGCTGCAACGACAGTGTGAACCACTTAAACGCCTTGTTTTGAAATGTTCACAAAGCATCTGCTCAGCATCTCTGCAGTGGGGATGTTGTTCAACAGATGAGCTGGATAAACAATGCAATGTCCTTGGAAAAAAAGAATTACTATTTCAAAGCAGGGTTTCTCGTCAGGCATCATGCTGCCATTGGTTTTAATTACAATCCCTGAGATAAGTACACATTTGTATTTTTCTGCAATGCTACAAGGCCGACAGAAATACTGCAAGGTTAAACTGACAAGGCAAGGTAAGGCAAAGTATTGTTCGGTTAAGCTTCATGGTCATGCTTTACATTTTCCAGCTGATGTGCCCTTGTGCGGTAGTAGTTAATGGACTCATGGCTTGATTGTTTGGAGATGTACTGTTGTGGAGGAGTTTCTAAAACCTCCACTGATGCTTCAGAGTACATGTTTTAGCTACAGGCACCAGAAGATTCACAGTGACAGACACCCCCCTTTCCCTAATTCCTATTACACCTTTTCACCAGCTTACAAGAGCCACTTTCACAACAGACCCGACAAGAAGTAGTCAGGTGAAAAACAATTAAACGCACGTTAGCGGGAGGAACATCAGATGGGTTTGCGGTCAGAAAATATTGTCTATATGGCTTTGCTTATGCCTGAGATGTGTACACTGAGCACAATATGGGTCCTGGTCTTTTATTGTGTATATTATTAGTATCACTGGAAATCAGAGTCACTCACAATACAATATGTTGCTTTAATAACAACACTATTGTGATATTGAACTGAACATTACCTGACGCACTCCAAGATGATATGACATATTATAATCTGATAGTATCTGATTGACCTAAAAAAAGAAAATATTAATAACATTACAACTAAGATTTTAGCTTAGCCTTTTGAAATTATCTTCATATCAGTCTGTGTATTACTACAATGAAACAAGAACAAAAAACAATATGAATATGTATGAAAATATTGTTCCAGCCTACTATAAGAGTGAAAAAACAGTTAATACCATCCAAATGTAAGCGGCTACAGTTGTTATCTATTGAGTTGCTTTTGGGGAGAGCAAAGAAAATAGAGCCAAGCAGGCTTCTCGGTTACGAGTGCTGCAAACTCCTTGTATACCCATATGGCCTATTTGCAGCTATCTCACAAGCAGCAGTTGTTAAATTACAGATTATCCCAGCAATCCTGACAAGGATAAAACTAGTCACAGAGTCCTCCAAGAGAAGCAGCCCTCCACTCACGGCACACATCCGAACATTGTATAAATAGCTCCTCACATGGGTGCAGAGTGTACATTGAATATCAGTGACGCTGAGACAGACACAAATATGCCAAATACATAAAAGGACCAAGAAGACCATCTCTATTTTACACCTTAGTGGGGGGTCAATAACTCATTAGAGCTGTGGGAACAGCAGCTGCAGCAGAGGGAGATGACATGGTGAGAGATGTGGCTGGGGGCTGTTCACCTGAGGATATCAGCATGCCATTGCACCTGGAGGTCATGAGGACAGTTTGCAACTTCATTAGCAGCATCCCATGGTGTTTCAAGACCTAAAATAGGATGATACATGTAATTTGCCTGTTGTAGTCACCTTTTTAATTCCAAGAGTTTACTGCTTATCTTATTGGCTTTGCATTTATCACCTTTTTACTGTTTGTCATAAACTTTGCATATAATTGAAATGCTATATAAAATGCAGTTTATTGTGAGTTTAAACCAGTCGGGGGTCTCACTACCAACATGGCAACATTTGCATTACAGATGATTCTTTCTGCTGTTGTGTTATTTCTGGATTAAAATTCTCAAGTTGCTTCAATAGATTTAATCTTTTTAACATTGTTCATTGATGACCCGTATCAAAAGGAAGAGGCCTGTTCACTTCTTGTCTAACAAGGCTTGGCATGTCTCTACTGAAGGGGACTCATCTGTTTAATCATCTCAATCACAGAACTAGACCTGACTAAATATAGAAGTACAAAAAGCAGGCCGTTGTGTGGGCATCCTTATTGTACAACACACTGGGCAGACTGTTACTGTCAATGGTTCACATGCATAAAAGATGCTTAAGCCTACGTTATGTCTAAATATTATCAGACTCTCACTGTGTTTGTTTTAGGCACCTGTGTTTGCATTTAAAGTCCTGTTTACAAAATTTATCCTGTTACACAACCTAATCCGAGAGGCTTCAGCATTACTTCAGTTTACAAGTTCAAAATGACAAGAGGCATTAACTGGCAGGACACGACAAGAGAGTTATGTGTTGTTATTATTACAACAAACAGACACCAAAAACAATATTCATGATGTGTTCAAATGCAGTTCATTATTGTTTTTACCAAACAAAGGTTTACAGGAGGACAAAAACTCAGCCTGGTTAAGGACACTTGGTAATTACAACATCCAAAGAGTAAATCTGTAAACACACAAATTATGTAATTAAATTGTCCGCAGCCCTCTGTGTCAACACCAATCATCTGAAATGACCTTGGGACTTATTGGAAAAGGGCAAATTCATAAAGTATGTCAGCACCTCAGATGTTATCATCCCACTTATCCACACCAATGTCATGCAATTACCTTGTCCTATTTTATGCATCCCTTAGAGTACTGTTTGAAACACTCAAATAAGAGTTAATTTTTGTTTCTAAATGACTAAAGCTGTGAAAAGGTGAAATAGATAACATTCAAAATCAAACGGACCTGGAATTAGGAATATTGTTTTTGTTTTTAAAATACCCCTGAAAACTTAGGACGACCAAAATGAGTAGGAACAGTCACATGCTAATATACATAAATTTAATAATTTTACAAAGCATAAGGAGAAAAAACAAAATACAGATTATTGTGAGTTGCCTAAACTTGCAAAAATATACAGTAAATGCTAAATAAATTTGACTGCCTTTTTAAATTAAAACACTCTGGCCACTGCGCTCTGACAGGCTCCCAGCGAGTCTGGCATCCAGCTCTCCTGGGACGGCTGTGTTTGGTGCCATTTGGCAACCGCTGGAATATTTAAATGCCCTGATGAATACATAGCCCCTGGGCCTGACTGCTCAAACTGAACACTGAGTGTGCTCTGACATGCTCAGCATACACTAATGGGACTTCTGACAGTCCTGTGCATTCATCCTACTAAACCTTGGCTTGGAGCCAGCTAGGAGCGGCGGCTGGGTGTGAATGTAGTACACTGGCTGAAGACAGAGAAAGCACAAGGCCACAGGTCTAACTGTTGTAACATCTGACATGTCCATCAGTAGCCACTTACCCTGACAGACTGTCCATGTGCAAGACACCGGGGTCAATCCTGCTCACTTGTTGCAAATTACAGTAGCCTACTTTGGATTAGAGCAACAGCTGCAGTAAATTTTCAAAAAGAAGAGAATCTACACCTCATTTCTGTTGGGGCCGGGTTAATGGTCAGAGACACCATCCATTTTCTGGAAGCACAGCAGCTGTGTGTACTTAACTGAGGCTGTGTAGTGAGTGTCTGTTTAGCTTGGGCTGAGAAAGATATACTGACTACAATGCAGCTGCCTGATAGCTGTAACCTGTACACATACTGTAGACACTCTAGAAATGAATGGGAGTTGTCCATGGTGCTGAAAGCCCTAAAATGATTCAAATGGAACTGAAATCTGCTTGGTTATGGTTGCTGTTGACACATACTACTAAAAGTAGATGCAGCTGTCTCCAGTCCCTCCAGACATGCCTGCATTGTGTTATAGGAAACACAAGAGACATTTCATTGATTATGGTTATTTTGGAAAATGTCAGTAGTGCAGTGTAGTCCAATGATGTTGACCTTTTAAGCGGTGTAACTCTGTCGAACAGCATCACAGAATGATAGAATTCAAGGAACAATATTGATTGTAATTTGCTGCATATCAGAAATCTGTATGAGCATTTCTTTTAAGAAAAATGTACAGTAAAAAAAAAAATAATAAAAAACTCCTAAAAACAAAATCCTTGTTTTGTACGTTGCATTATATTTTAGCAAACGGTAATAACTTTACTCAACACACTAACATTGACGCTAACTTGAGGAATGGAGATGCCGCCTACTTAGACCACTGTTACGCATTGATTAGTTCCCCTCACGGTGCAAGCGGCAGAGGAATTTGTGGGTGCAGAAAGGACAGGACCACTCCTCTATCTCCCTGCCGCTCTCTCACTCTCCGCATACGATTTTCTCTCCATCTCTCCCCAGTCGGTGTTGAGGAGGGGGAGGGTGGTCTTGCAGTCAACGAGACGAATATAGGAGTTTATTGAGGAGAAGCTGCAACGAGGAAAAACGTTTGAGCGCTGCTGCCTTGCGGTTGGTGAGCTGACAGAGGGGGCTAAAAGCGTGAGAGGAGGATCGCGCTTGGACAAATGACCACTCTAGTCTGAGAAACTGCCGCTTGAATTGTTTAACTTGTTGATGCGACCTTATTCCTCTGTTTTCTTATTAGTTCGGGTGCAGTGGCACATAAATGGGTGACGGGATTGCAACAGCTCCTCGTGGATATTCTTTTTATGGATGCAGTTTAAAGAGCGACCTTTTTTGAGGTGGGTGATTTTCTTTTTCTCACGTTTTAATTGAAAAATAGCGTTGCTTGTGTGTGTGGGTGACGAAATCCAATTGATATTCTGCCGCAAAGTGTGCTCTACAGTTATACAGTGGATGAGGCTAGAGTGATACTCAACAGTGCTATGCGCAATGATTGAAGTAAATGTGTGTGTTTTCTTATCAGTGTCTCTCTGCTGTCCTCCTGCAGATGCTATTCATCTGCGCGCCGTAACACTGTGAAAATCGGAGCGGGGTCCTATTAAACACTACAGGTCAGCATGGCAGCAGGTGTAGCGGCATGGCTCCCATTCGCCAGAGCAGCGGCCATAGGATGGATGCCTGTGGCGAGCACCCCCATGCCAATTCCTCCCCAAGACAAGAGGAAACCCCAGGAGGGACTCATCGTGCTCAACGTGAGTGGGACCAAGTTTCAGACCTGGCGAACCACTTTGGAGAGGTACCCGGACACTTTGTTGGGCAGTACAGAGAGAGACTTTTTTTTCCACGAGGAGTCAAACGAATACTTTTTCGACCGTGACCCTGACATTTTTAGACATATCCTTAATTTCTATCGCACGGGGAAGCTCCACTACCCACGCCAAGAATGCATCTCTGCCTACGACGAGGAACTCGCCTTCTTCGGCATCATCCCTGAGATTATAGGAGACTGCTGCTATGAGGAGTACAAAGACAGAAGGCGCGAAAACGCAGAGAGGCTTCTGGACGACGAGGAAATGGACGCGAGCAATGACGTCACGCCGGTGAACCTGACGTTTCGGGAGTATTTGTGGCGGGCTTTTGAAAACCCTCACACCAGCACATTAGCCCTGGTCTTCTACTATGTCACAGGCTTCTTCATCGCCATCTCAGTGATGGCCAATGTGGTGGAGACGGTCCCATGCGGGATTTTGCCCAACAGGTCAAAGGAGATCTCCTGTGGAGACCGGTATGCGCTGGCCTTTTTTTGTTTGGACACAGCGTGCGTCATGATATTCACGATCGAGTATCTCCTCCGATTAATCGCAGCGCCAAGTCGTTACAAGTTCATGAAAAGTGTGATGAGTGTCATCGACGTGGTGGCCATCATGCCTTACTATATTGGGCTGGTCATGACTGACAATGACCAAGTGAGCGGGGCTTTCGTCACGCTGAGAGTCTTCCGGGTCTTTCGGATTTTCAAGTTTTCCCGGCATTCTGCGGGACTCCGGATCCTGGGCTACACTTTAAAGAGCTGCGCATCGGAGCTGGGCTTCCTACTTTTCTCCCTCACCATGGCCATCATTATCTTTGCTACGGTCATGTTTTATGCAGAGAAAGGCTCCTCAGCCACCAAGTTCACCAGTATTCCCGCAGCGTTTTGGTACACTATTGTCACCATGACAACACTGGGGTAGGTGATAGCACTGTACTCTGGCGCTTCATAACAGTCCTATCAATGTCCATGGGGTTGTGTTTGTCAGAACCTCAAATAATAATAAGAAGCTAAATATACACATTCTTACTGGTTAACCTATGCCACTTTCCACTTGCTTCAAAAAGCTATAATTAATTCTACAAAGCAATTTTGAAGACTAGCCTATTACTGTTGGCTTTACCTTACATTAGTACAATAGCCTACACATAAACTGGCTTTTTTCCTAACTGTGGTAGAACAGATTCAAGTCCATTCTCTGTTAACTTGTATTTTACGCATTATGTTTTAACCTAATTAACAATCGTTTGTTTTAATTTTTTTATTGAGTGGCGTTGACAAAGCCTTTTTAGTGAAATCGTTGTTGCTCGGGCCACAGGTGTGCTTTATTGGTGAAGTGATTATCCTTAAAGCCAATGAGAGTGCCGACACGGTCTGCGTAACCGGGGCTTATGCGGCTTATCAATGAGTATGCACCTGGACTTCAGACGCTATAAAAAGTGCTGTGTTTTTTCACAGACTTTTATGAGAGCGTTAAGTTAAAGACATAGCCGACTTTCCCGCTCATTTTTTGTCTCCCGCAGCAAATGTTTGAATGCTAATTTCATGCTCATGAACAATCTCAGCTGTATCTGCTGATATAGCATAAAATAATTAAACTCAGTTAAGGCGATTACATCAAATTAATTGACGAGCTCACTCAAGCGCTCAGCTGTTCGACGTGCCTTATTATTATTTTTATTGTTAACATTGTGAGCATTATTCACCTTGCTCGTCTATTTTTCTGTGGCTGTGCGCTTTCCAAGGTGCTGAAAAGTTGCTTCAAGGAGCCAAGTGACTGCCATTTGGTTTCGATGTGTTGTAAATAGTTTTATAATAATGTGAATGCAGGACTGAGCTGCCCGAGGCACTCAGCTACACGTTTCAGAGAGAGAAATAATAATTAAGTTGTTGCTAATTTGTGTGTAAAAATATCCTGGTTGCCAGTGTAAACAGAGCCACAGGATGAAGTTAAACAGAGCCACTCAGGCGAGCTCCGTTAGACCTCACGACCTCCCTTTCATCCATGACACACAAATTAAGTCCTGTTGAAATAATACTGGCTTTTCATTTCAAAGTCAAAACATCAGAGATTAAAAGTTGCTAAATAAATGGACACAGGCTCTGTGAGCTTAACACACATTACTTGTTTTATGTGGGTTTGATTCTCAAATTGTTGCATTATAAATGTTATTTCTTTGCTGTTAAGGTTTTTATCACAGGTAAGGATGCTATGGGTAAACGCTTCCCCAGTCTGTTTTTATCTGGCTTGCTGCAGTGATAATAAGTAGATTTTTATCCTGCCTGAAGCTTCCCCTGCATTCATTCAATATCAGTCGAAGTACCACTCACCCTCAAATGACCAATGAGAGCATAATTAGTGATATACTCCATCCAGTGATTGAAGCTGCCACCTCCAATGCAGCATCGCTCCAGCTCCAATCAGATTCATGGAGCAGATGAAACATGAATTGTTCACGCCGGGTTATTATTTATCTTTGGGGAGTGACAGATATGTGCTGCATTCAAGCTCTGAATACACTTAGTGTTACTTAAGATGGGTTTGAAAAAGATGTTGTGCTGAGAGAGAACAAAACTAAAATGTCCTTGGTAATGGGACCATTTCTGTCACTCCTTTGTGAACTGTGACAGCTTGGCTGACAGATTTGCAACCTGCACAGAGCCTTGCAGTGGTGCAGAATGCTGCATGGTGGACCACCATTGAGAGGCTGAATACCTATCACTGAGAGACAAAGTCAGCTTCTTCTCATGATCCATCATTGTCTTCTGAGGTGAATTATTTTAAATCATCTCTTAAATAATGCTGCAGTACAGCTGAAGTAGGGTTGTCCGTGTGTGCTGACAACACTTTAGTAAGGAAAAGGCTTATTGTATTCTCTTCGAGTAACCTTCAGATTCTTATCCGCTCATGGGAAATGAGGTATTTTGATGGTTTGTTTCAGGGCTCAGCGTGTTCAAACATTTAAACGCATCTAACAAATAGTTATTGTTGTCAGATATGAATTGGCTTTGGTGCTTGCTGAAACCTCCATTTGGAGCCTCTGAGAGCATTTGATTTTCTTCTGATAGTCATTGATGGTTTATGCCGGCGTGGTATCATGATGCCTTTCCACTACATATATTTTCAATCTCCCTGACTCACACACTGTGGAAGTAAAGACAGTCGCATGCATCCTCTCCCCTGTTGATGGCCCATTGATTGTGCTTAAGCAGACGTGCAGACATTGGGAGAGCAGGGGCTTCTGTTCAGAGGCACTTGGCAGTCAGCCTGAATGAGAAGGAAGAGAGCCTGGAGACCAGCGGAGAATCAATAGCACTGTGCAGCTGCGTGTCACGCCTCTGTGTGTCTCCTGCTCTGTGCCACCAAACATAGGACAAGACCCGCTTATCCCTCCTTATTCATTCAGCCTAATCTCTGCTGTGAGGAAGCAGCCTCTGTCAAACTGAGATCTTCAAGATGTACTGTAAAATATGAGATCTCTATCTGCAGGGCTTTGCAGTATCTGTGAAAACTGCACTAAGCCGTGAGAGTAAAATTTAAGACATGATTTAATACAACCCATTTAAGGCAGCAATAGAATCCAATATAAAGATAACAACACACTTTATTAAGCTGAAGTCAGATGCTGCTGTATGTGCTTGGTCGTGCTCTCTGAAGATGATCCAAACAGTCAGGGAGAATTAGCTGCAAAGGGACTTTTTGGTGCTTGAGATCTTTTAAGTGATTTAAGGTGTAATGGAGTGCACTGTTGAGAGCAGCTGTGAAAACGGTGGAAGTCAAGCGCAACCCACAAGGGAAGAGTGGGGAGGACAGGGTTTCGTCTGGCACACACATTTGTCTGGACACAGACATTACCTTTGATAGGCATCAGAGAACCCAGCTTTCAATACAGACACTCATTTCCAAGTCAAACCAGCAGCTCCACACTTAATTTAGTGAACAGAAGAAAAAACTTTATGGTAAATAGACAGGTGCAATAAAATGTAATGCACTCATAATTAGTGCCAAAAATATGTTATTAACTATAAAAGTATTGTAAAGAACTACCAAAGTAATTAATAATTGTCGCATTAGTCATGTTTAGGCCTATTTATTTAATGTTTTTGTTCCTTTAAAGCACCAGTTCCTCCTTTCAAATGTTAGGCTCCTTTTATCTGTTTTTATAATGGGCCTTTTAATAGATTTTTTTCACCTGTCGCCTCCAAAGTACCCACAGATTCAAGTGTATTATGTATCAACCAAAATGTCTGTGCTAATGTAAAATAGCAAGGGGCTTGGTTTGGCCCACAGGCCTTGAGATTGAGAAGCTCTAATGTTAGATTGTATTTTATGCACTATATGTTTCTTTTTAGAAAGGACAACAGGAGAGCAATACAGCAACAAACTCACATGGGACTGTTACATCTCTGGCAAGATTTGGTTCTCAGGAGATGTATGTCCGATCACTTGGAGCTATTATTTGACGGTTTCTAGGTTTGATCATTTGGGGTAGATAGTTGTTGCTCTAAATTTAAGGAATAACCACTAAAGGGCAAAAAACACAGCTGTACATTGTATTCATGCAACCCATGCCAATGTCATTTTTCTGCACCACAGCTCCACCCCTCGAATACCAGGGACAGACTTGACAAGTGAGGCCTATAAAGCTCTCAGGACAGGATTTATAAGACAAAGGAAGCAAGGTTAACACACATAAGGGTCACAATAGTGCTCATAAACCAGCACAAGTATAACCATTATCTCACTTGCCAGTTTTGACACCTAGCCCTTATGGCAATCAAAAGTCTGCATGCAAAACAATAAGTTGGTGTTTGGATTTGGTGCAGAGCTAAGCCTTCGCTGCACGTCAGCTGAAATGAAAATGTACAGGAACAATCTGCAGGGCCCACAACTATCTGTACTCAAGAGATAAATGACTTCCTGATGATATAGTCCTCAGTGGTTGGATAAGTTACCATGCCTCCTGGCAACCACTACAGAGAATTTTCACTCCTTTTTTTCACAACCGTCAGCGAGAACATTTGGTGTGTTTGATTATGTACTGCAATGGGTGTCATTTTTGTGTTGAGTAGAATACATTAAACCACTTGGCAATGTGTATGTAACACACATTATGAAAATCAGCAATCCATTACGGGGCAATGTGATGTATCAGTGTGTAAAACAGAAGTGGCTGATGGGAGAAGTGTAGGACGGCATTAGCCTGTAGGCGCCACACAGCCCTCCAGCTGCTTTATTTGGGACGAGAGGTGATGCTAATATGAGGCTGTTATAATGGTCCTAAAGTGACAGGTGACTTAATGAGGGAAACTTGGCATTGCAATGTGTTGTTTGTAAACCCTGTCCCATCCATGCAAATGAGTCTGAAATGGAGCAATAGTGAGTGGTAAGGGGCAGGAGCAGCATTTCTTTAAACCAGATTAAGATCATTGTGGAAGACAGAAACTCAGAGAGGCTCTTTTTTTCTTAAGTGAAAATATGCATGCGCTGGTGTCTTTTTATTCTCTTTTTTCACCACTCTTCACACTGATGGGGATTTAAGAGAGGGGAGGTGAGCTGCATGATTGATTAAGATTTTATAGCCATTCATATATTATAGATTTATTACTTCTGCTCTATGTATATGTATAGGTAGAGACTTAAAAGGGTTCCACTATAGTGCTTACATTTGTTTTCAATTATGTCATTTGTATTTATTTTAGAAATCGTATAATGTAATAGTCTTTAACAGGATGCATTTGTGGTCACTCAGCCCTGAACTGAGAAACAGATTATGGGCAGCTGGTCGTTTAATGTGAGGATACTGTGTGTGTGAACGGACTCTAAAAGCAGGCATGCGTCACTGCGGATGGTCAGATTGATAAATAATCTATATAGCAAGGACAAAATGGCTGTCCTTCTATTTGATTCGATTTCTTTGACAACTTGTCTCGGAGGCCGCACCAACAGCAGTCATTCATTCATTCATTAATTCACTTTGAATATGCTGCATTAAACAATGAAAAAGACTAGCATGTTCTGCACTGGGGCTGCTGGGTAACATAGTGTAAGGACATAAAATATAGGACATGTGTTTTTTCCAGCACTCAGCATTTTCATTTTCTTCTTTGAATTGCAAGCAGCACCAAAGATTAATGGAATTTTCCAGAACAAGATTAAAGTTACCCCGAATGAATGTAGCATCACTGCATTAGGAAATAAGGAGATATGTGAGAAAACACATCACCTCGATTTCACAGTTGTTAGAAAGCATTTGCTCCACTTCCCTCCAATATAACAGCCCAGTACCCGTCCCAGTTTGAGTGAATGAATCAAATGGGGGAGTATTTCAAATTATGTAGCTGTGTCCTTTCGGGGAAGTTGATATATTTTAAAAGCTATCTGATGTAAAGTGTTTGCCACCGGATCACTGGATCACACAGTGTGCAAATGAAACCAAAGCCCAACAGCGAACTCTTCCTCTAGAGCCACTCAGGTTATTTACATACCCAGCATTTACATACAGATGAAAATGGTTTGTCTGGTCATGGAAATCGCTCGGCAGACATGCATAATGCCTCCTCATCACTTTGTTCAACAGTATTCTAAGTGGTTTCTCTCCCGGCTGCTCCTGTGGTTTACATTGTGCTTACCACTGCATCCTTGCAATTATTATGTCACTATTGCCATGATCTTTGGATTTTGACTCTACAAAGAGAGCTAATGTTTCTGACCCCTTTTGTAGAAAGAAATGAATGAAAAACTCTCCAAAGTACAGTGAACATCTCACAATTCAAGTGCTTGTATTTAAAGATAATATCCAAAAGGATATGTCACTGATTTATGAAAAGCATATTTTAGGCACATTTTTACTGTAATTTGTTTAAGAGATTGAATTGATGCTAAATTGTTTTTATTATTTATTGACTGATTGCTTGTGTAATATTATTGGCATAAGGCATGTCTTTGTGCTATGTTGGTTAAGGGCAAAGACAAAGTTCCCACTTGTGGAACAATAAAGTTTATCTTGATCTTGATCTTGAAGTATCAATAAATATTGATTAGGAGCAGATGATTTGTGGTATATTTTATATTCCCAGTTAATAAATCACATATTATGTGCTTCCTTTGTGTCCTGTACAACAGAAGCTTAGTTGTAAATTGTGAGACATTTGAAAAATGCCATAAATGCCATAAATGTATTTTGCTGCAGACGTATAAAGCACACTGAATCACTAGATCATTTTTACTTTACATTGACATTTGGGATACCACATTATCAGTTTACTCTGAAAGGGCTCTGTATAATAGGGCACTTTTATTTGAATGAGTCTCTCAGGGGAATAACTGATGAACCAAATTAACTGAAAATGCCACAATAAGTACAAAAAATTTAAATCAGGGGTTTAGCACTTGATATACTGGGCACACTACAGCAAAGAGTGATGTGTTCTCATCGAAGGCTGCAGCATTTTAGAGCCTGCCATGTCAGTGTGAATGTGAAGCACTACAGCCGCGTTGGCATGTAATAAGTGCTGGCAGCAGAAGCAGTTGCTTGTCTTTTATTTTTAGTGGCCATTCACTTTAGTCAACACTGAAACAACGTTCATCCTAAATATTCCGTTGGCCCTGCTTGACCCAACAGTCCAGGTTAGCAGCATAGATGTAGGATTAGACGATTTGTCAGAAAGGCGATGATAGTTCCAGCACCAAGAGTGTTTGTGTGGGGCATAATGCTCTTTACACCAATACTTCATCAGACGCGTGGGACAGCATTGCAATCACAATATGTTGAAACAGGGCCAGCTTTCCTAATGCTTGTGTGTGAGTATCCCTCCCCCTTGACATTTGTCTCTTTATCAAAAACGCCCCTCAGCCAACAACCCAGCATCTGTGATCAGCGCAGATCCACAGATTATGGCTAACAGCAATCATCAGTCTGCCGAGTAAACGGCAAAGAGGAAAACTCTGTGAGTGATGTAACATGTCTGGCACCTCATCTGAGACATTGCGTATGACAATGGAAGCAGATTTTAAAACTATGAAGCCTGTTTCTTTGACAGTTTCCCTGTTTTTTAACTTAGAAGTGATGCATTTGTTTGTTTTAGAGACACTCTTTGATTGTATAATGCTGTGCAATGTTACAGTGTTGTAAGCTGGGTGCTAAAATCAATACAGCCTTTCATGTTGCTGAGACTAACATCATCAATTTAAAAGAGAGCGGTGAAACTTTGACGTTAACACATTTAATTGAAACTAGCTGTACTGCCCATTGGTAATACCTGAGCCGCCTCATGGAAAATCATGAATATTGATTCAAGGCTTTGGTCAGAATGGGGTTCTTTTTCACTCTTCATGAAGTGTCTCATTTTTGTCAGAGCAGCGGCAAAATGCCACAATAAAACCTTGTCTAGATCAATACTGATCCTACTTGAATGAAATCTACATAGTTGGCTCTCAAGACTGAATACTGATCTCCCTAAAGTGTAGCAGCGGATCCAGCTGCCCACACTAGCCACTGCTAACCCAGTTTCATTGTTGAGTCTTTGCCACAGGCTCCATGGATTATTAGTTTCTCTATGCAGTATGAATGATAAGAGGTTCTGTCCCATTTGGGTTTAGGTATAAAGAGCTTCCTCCTGTCTGCCTGGCAGGGAGGTCCTGCTGAGATGAGGGATGTCAGCCTGTCACCCTGACACATGGCAGCTGTTTCCTGCCTGCCCCAGCTTCTATAAATAGCCAAATATATCACCTAATGTAGGCCGTTTGGTCAAACTGATTCTAAACAGGGCACATGCTCTGGGGCGATATTATTCTCTTTCACCTTCAAACTAATTTCTCATGTACAGGTGTGTCGTGTCACCTGCACAGTCTTTATTTGTGTTCTTCGATACCTGCCTCAATGGGGTCTCAGACAGATGGATGATATAATAAGGGTCGGTCCTGTGGTGCCATTATTCACCTTCAGACTTCCAATTGATTTCTATAGTTTATGTCATGCCGGTTTGATTGTTTTTCTAAAGTGAGATATTATCAATGTTTTTGTTGTTTGTGCTGTCTACAGTATATGACAGTGCAAAATAATCTGTGCACAACTTAAGCGTGTGTTGCTTTTATGTCTCTGATCAAAAATAGCACTCATTTATTAGAAAGTGAGATAATTATAACAAACGGCAGTCTTAAAACGATCACGATGGTAAATCACTGTTTTATTGTCCAAGATTTATTCCTTCATAAAGAGACAGTATTAAATCTTTTTAAAGACAAGCATAGATGCTTTTATTATTACCCTCTGCTCTGAATTACATGACAGCTTGAAGGAAGCACAGATCTGTATTTGAGTTTATTCCAGCATAAAATTTCAAACCTGCTTACAGTCAGGGAAATTCAGCAAAATACAATTATTTACCAAGTTAAATATCTTTCAAACTCAAACAAAACTAGCTTCTTACTCTTACCTAATGAAAGTCTGGGTTGAATAAAGCTTTGTGGTGTGCTCAAAAGTAGGATACAAAGGTTGACATGCTGAGGAGTGAATGCACACCAGGTTGTATGTTATATTAACCACATCTGAGGTCATGCTAGGTGAGTACAGTATGTCCATATTTCAAGTATAAAAATGACAAATCCAATCCATGCAGTGCTTACGGAAGCTGCAATGATTTATTTCTATTGGCATGACAACAATTCAAAGCTTTATTGAGGACAGGACAGGTGATCAGTACTGTAGGTTAGAGAATATTTGAGTTGCCCTTAGAGCTGCGAGGAGAAAAAGACAGGCTTGAGATATTTTGGATGTCTTTGGCAGGAGAAATTTTTGGACCATCAATACGGCACCCGAAGACAGGACACTCAACACAGTGTCGCATTGAATAACCAGTCTGCCCTGCTTCTGGAATACATACGACTATATTACGTCAAGGTTCACAGAACGCCATGGTGTTTAACATTAGTGTCTTGACTAAACAGACTACAGCCTTGGTGCTGTAGGAAGGCTCCTACTAACTCTCACAGGGTGTGCTGACTTAATAAATAGACACATTAGAGGACATTTAGACAAAGATATTAAATCTAAATTTCTCCAACAGATATATGTTTGTTCTCCGACTCCCACGCTGAGGGTCTCCTGTCTGCGTCTCTCAATAGTACTGTCTCAGCCGCTTAAAGATTGGATTTCCATGTGAGGATTTTCACTATTTCACGGCATTAGTCGCAAAGCATAAACAGTTGATTATCATTTGTATTTTATTTCAAGCCAATTTGTTCGTAATCCCTGTGGAGGAGATTAAGTAAGATTTGTCTCATGCCGAGTGTTATCTTTACATAATGGTACAGTTCAGTTTGATATGCCACACAGGCTACCAAAGTAAGTTGACTAATTTATTTTCCTTGCCCTTCATTTAGAGAAACAGCAATGTAGATCAGGTATTAGGAGTCAACCAGTTAACACACCGCAGTGCTTTAGTTGGTCAGAGAAAAATTATTCAAGAAGAAACAGTAGTGTAAATGGAAACAGTCATATTTTATTAAACAAACTGATGCTGCTCTCTGCACCTGGTCTACACAGCTCAGAGCAGAGGCACAAGCCAGATCAAACCATGCATTGCAAAGTGAAATGTCCTTACCCGGTGGTCAAGATGAGGCTTAATTCATGCATGTTAAATAAATAGCAAAAGGCAATGAGATGAGCAGAGAACAAAGTTGCCCAGACAGCAGTGTTAATAACACCGGACACTGCAATCAATTTTACATTTTCACTTCTAGCTTAGCCCGTTTTAAATGCACATACACCCTCACTCAACATGCATGAGACACACTTGGCCCACGTACCATTTACATTTTGTAATGTATCTGCTGGGACCCACGTTTGGAGACCTTGGATCCTCCGGAGGTCACGTACTGGAAGAATTTTCTAAGGCAGCGTCTTCAATGTGACATTCAATTACCTCTAAAGGTGAAGTGGCCTCATTCGAATCCAAAAATCAATTTCACATGGACTTTGCCACATTTTACTCCTCAGGGCCCTTCTTCTAAATTTTATGTACATATGTTGGTGAAAGAAAACAAGCTGCGCCGCCTTCGTTCCAGCTCCCATTGTCTTTTCTTTGAAATGGCATCCATCAAAGTTAATGGGCTGTAATCATCGCCACAAATACACTGTCACACGTCCCACTGCTCACTCCTGAGTATTCAACTCCCAGTCAATGGGATGTAAAGAGTGACAAGCATGTGGGACACAATTTCCCATATCATTAATAACTCCAACTGAGAATTGGATGAGTATCTGAAAAGTTTGCCACAATTTTAAAATCTCCTCTGCTTTGCTCTTTGGGGACAGCAGAGGAAAAATTATTAGATGTGCTTCTGACACAGTCAATAACACTGATGCTGTGTTTCAAGCAGCCATCCACATTGTCATTTTGTTAGATGACTCTTATGAAAGTATTCCCTTAGATGTGCTGTGTGCCAGAGTAGATTAATTTTCCACGTGGCCATTATCTGGGGATACTGTGTATCTATATCTGCTTATCTGCAGGCTATATGCTGTCAACTTACGATTATGCATCACACATTCACAGACTACTCTGTGGCAGTTTTCCAGAAGGACTGTCCCTCATGTATTGTGTGTGTTTGATAGGATGTTTTAGCCGCCGCATCCCCTCAAGACAGTTGTAGACCTCAACAGATGGAAAAGTCCAATTAGAAAGCAGGCTTTAAAAAAGGGGAAAACTGAGACAAATATTCCAATGTTGCTCTGTCCCCCGGGAAAAAACGCTAATGTTTAAAAGGGAAAAACAACTAGAATTTATTGTAATTAGATTTAGATTTAACAGTCAAAGAAGAGGTGTTGAATTGGCATCAGCCCTACATACAGGATGTATAAATATCTCCTTCTGTTGTCTGAATCTTCAAGGGCAGACATCCCACAAAGCAATTGCTTTGCCATCAGCCAAGACCAAAAAAAGGAGAAGAAATGAAAAAGTGCTTAAATATAGCAACCCCCTGAGATAGTGGGAGGGAGGGCGTGCTGTAGTGTGATTAAAATGAATAACCTTCATTCAGTCACGTTTGTTAACGGCATGTTAAAGCGTTGGCTCTGCTGCTGAGCCAAACCAGCACCTTTGCTTGTCTTCGAGGTTTAAAAATCATTGTTCACTAAGCACTCTGTCCTCAGCTGCGACAAAGATGTTTAAGTCCTAAATGATGACTGTCCTCAGACGTTCTGGCGCTGGCCGAGGGTCAGTTTAATCCACGCTGCGTTCACCTCAGCTGTAGAAGCACACACAGCAATACAGTCATTGATGACTGATTGTATGTACGGCAGAACAGTTTTCATCTACAAAATGACCTTTCAGTTGCGTTGTTGTTCTCCAGCTCATGGCCCTGAGTTATTATTTTCATGTCATTTTTTGACTTGACGTGGTGTCGTGGAGTGAAATGGAAAAGGTAATGATGTCCCCATGTGTTGAGGGGAGACGGAGGATATGGCTCTAGCTCTAGCGTCTCCACACAGCCTCAGGGGCCATGAGCAGCTCTTGGAAAAGATGCAACTCTTCCCATGGCTTCCCACCGGTTCTCAGTGCTTTCTGGTTACCCGTGTTGTCTGGACCCAGTGCTGTTGCCAGCCTGGTTGCTGTCCACGCTCTCTGAGAGGCCACTCACTACATTTTACGCTTCACCACTTTCTGTCTCATCACAACCTCTGCTATTCCCTTCAGTTTCACACTGACATTTTGACTTAGAAGGCTTACTTTTTTAAATGACCAGAATCTGTACCTTGATGTTTTAAAGATAATCTCTAAGGCTTTTAAAATAGATCTTTGCCAAGCCATTGTTGTAATGGATTACATATGAGTGTACATTGTATCCCGTGCATTGCATTATCTGTATTGCAAGCTAATGTACATAGCATTGCTTTGCTTGTTCAAGAAAACTGCAGCTGGACTATAAAAAGCTGATATAGACAATTTAAGTTGCGGCTGAAACAAAAGTTAGTGTTTGTTAAATTTAGAAAATAATCAATCATTTGTCCATGAACATTTCCCTCAACTATCCCCCTTACATTAAAAACATTTTCCCAATGTGCATTTTGTGCAAAACATATAACAACCTACCACAATATACTAACTCAATACTGCTTTAGCTCAGTATACCCTAAAGTAATGTTTAAAGTTCACATCGTCTGTCTGTGTCAGAGGACAAGAGCAATGTGGTTCCAAAGAGAGACAGAACTGAACATTTTGACATAAAATCATTAATGCACCAGACCGAGTGCTGGTAGTGCACAGTGTCTGATCATCACAAGAGTCAGCAGTGAAAACAAGGGTATGGCATAAGTTTTTGGCAAAAATATAACAGCTGAGACACTGCCACAAACATGCTTTAAAACAGGTTTTTATCTAATTACAAGAATGATGTGGACAAATTAACTCGTTTTGGATTCTTTTTTTTTTTTGGATGAAGTTATAATTTGTTAATCTTGGATGACATTTCTGTCTATCATATCCACTGATAGCATTTTCTGTCAGCCTCATGTAGTTTTTACTGTCCTTCTCTCATTTTCTAAAACAATGTCCGCTTTATCTCTGCTGGATTGTAAGTGAATGCAGTAAAATTGTGGAGGCAACTACTACTATGTAGTATCGTAGACACAGTAGTTAATTAATCTTATTAAAAAGTTTAGACATTATAATCTTTGTCTTTGTCAATGAAATATCCTTAAATCACATTTAACACAGTCACGTATGGTGCAAAAGTTTTGTGCTGTGGAAAAGCAGATTTTTTCCGATACAGCAGCTTTCAGATGCACACATTGCAAACTCCCAGTTAAGGGGCTATTTGGTGGAAGGAGCTGATATCCAGCGGCTGCTCTGTGTGGAATCGCACATCAAAGTTAATCTTGCACCGTCTGCTCTGGCGCCGCGGAGCACTAATCTGCTGTCAGTGTGATGAGGCTTCTGGACCAGTTCCCCTTTTCAACACACAGCCACTAATCTGAGACCTTCACCATTTTTTTTTTCTTTTTTCCATCACCTGAGCACTGAGCAAAGGTCACACAGGTGTCTTAAATCTCTTGTCTGGTCAATAGTCTTTAACCATTAGTATGCATTAGTATGGAGCCTTATATACACTGACATCTACACAGCTATACTTGCACAAATACTACTTTGTCAGCTTTTTTTTTTTGTAATTAATCGTTTCATAACATAACTTGAGGTCTAACCTTTAACCATGCCAGTGACCTCTGTACATCAGAGGGGGGGCAACTTATGGCTGCTCAACCAAAACCTTTTGTGTTCAAGAAAATGCCACTGCTCTAGTGCATAGTGATTAACCTATGATGAATATGAAATGAGTTGATTAGCATAAGCTTTTGAGCGTCTGATGATTTCATTTTATTATCACTTTCGTCACCTATAATCCATAGCACAGCGCCTCTTGGTGCTTCCAACCCCTCTTTCATGTTCCTTTGCCCTGCCGATTGAGCCACCAAGCAATGTAATTGTATTATCAAAGTGACAGTGTGGGAATATATTTTTAGCCCCTAGCTTTCCAAGGTAATGTAAGGAGGATGGGCACAAATGTAAACACGGAACGAGAAATTCACCACGCTTGATTCCTTTTATCATAGCGCCATCATGTTCAAACTCTTTCTGTGTCACATGTTTGCATTTTTGCAGGATAGTATGCAGTTTACCTGGTTCATGTAAACACTCAACCCTCATAAAACACCCATTAATACTGAAAAACCATTCACACTATAATTAAAAGACACTGCCACAAGGAATTGGTTGTAATCAGAAGAATGAGGTGCACAAGCAGAGGTGACTTGGCACATAATAGTGGCAAAAAGCTGTTCTTTTTTGCATAGGACAGCGGTTGTTTCTCAAGTGTCAGCAGGTGTGGGCTGAGGGAATGGAGAAGAGTAGAAGAAAAGAAAAATGTCAAGCAGGGCTGCGCTAGCGCCGCATGATAATAGAATAGGAGGAGAAAAAAAAGGGAATGAAGCGTTTCATCTCTGGCTCATAGTTGGACTATGAGGCAGGTCCAGAGGAAGGGTGAGTCAAAGTCAGGAATGGAAGAGCGGCAGAGAAGAAAGCTTTTTATCATCCCTCTCTTAAGAAGATCTCCCAAATGAGAGAGGGCGTGCATACTAATGTCAAAGCCATAGTGATAACAATCCGCCTGGTTTCTCGGGGTGAGGGTTAAGCTGGAATTTGGGAGGCTGAGGGAATACATGTTTGATATGTGAAAGAAGGGAGAGCTGAGGTGCCTTTGCCAGAGCTATATATGAGGATTATTCTGTATGGTTTATCTGTGTCTGCTTGGCTCGAAATGAGGAATTTCACTGGCCTTTATTGGGTCTATGTAGTTCCTGAGACTCCAGGGTAAATGTTGAGGCAGAAGATCAAAGCCACACTGACACTGCTGCATCACAAAGTCTTCATTTACATTGCATTAACAGCGACAGGCATGTAGCGATGCGTGCTAGTGCTAACCTTCAGCTTCACTCCTTGCCTTTCACAAATCTTCAGAGAGTCAGCCTCTGCTGGTTTGTGTATAAAGGTGATCTGCCACATCTCTTCTGCTTCCCAAAACGTAATGTAATGTAGTCTCCATATTTTAGTTTGTGACGTGTACCTATCTCAAAGTTGTCCTTCCCTGTAGCTATTGTTCACTTACTCATACTCCAGCAGTATGTTTTCCCTACCACACACATTACACCAGGCAATGCACTCCTCCGGCTCCCTGCTATCTCTGCTTCCCCATCTCCCCATTATGTTGTGTAGTTTTGCCAGCCTCTCTTCCTCTCTTATCACCTGCAGTGAAAATCTAGCAGGCTAATCCCAGGGCCTGTGGGATTCCCCAGCTATGATGATGTATATCTGAGGGGATAGCATCAGAGCAAAGTCCTATCAGCCCACACACTCCTAATCCCATCAGTCTTTGGTGTCCGAGCTCGAGAGAGGCGGCGTTTTAGGATGTTGTGCCTCCAAACTGTAGCCGTAGAGAAGTGTCGAACACCAGGAAAGATACATGGTGTTTAGGGATCTTTTTGAAGATCATGTTCATTTATTGTCGCGCTGATTCTTGAAGTCTAGTTCCCTGTGGAGTGCATTGCAGTGGTTCACACAGTAGCTGTGGCACTGCATTGAAAAATCACTGCAGGTTTTTTGATAGCCGCCAGTAAAAGCCAGCTAAAACAAAATCTGATTAATATTTTAGCACGTTGAGCAAAAAAACAACACATTTGGATTGCTGTTTGCATGGATAAATAGAAGCCCGAACAGACCGTTTTATATTTGACTACCATTACCTCCTGTTTATGTCTAAATGCAGCATTTTCTTTTTGCTGCAATTCTTGCTTTTGTTTTTTTCACTGCATCAGATTCACAATGCCTGTTGGCAGAGATCTTATAGATGGCTTTTCCTCTCTTGTTTTTTTTACCAACTACATTTTTTATGAAGGTTCTTAATATGACATAACCACCCTCAAGACCTCTCCCACAGTGCGCCATAAATCATGTGGTCTACACAAAAACAACCCAGAACATATATCTCTCTTGTCACTCATGTTAGTATGCCTGTGTGACATGCTCTGGTATAATCCATTCTCTTGAATTCAAAGTTGTATGAGCATGATGGAGTTCAGGAAGAAAATTTTATTTTCTTGGTACATCTATTATTTAACTGTCAGCAAGGATGAATATTGTGCTCTCCCAGCCTTGTGGAGAAGGTACAGAGCACCGTGTTGTTGTGGAGATATGCTCCATTTGCTCCTTGTCATTGCCTGTGAAAAATGGTAACTCTCTTGGTCAGTGTGCCTTTTTCACGTTAGTGTCAAGACCTTTAGATAAGATTTTAATGTTGCGTCCTGCATGACACTTTTTAAACCTCCACGTTGGCTCTCCATTTTAAATGACAGCCGTGGGAGATGTTGCTACTTTAAGAATTTCTGCGCCTTTCTCGACCTTGCCACTATCCCGTTGCTCTTCTGTCTCGTCATTATCAACTTTTGATTGGTACGGTCAGAGACAGTATCAGAGTTTCAGGATAATTGACAGATTTTTGTCTAACAGGTTTCGGGGGCTCGTCTGCAGCCACTGAACTGTGAAAGCGAGCGTGTGAATTACCTCAGGAGGCACTGATACGAAGCGCAGTGTGCAATGGGATGTTTTGTGAAGGTCAAACAGAAAATCATGGATTCACTGAGTTATCAAACACTAGGTGAGGAATGTAGGCTGAGCGCTTGCACCACTCGTGTCTTTTTGTAGTGATAGAAAAATGGTAATCTTTGTCAACTAAAAGTGGTTGACCTTGACAATTTTCTTCAACAAAGTGTTCTTTTTTTCACTCATAGTCATTTTACTGCGTCTCAACCACACATAATATGGACTCAACAGATTTTTCCAGCAGGTACAAACACTCAGTGGATTTGTGAAGTTGAACTGATCTTATTGAAAAAAAAGTGACATTGGAAATTAATTTTAGCGTTAGATCACATGATTGCATGCAGATCCATAATTACCAGCATGAAACGACTGGGAGAGATGGTGCACCCGATAGGACAGTGGGCTAATTAATCTATCTTCTGATCAGCTGAATCTCAATGCTTGAATTTTAATCAAATTAGTTTCTTTTCATCGCTTTCTACTGAAAAAATTAAAAAAAGTGCACTTTGATTAAAATTGAGATTTAATAAGTTAACCATGACTACGTTAATTGGATAGCCTTTACAGTCCAATGACTTTACAATGTTCTTTATAGGATTTATCTTTATTCAGACACCTTGCCCTTGATTGGTTGAAATGAATGTCATTCTTTTTTTCTTGCCCTTAAAGCAGCAGTAGCCAAAAACAAATCTGCCAGCTTTCCATTTATTAGTTCATTTATATGTTTGACAATTTGCAAACTCAGAAACTAATATAGTATTACACCCAACTAAAGTTTAGAGCCCACTTCTGTTCAATTTTCCGCTGCCATCGATTCAGATTTGACAAGTGCCGTAGACTGACCAGCCAGTGGGAACAACTGCCCTTTATATGCGAGCATGAGAGTGCTCAAAGTTCCCATCTGTCAGTCTTTGATAACAATACCAAGATGAAGTCTTAGGGATTAATTCTTTCACAGATCATTCTTATATCATTCTCATTTAAAGGAAAAGAAAATGACACACTGGAATGTTTAACTTCATTTTTAGAGTTTAACACTTTTGTGCTGCAAACTTTGGGCTATTCTTCTGCAGATACGTTTAAGCTGCTTGATGCTACTTTTAATCTACTTCAGATATTTTGGAAATGTAGAGCAAAACTATGAGAGCCCGCTTTCGTTTGCAGGAGAAAAGAGCCCAGGAAGTGGAAACTAGAAGAGTCATGACAGGTGCCCGAGGTTGATTTGGGCATCATCGACGTAGCTTTCTCAGCTATAAGATCTTCTGCAGTCTTTCTTGGATACCAATAGTCAGCACTACTAAGCTGTTGGCGATAATCACAACTGGCATGGGAACTGGGGAGACAGCAGGTTGTAGTTTAGACTATTGTGATTACATTTGAAACTTCAGCCTGTTCTCCCTCAAGAGAGGCTCACTCAAATTATGTCTACTGCCAAGTGCCGACTTTAATGGTGGCCCAAGTGACCACACAAGGCCATCTTCTTATCATTTGGAAGCATTTTAGATGAAATAATTGACTTTTATTTAATTTTTTTTAATGGTATATAATTTTCCTTGATTTACCATAAAAAGACCTGCCCTCTGCCCGAGAACAGAAAAACAAATGACGTATGTGTGAAGTCATCCAGATATCTCCTGTTTTTGTGTTGTTTTTTCCCTCCCTTTTCACACTTACCAGATGGCAGTCAGATTTCAGACACAGGGTTCTGGAAGACAATCAAGGAACAAGATTGCTTTTTTAGGAAGGAGGATTGGTTTAACTAGATGTCAAATTAAAGGCTTTTTTTCTCCACACACAGACACTGTTCTGGCCTCTCTGTGGTTGTGTGTTTTCCTGTGCGCCCAGGCGTGTCCATGTTTTCTGGTGCCGGCGCTCGCTGTGAAGACGTGAGGTCATGTATAGCAACCTGTCTGAGAGCGTAAGAGCACCTGATAGAATAGTGCACTGTCTCTTAAGGTTAACCACCCAACGCTGCCCCCCACGTTGTTACAGGGATTCATGAATGTTTGATTGGTCTATTATCCGACCCGGGCGGGGACATTCAACCCCCACTTCAAGAATTCAAATATTCCTATTAGTATGACATTTCCCCTACATTGTCTGCGGTAGACCTCCCGTCTGACTCACTCAACGAGGTAGGCTTCAGCTGCAATGGCGTCATCTCTCTGTAGCACCATTTAACACACGCTGCTGTTTGAAGTGAAGCTAGTAGTTTCATCTGGGTGGACTGGGAGAACTGATACTCAGTCATCCAGACATGCCTTTTCCTCCTTTGTGGGGTGGATAAAAATCTGGTCATCCATCTTTGTGTCTCACCCATGTCAGACCGTGCTACAAACCTGGGTACCTGCTAGTTGCAGACAACAAGAACAAAGAAAGGAACATTACTTTAATCTCTGGCTCCCGTTAATTCCTCCTTCTGCCTTCATTCGGGAGCCAGAGCTTTGTGTATCTCAGCTTCTCCCTTATGAACAATCCATCACTGTTAGTGCTTTTCTCCAGAGTGCGCTTTGCTCCTTTCTTTTTTCACCTGCTCACTATGCTTTGAAAAGACGATGCAAGCTGGATGGACTGCAACACATTTTTGCAACACCACAGCTCCAACATGTCTTCCAAACATGCATTGCCACTAGAATAAAATCCAGTTGTAAATATTTTTGGTTTTATTGTGTTTTAAGTAATCTTATGAGTGTTTTATAATAGCATAAACAGAATTAAAACAATTTGGGTATCTACACTGAAGTTTGAACCTTTTAGCTCAGCCATTTTAAGCATTCTTGATTAAGGTTAAAGACATGAAAGCAGTCAGATTCGCAAATTTGTGGTTAGGGGGCAGTGTAAGATTTTGTGTTAAAGCACCTTGAGATTAGGGCAGCTCGGTATATCACAATATTGTTTTTTTTTTTTTTTGTTACTATTACAGTATCATTTTATTTTATATTACAGGCATTTAATCTTAGCCCGAGCCTTAAATTAAAATGTGATGCAACTAAACAAAAAACGTAGCACAAGTGTAAATTAGTGTCAGAGTCCCAAAGAAGACATTCAAACCTCACAATATTCAACAAAATATTCATCACATGTTTTCCAAATATTCTGCCCCCTTTAAGTATTAAAGCCACACTATAAAACTTTGTTCCATAGCCTCAGAATCACAACATATGAAACCTCAAAGTCATATTTACAATAAAAAAGTGAAGAATAACCCCTCTTTAACAGACAGTGCACCCAGTTTTACCAAATACTCCACTATGTAACTCTGATTAAGGAGGCTCGCCAGCCTCTTGTTACAACACTTATTTTGCCAAATTAACACAACATAACAGTGCCATGACAGTTTAGTGTGGCTTCAATTTTACTGATTATTTGTATAGTACGAGAAGCTTGATATTTTCTGCTACCTTAACCATAAAACATTTACAGTATCTGTATGCCATTTCAAACCATTTCACTTCATTCACTGCTGCATAGCACTTACACAGAAAATATGTAATTGTCCTCATGAAACATTGATATTCCACATTCCTGCTGACCATAAACATTTACATATACATACATTTAATATGGGATATTGGGTCAAATATAGCACATGCTGTAATAATATTCCCACGTTTTTTTCTATTAGGCTTTCAACATTACATTGCAAATCTATAATTGACACCTGCTGTCAGGCTTTGCTGGTGATTACATAGGAAACTGACTTGACCTGTAATGAACTGTAAAACTAATGACATCCGTGTGAGATTACTCAAGTTGAAAGCAAACTGTTGTACACAGAGTCTCATCAAGCGTGATATTAAAATGTCCACTTTTACATCTTTCTGCCTGAGCTCTGTGCGTGCAAGGCCCAAATGTTAGGCCCAATGTGATGGAAACCTGAGGCTAATGACTCAAACAGACGGCCGTGGGCATTAGACAACTTCATTTATGAAATAGTCAACCTCCCGTGTAGCGATACATTCACATTACCCTGCCTCACTTGAGAGACGCGGTGCTGTCACAGCCACTGAGCAATGTTGATGTTCTTTCCTACCTGCATTCATCTTACTCTCCCTGAGCTAATGGTCTTCTCAGGTCATTTGCGCATTAGGGTCCTTATCATTCATCTCACCCACCTGCAACCCTGAGGACTGTTGCTGTACAATCGTCTACACACAAATGCTGAAGAGATGTACAGGAAAACACACATCATTCCAGTTATTTTTTTTTTGTTTTATAGATCAACAGAGAGTTATTCATGAACACATAAACAAATACTGTAAAACAAACTGTACACTGTTACCATAGCTCTTAATTGCCTTAGAGAAGCGCTAATGCTAATTATATCCTAATGTAAAATGATAATTGCCACTTGTTGTGGCAGCAAAATGTCATTGCCTTTGCTGCAGAGTGTTTTCTTTGTCAGTGCGGGTTGTATTGCATGGTAAATGTCTCACTAGGGGTGCAGAGTAAGACAGGTTGAATTTACCGTGTGCACAGACAGGTCTGACTGTCTGCTGAAAGACAGTCACATTAATCTTTTTAATGGCAATGATTCAGCCCCTCCTGACATTGATATGGACAACTATTAATCAGTTTCTCTTGCTGTTTAACATAGCGTAGTGTGTAAATTTACAGCAGGCCTAGTGTTTAACTACATTTTCATGATGCATGATTATTGTTTTTGTTTCGATCTTATTTTAATATGGTTTAGTTGTACATTAAAACTCAATGTCCATTTTGAGCAAAGAGAGGACAAAACACCAAAGTGGCTGAGTACCACAGTGTCCCCAGGGCTAGGGATCATGCTGTTCCCCTTTTGCTTTTCGCAAATGTGATACTCCTCCCTGTATCTTTCACAAGCTGTTTGCCTAACAGAGGTCACGGGGGAAATGTAGTGCTTTCTGTCACGACGTGAGCGCATTAGCCTCTGCCAGCAGGTGTGTAATTATATATGAAACAGAGTTTTAAAAGGAGAGCATCATGATGGCATGTTGAAAATAGGCCAGAAGCGGAGACTTCAGACAAGTCCTATTTATTTCTTACCCACTTCAAATGTGCCACTTCTTATTTGAAGTTGTAAAATAATCCAAGGTCACTATACAGCTATTTTAGGATGGGTAAAAATAAAATAAATACACAACAGCTAAATGTGATAAAACTGTTTTCTGGGGCACATTTATTTCTTTATTAATTTTTTTTGCATGTTCTTGTTTGTTTGTGTTTCAGGTACGGCGACATGGTGCCAAAAACAATTGTGGGGAAGGTTTTCGGATCCATATGCTCTCTGAGTGGGGTGCTGGTCATCGCCTTGCCTGTTCCTGTCATAGTGTCAAACTTTAGCCGTATCTACCACCAAAGCCAGCGGGCGGAGAAGCGACGAGCCCAGAGGGTACTGCCTGTCCCCTAAATCTTCTTCTTTTTATTCGTTCAAGCTCTCTGCTTTTTGCTTTTATCTGCCCTTCCTTCTTGGTCCTGTCTTATCCGCTGGTAACAGAATGACAAGGCAAACACTATCTTTCAGAATTTTAATCTTTATTGTGTTTCTGTCTGACTGTTTCTGGGTGGGCTAAACTTGCTTGAGTATATTTCAGTGGGAGAGAAATAAGAGAAGGAATGACAATGACTAAACAAATGATCTTCAAAGTATAGTGTCAGCAGCTTTTCAATAGCAATATGTGCATTTACTTCTAAAAGTGCTTTCTCTGGCAAAATTTCTTAATCATAGATTTAAGCATGGCCTCCCCCCAACTAAATACTTTGGCTGCCAGGGGGAGACAGAGCCAATTAGTGTAACAGACAAACCGTCAGAAGCTAAAACAGAGGTCTGTTTGTTCAAACAGAAAACTCGGCTTGCTAGAATCCGTGCTACGAAGATTCGGGGCACTAATGCCTATATGCGCTACAAACAAAATGGGCTCCTGATCGACTCACTGGAGGAGGTAACGGGGCCTCGCGGCGGCTTGGGGGCTGACTGACCGGGGCCTCGCTGACGCTTGCATGCCGCTGTGCTCGGGGAACCATGCCATCACACACAGGGTGGGGCTTCTCATGCTGTAACCTAGGGGCTGCTATCATTTCAGTGCTTCAGTGTGATCGTCCTCTCGTACATCACACCTTTCCGCTGCAGCATCGACATATCAACACTCTCTCTCTCTCTGACCATACAGCAGGACACTCGCCCTCTGGTGGAGCACAGTCAGTCCACTCACACTGACTGATGACCAAGCTCTGCATGTCTATTCAACAGGGTTTGGAGGGGAAGGAGCGAACCAAAGGCTTACAGGACAGTAGGTTGCCTGAGGGGCTGTGAGCTCAGCCTGCGTCTCCTCTAAACTCTGTTTTTGATGTGTTTTGAATGTTATTTCTAGAGCATCCAGGTTGTTGTGCAGACTAACATACTTCCATCCCAGAGTCGTTCAGAGCCTCATCAACTTGTGTCATGTTGTTGTGGTACAGAACTGTGTAGTGTTTGATCTGTGTCTAGGTGTGCCACTGCTGTTGCATTGACTTTAAGTTCAGTTTAATTTGAGATTTCTGGTCTATTATATCAAATGAATGAAAGAATGGCAAATACTTAAGTGAGACAGGTTGTGATTTGTGTTTACAACATCACTAGGTTTTCAGTAGATTGGCTGCCGTGCTACAGATCTGCATTCTCAACTTTTTTATGCTTCACCTATACTTTTCACTACATCACTGAACTGACTCTTGCCTGAGACTCTTTGTAAATTCAATGGGTTGAACTTGCTCATCTGCACTTATTCCTTTGTGTTTTCTAAGGCCTGCAAACAGGCAGCAAAGGCCATAGTGAAGAAGCCTGCCACCCCGCCTTTTGAGAGCCAACACCATCACCTGCTTAACTGTTTGGAGAAGACCACGGTAAAAATCCTCCTACAATCATCATTCCATCTTTATTTTTTTTACAAACTTTTTAATAGACTTTGAGAGCCTCCTGTAAAAACTGGTTCCAATTGACTTACAGCTGCACAGTTGTGCTTTATCAACAGTGCTTTCTAGATGACATAGAAACAAAGTAATCTTTTTCATTCATGCACAAACTCTGTTCCTATTTCTTTGTAGCGGTAGTTAAAAATAGCTGTAAATGGGGCTGAGGAATGTTTAGTCTGCTCACTAGCAACATGCTAAAGATAACATGACTCTGCTAGCCAGTACTATTAATCCTTCCAAACAAACCAGCACACTTCATTTTAACTCATCCATAATTTAGATATGCAAGAGCTAAGAGAGTTAATGTGACAGGAGTTTTACACTTGCAGCTCTGAAGTCTGCGCTAAGACAGGAGCATGCCATAAATCAGTGAGCGTCCTTATAGTTCATCCTCTCTCCTGACGAAGAGGCTAGTGTACTGGGAAAAAGCCCTATAAAGTTTCCCTAAAGATGCCAGTTATATACATTATGCCTTTCATGGTGTGCATAATACAACAGTGGTGTTTGCACATACAGCGGTAATGTAGAGAAAAAGGTTGAGTCAGTGTTGCTCTGCCACCTGCTGGATGAGACCAAACACTCTTCACGCCTGACCTTCAAGTCATGCCCATTTGTCACAGGGATAACAGTGGTGAATGTTTTCACAGATGGCACTTGATATGGACAGCTGGCCCAATACATTTCTATTCCCTTAATGATTCATTTCCCAATTATTAAACAGTTTTGATGTAGACTCTGTTTAGTCTTCACTGAGAAACATCTTTACTCATTGCTTAGCACAGCCAATCATTGTTGATGTAATTGGGTGATTCATGAGCAGCGTTGAATCCACATTCATAACCCCCTCCCGCTCCTCTTCCTCTAGAATCATGAGTTTGTGGACGAGCAGACGTTTCAGGCCAACTGCATGGACATCAGCATGATGAACAAGTCGGGCTCTCGCACTTCTTCCCTGTCCTCGTCTCCACATGGCCTTAGCTCTTGCTGCTCCCGACGCCACAGGAAGAAGAGCAGCTTCAGCCTGCCCAGCACAAACAACCAGGAGTTGAGCACCATCCAAATCAGAGAGCGACCTGTGGCCAACAGGTAGTGCCTGCCCACACTGCTCTTTTAAGTTTCTCTCTATGTAAGGCAAATGCACAGGGAAAAAGCTGATTCAATCACAGCCAAAATGGATTTCAAACTTTATTTGTACAGCCCCACATGTCACAAAATAAAATCTTAAATA